>JAESUZ010004746.1:0-600000 GCA_017311185.1 Proteles cristata cristata
TTCAACTAACATGCAAAGTGAGAGGAAAAACGAAAAAGTTAATAGAAAAGACGGAGGAGGGAGGGCGAATAATAGGGAGCCTAAAATACATAAAAGGGTCAAAAAGGGGAAAAGAAAAGGAAAAAAGAAGAAAACCGATGGACAAAGAACAGTTTAAAGCATATACCTGGATTTCCCAGCTACAGTTAAATGTGTATGCAGTGCTGGTTGAAGAGCATAGAGAAAAAGAGAGAATGCAGGGTGAGACAAGGCAGATTTGGAAATAGAATGAACAGGCAGAAGGGATAAGAAACTTTTTTCAAAGAGGTAAAGGGTAGAATGTGGTTAGATAGGTGAGAGAAGGATGCTGGAATTATCCAGAGAAACTATATAGTCTAATTACTCCTGAGAGAAATAGCTGAAAAAGTCGGTAGGTGTAGAATTTACATTTACAGAATGGACTTGTGATTGTTTAAGCAAGCTGGCGACCAGAGTTAATCAGGTCAGTGTTTTGGGGAAAAAAGCGAGAAAAGAGAAAAAAGAAGAAAAAAAGAGAAAAGAAAGGGGAAAAAAAAAGAAAGAAGAAAAAAAAAGGAAAAAAAAAAGGGAAAAAGAAAAAAAAAAAGGGGAGGAGGGCACCTCTCAGGCAGGGATGGGCGTGGCGTGATCCGATGCCTCAGGCGGGCGTTCTGCCTTGGCGATTGTGGGAAGGAGAGTGACGGTGCTCCAGTCCCTTCTTGAACCCCGCGCTGCAGCTCGCTTTTTTTTTTTTTTTGGCGTGTCAACTCCCCGTTCCGGGGACGCAGCCGAAGTTGGTTGCACTCTTCAACCCAGGCCAGTTCCAATCTCCAGATCCCAGTCCGCGCCCGCTGAAGTTGCCTTAGTCACAGCTTCCCAGACAACCCCCTCGGGCAATTCCAGGCTCCCTGCTGAGCTCTGGGGGCGGAGTCAGGATCGCTGCTTTCTTCTCTGGTCGGCTCTGGTGCGCATGCGCGGGGGCTTGCCTGCAGCGTCCGCGTAGCCTGAGCCCGCTGGAGTGAGGAAAACCGGGTCTCTATGGCTCGTCACCCGAAACACGAACTCACAGGCAAATTTCCCAGTTTTTAGCTTTTTGCCTTCCCTCTCGAGTTCCAGCCAGCCAGGAGCGCGGACGCCTGGTGTCTGCGCGTCTCCTTCAGGGGTCCCAGCCGCCCTGGAGCTACAATGGCGGCAAGCGCGCCGCCGCTGGAGTGAGGAAAACCGCGTCTCTCTATGGCTCGTCACCCGAAACACGAGCTCACAGGCAAATTTCCAGTTTTTAGCTTTTTGCCTTCCCTCTCGAGTTCCAGCCAGCCAGGAGCGCGGATGCCGGGTGTCTGCGCGTCTCTTTCAGGGATCCCAGCCGCCCTGGAGCTACAATGGCGGCAGGCACGCCCGCGCCGCTTTAAAACCCCAACCTCCAGGAGCGGCACAAAGAAGCAGTTTGTGTGCTCAGCCTCCCCCAGGACCAGTTGTCGCGAGGGGACCTGGTTGTGCAGGTATTTGGCAAGTACGGTCTTTCTATGCACCGAGCGGAGATTTTTCTGTCTGGACTCTCCCCTTTTCCCCTCTCACTCCCCGTAGAGGGTAGAGGGGGATCGCCTCCCACCCTGGAGGCTCCGATCCCGGGCTGATTTTACCTTCCCCGGTTCGCACTCACGTTAGAAGGCTTTCTCAGTGGATTCTGCGTCCTTTTTTCTCCCAGTCTCTCAGGTTTTGTATGGTTTCCAATGGCTTCAGATCTTTTCTGTGTGATGTATGGGCACGAGTGCAAGTACGGAGCTCCTTACTTCTCCGCCATCTTGCCTCCAAAAACAGAAGCATTTTAATTTGATGTAGTCTCCCTTGTTTTTTGTTTTTGTTGTTGATTCCTTTGAGTTTGGTGTCAAATCCAAAAAACGATTAAGATCAACGTCAAGGCACTTATCTATATTTTCTTGTTTTATGGTATCAGGGCTTACATTCAAGTCTTTAATCATTTTGAACTAATTTTTGTGTGTGGTATAGAATGGTAATCTAGTTTCTTTCTTTTGCATGTCTGTCTAGTATTCCCAACACCGTTTATTAAAGAGATTGTCCTTTTCCCATTGTATATTTTTAGCTCCTTTGCTAAAAATAATTTACCATATATGCATGTATTTATTTCTAGGCTCTCGATTCTGTTCCATTGATCTATTTTTATGCTAATCTCATAGTTTTGATTGCTATAACTTTATAATAGTGTTTGAAATCAGGAAGTGTGAGGTCTCCAGCCTTGTGCTTCTTAAGATTGCTTTGGTTATTTGGGGTCTTTTGTGGTTTATGCAAATTTTAGGATTATTCTATTGCTGTGAAAAATGCCATTGGAATTTGGATAGAGCTTGCATTGAATTTGTAGATAGCTTTGGGTACTATGGACATTTTAAGAATATTCTTCCAATCCAAAAGTATAGAATATCTTTCTACTCCTTTGGGTCTTCAGTTTCTTTAATCAGTGTCTTAAAGTTTTTAGTGTATAGGACTTTCACTTCCTTGGTTCAATTTATTCCTACATATTCTTGATGCATTGTAAACAAGATTAATTT
Organism: Proteles cristata cristata; assembly: GCA_017311185.1. Taxonomy (NCBI): domain Eukaryota; kingdom Metazoa; phylum Chordata; class Mammalia; order Carnivora; family Hyaenidae; genus Proteles; species Proteles cristata. The sequence goes on from JAESUZ010004746.1 coordinate 2,562, forward strand.
CTCATTCTAATAGTTCATCTTTAGTGTATACAAACACAACTGATTGTTGTATGTTCATTTCATATCTTGCACCTTTCCTGAATTTATTGATTAGAACTGTGTGTGTGTGTGTGTGTAGTCTTCAGGGTTTCTTATATATGATGGTATCTGCAAATAGTTACAGTTTTACTTCTTCCTCTCCAGTTTGGAGGCCTTTATTTTATTTTTCTTGCCTAATTGCTCTAGCTGAGATTTCTAATACTATGCTGAAATAAAGGGGAGAGTGAACATCTTTGTTTTGTTCCTGATCTTGGAAGAAAAGCTTTCAGCTTTTCAGCATTGAGTATGATGTTAATTGTAGATCTGTATGTGGCCTTTATTGTGTTGAGGTATGCTACCTTTGTACACACTTTGTTGGGAGTTTTTATCATAAATGGACATTAAATGTCAGATGCTTTTTCTGCATCTGTTGAGATGATCATATGATTTTATCCTTCATTTTTGTTAATGTGGATAATCACATCAATTGATATGATGAGTTTGAGCCAAGCTTTTATCTCTGGCATAAATCCCACTTGATTATAATAATCCTGTTTTCCCCTCTCCCTTCCCTTCTTTCTCCCCTCTTTTCCCCTTTCCATATTTCTTTTTTTTTAAATTCAGATATAATTGATAGATAGCATTGTATAATTTTAAGGTGTACAGCACAATGATTCAGAAGGCTTAGTTAAAATAGATTATCTTATAAAGATTTACAATAAACATTTTTTTCCTTGTGATGAAAATCCTTAGGATTTATTCTCTTTGATAAATACTATACAGCAGTGTTAACTATAGTTATCATATTGTACCTTACCTCCTTAATACTTATCTTAGAATGGAGTTTGTACTTTTGACAGCCTTTATCCAATCCCTTCTCCATCTACCTCCTGCCTCTGGTCAACACAAATATAATCTTTTTCTGTAAGTTTAATTTTTGTTTTCAGTATGAAGCCATATTTAATTATCCATTTAATCAAAGGAACAATAAAAGGTATCAAACACGAATACATCAGCTTAAATAGCTGTGAGCAAAATTTAGCCTCTTCAGAATTTTGACTTTTTTTTGTAAAGTAAATCAAATAACTGATAAACATAGGTAATTTGGGAAAATACAGAATCCTTGTTTTCTAGGCAAATTTTAAAGATACGAGGTCTTATTAAAACCAGATCAATACTTTAAGACATTTTAAAAATTCTAGTTTAGTCAATATACAGTCTTATATTAGTTTCAGGTGTACAATATAGTGATTCAGCAATTCCATATATTTACTCAGTGCTCATTGTGATAAATGTACCCTTCATCTCCTTCATCTGTTTCATCCATTCCACATATGTACCACCCTCTATCCCTCCACACCTCCCTTCTGATAAACCTCTGTTTGTTCTCTGTAGTTAAGAGTCTGGGTTTGTTTGTTTGTTTTGGTTTCTCTTTTTCCTCCTTTGTTTCTTAAATTATACATATGAATGAAATCCTATGGTATTTGTCTTTCTCAGACTGGCTTATTTCACTTAGCATTATACTCTCTAGATCTATCCATGTTGTTGCAAAGGGCAGAATTTCTTTTTATGGCTGAATAATTCATGGAATCTTAGCCATTCATCTGTCTATGGACACTTGGGCTGATTCGATAATTTGACTATTGTAAATAATCCTGCAATAAATATAGGAGTGCATGTATCTCTTTAAAATAGTGTTTTGTTGTTTGTATTCTTTGAGTAAATCCCCTCTAGTGCAATGACTGGATCATATTGTAATTCTATTTTTATTTTTTGAGGAACTTCCGTTCTGTCTTCTACAGTGGCTATACAGTTTGCATTTCCACCAACATGGAATTGTGATACCTCCAGCTTTGTTTTTCTTTTTTAAGATTGCTTTGGCTACTTGGGGTCTTTTGTGTTTCTGTACAGATTATAGGAGTGTTTGTTGTAGTTCTGTGAAAAATGATGTTGGTATTTTCATAGGGATTACTTTAAAGTGTAGATTGCTGGGGCGCCTGGGTGGCTCAGTTGGTTAAGTGTCCGACTTCGGCTCAGGTCATGATCTCATGGTTTGTGGGTTCGAGCTCCGTGTCGGGCTCTGTGCTGACAGCTAGTTTAGAGCCTGGAGCCTGTTTCAGATTCTGTATCTCCCTCTCTCTCTCTGACCCTCCCCTGCTCATGCTGTCTCTCTCTCTCCCCTCTCCTCTCAGAAATAAATAAAACTTTAAAAAAAATCTGTAGATTGCTTTGGTAGTATAGATATTTTAACAATATTCTTCCGGAATCCTGGGAGGCTCAGTTGGTTAAGCATCTGACTGCATCAAATCATGAACTCACAGTTCCTGAGTTTGAGTCCCATGTCGGGCTCTGTGCTGACAGCTTACAGCCTGGAGTCCACTTCAGATTCTGTGTCTCCCTCAGTCTGTCTCTACCCCTCTCCTGCTCTCACTCTGTCTCTCTCTGTATCACAAAAATAAATGTTTTTAAACAATTGAAGAAGAAACAAATTTCTTCCAATTCATGAGCATGGAATGTCTTTCCATTTATTTGTATCCTGCTCATCAATGGAATATCAATTTCTTCCATCAGTGTTTTACAGTTTTCAGAGTATAGGTCTTTCACTTCCTTGGTTAGGAATAAACTTAAGTATTTTTGGTGTAGTTTTCAGTGGTATTTTTTTCTTAATTTCTCTTATGCTTCATTATTTGTGTATAGAAATGCCACAGATTTCTGTACTTTGATTTTGTATCCAGTGAACTTACTGAATTCATTTATCATTTCTAGCAAATTTTTGGTGGAGTCTTTAGGGTTTTCTATATAGAATGTCATGTCCTCTGCAAATAATGAAAGTTTTACTTCTTTACCAATTTGGATGCCTTTTACCATTTGATTACTGTAGCTCAGACTTCTAGTATGATAACGATTAAAGGTCTCTTTAAATTTTCTATTTCTCCCTGCTTCAGTTTTGGTGGGTTATACATTTCTAAGGATTTATCCATTTCTTGTAGATCTTTCAATTTGTTGGCATATAACGTTTTAATAGCATTCTCATTATCTTTTGTATTTCTGTGGTATTGGTGGTTATTTCTCCATTTCTGATTTTCATTATTAGGGCTTTTTTTTTTTTTTTTTTTTTAATGTATCTGGTTAGAGGTTTATCAATTTTGATCTTTTCAAAGAACCAGATCCTGGTTTCCTTGATGTTTTCTTTTTTATCCTTTTGATTTTTGTTTTTTTGTATATTTTTAGTTTATATATTCTTTATTTCTGCTCTATGTTTATTTCCTTCTTTCTACTGGTTTTGGGTTTTATTCTTGTCTTTCTAGCTCCTTGAGGTATAATGCTAGAATTTTTATTTGACATTTTTCTTACTTCTGGACGAGGCCTGTTCTGCTATAGATTTCCTTCTTAGAACTGCTTTTGCTGCCTTCCAAAGAATGTGGACCATTGTGTTTATTTTGATTTGTCTCCTATATATTTTGATGTTGTGTTTGTTTTCTTGGTTGACCCATTCATTGTTCAGTAGCATGTTATTTAACCTTCATGTATTTGTGCTCTGTCCACTTTTTTTTTCATAGTGGTTGATTTCCAGTTTTATTGCATTGTGGTCAGAAAAGATGCATGGTATGACTTTGATTTTTATTTTTTTTAATTTTTTATTCAAAACAGTTTTTTTTCCTTAGATAGTTTATTGTCAAGTTGGGTTCCATATAACACCCAGTGCTCATCCCAACAAGTGCCCTCCCCCATGCCCATGACCTCCCTTCCCCTTGCCCCCACCCCCATCAGCCCTCAGTCTGTTATCAGCAATCAAGAGTCTCTAATGGTTTGCCTCCCTCCCTCTCCCAACTATTTTTCCCCTTCTTCTCCCTCATGGTCCTCCATTAGCTTCCTCCTAATCTATATGTGCAAACATATGGTATCTGTCCTTCTCTGCCTGACTTATTTCGTTCAGTATAACATCCTCAAGTTCCATCCATGTTGCTACACATGACCAGATTTCATTCTTTCTCATTGGCATGTAGTATTCCATGGTATAGATAAACCACATCTTCTTGATCCATTCATCCGTTGATGGACACTTAGGCTCTTTCCATGTTTTGGCTATTGTTGAGAGTGCTGCTATGAACTTTGGGGTACATGTGCCCCTATGCATCAGCACTCCTGTATCCCTTGGGTAAATTCCTAGCAGTGCTACTGTTGGGTCCTAGGGGAGTTCTATTGTTAACTTTTTGAGGAACCTCCACACTGTTTTTCAGAGGGGCTGCACCCGTTTACATTCCCACCAACAGTGTACGAGGGTGCCCGTTTCTCCACATCCTCGCCAGCATCTTTAGTCTCCTGATTTGTTCATTTTTGCCACTCTGATCGGCATGAGGTGGTATCTCAGTGTGGTTTTGATTTGTATTTCCCTGATGATGAGGGACATCGAGCATCGTTTCATGTGTCTGTTGGCCATCTGGATGTCCTCTTTGGAGAAGTGTCTGTTCATGTCTTCTGCCCATTTCTTCACTGGATTGTTTTTTTGAGTGTGGAATTTGGGGAGTTCCTTATAGATTTTGGATACTAGCCCTTTTTTTAATTTTTTTTTAATGTTTTATTTATTTCTAGGAGAGAGAGAGAGACAGCATGAGCAGGGGAGGGTCAGAGAGAGAGGGAAGTCACAGACTGAAACAGGCTCCAGGCTCTGAGCTGGCAGTCAGCACAGAGCCCGATGCGGGGCTTGAACCCACGAACCGCGAGATCATGACCTAAGTGAAAGTCGGATGCTTAACCGACTAAGCCACCCAGGCGCCCCGGATACTAGCCCTTTATCTGATATGTCATTTGCAACTATCTTTTCCTATTCTGTCAGTTGACTATTAGTTTTATAGATTGTTTCCTTTGCCGTGCAGAAGCTTTTTATCTTGATGAAGTCCCGGTAGTACATTTTTGCTCTTGATTCCCTTGCCTTTGGGGATGTGTCAACTAAGAAATTGCTGCGGTTGAGGTCAGGAAGGTTGTTTCCTGCTTTCTCTTCTAGGGTGTTGATGGTTTCCTGTCTCACATTGAGGCCCTTTATCCATTTTGAGTTTATTTTTGTGTATGGTGTAAGAAAATGATCTAGTTTCATTCTTCTGCATGTTGCTGTCAGGTTCTTCTAGCACCATCTGTTAAGGAGGGGTCTTTTTTTCCATTGAATACTCTTTCCTGCTTTGTCAAAGATAAGTTGGCCATACATTTGTGGGTCCAATTCTGAGTTCTCTATTCTATTCCATTGGTCTATGTGTCTTTTTCTGTGTCAATACCATACTGTCTTGATGATGACAGCTTTGTAGTAGAGGCTAAAGTCTGGGATAGACTAAAGTCTGTAGTAGAGGCTAAAATGGGAGGTGCTACCTCCCATTTTGGTTTTCTTCTTCAATATTACTTTGGCTATTCGGGGTCTTTTGTGGTTCCATGCACATTTTAGGATAGTTCTAGTTTTGAGAATATTGCTGGTGCAATTTTGATTGGGATTGCATTGAATGTGTAGATTGCTTTGGGTAATAATGACATTTTAACAATACTTATTCTTTCGACCTATGAGTATGGAATGTTTTTCCATTTCTTTCAATTTCCTTCATAAGTTTTCTATAGTTTTCATCATACAGATCTCATATCTTTGGTTATGTTTATTCCTAGGTATTTTACGATTTTTTTTGTCCAATTGTGAATGGGATGTTTCTTGACTTTTTTTTTTCTGTTGCTTCATTATTGGTGTATAAAAATGCAACCAATTTCTGTACATTGATTTTGTATCCTGCAACTTTGCTGAATTCATGGATCAGTTCTAGTAGGCTTCTGGTGGAGTCTGTCGGGTGTTCTCTGTAGAGTGTCATGTTGTCTGCAAAAAGTGAAAGTTTGACGACTTCTTTACCAGTTCTGATGCCTTGTGTTTCCTTTTGTTGTCTGATGGCTGATGCTAGGACTTCCAGCACTATGTTAAACAACAGTGGTGAGAGTGGACATTCCTGTCGTGTTCCTGATTTTGGGGGGGAACGTTCTCCGTTTTTCCCCATTGAGGATGATGCTAGCTGAGGGCTTCTCCTAGATGGCTTTTATGGTGTTTACATTCCTTCTATCCCGACTTTCTTGAGGGTCTTTATTAAGAAGGGATGCTGTATCTTATCAAATGCTTTTTCTGCATCTATCGACAGGATCATATGGTTTTTCTCTTTTCTTTTTTTAATGTGATATATCACATTGATTTGTGAATATTGAACTAGTCCTGTAACCCAAGAATGAATCCCCCTTGATTATGGTGGATAATTCTTTTTATATGCTGTTGGATTCGATTTGCAAGTATCTTGTTGATGAACACAGATGCAAAAATCCTCAAGGATATTGGCCTGTAGTTCTCGTTTTTTGTTGGGTCTCTGTCTGGCTTGGGAATCAAAGTGATGGTGGCTTCGTAAAATGATGCCAGAAGTTTTCCTTCGATTTTCTATTTTTTTGGAATAGTTTGATAAGAATGGGTATTAATTCTGTTTTAAATGTCTGCTGGAATTCCCCAGGGAAGCCATCTGGCCCAGGCTCTTATTTATTGGGAGATTTTTGATAACTGATTCGATTTCCTCACTAGTTATGGGTCTGTTCAGGTTTTCTATCTCTTCCTGTGTGAATTTTGGTAGTGAATGTGTGTTTAGGAATTTGTCCATTTCTTCTAAATTGTCTAGTTTGTTGGCATATAATTTTTCATAGTATTCCCTGATAATTGCTTGTATTTCTGAGCGGTTGGTTGTAATCAGTCCATTTTCATTCATGATTTTGTCTATTTGAATGCTCTCTCTTTTTTTTTTTTTTTTTACAAATAGTTTATTGTCAAATTAGTTTCCACATAACACCCAGTGCTCATCCCCACAAGTGCCCTCCTCAATGCCCACCCTCCTCCCCCCACATCCACCAGTCCTCAGTTTTGTCAGCATTCAAGAGTCTCTCATGGTTTGCCTCTCTCCCTTTCCCCACCATTTCTGCCCTTCTTCTCCCCCCTTGGTCCTCTGTTAAGCTCCTCTAATCCTCCTATGCGTGCACACATATGATATTTGTCTTTCTCTGCCTGACTTATTTCGCTCAGCATAACACCCTCAAGGTCCATCCATGTGGCTACACATGGCCAGATTTCATTGTTTCTCATTGCCATGTAGTATTCCATGGTATAGATAAACCACATCTTCTTGATCCTTGAATGCTCTCTCTTTTCTTTTTGGGAAGCCTGGCTAGAGGTTTGTCAATTTTATTTTTTCAAAAAACCAACTCTTGGTTTCATTGATTTGTTCAACTGTTTCTTTGGTTTCTATATTGTTTATTTCTGCCCTGATTTTTATTATTTCTCTTCTTCTGCTGGGTTTGAGGTGCTCTTGTTGCTCTCCCTCTGGTTGCTTTAGGTGCGCTGTTACATACTTCACTTGTGCTTTTTCTAATTTCTTGAAATAGGCCTGGAGTGCATGTACTTTTCTCTTAGGACTCCCTTCTCTGCATCCCATAGAGTTAGGATTGTTGTATTTTCATTTTCATTTGTTTCCTTATATTTTTTAATTTCTTCTCTAATTGCCTGATTGGCCCATTCATTCTTTAGTAGGGTGTTCTTTAATCTCCATATTTTTGGAGGTTTTCCAGACTTGTGATTTTCGAGTTTTCATAGCATTGTGATCTGAAAGTGTGCATGGTATGATCTCAATTCTTTTATATTTATGGAGGGCTGCTTTATGTCCCAGTATGTGATCTATCTTGGAGAATGTGCCATGCACACTTGAGAAGAATGTGAATTCCATAGCCTCAGGATGTAGAGTTCTAAGTATATCTGTCAAATCCATCTGGTCTGATGTGTCATTTAAGTCCATTGTGCCTTTGATTTTTTTTTTTTTCTGTCTAGTTGATCTGTCCATTGCTGTAAGTGGAGTATTAAAGTCGCCTGCAATTAGCACGTTCTTGTCGATAAGAGTGTTTGTGATTATTTTATGTATTTAGGTGCTCCCATATTTGGTGCATAGACCTTTATAATTGTTAACTCTTCCTGATGGATAGACCCTTTAATTATTATATAATGCCCTTCTTCATCCCTTGTTACTGTCTTTACTTTAAAGTCCAGTTTATCTGATATAAGTATAGCTACTCCAGCTTTCTTTTGACTTCCAGTAGCATGATCAGTATTTCTCCATCCCCTCCAGATGGCCAGCAGACACATGAAACGATGATCAGCACCCCTCCTCATCAGGGAAATCCAAATCAACCACACTGAGATACCACCTCACAACAGAGTGGCTAAAATGAGCAAATCCGAGAACTCTAGATGCTGGCGAGGATGTGGAGAAATGGACACCCTCTTACACTGTTGGTGGGAATGTAAACTGATGCAGCCCCTCTGGAAAACAGTGTGGAGGTTCCTCAAAAAGTTAAAAATAGAACTCCCCTAGGACCCAACAGTAGCACTGCTAGGAATTTACCCAAGGGATACAGGAGTGCTGATGCATAGGGGCACATGTACCCCAAAGTTCATAGCAGCACTCTCAACAATAGCCAAAACATGGAAAGAGCCTAAGTGTCCATCAACGGATGAATGGATCAAGAAGATGTGGTTTATCTATACCATGGAATACTACATGGCAATAAGAAAGAATGAAATCTGGTCATGTGTAGCAACATGGATGGACCTTGAGGGTGTAATGCTGAGCGAAATAAGTCAGGCAGAGAAGGACAAGTACCATATGTTTGCACATATAGGAGGATTAGGAGGAACTTAATGGAAGACCAAGGGGGAGAAGAAGGGGGGAATAGTGGGGGAGAGGGAGAGAGGCAAAGGATGAAAGACTCTTGAGTACTGAGAACAAACTGAGGACTGATGGGTGTTGGGGGTGAGGGGCGGTAATGGGCATGGAGGAGGGCACTTGTGGGGATGAGCACTGGGTGTTATATGGAAACCAACTTGACAATAAACTATTTAAAAAATATATATATTTCACCATCCCCTTACTTTCAATCTGAAGGTGTCCTGCAGTCTAAAATGAGTTTCTTGTAGACCGCGAATAGATGGATTGTTTTTTGTTATCCATTTTGCTACCCTATGTCTTTTGATTGGGGCATTTAGTCCGTTTACATTCAGTGTTATTTTTGAAAAATGTTTTTAGAGTCATCGTGTCCTTTGTGGGATTTATGCTTGTGGTGGTGTCTCTGGTATCTTGTGTTCCTTAAACATTTCCCTCATAGAGTCCCACCTCAGGATTTCTTGTAGGGCTGGTTTCGTGGGGATGAATTCTTTCAATTTTTGTTTATTTGGAAAAACTTTCATCTCTCCTTCTATTCTGAATGACAGGCTTGCTGGATAGAGGATTCTTGGCTGCATATTTTTTCTGTTCATCACATTGAAGATCTCCTGCCATTCCTTTCTGGCCTGTCAAGTTTCAGTAGATCGGTCTGTCACCACTCTGATAGGTTTCCCTTTGTATGTTAGGGGTCTTTTATCCCTAGCTGCTTTTAGGATTCTTTCTTTGTCCTTATATTTTGCCAGTTTCACTATGATATGTCATGCAGAAGATTGATTCAAGTTACCTCTGAGGGGAGTTCTCTGTGCCTCTTAGATTTCAATGTCTGTTTCCTTCCCCAGATTGGGGAATTTCTCAGCTGCAATTTGTTCAACAACTCCTTCAGTGCCTTTCCCTGTCTCTTCCTCTTCTGGAATTCCTATGATACGGTTATTATTCTATTTGATTGTGTTGCTGAGCTCTCGAAGTCTCATGTTCCTGTATCAGTTTATCTCTTCTCGGCTTCTTTTCCTATGATTGTGTCTTCTAAGTCACTTATTCTCCTTTCTGCCTCTTCAGTCCATGCATTGGACATCTCCATTTTATTTTGTATCTCATCTATAGCCATTTTTAATTCATCACTACTATTTTTAAGCTCCATAGTCTTTGCAGCAATAGTTTCTCTGATGTCTTCCATGCCTTTTTCAAGCCCAGCGATTAATTTTATGTCTATTGTTCTAAATTCTTGTTCAGTTATGTTGCTTATATCTGTTTTGAGCAGTTCTTTAGCTGCAATTTCTTCCTGGAATTTCTTTGGAGGAGAGCTCTTTTGTTTTGTCATTTTGGTTAGCTTTCTGTCTCTTGTTAGTTTTAAAAGCTTGTCATGCTTTCTGCACCTGTGAGCACTGCTGCACCAAAGAAGGCTCTTTGACTGTCCAGGGCCTCTCTGTTCAGAAAGTGTTCTTTGAATGGTGTTTCTTGGTCTCTCTTGTTGAGACCTTGGTTATTTTATTTTCCTACTCATAGTGGTATTTGAGACTTTCACCATGTATACTTTGGCTTGTTTCTTGAGGTAGCCCTGGAAAGGAAAACAGACAAACACCCAGGGAACAAAGGCACACAAAGGCCTAGAGAAATCCAACAAACATGCAAACCGAAAGGGAAAACAAAAAAGAAAAAAGAGAAAGGAGGGAAGGCGAATAATAAGAAATAAAAATACATAAAAAATGTTTCTTCTTTTTTCCTTTTCTAATAGACAAAGAACAGTTTAATGCCTGTAACCACATTTCCCAGCTACAAATAAATAGCCGGGTGTATGCAGTGCTGGTGGAAGAGCATAGAGAAAGAGAGAAATGAAAGGGCGGGGATGAAGCGAAATTGGAAATGAGCAGGCAGAAGGAATAAGAAGCTTTTTTCAAAGAGCAAAAGTGGAATATGGTTGGAGAAGAGGCAGAAGAAATGACGATGATGCTATCCAGAGAAACTATATAGTCTCATTACTCCAGAGAGAAAGAGATGAAAAGGTAGGTAGGTGTAAAATTTACATCTAGAGAATGGATTAAATGTGATTAAGCCAGTGACCAGAATTAATCAGGGGAGTGCATCCATGTTGGTCTTGCCCCAGCTCTGGTTTTAAAAAAAAAAAAAAAAAAAAAAAGGTCAGGGGGCAGCTCTCTAGCTGGGATGGGCGTGGTTTGTTCCAGTGCATCCTGTGGGAGTCCCGACTTGGTGGTTGTGGGGAGAAGAGTGGCGTCGTCCCAGTCCCTTCTTGAACCAAGTGCTCCAGCTCACTTTCTTGGATGTGTAACCTCCCTGTGCCGGGGACGTACCCAAGGTGGGCAGTGCTCTATATTCCAAGCCAGGCCTCGTTTCCAGATCTCAGTCCGTTCGCCCCATTGAAATTGCCTGAAATAGAAACTGGCAGGCGAGCCCCTCTGAGCAGTTTCTTAACCTCTTGCATTCCCCCTGGGGATCAAGCCAGAAGCTGCTGCTCCTGTCTCCTCCAGGTCGGGCTCACAAGTGAGCCAGGAGCAGTTTCGCCCCGGGTTGCCTGGGACCAGTGAGTCCCACCTAGAGTCAGCTGGACAGCAGGAAGTCAGGTCCCTCTCTGTCGCGTCGCCCGAAATATAAACTCGTGGGCAAATCTCTCAGAACAGTTTCAAGCCTTTTGCCTCCACCCTAGGGATCCAGCTGAGCCAGAAGCACAAAGGCGCGGCCACCACGCATCCCCTCCAGGTCCAGCTGGCAAGCGGGTAGCAGTTTCCCTGGGGGTTGCCTGGGACGAGTGCGTCCTGCCTGCGGTCAGCTGGAGAGCAGGAAACTGGATCCCTCTGTGTACCAAGCAGAGGTTTTTCTCTTCTCCAGCGACAGTGACAGTGTCTTGAGCAGTTTCAGCCACTCGTTATTACCCCCTAGACTTCAGCTCCCCGCACAGGGGGATCCCCCGCTCCCTCTGTGTCTCTGGTCCCGCCCGGTTTTATCTTCCTCAGTTCGCACTCCTGCTATAAGGTTTTCTCAGTGGACTCTGTCCCCTTTTCCTCCCAAACTCCTGGATTCTGTAAGGGTTCCTATGGCTTCAGGCCTTCTCCGTGTGAGATATGGGGGCGAGTGAAATGTATGGAGCTCCCTACTTCTCCGCCATCTTGCCCTTTCTCCTGATTTTTCTTGTTTCTTGAGACAGACCTGGAGTGCAATGTATTTTCCTCTTAGGAATGCCTTTGCTGCAACCCAATGGGTTTGGATTATTGTATTTTCATTTGTTTCCATATATTTTTATATTTCTTCTCTAATTGTCTGGTTGACTCATTCATTCTTTAATAGGATGTTCTTTAACCTCTGTGCTTTTGGGTGTTTTCCAGACTTTTTTCTGTGGTTAATTTCAAATTTCTTAGCATTGTGATCTGAAAGTGTGCACACTATGACCCTAATTCTTTTATATTTGTTGAGGGCTGCTTTGTAACCCAGTATATGATCTATCTTGGAAAATGTACCATACGCGCTCGAGAAGAAAGTGAATTCCACTGCTTTGGGATGTAGAGTTCTAAATATATTTGTCAAATCTTTCTGGTCCAGTATGTTGTTTAGGGCCATTGTTTCTTTAGTGATTCAGTCTAGTTGAGCTATCCATTGCTGTAAGTGGAGTATTAAAGTCCCCTGCAATTAGCACATTCTTATCAATAAGATCGTTTCTGTTCGTGATTAAGTATTTGGGTGCTGCCGAAATTGGTGTGTAGACGTTTATAACTGTTAGCTCTTCCTGATGGCTAGACCCTTTAATTATTATATGATGCCCTTCTTCATCTCTTTTTACTGCCTTTACTTTAAAGTCCAGTTTGTCTGTTATAAATATGGCTATTCCAGCTTTCTTTTGACTTCCAGTAGCATGATAGTTTTCCATCCCCACTTTCAATCGGAAGGTGTACTGAGGTCTAAAATGGGTCTCTTACAGACAGCAAATAGATCAATCTTTTTTTTTTTTTTAATCCATTCTGACACCTTATGTCTTTTGATTGGAGCATTTAGTCCATTTACATTCAGTGTTATTATTGATAAATATGGGTTTAGAGTCCTTGTGTTCTCTGTAGGATTCATGATTATATTTATGTCTCTGGTACTTTGTGTTCCTTGCAAAATTTCCCTCATAGATTCCCCCTTAGGATCTCTTGTAGGGCTGATTTAGTGGTGATGAATTCCTTCAGTTTTTGTTTGGGAAAACCTTTGTTTTCTTCTATTCTGAATGACAGGCTTGCTAGATAAAGGATTCTTGGTTGCATATTTTTCTGGTTCATCACATTGAAAATTTCCTGCCATTCCTTTCTGGCCTGCCAGGTTTAGGTAGATAGCTCTGCTACTACCCTTATGTGTCTATCTTTGAATGTTAAACCTGTTTATCCCTAGATACTTTTAGAATTCTCTCTTTATACTTGTGTTTTGCCAGCTTCACTATGATTTGTCATGCAGAAGGTCAATTCAAGCTAGGTCTGAGGGGAGTTCTCTGTGCTTCTTGGATTTCAATGTCTGTTTCCTTCCCTGGGTCAGGGAAGTTCTTAGCTATCATTTGTTCAATAACCCCTTCAGCCCCTTTCTCTCTCTTCTTCTGGAATTCCTATGATAAAGATATTGTTCCCATATGATTGCATCACTCCATTCTCAAATTCTCCTTTTGTGCTCCTCGATCATTTTATCTCTTTCTCAGCTTCCTCTTTTTCTATAATTTTGTCTAATTCATCTATTTTCCTTTCTGCCTCTTCAGTCTGTGCTGTGGCTGCCTCCATTTTATTTTGTACCTCATTTATAGCATTTTTTAAATTAATCATGACTATTTTTAAGATCCTTGATCACTGCAGCATTGGAGTCTCTGCTGTCTTCTATGATTTTTTTTCAAGCCCAGTGATTAATTTGATGACTACTATTTTAAACTCTTGTTCAGTTATGTTGCTTATATCTGTTTTGATCAATTTTTTAGCTGTCACTTCTTTCTGGAATTTCTTTTGAGAATTCTCCCATCTCCTCATTTTGGCTAGTTTCTCTCCCTTGTACGTTTTAAAAGCTTGTTATGTGCTCTGCACCAGTGAGCACTGCTATATTAAAGGGGGCTCATACACTGTCTAGGGCCTGGCCATTCAGGAGATGTTTTTTGAAGAGTGTTACTTGCTCTCTGTTGTTGTGACTTTGGTTATTTTATTTCCCTACTTGTAGTGATATTTTGGACCTGTCACCAGGTGAACTTTGATTTGTTTCTTGAAGTAGCCCTGGAAAGGAAAATAGACCAACAGGAAAATAGACAAACAGGACATAAAAACACACAAATGTACAAACCAAACAAGGAAATGGACAAAAACTAAAGATCATCTACAAGCATAAAACCAGAAACACCAGCTACAAGTAAAGAACAGGGTGGAGGTGGTGCTGATGGAATAGCATATACAAAGAGAGAAATGACAGGTGGGGAGAAAGAGAAAATGAACATTGACCAGGCAGAGGGAGTAAAAGGCTTAATCCAGAGAGAAAGGAGAATAAGGAAGGAGGTGAGGAAAAAGAAATTAAGATAATGTTACCCAGAGAAACTCTATGGCCTGATTATTCCAGAGAGAGAGAAAGGAAAGAAGAAGGTGTAGAACATGCATCAAGAGGATGGATTAAATGTCTTTTTAAGGAAAACAATAACCAGAGTAACCAGCCTAGAGGAGGGAGGAAATAAGGAGGAGAAAAGGGTGAGTAAATGTAAATAATAAGAATTGTCCTAGAACTAGTCCAGGCAATGCTGCAGCGCTGGTCCAGAGGAGGGGTCCGTCTGGTTCCACAGCATCTATCCAGCTTGCACGGAGGAGCGTGGTTTGATGTAGGCAGGTTCTGCCTCCACTGTGGGCTCTGAGGACGGTTCCCTGGGGCTCTGCCTTGATAAGTTGTAGGGAGAAAACTGGCCACACTCCAGTCCCTTCTTCAAGGACCGGGTGTCCTAAATCACTCCTTTAGGTCTGTCCTCCCTGTGCCACAGGTGCAGGCAAGGTGGGCTGTTTTGCTCCACCATTTCCTATGCCCCTTGTTTAGCTGAGTTTTAAAGTCTCACTCCTGAGCGTTAATATTGCCACCCAATATGTGCTCCTGCGACTGTGCTGCAGCACTTCAGGGGAGGGGACCAGTTTCTCCTGCTGCTGATTGCATCCCTGATGTACCAGTGAACCCGGAGGTGACTCCCCTCTTCCCCGGGTATGTGAACAGGCAGCTGGCCCCAGTTTTACTGCAGCTGGCTTTGCAGTTAGAGATGGGATGATGGGATACCTCTCCAATCCTGTCTGAGGTTTTTCTCTTGTCCAGACACAGTCCTATGCTTCCCCAGCTGCTCTTTCTCTTCCCTTTGTCTCTTTGCAGAAGAGGATCCCTCTCCTCCATGCCTCTGTGGCCCATTTTATCTCCCCCAGTTTGCAATCACGCACCTATGGGGCCATCTGATTTTTTTCCCCCATTTTGTTCCTAGTAGACTCCGTCTCCATTCCTCTAAGACTCTTGGGGTTCAGAGTCCTTTGGCTTTAGCCCTTTGAGAGATGTGGGAATGCAGATACCCCTACTTTTCTACCATGTTGGCCCCGTTCCTGAATGTAACAGGAGTCTCTTACCCAGAAAGACTGGCCACTTTTCTGCCTCTGTGCTGGGCTCTGGGGTGGGTGGGTCTCTAGGCATGAGCCCTTTAAGAACCATTTTTCGGTTTGCTATAGCTTTGTGGGTTTGTAGATGTGAGCCCTGATTGCTTTCAAAGCTGGGGTTTTGGGGACTCCCCCTCAAGTGCAAGTCTTAAAAATTGGGATGTCAGATGTGGATTTCAAACCCTTTACTCCTCAGTGAGAAGCTCAAGGTTGTTACTTTCCTCCTGATTATGGTCTCTCTGCCAAGGGGTGGCATTTATGCTAAGATTGTGTCTTGGCATCTCCGACTTGTTTTGATAATGGGTTTTTTTTTCCATGTTCACCTGATGTGAAGGAGCAGGTGGAGTAGTTTTTGGGTTTCTCTCAGTGGAAATTGTTCCGTATGTATAGATTTTATGTCTGTGGGAAGAGATGAGTTCAGGCTCCTTCTGTGTGCCATCTTGAATTGGGAACTTGTCCTATATTTTTTTAAGGTATTCCTTGTGAGAAATTACTGTCTGCCATTTTTTTGCCCCCTCAGCATCTATTACTTTTATCCTTGGGGATATACCTGTCCTCACCTTCAACTACCTGTTTCTGGCTCCAGGGATGATCATGTGATACAGGCTTGGTCAGTCAAGAAGTCGTCTTCTTTTGCCCATAATGTCTGGTTCAATGATGGACATTTGCCTGAATCCAGGCCAGAGGCAGCAACTCTGCTGAGATGTCTCTTGGGATTTTTGGAAAAGAGAACCCCTTTTCTTCTGGACCTGAAATTAGTAGTTTGTACTACTTTTATTGTGCAGTGTCTGAGAGTCACTTTGCCAAGTCCCTAGGGAGGCCTTCGTGAGAATGAAGCCAATACGGAAGAAAGTCAGGTGTTCATGAGAGACCTGGAGACCTTCTGAGATTGTATTGAGCTCCAGGTTATACACATTTCTGATTCAGTGAGAACTATCTTAGATTTTCCAATGATTTGAGCCTACATATTCCTTTTGTGGCTCAAGTTAATTTGAATTGCTTTTTGCCACTTGTAATCAATAGAGCCTTGATGATGTCAAGTATTGCCATCTTTGTTTTCTTAGAAGGAGAAATGGAATCTTACAGTGATATGCTAAAATCAAACCGCAAGATAGGAGAGAGGATGTGGAACTTTCTAGGGCCAGTGAGCTGGAGTCAGATGGAGGTCTGTCACTCAGACCTTACTCCAATCCCTGCTCTCCAGGTTTGCCTCTCCCTCTCTCCCTGTAAACATGGATATTTACAGGGTCCATTTACAGAACTCTGGTCAGGGGCTGAGAGGCTGTCCTATGCTTGCAGCAACTTACAAGATCTCTCTGAGTGAGCAAGGTTACTCTGACAACCGGTTAATCCTGCCATCCTTATTGGGAGTTGGCCCAACATCCCCTGCCCCATCTTGAAGTTGGGCTGCTTAAGCCTTTTGACCCATACTTGCTTTGGTCACCTTTGACATTCCACAGACCTATCCATTAGTTCTCATGTCTTGATTTGATAACCTTCACTGTTCTTCCTGTTGGGGCTTAGCTGAGGGGTAGAGTTCCAAGAAATAGAATAACATTTTTGTTAATCCTATTTATTTATTTTTTTGCCTGTAGCAGGTCAAAAGGCGAATGTCCCCTGTTCTGCCATATTTTATGTGTCACCTAAGTGTAATAAATCCATAATCCATTGTTCACCCATTTGCAATGACTGACTGGTAAAGCCAGAGTGGCAAAGGAAGCATGATGGTGATACCTCATTGCTAGAAATGCTTTGGTCCTAGTTTTCTATCAATACCTGTGTTCTTTTTTTTTTTTTTTTAAATGTTTTTATTTATTTCTAGGAGAGAGAGAGAGACAGCGTGTGCAGGGGAGGGTCAGAGAGAGGGGGAGTCACAGACTGAAACAGGCTCCAGGCTCTGAGCTGGCAGTCAGCACAGAGCCCGACGTGGGGCTCGAACCCACGAACCACGAGATCATGACCCAAGCGAAAGTCGGACGCTTAACCGACTAAGCCACCCAGGCACCCCTCAATACCTGTGTTCTAAATACAAGGCAAAATCACCAGCTTGCTATGTACTCTCACCAAGAGACCACATTCACCTGAGGAGGCCTATTGGTTACCTCTTTAGCATTTTCACCCCTTCTTTTTTCCCCCCACCCCCTTCTTCCTTTGTGAACAATTCCTTTCAGGTATTAAAGCAAGAATCTGATTAGTCCAAGCCAGAGTTTCTCAATCTTAGGACTGTTGATACCTTGGCAGGATAATTTGTTGTGGAGGCTGTTTTAGGGTATTTAGTGACATCTGTGGCCTCCCACTAGATGCTAGTAGCTCCCCCTAACCTGGTCCCACAATATAAAATGTCTCTAGACATTGATCAATGTCTCCTTGGGGGCAAAATCTCCCAGTTGAGAAGCTCTGCAATGGACACAAATGGGGAATTTGGCAGATCGATAGAACTACAGGTCTCAAACCTGGGAGTAGGGGCTACTTGGTCTAAGCTTGGAGAGTGGATTCCTGCCAGCAGCTTCTCCTGGCAGAGATGCTCAGGCAGCTTGGCATAATATGTGAAAGCATAAAATCTACTCCCCACTTCCATTTCAGATTCTTCCAAGCTGAAAGCTTTGAAACTAATATCCAGGGCATCTTGGTGGAGACTCAGGACCCCCAGCCTGTACGGCCGTCTTGCTCAGGAAATACTAGGGGGAGAAGGAATGACAGGGCTGGGCCCTTTCCCAGTACTCGGTGCTCCTGCTGCCCACCAGCGTCTTATTCCGCTATGGTGTTTTCATGGGGGTATAGGAACGTTCGCTAGGGAAGCAGAAATGACTTTCAGTTTGTGGTGGCCTGTAGACCCATGACATTCCTTATTTAGAAAGGCCATGGGCTTTCAAGGATGTCCCAGGGCTGGGAAGATGAAGGGTGAGTTCTGTCTCCTCCCTTACCCCTGGAAGCCCTCTCGTAGTGCTTTCTTGCTCATGTTATCACCTCTGGCCTCCTCAGATGTTCTCTACCTCCCTCTGTAGGTTATCTGTTGAGGGCAGATTATCTAGTGAGCACTGCCAGGTCAGGCTTCCCCCTTCCATTTCTTGGTACTTCAGCCACCCCCATGTCCCAGTTCTTCACAGAGGCTTTTCTTTACTTCACTGTGGAAAGTACCCACCAGCTATTCTATCATGCCATCTCTACTTTTTAATATTATATTATTTGTTGATTGACACTCAGTTAAGCTCCAGGAATGAGGACTTTGTCTTGATCATCTTTTATGTAGTCTTCAATGCCTAGACCAGTTCTGGGCACATAGTAGATGTTCAGAAAATGCTTGGGAAGGAATGAATACAGGAGGGGATTTAATTAGGCATTGGAGTGCCCAGGACAACTCTTCCTCCACATCTTAGTAAGTGCACTAGAGTGGCATCTTTCCCCATTACACTTGGCAGTCAGTCTGTGACCATATAAATCACATGCCCTGCAGACCTTAAGCCATGTGTTGGGCCTTCTCTCCCATGTCTCTGGGGAACTCTGGATCTCTTTTCCCCCACTTCATGCTTCAAGAAACCAATCGTTTTCACTAACTCCACACCAGACTTGCCCAAACCCCATGAATTACAGTAATCTTTGCCCCAGGGAGTGAAGGTTAGGAGTAAAAATAAAACACACACCAGGGAGTACAGCTGAACTTCTGGTATTCACAAGAGCATCTGAAAGCTCTCCTGTGACTTATCCATTTATTTTAGTGACATCAGAATATGACAGTCTGTTGAATAAAAAAATGTACATTATTTATCCCGTAGCAGTGAAGTGGCATTATAACATTGTTTTTAAAAACATTAAAAAAATTCTTTCCTCTTAGAACCTATTGTTGAGTTAGAGAAATAAGCTTTGCCAAATGCCCAATTCTGTCTTTGCTTGTTCTGGCTAGCTGGCATCTCTCTCCAACTTTCCTGAAGCATTTCCTTTGGCGTTAGTCCAGACTGGAACATATGGGTAAGTGTCACCAAACCAGGCCATGCTCCAGCTTCCCAGACACCTGAGTGCACTGTTAGGGAAAGGAGGGGGGGATACTTTCCGGGCTACCGAGAAGGTCTCCCAGGGTCTTTCTCAAATTTCAGTCTTCCTGGATGCCCATGGTGGAGCAGCAAGAATGATCGCCTGGGTGGACACCACGGTCTCTTCATGCTTCTGCTGTTAATTTGTTAGATGACCTTGGTCTCTGGTTTAGACCTTCCATTTCTCTGGTTCTCAGGTTTATCACTCCTTAGGGATTCCCTCAGGTACCTTCAGCTCTGATACTGAGACCCTGTGAGTTTTGAGGGGCAGGCCCATTTACGTGAGGGGCTTCTCCCAGCAAAGTCAGTGGGAGGCTGCTGGGCCTTAGGGCTCAATCTGATGGTAGCTTTGTATGTGGTGGAAGGCAAGGTTAGCTCCAGCCCCATCCTGGCCATCCCTGGGTTCCTAAGGGTCATTCTGCGGGATTTCCCCCTCTCTGGCCCTAGGAAATCTCCTTCCCTTTCCTTGCCCCTCTCTTCCTTGTCCTGTCCTCTTTCTGAAGTGTCAGACTCTGGTTCCTTTCTGAAATTGAAAAGGCAAAGCCATCTTCTACATGGAGCCCGTTGGCATGTCAATAATAGCAACAATGATAGTAATAACATCTTACATTAAAGGTTTTTAGTTTACACTTTACAAAGAACTTTTAAATATATCTCATCAGCCATTTTAGGGGCTCTTGGTTGAGTCAAAGGGATTCTCCCTTCTCCTTTCCCTGATTCCTGCTCAGGGGGAAACGGAGCCCAAGCCCTCTTTTCACATGTGCACGTACCCACACACAAACATTGAACCATAACTTTAAGCATGCAAATTACCTCACGGAACTTTTCTTGCCCTGTGGGACTTTGTTTCTAGAATTCGGCTGTTGAGATGAGTTTTAATCTCTATTTAACAAATAGATAAATGTCCTTTTGGGGAGAATTTTCTTAATGATCCTGCATTAGTCATTTGGTAACATCAGGGTTTCCAAAATGGAGGGGAAGGCTCAAAATCCCCCTCAAGCTACATTAAGAAACTGGTCCTGCTTGGCTGTGTTGGCTGACTGCTGCTGGATTCAGGATTGGCAGAGGCAGGCGTCGGTTCAGTGGGGGGAGCCAGAGGGAAAGCCAGCAGCCTGGTAAGTCCTCCCAGAAAGTCAGCGAGCCTGCGGTCAGGCTCTCAAGATGGCAGGCTTGGTGGGCTTCACGTCATGTGGAGAGAGGCCAGCTAGCAGTGCCGGTGGTAAAAAAGCCTAGGGTTTACCTGCCTGGGTGGGGTGGGGTGGGGTGTTGGGCAGATCTCTGGACAGAAATTTTGAGCTACCACAAAGACTTTGGGGCCCCATGTGGAAATCCACATTGTTTAGCCACAACACACTGAAGTGAACAACTGGGAGCTCCCAAGCCATCCTGGGTGGCCGAGCTCTGTCTCCTCTTCCATGCCTGTCTCAACTTTGCCCCAGTTCTCTTCCTAAAACAGAGCATGTCTTGCTTTCCCCCTGCTCAAAACCCCCTGCTGGGTCCCTGTGTTCTAGCCCACCACACACGGCTCTCAGAGGCTGAACCCCTGCCTTCACGCCTTCCCCTGTGACTCCTCCCCAGTATGCACCCCACCCTCCTGCCACCCTGGGCCTCTGTTCCCCAGACATACAGGGGCTTTTCCTGTTTCACTGCTTCTTAACAGGCCATACCCTGCCTGCCCCCTCCCAACTCCTCTTTATCCTTTAAGACCCAGGATTGGAGATTTCCTACTCTGGACAGCCACTTCCCTTCTTTATATTGCCATTAGGGAACTCCTATAATAAAGCAGTTGTCCCATGATTGTTTATGCCCTGGATTCTTAAAGGCCGATGTTTCTTTACCATGAGGAGTAAGTTCTGGCATTAGGCTACCTGGACACAAATCCTGGCTCTACAATTTATTAGGTGTCTGTCCTTGTATAAGTTTCTGAACATCTCTGTTCCAGCCTCAACCTAGCTGGAAAATGGGTTAGTAAAGTCTTTTCTGCAGGGTTTTGAGAATTAAATGCATATCATTTTACATACATAATATATAAATTGGTATCTGATGTATAATGTAGTAAGTACTAAGTGAATCTATTAGTATTTGAAAGGAATCCATCATAAGGTACACTAAGTATCTGGAACATAATATAAGTATGTATATTTTTAAGTAAGTTCCTCCATTTTATTTTTCCCTCTCTTCCTTCCGTCCCCATGCCTTCTTTCTCTTCCTCCATCTTCCTTATTTGCCACTTGCCTTGTGCTCTTCCATCTTTTCTTTTTCCCTCCTGATTCTTAGAAACTTTGGCCTATGGTTGGTCCTCACAGAACCGCTAGGCTCCTCTGGGGACCCTTAATGCTGGAACGTCCTCTGAGGCCCACAGTCTCCTCCCTGACGCTTCCGTGAGGGAGGCTCCCGGGAAAAGGAGGGGTGAGTGAGATGGGGAGCTGAGACCTGCAGCTGTCCGCACTAGACCGAGTGGGGAGAGAGACCAGGGTAAGTCTCCATCAGGTGGGATGCCTTTGCTCTCCTAGAACTCTGTTTAGAACCTTTGTGGACACTGGGGGAACAGAACAAGGAATGAACATGAGCAGGAAAAGTAGCAGTAAAGAACTTTCTTTTCCTGGTAGGGCTCATCTGAAGAACTTAAACTGCCTGAATCTCTCCTGCTTACACCATTCTGGAGAAGGAATCTAGAACTTTGAGTCTGGCTCTTCTACTTATCAGATATGTGGCTTAAGACAAGATACAGAGTTTGAGAGAGGCTTTGGCTTCCTTGTCTGTGGAAGGGGGCCATACGGCTTTGTCCTTATGGGTAAAATAACGTGAGGTACGGATATGCATTGGGAAGTGTCACAGATGGGCAAGGACTTGTCATGTATGTGATGGTGGGTCTGAAGGACTTGGTGGCAGAGGCTTGTCCATCCCATAGGAAGATCCCCCCGGAACTTTCCAGAATCGGACTCCTACCAGGGCTGTGGGCAGGCTGGGCTCCTAGTTACCTGCCTTCCCAGTACTGCATTCTAATGTAGAATTCGCAGGCAACTGGAGGGAAGAGGATGGTGTAGAACTTTCCAAAGGAAGGGCCAGTGTTTGGGCCTGAGGAGACTGCATAACCCCTTCTTCCCTTGACTCACCTGGAGAGGGTCAAGAAAAGAGGAGGTGTTTTAAAATTTGGCAAGATAGGATCAGATGAGGCCTGTGGCAGAAGCCAGGGCCGGCCAGGAGGGAGAGAGGGCTCAGACCCCGCTGAGCAAGGCCTGGGGCAGGTGGGGGCCGTAACTGAGTCTGAGCAGCAGGGCTCCAGAAGCTTTTCCAGGAAGGATGGGCCTTGGCAACCAAGACTTAAATGCTGGGTGCTTTTAGGAAAGACAAAACAGTCATTAAAGATAAGAAGAAACAAAGAAAAATCTCTTCCTTTTCTTCTTATCATTCCTTTTCCTGAGCTCAGTAAGCAGGTCTTGGTATTTCTGCTGACATGATACTGTTCCATCACATAAAAACTTCCTTCCTCCTCCTTGGACAGGCTATCACTTCTTTATTCTTATCCTTTTGTTTTTAAAACATTTTTATTAGTCTTTTTTTTTCTTAAAATTTTTAACAGCTGTTTATAAAAACACGACAAATACACAACACAAGACTTGGTAAAAATAACTCACTATATGGTACATATACTCAGACGGTGTGATATATTTATATAATAAAAGATGAAAATAGTCACTTTCCATAATAAAAATAAGTTCTATTTTTTGTTTATTTTACAATATACTTAATATTCTCTTCTGCTTCCTCTCCAGGTCCACTTCACCTCGAGGGGGTCCCACGTGGCTGTCGCAGCCCCACGAAGCTGGAGTCTGAGAGGTGGGGGGCGGGGGGGTGGAGGGCCTTAGGAACACGCGTGGCAGCCACACTCCAAGGGTCTCTCCACCTCTTCCACGAATGAGGAGCCGTCTGTGCACTGGAAGACGTATTTCCGCCGCTTGCTGCGGGTGGGCCGGCAGCACTGCGGCCCGCAGCCCCCACGACACTCCATCACCGGCACCTTGGAGGCCGTGGCGCAGGACGCATAACCTTTCTGGCGGCGGATCACCTCTCGGACCACATCCCCCAGGCACAGGCTCTCTGCAGAGGGCAGAAGGGGTGAGGGCACTGGTAGCACAGACAACAGGCCAGGGCCATGTTTGGAAACCCTTGTGGTGTGAAGACCATTTGAAGTTATTCACTCATCCCTCTGTCTCCCTCCCCGTTAACCCACCCAGGAAAGTGCCTGCCCTGGGCCAGGCTCTCTACTAGATTTATGACTAAGCCCTGAGGATCTATTGGTGACAAAAACAGGCCCCGTCTTTTCCTTCAAGGAAGTCCAAGCCCAAACTAGATGTGGCAAAGTAGTAGTGTGGGCTAAATCCTGTGCCCCGGTTTTGATGTGCCACCTAGACTTAGTAAAAGGCAAAAGATTTATGCGATCTGAAGAGAAACCAGAGTATGCGCCACCTAGACTTAGAAACTGAATTAAATGTCACCATTAAAAACCCCAGGAGTTTAACTAAATATTGGGGTTTCTGGCTTCACTGAAAACCAGGAAGTCTCTGGTTTGCCCCGGGTCCCCACTGGTTTAGTGTCTACATCCCTTCACTTCAGCGAGGATATAATTAGTATTTGTAATGATAAACTGAGGTGGAGCCTATGCCGGAACAGAAAGCCCAGGGGCGTGGCTCTGGGAAGTGCCCCTGGAGGGGAGATCTGAATGAGGACAGGAGTTAACCCGGATAAGCTGCTTGGATTTTCACCTCGGACACACTGTCCCTAGGAAACTGGGAGGAGGGCTGGAGCCAGGCACTGATGAAGACCATACCGAGCTGAGCTTGGAGCCGTAAGCAAGAGCCTCGCTCTCCCTGGGCCTGTTGCCTTGTCTGGAAATGGTGATCTGTTTCCCTGTCCTTCCTATGCCTCATAGATTATGAGCCTCAGAGGAGGCTGTGAATGAGAAAGGGCTTTATGCATTTTAATGAATTTTGTTAAGCTTGATATAATTCTTCTAAATTATGAGATTGTTACAAGATAATGAGTGTACGAGTGCATGAGTGCGTAATGTGGTTGGGGCGAGAGCAGATGTGGCCACATGTTGGGCAATCTGGTGAAGGGGAATGTGAGAGCTTGTCATTCTGGCGATTTTTCTGTTAAGTTACATTATTTCAAAATATTTTTTATAATTTTTACTATATAATGTATCAGTTTTGGTTGAGAATAGTATTTCAACTAGCTACAAGTGTGGAAGAGTCTCTTAGGGTACACCAGCGGCAGGAGGAAGACTTCTCCGTTTCCATGCCCTCCAAGGGGAGGGAGGTTTGGGTTCTAGTTTTACTGTTTTTGAGTTTACTTCAAAATTAGCAAACTACAGGGGCGCCTGGGTGGCTCAGTCAGTTAAGCTTCTGACTTTGGCTCAGGCCATAATCTCATGGTTTGTGAGTCCGAGTCCCTGTCAGGCTCTGTGCTGACCGCTTGCTCAGAGCCTGCTTCTGTGTCTCCCTCTCTCTCTGCCCCTCCCCCCTTGCACTCTCTCAAAAATAAACATTAAAAAATAAAAGCATTAACAGGGACTGGGGGACACTACGGGGAGGGGAAGAGAGTAAGGAGGGTTTGAGTGCTGTGTGGGGGAGCTACTTTGTTACACAGCAATGGATAACCGCTGCAGCAATGTAGGATATTGCTACCATTTTTCAAAAGGGAGGAACAGAGGCTTTTCCAGAGAGCAGCTTACAAAGGTCATGCAGCCTCGCAACTTCAGTCGGGATCTGGAGTCCAGTTCTGACCCCTGCCGCCTCCGCAGGCCCCCCCTCCTGTGTGCACGGTGGACTCACCTTGCTCGCAGTGCTCCCCACTAAAGCCGGGCTGGCACAGGCAGTAGGGCTCCCCTCGATCTGAGATGTGGCACTGCCCCTGGTGACACCTGAAGGTCGAGCAGGCGTTGGTTGAGTTGTTCGTGTGATCACACGTGGCCCCCCTGTAACCCTCGGCACACTTGCACACGTACGAGGTCCCGGTTGCTACACACTTCCCATGGTTGCAGCTGTTGGCAGAGGATAGAATGAGAAGGGGCAGAGACCGTGCTACTGGAGGCTTTCTCTGTCCAGCCCAGCCAGGGACCAGGCTCCCGGCAGGGGCTCCCGAGCTGTGGAACCTTTGGTCTTCTCCATCCCACCATCTGTCCTCTGCTAGGCCAGCGGCTGAGCATCCAATCTTTTCTTACTCTGCCACAGCTGGAGGCTCACATCACCCAAACTCCACTGCTGGCTGTTTTCCAGGCAGTAGAACTCACATATCCGAGTGGCAGGTCACAGCTCAGACGCAGCTGAATGTTCTCTCAACACTTTAATTGCTCTATCTTAACTGATAGCAATGATACTAACACCATCAACGGTGCCAGGCATTGGGATAAGTACTTTACACCTGGCATCCTTATTTTCTACAACCACCTGACCTCTGCTGCTTCTATGCAGAAGATAGTCTCATCCACATCTCCTAGATGGAGAAGCTGAGGCTGAAATTCACCCGCATTCCACTTGCCCAGCCAAATGCCCATTGGGGTGCATCTGCCCAGAGTCATGTAGGTGCGTGCTGTGGCTCTGGACAGGCTCTAAAGGTCATTTGACAGAGACAGGTGTTCTCAGCGAGGCCCTCACACACTGAGGTCTCTAAGTGGGACCTGCTGTTTGGCTGTGTAAGTTCCTGACCTCAGTCACACTTACACGGGTCCTGTGTACAGTCTGACCACAATCCCTCCAGCTTTGATCAGTGCCACTTCTTGGGTGGGGAAGGGGTCGGAGCAGCGACAGAATCCATGCAGGGAGTCTAGGCTCTCGGGACACTGACCTGTGGCCCAGGCAGGGGTCCCGGGCTTCCTGGTCGCACAGCGGGCCGGTCCAGCCCGGGTGGCACTCACACACCACGCTGTCCTTCTCCACGGAGCGGCACAGGCCGTGCTTGCACACGGTGCAGGACTTGCAGCCTGGTGAGACCCCCAGGGACTGCGGTGGGAGGGCCTTGAAGTCTTGCAGCTCGTTATTGATGCGCACCTCATGGATGCAGCCGTGGAAGCCACCCAGCGGCCGGTCTGTGCCCTGGCGCAGGGCCGAGAGGCCCGTAGAGGTGGGGATGCCTGGGGGAGAGGCGCCAGCACAGCCACCTGAAGGCCCTCCCCTGCGCACCAGCCCAGACGTCCCCTCAGAGCCAGGAGGAGATCTCTACACGCTCAGTTAAGTGCTCACAGCTCTGGGCCTATGCTGTTCAGGTGCAGGAAATGGACCCAAAATCTGGGACCTTGTCCATGCAACTACTTGTGTCCTTTGTCCTACACCTTGACTTTTTAAAAAATGTGACTCTGTTGCCAACCTTTTACATTTAGAAAATTTCCCATAAAAATCTCTATTTTGGACTTGTCTAGAAAAAAGAAGAGCTGGCTGGTTACAGGGCCACACTAGCTGGATGGAGGAGGCCTGCCGCTCTAGGCAGGGAATGGAAGGCGCCTCCATTCCTCTGCTGTCCCCGCTAGGTCCCCCCCATCCCCACCCCTTGTCCTAACCCTGCACAGCACCGGTCTGGAGAGCTGGAGTTTGGGAGGGAAGGGGTTTGGGTGAGCAGCCTTGATCTGTGGAACTTTGGGGATCTTCACGAGGGACAAACTGTGTCCTTTCTGGGACTGCCATTGACTGAGGGCTTTCCCTGGACCCCTGGCACCTGGACTGGATGTTAATACAGATTCCTGGGCCCCTCTAGGGGGACTCCTTGGCAGGGAAGCCTTGGGAATCTCTGTCCTGACCAAGGTGCTCCAGTGACATTTTTTTTTCTTTGCATATAACCTGTTGACAACTACAGGTCCTAGGCTGCACTTCAGGTCCAGGCTCTGCCAGACAGGTGGCTACTTCTCTTTTTGGCCTTTGTATGACCTTAATCTCAAACATGCTCTACATGCATCACCTGGGCCTCATGGTATCTGACATGGTGGCAGAGCAGAGGGAAGGGGACCTCTGCAGAGAGTCGGGCCTGGACTCTGTCTCCATCTCTTCCCTCCCCATTCCATCTTTGCCTCTTCCTATCATCATTCCTGAACCACTTGTGCTTCCCAGAAGGAGCCTTGTCTTCTCTCCTTTCCTCTTCTCCTATGATCTGACTGTGTACGCTTTAGGGATCAGCTTACTTGTCACTTCCTCCAGGAAGTCTTCCCTGATTTGCTTTGGCAGCAGATGCTGAGCAGGGGGACCCCAGCCAGTGGGCCTGGGTGGGAGGTGGTGGGGATGGGAGGGGAGAAGAGCCTTACCTCCAAGGTAGAGGGGGCTGTTGATGCCTACTGCTGGCTGCTTCTGGAGCTTTCCCAGGCTCTTGGGGGCTCCTTTATCCACCACCAAGTTCAGGGTCTGATTTAGCATCACCAGCTCCACGCTGTGAAACTGTCCGTCATTCACTGTCTCCACACTGGGCAAGAAAGAAAGAATCAGAGGGTTTGCCGTGTACCTTCTGTAGCCAGGCCCAGGGCTGCGAACTTGGCCAGTGTTACTTGCATTTCACTTGGAAATAACTCCAAACTTTAAGTTACAAAAATAGAAACAGAACAGAGAATACTTCTTATACTTTTAGATTCTCCTATTAGTCCCGTTTGCTTTATTATTTCCCCTCTCCATATCTATATATCTCCATAGACACACACATATACACATATATGTATATATACATATCATACATCCACATAGTTTTTCTGAATCCTTTAAGTTACATACCTTACCCTGTAGCCCTAGATTCTCAGTGTGCATTTCCTAAGGACACGGATATTCTACATAAGCACAATGCAGTTCTCAACTTTGGTAATTTCACATTGATACCATACTTGTATCTAATCCATCTGAATTTTAATTTTTCAGTGGAGCCAGTAATTTTTTTTATAGCATCTTTTCCCCTTCCAGCATAAGATCCAGTCTAGAGCCAGGCAGTGTACTTGATTATCATTATTTGCATTCTTTTCCAGAGTTTTACAGAGCTAAGCAAACTCCATCCTCAGACCACCTTCTCATGCCACTAGGACCATTATTTGCTTTACAAATTTTTCTTCAGTTGCTCCATTTCCCCGTTAAACATCAGTAAGGATATAGTAACGCTAATGCTCTTCTAAGGAATACTGTCCATGAAAAGACTATTTCAGTGTGATGTATATATTTTTCTTAGTACATATGAACAAAGTGATCTCTTAATTAAAATGTCAATAGTTTGTGGGCACCTGGGTGGCTCAGTTGGTTAAGCTTCTGACTTTTGCTTAGGTCATGACCTTGCAGTTTGTGGGTTTGAGATCCACACTGGGCTCTGCTGACAGCTCAGAGCCTGGAGCCTGCTTCAGATTCTGTGTCTCCCTCTCTCTCTCTCTGTCCCTCCCCAACTCTCAAAATAAAAATTAAAAAAAAAGTCAATAGTTTGTCTTTATCCCACCTAAATTTGTCTCATGCACCTCCAGAAGTATGCACACCATATTTGGATTAATAATACAACTGCTTCACATATTTACAGAATTATAGCATTGAGGAAACAAATTCAGGGAGGTTAAATAATGTTCCTAAGTCCCCACAACTAATAAGCCATAGACTAGAGATGTACACTGAGGTGCATCTAGCCTCAAAGCCCACATACATGCCCATTTCCCATTGCCTTCCTCAGTACCAGCAGGGACTCACTGAGGGCTTATGAAACACAAGAACTAGGCACAGGGCTAAATGGTTCTCTGCTATTATTTGAACCTCGCCATAATTCTATGAAGTGGTGTCAGATATCCCATTTCACAGCTAAGATGACTGAGGCCCAGAGAGGTTAAAGGA
The DNA here is from genome assembly GCA_017311185.1 of Proteles cristata cristata. Lineage (NCBI taxonomy): Eukaryota > Metazoa > Chordata > Mammalia > Carnivora > Hyaenidae > Proteles > Proteles cristata. The sequence continues at coordinate 31,826 of JAESUZ010004746.1, forward strand.
CTTGTCTGAGGTCATCCAGCTAGTAGTTCCAGAGACAGAATTTATAGGCAAAACAACTGACTCCACAAAGTTCTGCTCTTTCCACTACTTGACCCTTGGCGGGGGCTGGGAGAGAGAAGTGAGCACACGTAATAGGTAGTTGGGGATATGGTACTCCTTTCCTGAAGATGGGTCTCTGAGGAGGATGCTGAACTCTGTCCCCTCCGTTCAGATGTGGGTGGTGAATATGGAGGCTCCCTACCCACCCCCTGAAGTCTCCCTGGCAAATCCCCAGTAAACTGGCTCCAGCCAGAGGATCCTGTGTCAGAGGTGGCACCGATTACCTGGCAGGCAGGGGCAGCTTCAGTGACTGACCTGGAGTTAGAAATCCCAGCAAAGAGGCAAGGGGAATGCTTGGGGGAAGAGAGGATAAATTGGGATGGGGTGGAGAAAGCATGGAGTCTGTCCTAGCCCCTTACTCGGCAGGACTGTGGCCACTCAGAAACAAGAACCCTCTGGTCTCCGTCTCCTCATCTGTAAAAGGGGGAGAACGACCTGACAGAATTACTGCAATGATGGGATCTGAGGGGGCACTTGAAAGTGCTTTCAAGACTTTGTAAGTTAGACTGTAAATTACTGAGAAAATGTGAGTCGTCATCACTAGTGTCAGAGTATTAACCATAAGAACCAACCACGGCCTGCAAACCTCATGACTCCTGCTCTTGTGCTCATCTCTGGGAGAAAGTGCTGGTAGAAGGGGGCATGCAGGAGCCCAAGGCCTTCCCAAACCCATCATGAACTTTCTCTACTCTCCCATCTACCTATTATCCATCTATCATCTATGCTTCCAACCACTTATCTCCCATCCATCTACCTACCCACCCACCGAATGTCTGCTTGACACACATTGTCCTAGGTGCTGGAGATCGGTGGCAAACAGTACAGACATGCACCACCACAAAGCTCACATCTCCTTAGCCTTTCCTCTAAATCGAACCACCAGCATATTCGTGTCAGGCTGGGTCAAGAAACAGGGCAGTGGGGGGTGGAGTGGTAGCTAAAAGCCCATTGGAGGATCTCATTTGTGATGGGGAGCCAAGAAGCCATAGAAGATGGAGCTGTTCTTTCAGTAGCTTCTAGCTACTCTTAAGTAGTGAGCTGAGGATAAGGCAGAGACCCGTGCTCCCGCAGATGAGTTGATGATGGTGTGGGTGGGAGCATGAGGGCTGATATCAGTTCAGAGACCACAAGCTTCTGACCTTGAGTCCTAACAGTTTTTTAAACATTCATGCAAGAACATGCAGCTGTATCTCTAAACCATTTGGTAAACTGATGCTGTCCTGAATGAGCTCCCCATCCCCTAAAGTGTATAAATAATGCTGGGCAGCCACCTGTCAGAGAAGGGGTTGTGGAGGGGCTGCAGCTCTGGGTGGGCGGGCTTGGTATTCTCTTCCAATATGAAAATTCAGGGAGTCTGAGGCAGCCGCTATCCCATTATAAACACGCACAGACACAGTGAGCAAACACATACCACTAACCCTTTCCTGGCCACAGGCTCCAAGTCTGTTCCTTCTTTCCTTCCTGCATTCCCTGTGCTGGTCCAGGCCCTGGTGCTCCTCCGTGGAGGGTCCCAGCCTGGAGACAGTGGTTTGGCAGGTGCCGCAGGAGCAGAGAGGACCGCGAAGCCATCCTTCCTTCCCCCAGCTGAGTGCTAGGCTCCCCTGTGCCCAAGCCGCTTGGCTCTGTGGACAGCCTCTCCTGATTGCCATAAGGCAGGCCCCTGCCTCCGGCTACACTCTTCAGCTAGTTCATGCTCAGGAGTTGGAGAGATCTGATATCACACCGGGTCGTCCAGCTGAGGGATCCTGGGTAAGCCCACTTACATACTACGGGGATGGTGATGATGTTGACCTCACTGAGTTTCGATTGACAACACAGGGCCCCTGATACCTGGCAAGCACTCGAAGGTGGAATGATGATTTCCTCCACCCTGATCCTGGGCTTGAAGTTGCTGGGTGTAGCAGGGGGGGACGAAGCCGTGGAGGTTAGTGGACCCTGGCAGAGCTCTTCTACTGATTCTCAACCTTCCGGCTGCCCAGGGCTTTGGGTTTCTGTCTGCTTCCACTGGCTCATAGCCATCTCTGAGGAAGACACTCATGACAGCCCCATTTTATAGAGAGGGAGTCTAAGTAACTTGGCCAAGGTCACATTGCTAGGAAGTGGTGGAACTTAGGTTCAAAGTCACTATGGATTCCAAATCCAAACCTCCCATACCCCAACGCCAGTAGGTACTCGTGAATTGACAAGTTGCCTTCCTGGCACATCTTTATGAGGGTCTCCTGGAAATGATGCCTAAAGCCAGTGGTTTTCAAATCATAGGTCCCTGGAGGCTGGGGTAGGTGGCGCTACAGGCCATGATTTCTCACTGCTATTTCACAAATCAGGTGGCTCCACTCCTACTTACTTTTTTTCCCCCCTCTTAAATCTTGGTCTTTGAAGTATATAATGAGAAAAATGACTCTGCTGATATAAGAAAAAAGACTGGGGTAAAAAGAAAAACCCAACCCAAACTACCTGCTGTTAACTCTAAAAGAAATGATCCCACTATGGTTCCAAGCCTGATAATTAGTCTCCTGGAGAGATATTCAGGGATTACAGGGAAGACAATTGGGCTCTGAGAGTCTTCCTTAGTATGCACTGGGCCACGTGAGCCAGCATCCAGTGGGAGGTAGAGAGCACTGGAGGTGACAGAGCTAACTGGCTGGCTTCTGCGTGGGACCACGTGAGGGCATGTGGAGTTCTCCTCTGCTTTTTTTTTGTTTTTTGTTTTTTGTTTTTTGTTTTTTTATTTATTTTTAGGAGAGAGAGAGACAGCGTGAGCAGGGGAGGGTCAGAGAGAGAGGAAGTCACAGGCTGAAACAGGCTCCGGGCTCTGAGCTGGCAGTCAGCACAGAGCCCGACGCGGGGCTCGAACCCATGAACCGCGAGATCATGACCCAAGGGAAAGCCGGACGCTTAACCGACTAAGCCACCCAGGCGCCCCTCCTCTGCTTTTAATATCAATGGTGAGAGTGTGCTGGGTGCTTTACAGGGCTATGCACTGTGCTACTCTGTGCTAAGCACTTAACCTGCATTCTCTCAGGTTAAGTTAACCTAACAGCCCCTATATGGGAGGTACAATTTTTTCTCCATTTTAGAGATAAGAGACCTAAGGCTCAGAGACTTCAGGTGTCCAGCTCAAAGACTTAAAGTGAAAGTGGTGGAGGCAGACTGAAACCCAAGCTTCTAAGCCAAGGACCACACCCCACTGGGGGATGAACTGGGTCATCCCTCCAGGTGCTGTTGGGCCTGCTCACCTGGGTGCTGAGTTGTGGCCACTAGGTGGCAACAGAGCTTCACAGGATCAAATAGTCCCTGGGATTTCAGTTAAGCTGCAGTCAGAGACCTCACGACTGCTCGGCAGCAACTCCCCAACTCCCGGACCACGGCCCCACTCTCTCTTGCTCTGGCCTTCATGCCCCAGCACAGCGGGAACATGGGTTCTGGTGGGAGCCTGACCTGGGACTGAATCCCAGCTCCGCCACTTACTGGCGTGTGTGCCCTGGGGCCAAAGACTTCATCTGACCATCATGCTTCTCAGCCCTAGAACAGGAGTGATGATGCTTACCCTGGGGCTTGTGGTGAGGAGCAGTGAGTCAAAGGCCTTGGCAATGGATGGGACTGTGGTAATTAAGACTCAGGGAGCATGCGCGATGGGCCAGATAGCACTCTCCTGTGGTGTTTGGCTGACCTTTGAACACTGAGCTATTTCACACGGAAACCCCAAGTTCTAGCATTCCTTCATGATCTGCATTCCCACGTGGCAGCATCTGTTGGAACAGAGGTCAGCTGTCCCTTCGGACAAGGCCTGTGCTCTCCAGGCTGCCACAGTCCTCACACTCCCACGGACACCCCAGTCCGCTTTCCCCGGGTGGGTTCCCTGACTTGGCCCCTTGGCCTCGCAAGTAGGAAACAGTGCCTGAAGTACCCCTGACAAGTCTCAGAATTGCAGAACAGTGCAGTGCAGCCTGTTCCCATTCTGGGACAGGCAGGGGCAGGGACAGGCTTTGCTGTGTATTTGCCGGGGAGCCTGGGGTTGAACCTTAAAGTGCCAGCAACCCCTTGAGACTACTGCCAGGCAGATGAATCAAACCAGGTGCCCACATAGAGGAGGCTCAGAATTCTGCTACTCCAGACTTGAAGTTCCCTGCTGGGGGCGCTGGTGGTTCATTCTCATTCTGGGGGCTGTTCCTGGGTATTCAGTGGGCATAATTTTGCAAGCTCCCCTGATTATCTATCACCTTGGGCTTGGTACCTTGGCCCTGAGGATAAGGAGGCCTTCCTAGGTGGCCAGAGGTCACCACAGTGATCCTGTGGCCTCCAGTAACCCCGGTCCCCCACAGTGTGGCTTCTGCATACTGATGGGGCCTCCCCACTTCTCCACCTGTGGAAATGTGTCAGCCACAGCTGAAGCCTCAGCTCAAATATTACCACTTCCTCCAGGGAGCTTTCCCTGGTCCTCCAAGCAGAAATGTCTGCTTCCATAGCATGCACAACATCTTCCACAAGAACTATTTTATTCTGCCTGGGTGACTATTGCTTGTTTACACACCTGCCTTCTCCCTGGACTGTGTTTTGTTTAACTCCGGGTCCCCCACACTTAGCCCAGGACCTGGCCCACACAAGGTGCCTGGGAGAGGTCGGCTGAGTGAGAGAGTGCACCACTGGGGCAAGGCCAGCGCTGCCACACAGAAGCCTGGAAGCAAACCCATTTTAAATAATGAGATTTCTGGAGACTTGGGCCCTTCAGGATTGTGAGCTGAAGGGCACTAAGGGTCTGTCACTAGGCTTCAAGCGTGGACATGGGCATTCTTCACTGGGTTCCTCGTGTGGGTAAGAAAAAGAGTCTGGGGTCTCCCCAGGGCCCCCTACTAACCCTCAGCTAACTGACTCCCTGACAAGCGCTGTAGGAGAGAGCAGTTCTCTGGGTACCTATTTCATTCCTCCCATCCTGGTTCAGGCAGCATCAAAGTATTCCAACATTCTTACCAACAGCATCACCCCCTTCCCAAACCACCCCCCCGCAGCTAATATCAGTGTGGGGGAAGGGCTGGGCTCTGCTGGGTTGGACTCCAAGCTCTGAAGCTCTGCATAGAGCTCAGCCCCTCCGGAAGCCTGGCTGCCGCCTTCTGTCCTTGACATGCTCACGTAAAGGCCCAACTTGCCAAGCACTTTCTCATCCCCCAACCCTCAACATCACCCCACCACCCACAAGTATGTCCTATTATCCACAGTACACAGGGGAGGAGACTGAGGCAAGACGTCGAATAACTTGTTTGAACATGGATGTATCTCACACCACAGGCTGTGTGTCAGGCTGTCCCGGGCCCTGCTCCCAGGCTCTCTGTCCACTTGGCCCATGACCAGGAGCTCCAGAAACACAGATGTTGGGAGGCCCTGACTCCAGGGAACTCATGAGGCCACTCTAACTCCTTCTCCTGGAGTCCATTGTACCCAACAGTCCCAACCTGGCCTGTGATCCCTCCACCCACCTCTGCCCTGGTCGAACCCCCTGTATTGCCGCTCAGGCTTGTCGGTGATGTTTCCTCAGCCTGCCTGCCCACCTGTTCTCCTGCTCATATAAATTCTACCCTCTCATCAAGACCCATCATAAATGGCTTCTTCTCTAGGAAGGCTTCCTGTGTGAGCTTGGCACTTCTCAGGCTTGTGCACAGAATCACCTGGAAGCTCCTTGAAACAGATGGCTGGGCCCTACCCCAGAGCCTTCTGTCAGTAGGTCTGGGGTGAGGTCTGAAAATGTGCCCATCTCGCAAGTTCCTGGGTGTGTTGCTGTGGCCGCCCTGGTACCACACTTTGAGCACCACTGGTTTAAGCCAACGGTTCTCAACTGGGTTCGTTGGAGTTGCTTGGGTTGGGGGGGGTTTCAGGAGAGGAAGTGTGAAGGAAAAAGCTTGGCTCCCTCCAGCCTTGCAGGACAGTTTTGCTTCTGTGGCTTTAATATAGAAGAGTTTTGATCGAATAAACGATTTAGTCTGAAAACTGCTACTCTTCCCCAACCCTAACCACTGGGCTCCTGCTTCCAGAGGGGAAAGGCTGGCCTCAGGATGCGGGCCCCTCTCCCACTGTGCCCCGCTCCCAAGGAATGGCTCTCTGGCCACAGGCAGTTTTATGTGATTTTTAGGTGTCACACAAACATTTCTCATTTCAATGGCTACTTTTATAATTATTATATTTATGACTAAAATGATTTTTTATGCACTATTTATTTTCCTGAGAAGTAGAAACAAATCCAACGTTGAGCTAGCATATCTGCAATTTCACAGACGCTATTCCTTGAGATGAAGTTCAATGTGAAGAGGGAGCACATTTAAAGCTGATGTAAGGTAGCCTGCTAAGTACCATATTTTTACAATCTTTTCGTAAAAATCAGGGTGACTGTTGGAAAGACTGAAGTTTAGGGAACACCAGCCTTCAGCACAGTTTGAAAGTCACTTGAGGAATAGTCCGGCTCCCTCAGTGCTCTGGAATTTCTTCCCCTTGAGTTGCATGCTAATCTCCCCCTGTTTTCTTTCTTAAACTAATAAAAGATGAGGATGACATTTTGAAAAGGGCACCTCATTAAGCAGCCTCATCCCCATTGGCATACACAGCTCCCGCACAGTAGCCAGCTGGCCATTTATCTTATGATAATGAGGTGTCATCTCCCCGTGGGGTCAGCCTTCATCTCCAGCCTCTACCTCCAGCCCTCTGAGTGTGTGTGTGCCTGGAGGGGGCAGGGAGAAGACGCATCTTCTCTTAGGGCAGGAAGCAGGCGGGAAGACACAGGGCTCCTATGCATTGGTAGGAGGGGCTGTGCTTCTTACCTGTACACCGTGGTCGGTGGGGAGCTCAGACTGTCGTAGATGAGCCTCACGTGGCCCTGGTACAGCTCCAGCGCCAGGGGGTCATTGTCTCCCTTGTACAGAAGGATGCCGTTGTCCTTGTCAGTGGCCACCTGGAGAGGCATGTGGGTTAGGGCTCCCCTGAGGACTAGCCTCCTCAATCCCATCTCACAGAGGCCTCTTCCAGATGGCACCTTCTGAATGGACCCCAGATCTGAGTTCATGTCCCTATTTCTTCCTCTGTCTGGTCTGGAGATTTCCAGGGGGGGCATATACTTCTACTCCAGCAAATGGGGATTGAGGAATTCAATTCAACAAATATTTACTGAGCATCCACTATGTGCCACTTTGTTTATGCATACACATATTATATTGTTACATAGAAGATGAGAATGTAAGCACATTATTTTAGTGTGTGTGTGTGCGTACGTGTGCATGTGTGTGTGCGTGAGGAGTCCCAAGCTCTAATCTGACCTCTCCCACTTGCATATAGTGTGATCCCACCCAAATCCTTGCCCCTCTGAAGACCTCAGTGTCTGTATAATCGCTATCATAAACAAAATGCTAACAATTACCATTTCATTCAGTGTTTACTATGAACCAGGCACTGTGTTAAGAGTCATCTGGGGAATTTTTAAAAACACCCTTGTTTAGGCTTCACCCCAAACCAACTACATACGACTCTCAAGGTGGGGGAGGGAGCAGGCCAAGATCATTTTAGGTGTTCTCCAGGTGATTCTGATGTGTTGCCAGGGCCGAGAGACACTGGATTAAGCAGCTGCTTCCCCGAGGGCGCACCCTGCTGCAGGGCTGGGGTTCTCTGACTAGCTGGTGCAGCCTGAGGAATGGACATGGAGCAGGTGGTCCGATGGACCCTCTGGATGTCTGGGGCACAGGCGCTGCTCTGCTAACTGGGACCCGACATTCAGGTCCTGGGTTGGTGGGATGCAGGGGGGAAGGCAGGAGGGGCTGACACAGCCAGAGCTTCCGTGTGTGTGTGTGTGTGTGTCTGTGTGTGTGTCTGTGTGTGTGTGTGTGTTCAACCCTCATCTCAGACACCCACCCACTGGACTGGAGGCTCCGCAAGGTGAGGCAGTTTGGACTTTCTGTGCATGTCTGCAGCCCCAGTGCCTGCAATGGTGCTTGGCACGCAGAGGCACGCAACAGATCTGTGTTGGATAAATATTTTCACCATGAGCTTAAAGCTGGGCTAGCGTGTCCATGACCAGGAAAGCAGGGCCCTAGTTGTGCCATGGGGCAGGGGCCAGTCACTGGGATGTATCCTCTAGCTGTGTCTCTGGGGTCTTCCTCCCCAGCAAGCCTAGTGGCCGGGGCCTGCTCCTTCTCAGCCATGCACCATCCTGCTCCACCCTTCCCGTGGCATTTAGGTCACCCAGAAATGCATTTTGGAATACATTTGCTCAGGTCTGCAGGTAAGGAACCTGAAAAGTTAGCCGGAAAAGAATTTGCTTTCTACTAAATGGTTTTTCATTCCCTGAAAAGTGCCCTTGTTTGTGCCTCTGGGCCTTTGTACATGCTGATCTCTCAGGCTACATGGCATCCCTTCTTCATTCTGCTCTGTCAGCCCCTCACTCTTCTATCCTTCTCCAGGCAAACTCCTACTCATCCTTCAGATCTCAGTTTAGTTACCACTGCCTCTGGGGGGCCTCCCCCATTCTTCTCAGCAGGTGAGGGAGCTCTGTTCCACCTATGTGCTCCCACAACACCCAGAGCTGCCACTGGCCCTCTGCTTATCAACTTGCCCTGGACAAGTTGTCTGTCTCGTCCATCATTGAATCTCCATTGTTAGCACAGTGTCTGACATATAATATTTGAGTGAATATTTTCTAGATAAATGAATGGAAGAGGCTGGAAATGGGGACTGCTATTAGCAGTGAAAGTCAGTTAAGAGCTGTCTGGGGGCGCCTGGGTGGCTCAGTCGGTTAAGCGTCCAACTTCAGCTCAGGTCATAACCTCACAGTTCGTGGGTTCGAGCCCTGCATCGGGCTCTGTGTTGACAGCCAGCTTGGAGCCTGGAGCCAATTTCAGATTCTGTATCTCCGTCTCTCTCTGACCCTCCCCTGCTCACACTGTCTCTCTCTCTCTCAGAAATAAATAAAACATTAAAAAAAAAAAAAGAGCTGTCTGAAGAAAAACAGCTGTTCTCAGAACAATTGGAGCCTGGGGGCAGGTTGGGGTGGGGCGCACCTGCAGGGAGATGTTGGCCTGGGGCCGGACCTTGGCGGAGGCTAGTTCCACGTAGGAGTCTTTGCCCACAAAGTTGACAGTGATGAGTTTCTCGCACCTCGGGCCGGCGAAGCCTGGGGGGCAGCGACAGGTGGGCTCCTGCTGCACCACGATGCACTGGGCCCCGTTCTGGCACTCATACTGGTCACAGGGACTGGTCTGAAGCAGGACCATGGGCGGGGGGTGCTCACAGAGGAGCCCGCTGGAGCGGGGGGGAGTGGGGAGAGGAGGATGGAAGAGAGATGAGGAAAGAACAGTGTGGGGAGACAATCACAGTTATTTGGGTCAAAGAGCCAGCAGCAGAGAGAGGGAAGAAAGATGGTAACTGGGACTTATTCCAGCCCAACCACCAACTGTGGCAAGACTTTTTTCTTCTCTAAGCCTCAGTTTCCCCATTTTTTAAGATAATAGGGTTGGACGAGAGTGCTGGTCCCCAAATTTCAGTGTCATCAGAAACATCTGGGGTGAATTTGTTAAAAGCACAGATTCTCATCCATCCACAGATAAGTGAATAAACAGAATGTGGCACATGCATAGGATGGGTTATTATTCAGCCTTAATAAAGGAGGACATTCTGGGGCGCCCGTGGCTCAGTCAGTTAAGCCTCTGACTTCAGTTCAGGTCATGACCTCATGGTTCGTGGGTTTAACCCCTGCATCAGGCTCTGAGCCTAGAGCCTGCTTCGGATTCTGTGTCTCCCTCTTGCTCTCTGTCCCTCCCCCACTTACTCTCTGTCTCTGAAGAATGAATAAACCTTAAATTTTTTTTTTAAAAGGAGGACATCTGACACCTGTTATGACATAGATGAACCCTGAGGACATTATGCCAAGTGAAATAAAGCAGACAAAAAAAACCTCGAATACTGTGTGGCTCCACTTTTATGAAGCTCTTAGAGGGGTCAAATTTATAGGGCCAGAAAGTAGAATGGTGGTTGTCAGGGGCCATAGGGAGGGGAGAGTTAGTGTTTAATGGGGACAGAGTTTCAGTTTTCCAGATTAAAAAAGTTCTGGAGATGGATGGTGGTATTGGCTGCACAACAATGAATGTGTACTTACTGCCTCTGAACCGTACATGTAAAAATGGTTACGATGGTAAATTTTACATTATGGATATCTTACCACAGTTTAAAAACATTAAAAAAAAAGTGCAGATTCCCAGCCCCTTCTTTCCACCCCCACATTCTAATTTAGTAGCTTTGGGGTGGGCCTCAGGAATTTATAAGTTCCCAAGCCTCAACATGGCCTCAGTCAGGCTTTGGAAAAAGTGGCCTTTTCCATGGTTCCTTCTCAGAGTCTATGACCAAGACTCATTTGCATAGTTGGATTTATGCCATGCAGTGAGTACCGATGTGCATGGAATTGTCCCCAGGCCTCCCCTTCCCCTGCCACCTTGAGTCTGGTTCCTGCCTCCCCTCCAGTGCCCCCAGCACCCTTCCCTTCCAGGCAGTGTAGGTGCTAGTGCTGGGACCCAGCCTCTCCCTTCCATATACCCCACTGACCTCTCCTGACCCCTGGCCAGTGCCTCTTATCCCCTCCTTCTCTTCTGGCTTCACTGATTCCAGTGACTAACCCCAAACTCTCCCACTCACCTCTAATCTTCTACTGTTAGGGCACAATAATGTCTCTGTTCTCCAGCTGAAGATTCCTGCCACTGTGGCCATGAGGCTACTCCTACCTTGCTAGCTGAGTTCCTTAGCATCTTCCATTAGAAGGAATCGTGCCCAAGCTTGCCATTATGTGAGCTGGACCCTAGTCCAACTCCCACACAGGGGCCTAGGGTGGCTCTTTTCTCCATCTATTATGTGGGGTTGACAATATCTGCTTTTGGACATGGGAAGAGCTGACCTTCCAAGGAGACTCAGGAGGCCCAGGGCTAAGGCTGCCTGGGCGTGGTCTCCACCCTGCCTGCCTTAGCTCCACAGTCCCCAACCTGCAGGCTCCTTCTGAGGGGCCCCTCCACCATACCTGAAGCCCTGGGGGCAGATGCATGTGTAGCTGTTGACCGCATCCATGCACTGGGCCCCGTGGCGGCACCTGTGGTTCACGCAGTCATCATTGTCCACCTCGCAGAGCTTCCCGCTGTAGCCAGGAAGACATTCACACCTGGAACATGGCAGAGCAAGGCTGTTGGTGTGTCGGGCCGGCTTCTAGGTGGCTTCGTGTCTTCTCTGTCTATCCACATTCCTAAGTCCTTCTCAACTCTTGAGGGCTCCCCAAAGCCTGGCCCACAGTTGGCTTCACTGGCCATCCATGGGTTCTGGGTCCCTGCAAGTTGACGTTTGCGTGCTTCACGTGGCGGCTCCTGTTTTCAGGAGCCGGTAGGGCAGCTGCTGATATGCTGCTCCTCAGTGAAGAGGATGGGAACGGCGGCACCCTCCCCCTGCCCCGCTGGCCCTGGCGCACACCCGACAGGCACACCTCGTGTGGCCTCCCGAGCGGGCGCCCGGAACATGCATCCTTGGTCTCCTCTGCCTGGATGACACTGTGCCGAAGTCCCAGCAAGAAACAGCTCTGAAGGCACTGCATTACTGACAGGCACGCGTGGACACAAACATTTCCTGGCTCTTCTGCCTCCTGCAGGCTGGGGCCTGCGCACCTCTCTGGGCCCACCCGCAGGATTCTACTGGCCAGAATAGAAATAATAAACCACAGCTTATCCAGGGCAGAGGAGGAAGGTGGAACAGGTGGCCAAGGTGGAGAGGGAAGCAGGACCTCTGAATACATACAGGACAGGGGAGCCTGACTCAGGAAGCATCAGGACAAAGGGATGGTCCTCCCTCCCTCCTCTCGTTGCTCTGTCCCTGCCTTGCTCTTCTCCCTGCAGCTTTAGATAGAGAAGAATCACAAGTGGATCCTGGCATTGCTTGGGTTTGTTGGCAGACCATGGTTTGTGCTTGGATTCATGGCTAGGTAGGCACTTGCTGGGGTGGGGGGTGGGGCGGGGGGGAGGCTATCCCTGGAGGAGGACAAGTTCTAGAACCGGAGGATTTACTGAACCTGCATTCAGAACTGAAATCTGCTAAGATCTGACCTGTTCACCTTTACTTATTTGAAGGGGAAATTTGAAATGTGTGACCTACTGCTGCAGCAGAAGGTGCGAACTTCCCTGTCAGAGCCCACACTCCACCCTAGTCTTTTAAAGAAACAGGTTGGGCAAGGCTTTGTCAGGGTCTATTGTGCTCAATATACTCTGCTAGTGGTAAGCCTGGCCCCTGTAGGCATTTGTGTCTCCTGAATCCTAAGTACGGGTAGAGCAACTCAGGGGATCGGAGCCTCTCTAAGGCAACAACTGCCGCTCAATGCTTGCAAGGTAAAATCTAGCCTGTTAGGCATGAAGTCAAGGTGGCTGAGGAGGTCTTTATGAGGAATCAGGGAAGCCATGCTTTTTCACAGACGCAGATGTGCAGAAGGAGCAATGGAGGTGTGGAGGCTGTTAACGCTATAGCCCTTTTCATAGCTGCGCTTTGCAAACAAAGCCGCTGGGGATTCAGTGAAAGTACAGCTTCTGATTGAGGGAGTTTGGATGGGGCCTGGGAATTAGCACTCCCAACAAGCTGCCCTTTGATGCCACTGGTTCGCACACCTCCCTTCCCATAGCAAGGATCTACCCTACATTTATTCATCTGCCAAAGAGAAGTGTCTGGTGGTATAATCTGGTGGTGTTCTCAAATGTTTTCCCCTTACCTTTCTTTGAAAGTGTAAGGCTTGTTATGATTTTGTTATGAATATGACCTATTGATTCTGGACAAGGGGATGTAACCAAGTGACATGCTTGGTTCCAGGACATCGGGAGTGTCCGGATTTAGCTAATAAATCAGTTAGGATGGGATTGCCTCGCAGCCCCAGCTGTTTCTGAGTGTGCAGAGGGAGCTTGCTTTACCTCGCCGTGCCTCAGCCCCCACTGAGAAAGCACACAGTTGTTTCTATATCCTTAGATTGTTGAGCATTTGGGGTACCTGTGTGGCTCAGTCGGTTAAGTGACTGACTTTGGCTCAGGTCATGATCTCACAGTTTGTGAGTTCGAGCCCCACATCAGGCTCTGTGCTGACAGCTCAGAGCCTGGGGTCTGCTTCAGATTCTGTCTCCCTCTCTCTCTGCCCCTCCCCTGCTCAGGCTGCCTCTCTCTCTCTTTCAAAACTAAATAAACATTTAAAAAATTAAAAAAGAAAGGATTGTGGAGTGTTACAAGAGACAGGCCAGTGTGCCTGATGTAGAGTATGTCCTTGGTGCATGTTAATCATCGTGATCTGTGTTTTTGTCATTGTCACTTTCAGTGTTCATGGGAGTGTTCCTCATTATTGTCAGGTTTTGGTATATTATCATTTCAGAGTTTATATCACAGATAGTTATACAGTTTTATCTGTTATGTTGTGTTGAAGCCTCATTAAAACATCACATAAGGAAATCTTCAAGGATAAACATCTTCAAACTTGGGCAAAGGTTGCACCAATGGCAGGTCTCCTGTTACTGTCCCTGCAGCCTGCCTTGGGAGTGCAGGTGATCAGAGGGGAGGGGAGAAGAGGGGGATAAAATTAGGAAATGTTGCATTGGGAGAAGGGACTTTTTTTTTTTTAAATCTAAATGCATTTTAATAAAAGAAAATTCACATTATTGAGCTGGCCTGTAGACCTCTTCAAGATTCTAGGAGACACTGTGCATAAATATACTATCTCAAGGGTAAGAAAGCGAGACTGGTTTCCTTCCTTCTACATTCTGTATTCCTTCTATTCTGTATTCCCCTAGAACTCAAGTAGAGTGACGTTTCTAGGAATAAGTACCAGAGGATCATGATCTCTGCCCTGCTTACATCTCTGGTGCCAAGTCCCTAGCACCCTGACCCCAGATTTATACCCTGGATGGACCACTTCTGACCAGTTTTCAGGCTCACTGTGCTCTGTCAAGCCAGTGTCTTCTGAGCTTGAAGAACACCACTGATCTCCTTTCCAGCTAGGGATATTCCACCACTTCGTCACAGCTCAGGTGCATGGTCACTATCATTGCCCATAATAGGCACACCCAAAGCACCATGCTTGTCAGTCCAACCTGCTGTGCTTTGGGTTCAAGTTTGTGTTTTATGCATCTCTTCCTCCTCTTAGCCTCTTCCTTCAGTTGAAGAGCAGCCCTGAGTTGAAGTGAAATCCTGGAGTGGGAAAATGGGGTTGGGGGGTGAGAGGCATCCCTCACACTTACTTACACTCCAGTAACTCAACTGCCTGAGAGCCCACCTGACCCCTTTTAGAGGGGACCAGAGCAGATAAGGCAGATTTGAATGGGTGCATGCATGGAAGGACTCAAGTTTCCTTTACTCTCAGCAAAACCAGAGCCCCTAACATGCCTCTTGCATTTTCTCTGGTGATGAACTTTAGACTTGAGATGTCAAAAGAGGAAAGGATGGGCGCCTGGGTGGCGTAGTCGGTTAAGCGTCCGACTTTCGCTTGGGTCATGATCTCGCGGTTCGTGGGTTCGAGCCCCGCGTCGGCTCTGTGCTGACTGCCAGCTCAGAGCCTGGAGCCTGTTTCAGTCTGTGACTCCCTCTCTCTCTCTGACCCTCCCCTGTTCACGCTGTCTCTCTCTCTCTCCTAGAAATAAATAAAACATTAAAAAAAAAAAAAAAAAGAGGAAAGGAAAACACCAGATAAGACATGTTCATGTCACCCTCTTATCTGCATCCTCTCACCTCTAGATCCTTCTCCCATTGGTGGGGCCTTCCCTCCCTTCCTCAACGCATTCAAATCTCCCCCATCCTTTGATGTTAATATCACAGCTCACCTCCTAATGTATGTGGAGGGCTTCCCTTTGCTTCAGTAGGTTCTTCTCTCCCCTCCTTAGCACCCCAGCATCACTCAGAGCCAGAGTTGAGGGCTGCAGAAATTTCTTCTTTCTAAACATTTGTTTTGTGTCAAATCCCCCCTTCTTTTCCTTCCCCCAGGTCCATGGCAAGGGCCTTGAAAGGGAGGGAATCAAAATCCTCTTATAGTACCCACTACACTCACCACAGTGAGCATTTGAGGACTGAAGGGTGGGCTCATCAGGGTACAACAACTAGGACCCATAATTCTTAGATTCTAGGATCCTAAGAGTTCTCTAGTTCAAGTCTTGGAGATTTATGAATCTAAGAGTCCACAGTTCCTAAGGTCCTACGATTCTGTGATTTTATGATGTCATTAGTCTCAGGCTTTCTAAAATCCCAGGTTTCCATAAAGTGTTAAGCTTTGCAGTACGGCCTCATAGTCTCAACAACCCTGGAGTCTGGGAACTCTCTGCCTTATGACTGAAAGCTGGACAGACTCAGAATGTTGAAAGATCCTGGAGCCACTTAGACCCAGAGCATGTGCTTCATCCTTTAGAGGCTGGAGAGGCTACTGGATGAAAGGCTTGTCAGGATTCTCTTTAAAGATTCATTAGCATAGGCATTGAGCTCCAGACCCACAACCCTCCTCTTTAGGGGTGACTCTGTAGAGTCACTTCAGGTTGTCTTTGCTGAAGGCTCATCTGTGATCTTCCCAAGCTTCTCTGGTCTTTGCCTGCTCCCCCAAACTCTCTGGTGCTAGAGACTTCCACCCACCCTCCAGTGTTGGACTGAGCCTGTTGGAGATGAAGGGAAGCAACTGTGTGTGTAAGGCAGCTTTAAGAGTGTGTTTAGGAGAGACTTTTCTTGGCCCCTTGGGATGTCCCTACTGATGTCAGAAAATCCCAGGACTCAAGGGTCTCAGGGTTGTCTCTAGAAGAGGCAATGGCACATGCTTTCATGAAGGAGGATGGAGGGAAGAAGTAGGGACAGAGCCCAGGAGTGATTTCCCAGGGGTGTTGTTTGAGTCCCAGGCTCTGGAACTGGTGCCTTCTCCTGAGGCAGACTCTTTCCACCTTTAGGATTGCTTCTGGGCCCCCCTAGCTGCTATAGGCTCTGATGCTCACCATGGAGACAGCTCCACCAATGGCTGTGGCTGCTGAACTGAGTCAGTGCTCACTCTCCCTGCCCCCCAGCCCCGCAACATACACAGATGCATACACTGGCAAACTTGCTGGAACCACAGAGGGCACAACACTGGGACGGATGCACACAAGGAAGGTGACCAAATAACCTTTGAACTCAGCTTGTCCAGCTGCCCTGGAAAACAGTGTGGAAATTCCTAAAAAAATTAACACTCCTCTATGACCCAGCAATAGCACTGGTAGGAATCTACCCAAGGGATACAGAAGTGCTGATGCATAGGGGCACATGTACCCCAATGTTCACAGCAGCACTTTCTATAGTAGCCAAATCATGGAAAGAGCTTAAGTGTCCAACAACTGACAAATGGATCAGGAAGATGTGGTTTATCTATACCATGGAATACTACATGGCAATGAGAAAGAATGAAATCTGGCCATGTGTAGCAACATGGATGGAACTTGAGGGTGTTATGCTATGTGAAATAAGTCAGACAGAGAAAAACAGATACCATATATTTTCACTCATATGCAGAACAGGAGAAGCTTAACAGAAGACATGGGGGAGGGGAAGGGGAAAAATAGTTAAGGAGAGGGAGGAAGGCAAACCATAAGAGACTCTTAAATACTGAGAACAAACTGAGGGTTGATGGGGGTGGGGGAGAGGGGAAAATGGCTGATGGGCATGAAGAAGGACACTTGTTGGGAAGAGCACTGGGTGTTATACGGAAACCCACTTGACAATAAACTATAAAAGAAAAAGAACAAAAAACCCCCTACAAAAAACCTTTGGACTTAGCTTCATCAGTGAGATTGTTCTACTTATATTAGTTCTGGAAAGGAAAGCTATGCTGGTGTAAGGAGGTGGGGGAAGGAATGGGGAGAGTAGGAAGGAGGGGGAGGGGAAGGAGAGGTGTAAAGGAAAAGGGGGATATCTTTATCTCTGTCTATCTATCAACACAGAAAGAGAAACCGAGACCACAACGAGACAGCGACATGTACTTAGGGAAAGTGAGACAGAGAGTTAGGCCATGACTAGTCAGAGACAGAGAAGTACATGGTAATGTATAAGTAATAGGCAGAGAGAGAGAGATCAGGAGAGGGAAGGAGAAGGAGAATGGAAAGGGCTCAATTTGAGGCAGAGTCCTCAGGACCCTGTGCTGTTGGGGACACAAAGCCAAGCCTCACCTGAATCCTTTGTCGAGGGAGATGCACTTGGCCTCATGCTGACAGAGGTTCATCCCGGGCACGCAGTGGTCAATCACCTCGTCGCACAGCTCACCTGGTGGAGGTGGGTAGAAAGCTCAAGTACCTGGAGGACCTAGGGATACCCTAACTAGAAGGTCAGGTCCATCCAGTCCCCTGTTGGGACGTCATGGATCTCAGGCTCCCTGCATTCACTCTCTCAGTGTATCCTTTCTGCTGTACCTCTTTCTCTGTCTCCCTAGTGGTGACAATGGGAAGGTTCTGGGATCTCCCCTGGGCACCATCATAGCGCCATCATTTGGCTGTTTCACTTGACCATTCAGGAGCTGCTGCAGCTGAAACCATGGATGCCAGCCCCTGAGCTTGGGGCTGTGCTTAATTATTTGCTTTTTTCATTCCACATCAATTTACTGAACACATCTTATGTGGTAGACACCATGAGGGGTACTAAGGACACAACAGTAACCAGGTCTTGTCCTCCCCCTGGCCTAGTGGGGGAGATCTATAAATCAGTAGGTGATTGTAACATAGAGATGTGTGACCACAGGGATAAACTGTGGAAGCCTAGAGGATTCTTGAAGGAGCGCACATGGCTTAGCAGCACAGTCCACCTGCTGTAAATAAGTAAGCACCCTGGATTTTCTCAGAGAAGAAAATATGAAAGGAATTTAAAGTTTAGGTCTCTGGATACACTCCTTTTGAAATTCATTGTGCCAAGAAATGCAGAACAGGTAATACGGAGGGAGGCCCTTGAATATATGAGCTCCTTGAAGCTCACGCCATCTGCAATGTGTTTTGGGAATGTGGAGGGGGGTGAGGGGATGGCAGGGGTGAGGGCAGTGGCAGATACACCCCTGAGCTTTGGGTTCCCTTAAATTCCACCTGACCAGGTAGACAGTGATCTAAGAGAGGAAAGCTTCACCCATGGAATTTCTCTCAGAGGTGGGGGTGGGAACAGGGGCCGAGAAGGCTGCAGGGACAGAGCAGAGGAAGGTCTTGAGGGTGGCTGGGGAGGAGAGGGATGCCATCCACAGCCCGAGTCTGTTCTTTACTATGGTGGGTAGAAGCCGACCCCGACTCTGTCCTCATTTTGCCAGCCTCTTAAGACCACAGAGGGCACTGTGTTCTTTATAAGCCTTTTCCTCTCCTCACTTTCTGGAGATACCCAGAGAGGCACACAGGTGTCTGTGTGGGACTGGCAATGTTTTCTGGGGCAGAGAAAGCCATGACAACCCATTCTTGGGCAAGGTACACTTCAGTCACCCGCAGACACAGGCCAGGCTACTCCACTGGGGCAGGAAACCTCAGCAAGTGTGTCCTCTGTCCCCCTCCCACTGCCCATTTGTCCCAAAGCCTATTCTGAGTCCCTCTGCCTTCTTAAGTGCTGGGTTTTTACTGACTCTCTTCTGGCACCTAGCAGATTCTTCTGGACTAATGATTCAGCCCTATATGAGCCCTCCTCTCATCTTAGGTAGACCAGATGCCCCTTGTGGCTGGAGGCTATAGAGTTCTTGGTATCCTTATTAGTTAATTCAGTCATCTGTATACAGTAGATGTATAATAAGTTCTATCTCTTGCTACTTTAACTCTTGGCTACAACTCCTCTCTGGGAAGGTAGAAGATGTAAGGGGTAAGGGAAGTAGAACTTTGGCAGATGTCTCTGCACTATTCCCAACCATAACGCCTTCTCTGGGACCCTAAGAGGTGAGGAGTAAGTAGAGAAGATGGTTTTCTCAGTTGGTCTTGGTCTTGGCACACTCCATCACAGTCCCAAGAATGTGCTTGGGGGATACCTGGCTAATGGGTGGGAGGTCTGTATCAGGAATAGGACCCTGAGGAGCAATGGGGGCTACCTGACTTCCTTTGCTGTAGGCCTCAGGACTGCTTCTAATCATCATCTGTATCCTATCCCCCACCTCACTCTGGACATCATGCCAGGTGCCAACAGGAGAGGGTATGGCAGTCCCTGGGTTGCATGGTCCTTATTTTTATCCTCACCTTAGGTTAGTATTTCCTAAAATAGGTTTCTTGCAACACAGGATGTCTTAGTTGGGAAGGAGTTTGGGGGCAGGGTAGGAGGGAAGTTCTGACTTCAAATAAATTTGGGACTTGCTCGGTCAAATGAAGTTAAATAGCATTCCTTCAAGCAGTAATTGTTAGAACTTCTGATATGCTCATTTGTATCACGTGCAAGGGAGCTAGTATTACATACAGCGTTTCCCCATGTTGTTGTTTACAGGGCCTCATGGAATTTGTGGAATTCCATTTTGGGATATGCCACTTTAGGTGGATCCTATAACAAAGGAGGCTGTGCTTGCACCACTGGGTGGCATTTTGCTTCATAATCTAGTGGTATATTTAACTGTCCTCATTAGGAGCCGTTAAGATAGGAAATAAAGGTGTGTTTTGGAGGTGGGTAGGTAGGATGATTATCCTGAGGAATAACCCTGTAGGGAGCCTTCCTTTATTCTCCAGCTGGGTTTGGTTCTTCCTCTGTGACACCCCCCAGGCTTGCAGGTGTTATATTCTCATTCTACTGAATACACGTCTCCCTCTACTTGACAGTGAGCCTTCTTATGAGAGGGAACTTTGTCTTGGTCATTTTTGTGTCCCTAGTTCCTAGTTAGAAAGTGTCTGGATGAGTCCCTAGTTCCTAGTTAGAAAGTGTCTGGATGAGTCCCTAGTTCCTAGTTAGAAAGTGTCTGGATGAGTCCCTAGTTCCTAGTTAGTTAGAAAGTGTCTGGAGAGTAACTTTCCAGAGAAAGCAGACCAGACCTGAACAAAGATTAAGTGTAATGTAAGCATGTCTCGCTAGCTTCAACCACCACTGGGTCTCCAGGGTTCCCGGAGGAGGGGAAGGCTAATGGCCACTGAACTTGCTCTAGGAACCTGTCTCAAAGTAGGGAGGGGTTAGTTATGTGCAGGGTTGGGGCGGGTGGAAGGGTGGACAAGCAAACAGAGAGGGCCTCTGGGAAGCCTGTCATAGCACAGCACCCGGTTTTGGGAATTCACATCTGTCCACAGGGGAGTGGGTGGAGGCCCTGAAAACCAAGAAAACAGTATTTTTTAGTGCATGACTCCTGGCCCGCCACCATGCACAGGAGCTAAGGGACCTTACCTGTGTAGTTAGGAGGGCAGACGCATGCGTAGTTGTTGACTCCGTCCACACAGGTGGCATTGTTCTCACAGTCATTGTCTTCACAATCATCTGGATTGATTTCACACCGCTGCCCCTCGAAGCCCAGAGGGCAGGAGCAGCTTTGGGGGTGTGCGGGGCAGGGAGGAAGGGGAGTCAGGGGTTACGGAGTGGGGGGTGGGGTTGGAGCAACAGAAAAGAATATTGGGGGGGATATAATTAGGTTTCTCTCTGAATGGAGGTCCGAGGCAGCACTTCGGATACTTGAAGTCTTGGGGTCCTGAGTAGGGAGACCCTCAGGAGCCTGAGAAGTCATTTCATCTAGCCCTCTATCTCTGGGCAGTATTCCATCTCCCCTGGCCTTGGACGGCTGCTTTGGCTCTGCGGATAGTTCTCACCAGCAATGCCCCTTCACCATCCCCCCAGCTGGAAGTGCTTTCCTGCATAGAGCTTAAATTCCTCCAGCTGTTTTCCTTCCCCTCTTCTGTACGGGAGTGGTTTGTAGATAAAGAGAGAAACAACATCACAAACATCCCACTTTGAGTGACTTCCTACTCAAGGGCAGCCTCTCTACCTTGAATAGGAATAAAACATATTGGTCAAGATCAGGATCTGCAGCTGAGTTTCTTGGGAATGAATACTGGATTTGCCATTTCCTAGCTATTCCACCTGAGGAAAATTAGTTACATTCTGTGCCTTATTTGTCACCTCTATGGACTGGGGTAATATTATTTACCTCCAGATTGGCTGTGAGGAGTAAATGAGATTATACAAGTAAAAGGCTTAGGAGGGGACCTCAGACATAGAAAAGACTCAGAATGTGTTAGTTTCAGTTCTAGATGACTTCCAGCCTCCTTAACCTTTCTGAGAGATACTATTGTTTCCTGAGCCCCCTCCAGCTTCTTGGAGATAAGGGGATGGGGTGGGAGGATCCTCTCCTATGAGGTTGGTTCAGAATTCAGAATCAGCCTGATGCATTTCCTTGACTTGTCTCTGGAGGCTACATCTCTTAGAAAAAAACCTCAAACTTCTGGCGTCCTCTGCCCAACCTTGGTCACACCCCAGGATTAGGCAGCAAACTAAGTCAGAATAGATAAAGCTGAGCAGTTGAGAAGGGGCCAGGGGAGTTTAGGAGGGCACATGAGGGAGATGCGTGTCTGGCTAAATGAGCTGCAGGCACTTACTTACTCCCTCTATTGCCCAGCCCCCCTGGTCAGGGATTTACACCCCATTCATGAACATACCTTCCAGCTTCAGACCCAGAATTCCAGGCCTCTCTCTGCTTTAGAAATTCCTCTGATTTGGGATTTAGCTATAAAACTAAACCAATAGGAAGTGGATTTCTGGAATCTTACTTAACCTACTTTTCTCTACAACCTGAAAACCATGTCACATTTTCTTTTTTTCAAAGTTTATTTTGAGGGAGAGAACGAGCTGGGGAGAGGCAGAAAGAGTGGGGGACAGAGGATCAAAGCAGGCTCTGTACTAATAGCAGAGAGCCCAATGCAGGGCTTGAACTAACGAACTGTGAGATCATGAGTCAAGTTGGGCGCTTCACTGACTGAGCCACCCAGGTGCCCCACCATGTCAAATTTTCTACAAAATTTCTTTGGTCTGAGCTTTTGAGGTGGAGCAAAATGATGTATTTCTTTTTTCTATGAGGGACCCTGGGAGTTCAGGAAAAGCAATTTCTTCAGAGACAGGCATAGAGTAGGTTTTTAACGGTCTGAACCCATAGTGTTGCCTATTTTCCTGAAAGGAGTTACCCTGGCTGTCCCCAGAGTCTCAGGATTGTATGAAAGTGGGACGCACATGGCTGTCAGGGCACGGGTGGCTCATGGGGTGGACAGAGGGTGGGAAGGAGAATAAAGTCTCCTCTGCCCTCACTGGAAACCTTGGCAAGGTTATCAAGGAGACTCCAAGGGCACCCAGTGAGTTATGGAGACTTAGGACAGGGCATATCTCCTGTCTTGGTCTCTTGCCCAGCCAGCGCTGCTAGTCTTTGCTCTTTTTGTGATCAGATAATGCATCAAGATGAGCGAAGCATCTGGTGAAGAGATAGGTGAAACTTCCAAAATTATGTCTCACAGGGGGTGTTGTGGGTTGAAGTGTGTCCCTTCAAAAAGATATCTGGAAGTCTTAACCCCCAGCACCTCAGAATGTGACCTTATTTGGGAATAGGGTCAATGCAGATGTCATCTCAGATGAGGATATACTGGAGTAAGGATGGCCCTGCCATCCTTAGAAGATGGCCATGTGGAGACAGAGACACAGGGTGAGTGCCTCATGATGAAGGCTGCAGCGAGGAAGGCCCGAGATCACCAGCCACCACCAGAAGCTAGGAAGGAGCAGGGGAGGATTTTCCCCTGCAGTTTTGAGAGTCAGTGTGGTTCTGCTGACACCGTGACTTTGGATTTCTGGCTTCCAGAAATGTGAAGGAATACATCTCTGTCGGTCCAAGCTGCCCCGTGCGGTGCTGTGTTATGGCAGCCCCCGCAAACGGACACAGGAGGGAAAAAAGGAGCACCTGTTAGGTGCTAACCTAGTGAGGAAGAGTGTTCCTGCTCCTTGGGAGGCCCAGGCAAACTATGCTCTCCCTGCACGTGGGCCTCATTGCCTTAATCCTCCACCCCATTTCCCTAATCCTGTAGATCTGGGTTCTCTTCCTTGAAAAGTAAATTCTAAAAGTATTTCCAGTTCATTCAAATCTCAACAACTGAAGGTGGAAACCAGGATCCTTCTGCTCCCCTGCAGCTCCAGAGACAAAGAGAGATACACACAAAGAGACAGAGAGGGAGGTGCATGCAGAGGAGGACGGGGAGGAGAGAGACGGTCGCCTGCAGGGGGCACTCTTCCCTTTTGTAGACCTCTATCTCTGGGCAGGGTGTTCAGAGCCAGGCTTTTACCCTGGAGGTGTGTTTCCTGGCTGGGGCCATGTGACCACCCCCGTGAGATTTCTGTGTGGTTTCCCCTTACCCCTGCTCCCAGCAAGGAGGTGGGAGTGGGTGGTTTGGCCGACTCCAGGCAGGAAAACAAACCTGGCCTTGAGTTTCAGTTTTTAAGAGCCAGAGTTTGATGGGGCTGGCTTGGCAGGTGGACACAGGGGCAGGCTGGGTTCCATGGGAGGAGAACTAGAGCCCAGAGCCTGATTTCTTTCACAGACAGCACAGCAGCCCCCTCCCACCTTCCCCTGCCAGAGTGCCTTTGCTACCTGTTTGCAATCTGCACTCTGAGACCTCCGCACACAGCTCCGCACTGGGTGCCCTGGCTCTACTGCCTGACCCACTCACTCACTGGGGTGCTAAAGGAACCAGTTCCCACAGGTCTGTTTTTGCCAGGGCCACAGGCTGCCAGGTTGGGCATCTGAAAGCAGCTGGGAAGGGTGGGAAGCAGGGAGGGAGACTGAGGTTTGGCAGAGGCCTCGAAAACCCACCTAACTGACAGGGATGGGAAAAATTTACGTGGCTTCTATCCCTTTTTCTTCCTGAGCTCTTTTTTTTTTTTCTTTTAATGTTTTATTTATTTCTGAGATAGAGAGAGAGAGAGGCAGCATGAGCAGGGGAGGGTCAGAGAGAGAGGGAGATATAGAATCCAAAGCAGGCCCCAGGCTCTGAGCTAGCTGTCAGCACAGAGCCTGCGGGGCTGAACCCACAAACTGTAGGATCATGACCTGAGCCGAAGTCGAATGCTTAACTGACTGAGCCACCCTGGCGCCCCTTCTTCCTGAGCTCTTAATGCCAGGGAGGAAAGCGGTGGAATTGGAAGATCCAGGAATGTGTCAGGATATGTGACCTAGAGCAAGTAAATCTCTGTGCCTCAGTTTCCTCACCTGTTAAGTGGGGACAGCACCAACCTGCAGTGGGTAGGCTCATTGTGAGCATTTAAATTAGATACTGTAGCACTAGTTCATGCCTGGTACATGATGAACATGTAGTCAGTGTCACCCATGATCACTGTTTTTTAGCACAGGGGTAAGAGTGGTGGGTCCCCATGCTGGGGGGGTGGTGCTTGGGTCATCATGCCATCCTTCTCTGACTTGAGCCTGCAGCTTTAGCCCCCCCCCCTTGGTATCTTCCTGGCTCTGGAGACAGACTCCCTGAATTCCCTGTAGGAATGCTCACTGACTGCATCACTGTGGGCAAAGGATAGTACCTGCTGGCGTCTTCTCGTTTATATAGCAGGGATCACACCCTTACACGGGGGGAAGAACCTTGAGATCATCTGCACAGCAGGCTTGGCACAGCGTGGGCACACAGTAGTCCCTCAGCGAATAGCTGAGCTTCAGCCTGCCCCAGGCGTCTGCCCATAAAGCCCTTGGAGGGAGGGGAGGTCCAAGGGGGAGCTGTTACCTGAACCCGTCCTTGTGGCTTTCGCTCAGGTGGCAGGTGCCTCCGTGCTGACAGGGGCTCTGGATGCAGGTGTTGATGGGCATGGCGCAGTCTTTGCCCTGAGGTGAAGAGGGAGAAGCACCTGGTTAGGGAGGCTTTCACTGGCTGCCTTGACCAGGAGGCCCCCGGAGTTCCCAGCGTCCTCTGGGATGCGGCTGGGCACAAGGCCCCTTTGTGGCCTCTGCTGTGTGGCTCGGAGGACACGAAAGGGGGCCCTTGCTTTTGGCCGCTCCACACTGAGAAGGGAGGAAGGTGGAGAGCTCAGGAGTTTGGGCCCCAGCTTCATTAGTTCCTGGAATTCACATCCTGAACTGCAGGGCAAGAGCATGGGCTTTGGATACAGGAAAACCTGGTTTCATATTCTGGCTTCATCTCTTCCTGGTTGGCTGGCCCTGACCTCGTATTTATTAAGCCTTTTAACCTCTCCTAACAGAGCTGTTGTGAGGATTAAGTGAGGCCTTTCAGATAAGGAAGTACCTGATGTATGTAACACGTCTAGCACACAGCAGGCATTCTGCAAATGCTAGCAGAGGACGCAGTACTTTCAGCTGCACTGAGGCTTCGATGTAATCCACAACTTGAGCAGGGCGGACTGGGGCTGAAGTGGGGCCAGTGGACCTTGCCCCTGTAGGGTGACAATCCTGCAGAGATCTACCTTTAATTCATCAGGAAGTGGGCCCAGGTGTTGGTATTTAAATTTCTGTAGGGAATTCTGTTAGGCCAGACTGAGGACCTCTGGGACAGACAGTTTTGTGTGGGTGGCCTTCCTCGGATGCAGGCCCCTCTGGAGGGGACATCTGAGCTGAGAAGGAGTCAACTGCAGTAGGAGGGGAGGAGCATGCCAGGCAGAGGGACAGTGAGGGCGAAGGCACGGAGGAGGGAGGCGAAGGCACGGAGGAGGGAGGCCAAGGCAGAGTCCGTGGGCATTAAGACCCGGGAGCAGCCTGCTGACCCTCTGGCTCCAACTCCCCTCCTGGGACCGACACACCAGCACTACACCCAAGGCTTGGCAAGCAGCCCCTTAGAGGACCTGTGGGCTCTGGGGAGGCATCCGTTGTATTTGTTTCTGGGCTGTGGGCTTGGTGTGGCACCATGCCAAGTGGGGGTGATCATGGGAGCCCTCCCACCGCCACACCACCTGCTTGCCATCTGCCTGAGAAAATCCTCTTCCCGCCTCTGCTGCCACCAGTGCCTGTGATGAAGTGGGGCCGGGCTCCCTGACTCCGGGGTCACTGCCAGCTGGGCCTATGACTCTCCTTACTGCCTTAAACCCTGAAGCCCGTGCAGTATCCAGCAGCCACGAGGCACGGCCATGTCTGTCTGGCTCTCTCCATGCCCCCTCACAGCTAATGGCCAGTCAGAGGTTTCTTAAGGGGGAGAAGGAGAATGCAGTTTGACACGGGATCTGGGCTTATCCTAAACCAGAGCAACACAGGATCCCTTTCAGAAAGGCATTGCGTGCAACGGAAACTGCAATACTCATTCTCAATTTATTGGGAACATTTTCCATTCCAGGCCTCACGCTAAGCATTTTATATTCACGATCACATATAATGTTCACAACAACCCTATGCGATTGGTATGATTGTTATTACTGCCCTTTTCAGATTGGGAAGGCAGACTTGGAAAGTGAGCTAATATGTCCAAGACTGCAGAGCAGTTAAGTGGAACAGGCAGCCAGGCATCCAGGCCAGAGCCAGCACTGAGAACCTCTCTGCTGGGCCACTGATGATGCCTTCTCAAAACATGGGCTCCAGGGTTAGCACACTGGAGCACACATTCCAGTCTGGCTGTTGTGTGCCTTGGGGAAACTACTAGTTCCCTCTGAGCCCTGTTTTCATCATCTGTAAAATGGAAATAATACCTACCCTATGGAATGAATGATTAGAAATCACACATATAAAATACCAGGCATGTAATGGTAGCGACCTAAGTAAGAGCCATTCAGATGATGATGATGATGATGATGATGATGATGATGATGGTGGTGGTGGTGGTGGTGGCGGCGGTAGCTACACGGGTCTGAGGCAGGCCTGAATGTGGAAGCTCAAAAGACTTTTTCAGGCATTTGGTTGAAACTGAATTGTTCAGGAGTGTGTGTGTGTGTGTGTGTGTGTGTGTGTGTGTGTGTGTGTGTGTGTGTGTGGTGTTGTGTTAGATTGATGACCCATGAAGAGCAGGACAAAAGAACATTGATCAGGTCAAGGCAGGGCCTTCCTTGGCCCCTGCCTGGGCCAGCCTCTCTGCCCAGGGGAACTTTCAAGTATCAGAGACTCTAGCTGGGATCTTCCCTTGGGGGCGGGTGGGTGGGTGGGTGATGTGGGGTTGGTGATGTCTCCTCCAGTCCCTTATACTCAGCTCAGAAATCAGGAGGCAGACCATAGCTCTTGACGATGTGCTAACTGGGCCTGGAGGTAGGGATTTCTGTCACTTACACATCCTTGAGAAATAATCACCATTGTCAATACCTGGCTAATTAGCTCAATTCAACTCTCTTCAGCCTCATTTTGCTCAAATCTATTAGATTTATGATACTCCTTGGTTTCCCACTGGTGTGTGTGTGTATGGGAGACATAGAGATAGAGAAAAGAGAAAGAAAGAGGGAAGGAGGGAGAGAAGGACATGGCTGGGGCTTCTGGCTTCTTTTAAAGGAACCTGGGAATAGCTGTCCCCATTGGAAACCTCTTTCTGAGACAGAGCCAGGAGGGCTGCTCTAGGACCTTGCTACTGAGAGTGTGGCCCTCAGGCTAGTAGCATCGACACTCCCTGAGAGCTTGTTAGAAAGGCACAAACTTGGGTCTGACCTCAGATCCAATGGATCAGAAGCTGCATTAAATAAGATTTCCAGGTGGTTTGGGGTGCCTGGGTGGCTTAGTCGGTTAAGCGTCCGACTTTTGCTTAGGTCATGATCTCGCGATTCGTGGGTTCGAGCCCCGCGTTGGGCTCTGTGCTGACTGCCAGCTCAGAGCCTGGAGCCTGTTTCAGAGTCTGTGACTCCCTCTCTCTCTGACCCTCCCCTGCTCACGCTGTCTCTCTCTCTCTCCCCTAGAAAAAAAAAAAATTTCCAGGTGGTTCTCATGCACACTACAGTGTGAGGAGCACTGCAGGGAGACATTGAACACAGGCACAGGAAGCCAAATGGCTAAAAAAGAATGAGCCCAGACATACAATGTTAAACTGCTGTAAAACAGGTCTCTCAGTGAAGTGCCTCCTGAATCCTGGCACCGAGGCAGGTGAAGCACAAACAAGGCTCTTCCAGTCTTTACAGGGGCTTTGCAGGTTAGTGCAAAGCCTCACATTTATAGGTGGGCAGTAAGGCTTCAAGGGACCTAGTCTCTAGTGGAGCACTGAGTGTATGGACTTTCCTGCAAGAGAGGTGGGCTCTGGGTTTAGTTCATGTGCTTCATAGGTGTGGGAGCTTGGGTAAGTTAGTTGATCTTTTTGAACCTCAGTTTCCTTATCTGCCAAAAAAGGTTAACAGACCTAATTTCAGAAAGTGACTGAGGGTGTAAATGAGGTAATGTGCTCAAATTGCTTCACCAAGATCTGCCATTATAGATGACCAGTAGCTGCTACTGAACACTAAACAGTGGGGGCCATGCTGTGTTGGATAATATTGTGGCTTCCCAAGGTCACTCAGCCAGTCAGTGGAAACACTGAGATATCTGGAAATAAATGGAGAAATGCCAGAACTTAGCACTTGGTTTGGTTGGTGTCCGGCGATTGTTGTCAACTTAGCAACGAGCTCAGAACTTACTACCTCAGTAACTCTGCCTGGGTGGGCTCCAATCCCTGGAAAAAGGAAAGCAGGGAACAAATGCAGAGCGGCGTGGCGGGGGGAGGGGGGCGCACAATGCAACCCAGGGTTAAAGGACCTCTTTGTTTCTACTTGCTGCATTTTGAGGTTGAACCTGATGTGGGGTGGAGGGTAGTAGCTGTCCCAGGCCACACAGTCAGGTAGGGACAAGCTCCATGGGTCCTGCTTGGTATCTGTCCACCAGCATACTGTACTTTTCCCTTTTCTGGAGACTTAGGTCCCAAATGGCCAGGAGCCTTACAATCATGGTGCTTCTCAATGGGCTGTGAACGCAGTGGTCAAGAGCATGGGTTCTGGAATCCGGTGGTTCTGAGCTCTGAATCCCAACTCCCTCACCTCCTATCTCAGTTTCCTAAACTGGAAAACGAGGGTCATTTTAGGGCCTGCCTCCTTGGGCTTTGATGAGGAGAATGCAAGATCACGCTTGTACCTTGTTTAGTATGCTGTCAGTACCACCATCATCATCACCATCGCCATCACATACCATCACCACCATTATCGTCCTCCTCCTTAAGGTACTCCAGACCTGCTGAGTCCAACAGCTTCATAAAAGTCAAAATCTCCACTCAGATTCTTCTGCGAGACCTTCAGAATCTTATTCAGAGCAAAGTCTGAACAAGTGGCATTATCCTGTAGGAGCCCTGTGGTTGTACTCTTTGCTCTAACACTGATGGCCGGGCCAGTTTCATAATGCTGTCAAGCATAGGAAGAAGCCTGGGGCTTCCAACCCAGCTTCACTACTTTCAGACTCAGGCTGATCTGACAGAGAGGGAAGCAAGACTGAGAACGTGAGGTGGTTTACCTTATCTTTCAAATAGGGATGATCCTGCCCACCTCAAAGGCTGATTATACAACTCAGAGAAGGGAATAAATGCCAATGTCCAGCTGAGTGCCTGGCCTGCAGTTGATGCATAAAAAGATAACCACACAGGTATGGAGTTGGGGATGTTATAAATGCACGTGTCACCTAGGAGACACATTCTAGGAGAATTCTAGGAGAGCAACTGATGATCTCTGACCATTCATGGGGTCATGGACTGAGAATCCGCAGTGAATTCAGCCTACTGCCTGCTACTGACAGCCCATCCACACTCTGGTATCAGGACCGGCATGCAAGGGTAAAGCGAGAGGTAGCAATGTGCCAGCTTATAGAGTGCATACTGAACGGCTGTGCTAGGTGCCTTGCATGTTACTTACATTTGATTCTTATAGCACCCCTGTGAGATAGGCCCTGGTTTGTCAACAGGAAGGCTGAAGTAAAGCCACCGGCCATCACCACACAGCTGGTAAACAGCAAAGCTAGAGTTCACACTTGCCCTCTGTGTAATTCCACAGCCTGAGTTTTCTCCACTGAATTAATACAAGTGGGTTTGAGGAGTTGGGCCTCCTGAGTATGTCGTCTTCACTTCTACACTTCCCCTGCAATGTCTGCGCGTGTGCACATATAGGATGCATGGGTCTGGGCTGGCTGCCTGGGGCAAGGCTGGCTGGCTGTCTGCAAAGGGAATCCTCGAGCTCTCCTGTGCCAGGCCGATAGGTGGCACTCTGACACTATGTGCTGGAGGCACAGCTACAGCTGAAAAACCACCAGGGAGCCCTGTTCCCCAGAGTGGTTCTGCCCCTCAAGCTTGTCACTACACATAGAGTTCCTCTGGGGACAGGAGACCCGGGATGCCAGCTCCCTCCCACTCTGCCTGTACTAGGCATGTGTGTTAGATGGGCTTTGGGTGGTCCTGGAACACTTGACTTTCCCACTGCATACGGATGGGGCCTTGGTGAGGCTGGAGGCTGGGAAGGTCCTGGGGAAGAGGAATGAACCACAGCTTTGTTGACCTCAGTGAGCCATGGCGAAGGGCGTGGCCATCCAGGGGTAAAGGCGGGGACTTTGGAATCCTATAGCTCTTGGTCTTATCCCAACCCTACTGCTTATGAACTTTGGGACACTGGGTCAAGCTCTTTCAACAATCTGAGGCCCAGTTCCCACATCTATAAATGGGAAGTAATAAGCCTTCCTCATAGGGGGTGTTTAAAAAGAGAAGGTGAATAGGATGTCAAGCAGACTGTTGGCCACGCAGTCCAAACTCTATGGATGTTAGTAGGGAGTCAGGAAGACTCTAGATAGTGTTGGGTGAGAATAAAGGAGGAAAAGTTGCTCTGGAATTAGCCTGGATTTGTGGGGAGGACACCCAGGAGCGTGAGGGTCTCCGTTCCCTTACTGGGTGACTTGAGCCTGTCAACATTGTGATGGTTTGGCAGCTCCCAGGCTTTTCAATCCCTCATCCCTGTACCTTCTCAAACCAGAGCCTACTTTCAGCACCAGCCATCCTGAGGCAGAGGTAGGGAGGGGATGGGTAGGGTCTGGAAATCTTGAAGGGAAGCCAGGATAGTAAGTTGAAGGGGTACCTCTACTTGGAAGTATTTTAACTCTCTGAGACTTAATTTTCCCATGTTTAACAAGGAAAATACAAATATTACATTTCCTCCTTATCTCAAAGTGTCACTGCCAAGACTATATGCGGTTCTCTGTGTTTTGCATGAGTGTGACACAACCGGGCAGCCCCCACCAGTAGAACAGCAGTGTTATTGTCAAGTGCAAGTCTGGAGTGGCTTGTGAAATGCAGTTCTCCGCTGCCTGTGGAGAAGGGAGAGTCAGCAGGGCACAGTGTCCTCCCTGGGCTGTGAATGCTGGGGGCGGGGCTCCCTATCTTACCTTGTAGCCGTAGGGGCAGGTGCAGCGGTATAGCTCCACAGGATCCTGGCTGCACGTCCCGTTGTTCTTGCATGGGTCTGAGAGGCAAGCATTGCACTTGGCCACGATGTTGATGTCCACTGGCCCTGGACAGCAAAACCAGGATGTTGGCAGCAGGTCACTGTCCCCCTCCCTCTCTTCCCTTCCTCTCTGGCCCCTTCTTCAGTCAACTGCCAGCCCCTCTCCATCTCTACACACAGAGGGCAGCTGGCCCTCCCCAGCCAGCACCATCCAGTCTAGCTAGAGTCCCATTAATGCAGCCATTGTCCAGTGAGGAAAAAAAATCACAGTGGGATATCATTCAGAAGCACTTCTGCAGTCAAATCAATTACTGTAATTAGCCTGATCCGATTTTGGAGCTAATCTATAAACAATGCACCATAATTAGAAACCCCTTGTGTATCTTTTCATGTTCAGGGAGCTCTGGGCCCAGGCTTCATTTGGACTTCTCACTCTTCTGCCCCTAAATACCCCTCCCCATGGAACAGTCTATGCTAGGCTAAGGAGGGCATGGTGCCTGGGCCAAAGACACACATAGGAAGTCCTTCTTGTGGAACCCTTGACTGGCAGGAGGAAGTAAGAAGTGGCCCCCAAAGACACAGCAGTGATGTTGTTGACAGATGGCAAACTGTACTCAGGCACACTTTAGATCTATGACAGTTTCGACTATGTCCCATTCTCTTCAGCTGTAAAGGCTGGAGAGGTAGAGGTCACAGTCTTTGCACAGAGCTTTGGAGATGGGGTTGAGATTGACCCCAAGGCAAATCTGACCATTTGTGGGTGGGGTGAACAGAAAGGATGGCCTGACTGACAATCTATACAAGCTGGCTTAACCCTGGCTTCTCATTAGAACAGGGACACTATCTGTCCTGGTTTTCCAGAGACTGAAGGGATTCCCAGGACACAGAACTTTCAGTGCTAAAACCAGGAAGGTTCCAGCCAAACTGGGATGAATTGGTCACCTTAGAGTGGAAGCAGCCATGGTGCTCTTAAAGATCTCCAACACGGCCAGGCTGTACCCCACACTGATTTAATAAAAACCTGGAGTGCTGGGCCAGGGAACCAGTATAGAGCTCTGCAAGCAATTCCCAAATGTGCAGATAAGATTGAGAAACATTGTTTTAGACTGATCTGGGCCTCTTTAGCATCAATCAAGTGAGATGTCTTGGAAGCAGGAGGAGAAAATGAAAAATTAGCTAAAACCAACAGAATGTTTTCCTGCTTTAAGCAGAAATGTGAGACACATGAAATTTATAGGGTAATCAAAGTATATATGTAAATCAAAATAAACTCAAGACTCTAAGAGATGAACAAAGGACACTAACAGACAAATGTATGATACAAATAGAAGGTAAATTTTTGAAAAAAAAATTAAAGATAGACAAAATAGGAGGCATACTTTTTAAAAGCTATTAATTAGCAATGAGATGAAATGAGATAAAATAATGCAAGAATCTGGTGAAAAATGCACTCAAATAGTGCTTATTGGGAGTGCACAGTGGTTTACAACCCTTTTTTGGGCAACAAATGATGGGCAATATGTGTAAAGACCTTAAAAATGATCACATATTTTGGCTCGGTAGTTTCTGTTCTCTGAATCTTATCTAAGGGTATAATTTTCCACAGAGAAAGACCTTTATGCATCAGTGGAAAGAAAACAGCTGGAAATACCCAGTGAATACTAAAAGTTCAGGGCCAGGAACTGGTTAAAGATGTTACGGTAGAATATTAAAGCCTGGTGGTCACAAGTGGGTACCGGGGAATCAGAAAGACCTAGGATCATCCTAACCGTGGACCTGGAAGTCTCTTGACCTCAGTAAGCCTCAGCTTTCTCATTCTTAAAAATAAGGGTAATACTGAAATCTAACCCATAGAGGGCTGGGGACTGAATAAATTAATACTTGGAAAGTGAGAATTAAATGAAATAACATACGAAAAAGTGCTTAACATGATGTCCAGCACATAAAAACTCAGTAGCAGTTTGTTGCTGTCAGTTAAAATCTCATGTACCTAAAATCTCATGTCAGTTAAAATCTCATGTAGTAAAAATGGGAAAATGCTTAGGCTTTAAGAATGTTGGGTGAAAAACATGCAGGTTAAAGATTTTTCTCTGTGAAAAATGACATAGAGAACGAAGTCAGAGAGGAGCACGTAGAGACACCAGCAGAAGAACTTGGAGGAGATGATAGCATCTGAGTCTCTCTGTGCAGCTCATGGAAGAGACAGGGCAATGGTTTTAGAAGTCATGTTCGTTGAGAGGCCCAGCTCTGGTGGGCTGTTGGAGATAGAGCAGGCCCCTCGAGAGGCAGGGGAGAGTCAGCATGTACCTTTGCACTGGAATCGGTGGGTGGGGGTGGTGAGCAGAAGTCTGTCGGCCATGGGCTCAGGGCTACTGCAGCGGGCGATGCCAGGCTCCTTGTACCCTGCCTTCACCCACTCTGACAGCCAACGAAGACTGCAGTCACAGTGGAGTGGATTGGTTCCCAGAGCCCTAGGAGGTAGAGGAGGAAGTCAGGGCTCCCTACCTAGCTTGGCCCATGGGCTCCATTAGCCCTTAGCCCTCTGGAGAAGCAGAATTTTCAGACTCTGGCTAGATTGAGAGTATCTGACATGAGGACCAGTGGAGAAGGTGTTTCCACTGGGACAAAGAGAGTGACTCCAGACTGTACTCCAGTCCCTTCGGATGTTTCTACCCCGCCCAAGCCCCTCCCACCTCTGAGGTTTTGCTCTCACCTACCCTGGTAAAATTCAATCCTCAACTCAACCCCAATCCTAGCCCCTCTTGGCTATCTTCTGGACCTTTGGCCATCTGATTATCTGGCTCCCTTACCCTACTGAAGGGTCCACTGAAGGATGTACTCTTCAGAGAAGGGTTTGATATGCAGCAACCTAGGGAGAAGCTTCAGGGCACAGAAAGGGTTCAGAGCACCCCACCCCTAAATATACTGCTTTGGCATATTAATTATTTTGAGCTAAATGTACTTGAGAAAAGGCAGGTGTAGGAGGGGCTCTCTGAACTCCCTCTTTCTACCTAAAAGCAAGTCATAAAGTTTCCTGTGAGAAAGATGCCCCCCTGCACCGAGAAGAGAAAAATATTCTTATCACCAGAGACTGGGAATCAATGCCAAAATGTGCCAGGCCAAACCAACCTGCTCAGATAACCCTGACCTTCCAAAAGTCCCGTCCACATATTTCCTAGTCACTGCCGCACAGTCTGCTGCCCCAGCCCAAAGCCCTTTGTCTTGTCACATCCCCACAATTTATCATTCCTTGTATAAAAATATAGATAAGCTTTTGGGTATGATGGCTTCTTTGGGTCTTCATTTTCCATTTGAAGACTCCCACATACACACAAAAACATCAAATACATTTGTATCCTTTTCTCCCATTGCTGTGTCTCTGTCAGTCTAATTCTTAGATCAGCCACAGAATCTAAGCGGGTAGAAGCAAGTTTTTCCTCCAACTATACCATTCAGCTTAATACTGCACAGGAGGGGGACGGCACGGGCCGGTGCAGACCTCTCAACAGTGGCGTCCAGAAAGAAAATGTAAGAACTTTTGCTTATTTTAAAAATCATACCCTTAAGCATTTCTATTTTTTGAATATTTTATAAGGTGTATACATAATGTATTGGTATCATAGTATATGCATGCGCTATGAAAATAATTAAATATATGTAGAATTGTATACAGGCTCAAAAATGTTCCAGCAGAGGTATGTAACACTTTATTCTTATAGACCTCAGTTTCCCCTGTGCATAATGGGGAAGGAATCCCTGAGGTAGAGTGGTTCAGAATATGTGCTTTGGACCCAGGGCAGACCTGAAGTCTGAATCAGGGCTCTGCTGCTTACTAGCTGCGCGACCCTTGGACCAATTCTTTAGTTTTTCTCCATTTAAGCTTCACTGTATAAGAAGGGGATAAAAATGCTTTATTGCTATAAGAAGCAAGTGAGATAATTCATCTAAAGTGTTTATCACACAGTAAGAGTTTTATGTTAGCTCTTCTTATTAAACATTTACATTGTTTACATAATTGATGATGCCTTCGAAGGCATGTGAAGTGGAGAACACACAACGTGCACACTGTGGGCACGTTTTCAGGGAACACGCTCTATGCATGAGGAAAGAACGAATACTGAAATGTTAACAGCGACAGTATCATCTCTGGTACTATAATGATATAGCATTTTGAGTGGATCCACACCAGGCAGAAATATGGCTACTTACAGATGGGAAAGAGACGTCAGGTCACGGAAGGAGCCTTCGGGAACGCTGGAAATGTCATTGCCATGGAGGGTTCTGGAACAGAAACACAGGTCAGAGGTTATCCCTCAGTAACAGTTCTGAATTCAGTACACTCTTGGGGTCCAGGCTGGCTCAGATGCCCTTCAGTTGTACTCAGAGCCCCACCGCTCATGGTGGGAGGTGCGTCCTCCTTTGAGGCAGGTACGTGAATGTTTCTGTGGCTAGCTCAGCAGTGGGGATGTTGGAAGTAGAGGGTATGGGAAAGAAGAGGATGGATTTTTGAATCTGACAGGTTTGGGATTGGATCAGAAAACAGCCCCTGTTAACTGTGGAACATTAGGCAAGTTAACTTTACTCTTCTGAGCCTCTGTTTTTGCACCTGAAGCATGGAGAGAGATACCTGCCTAATGGAGGCATTGGAAAGAGAATGTGAAGAACTGGTTGAGACTGTATGTTTTAGAACCTGGCTGCTTGCATTCAAATCCTCACTCTGCCACTTACCAGCTGTGTGACTGTGGCCAAAGTTATTTACCTGTCTGTGCCTAAGTTTCCTATTGTAAAACGGGAATAAAAGTAAAAGATTTGTCATGGAAGGTGGTTGTGGGAGCATTAATCCATATAAAGTCTGGCATTTTCTTTCTTTCTTTCTTTTTTAATGTTTTATTTATTTCTGAGAGAGAAAGAGAGAGAGACAGCATGAGCAGGGGAGAGTCAGAGAGAGAGGGAGATAGAGAATCTGAAATAGGCTCCAGGCTCTGAGCTAGCTATCAGCACAGAGCCCGATGTGGGGCTTGAACCCATGAACCGTTGAGATCATGACCTGAGCCGAAGTTGGATGTTTAACCGACTGAGCCACCCAGGGGCCCCGAAGTCTGGCATTTTCTATGTGCTAAATGACCAACCACTATCAGTACTTGTGAAAGGGTCTAGAAGAATGTCTGGCACAGGTCAATAAATTAATTCTCTTCATATTTACCTAGAAAGATTCTAGGGAGATTGAGAAATGTTATCAATGCCGGCTTAGGTAATAGAGGAGGAGGGGATTCAGGTCCTGGGGAGATTTCCTGGAGCTAGACATTCATCTTTATGCAGAAGGGTTTGCGACACACACATGCATGTACCTGGCACTTGTGTGCATCTGAGTGCATTTTCTGACAGTGTGTCCAACGGGCCAGGCAACCTGCTCTGTATTAATTATACCGCTCTCCACCCTGTGGTGTAGGAGCCGGGAGCTATTCTCACTTGCAAAGTGGTGGCATATACTGTCCTACCAATAGATGCCTGGAGAATAGGTCCATGAAAAAAATACTGAATGAACATTGTTCTAGTGCTCAAGTAACAATGCCAGTAAGTTTGCAATTCATGGATTATACCCTCCTGAAGGATTAAGCCTCAACTGCATACAAAAAAATTCCCACACCAGTGACTCACTTTGGATCTGGCCTATGAAATGCAAGGTAGGTGAAATTCACAGACACTCAAAGGCTTCTTTAGTGACTACTGTACGCTGTCCCCTGTGCTGTGAAGGAGCCCGAGTAAAACAAAGGGGCGATTACAGTAGACTGGGGAAGTGTAAACAGGATAGTAACTAATGAATCTGCCCTTTTGTTTTCCTTTTGGCTGATGTTAGCCTGCCCTGGGTTTTGAGCTGAAATACAGATGGGAGCTTAATTATACTTAATACATACTGAGCACTGGAGCTCACACATGGGCGGATTTCTGAGACCCATTCTCGGGGGCCCTGGTTCAGTGGGTCTGGGGTGGGGCCCGAGACACTGCATTTCTGACCAGTTCCTAGGTGATGCTGATGCTCTTGGTCCTCTGGACCACATTAAGCTAGCTTCCCCAGGCTGTCACCCTCATCACCTAAAGCTCCTTGCCCTTTCCTCTCCCCAGGACAGCAGGAAGAAGGTAACCAGTCCTCTACAGTGTTGGAAGTAGCTTCTCACCTGCCAGGGTAAGAAGGAGCTAGAAGCACTTCCTAACACTTATCAGTATCATTTAGTCTCGAATGCATGTGGTTATTTATGAATCACACCGGCCCCTGCCTGCTATTAGCTTGGATGACTTCATGGCTGCTTGCTGTTTGGCAAATGCACCCGGCCCTGTTGTTAATCATTTCTGAATGAGGCCTGGGCCCCTGTAGAGGCACGAAGCCCTAATTTAAAAACACCAAATGACCCAAAGGCAGCTTTGGCGCTGTGACTCCTGTAAGTCACGCTCCCATTTATTACGGGCTGAGCCGCTGAGCTCTCCATAAACTGCAGAGTAACCAAGCTGTAATTTACTGGGACAACGAAAGAAATCTGCCTACACTGCAGGTTCTCTCTCCTGGTTTGCTCCCAAAGAAAAACTCTTGCATGTCCAACCACCATCCTAAAGGATGCCAGGGAAGTGGGACAAAGTTTCTTCCCAGGAAGCTCTCCCTGCACCTCCCCCACTTCGGCTTTTCTTCCCCTTTCCCCTTACACCTCATGGGGGCTGGTGATGGCAAGCAATTCCAACACAGAATGACCCATCTTCAAGCGCCTGGGACACCTTTTCACTGCTGACTCTTAGTAGGTGTTAGAGCAAACTTGGGAATTTTGGGATGCGGATGAGAGCATCATTCGGAGCAACATGAAGGCAGAACCACCTCGTGTTAATTCGGGGTTGTTTGAACCTTGGGTCTCCGGATCCCTAGGTGCTCACAGAATGTGTATATGATACAGGTGATCTTCATCCCAGATGTAGGTCGGGGTGGGTGAAGCCTCTTTTGAGCAGGCTGGGTCACTCCTGAGGGTTAAGTGATCCTGGATCAGACCAGCTGGGTAGGAGTTATTGCTGGTTATGTTATTATCTGATTCAACGGACTCAGTCTTTCTGTGCTTTAGTTTTCTCATCTCTAAGGTGGAGTTCTCAGGGTCCACTTGCCATAGATCTCTTTTTAGGGAGGAGGGTTGATTGGCACCAACCTCTTTTCTATAACAGTTCCTCCCTTTTCCAAGGGGGACTCAACCCTCCCCACCTCTCAGTCCAACTGGTTTGGCCTCATGGGCAGAACCATGGCCCAGGTCAGCCCGATCAGTCGCTGAGGTTGGTTTGGGGCTGAGTTGGTGATCTAAGTGGGCAAATGTGGGACATTTCTGGGGCTTTCTCTGGAACAGGACAGACGGAGTTCTGAGAAGGAGAAAGAGGAAGTCCCTGCATCCAGCCCTAGAATGTAGTATATACTACTGAATTTTTCAGTTATGTGCTTTGATAAACTATCTTCACGCTTAAGGTGGTTTGAGTTGATTTTCTTGTCCTTTAGCCAGGAAGGGATCTAATGTACCACTTCATAAGCTAGTTGTGAAGATTAAAAGATACAATGCAAGTGGTTCAGATGGTGCAGGGCTCCACGCAGGGCCTGCACTTGATGCACACTCCCATGGCTAATGTTGCCATGACTCCTTCCCCTCTAGGTTCTGGGATGTTTTGGGGCCAGTCCTCTCAAAGCCTCTCCATCACAGAGCGGAAGCCTGAAGCTACACAGCCTATACATCCTGTGACAGATTCCAGGACTAGAAAAGAGGTTTCGGCAGAGTGACCCCATGCCTCTCACCTTCCTGTCCGGGTCTCTTTCCACCACAGTCTTTAATTCTCATTAGAGGCCTCTCTGGGCCACATCCTTCTAATCTTCAAGCAAAGTCTGAAGTGGGTGTCAATGAAAAGAGAGAATGTCTGGCGGGGAAGGATGAAATGAGTGGAAAGAGCACTGGGCTAGGAGCTGCGGACCAGGCTCCAGCTCTGCTTCTGCTCCCACCCTGTGGCGCGTCTGCAGCATGGCTTCCTGCTCCCATGCCCAGAAGCCACATCGCAGCCATACCTGTAGCTCCTTGTGTTCCCCATGCACATGCCCTTCCTGATTTCAGGGACACGGTCTAGGGAATTTATATTCTCCCTGCCTAGAATATTCTCCACTCCTATCACACTTAGGTAACTCTCCCTGGCTGCTCAGACTCAGCTTTGAAAGCAGAAGCAGTGATTCTGAGAGCCAAGAGTCTTGGGTTAATCCCAACTTTACTTTGTAGTGGGGTTATGTCACTTTGGCAAAGTGACTCAACCTTGCTAAGCCTCTGTTTCCTCGTCTGGACGATAAGGATAATAGCGGTACATTCTTCACAGGGTTGATATGAAAAGTGGGTATGATATGATAATGTAACTAAAGTATGTAGCCCAGTATATAGTACATGGTCAAGGTTTAATATATGTCAGTGGTGATTACCATCTTTCTTTCAGAATGCCTTTTAGATGGCCCACACTGAGTCCCATGGCTCTCTCACAGGTATGGTTATGCGTGAGAGTAGCTTATATACTTGTCTCTTTCCTCTTCTAGACTGTGAGCTCTCAGAGGACAGAAACTGCTTCATTATTTTCCTCTCTAGTGAAGAGGACTGCATAGTAGGCATTTAGAAAATAAGTGAATGATTGTGGGCAAGTCACTCAACCTTTTTGAGTATGTCTCCTTATCTTATAAATGTGAGGTTTGGATGGGATAGTTTTGAACACTCAATTCCCATTTCTAAAATTCACAATTAATTCTATTTTTTGGTAGTACCAAAGGGCCAAACAGGGACAGTGTTTGGAGGTCATAAGGAATCACCTTTTGGCTCACCAGAATTGTCTAATGTTCAACAGCTGGTCAGAAATGGAATGCAGTTATCTGGGAAGGAAGCAAGTTCCTGGTCTCTAAAAGTAATCAAGCAAAGGGCAATGGAGCCCTTTGCAAGGATGCTGTGGAGAGGATCCATGCAATTGGTAGAGCAGGGATCCACATACATAGATAGTAAACACAATCTTACTTCAGGAATGAGGGGCTAAAAATACTGAGAATGATGACTGCTAATCCCACTCCATCTCCCACAGCTAACTGATTCCAGGTGGCCCTCCTGTGGCTGGGGCTGGGGAGTGACAGTTGGGACCACACACGTACAAGGCATGTGGCTCAATGTGGGGCAAAGATCAGGGAACATAGAGATCCCTGAAAAGAAGAACTAGAACATCCATGAGAATGTTCTCTTCTAGCTATTTTTAGATTAGGAGCAAACTGGGAAATCTCATGCATTTTCATCCAATGTTTTGTACTCAGGGATCCCTGACAACCCTCCTGTCTCAGAAATGTATTCATATGTATCTACCCACCAACACACACACACACACACACACAATTAAATGTCAGGTCTTTCTAGAATATTTTTTGGCCCTTGTCTATGGCTAAGCCTGATACTCGTTGTCTTCCCCCATCCCAAACTGCCAGCATCCCTGACCTCTG
Source organism: Proteles cristata cristata (assembly GCA_017311185.1). Lineage (NCBI taxonomy): Eukaryota > Metazoa > Chordata > Mammalia > Carnivora > Hyaenidae > Proteles > Proteles cristata. The sequence continues at coordinate 72,758 of JAESUZ010004746.1, forward strand.
GCCGTTTCTGAAAATTTCCCTAAAATAATAAAACCCTTTAGAATTGAGAAAAGAATACACAAATGCTCAAATGCAGTTGTAGATACTTATTCAAAGCCACCTACCTTTCCCCCACCCCCCATATTGTGACTATCCTACTATATTCTTTAAGCTTTAACTTTGCCTTCTTTTATTACTTAAATAACTTCACATTGGCAGTTAGTGATCAATGATTTTTAAAAAGTTTTCTATGTTCCTTTAGAACTTCAGAATTATAAATGTATGCAAGTTATAATTATAACATGAAAAAATTAGGTTTACTTTTCCACATCAGGCTGTGTGGTCAACACTTCCCGACACTGCTACCTAGTTTCTGTCTTTACCTCTTTTAATCACTGCCCTTCATTGACTGGCTGCATTAGGCGTTTCTTAGGCATTTCCTCACTGTGGCACTTGTAGGTAATATTTAAAACAGAGGTTAAAAATAACAGAGCAACCAATATTTTAATGTAGAGAACCTTTCCCTCATATCAGATTATTCTTAGGAGTAAATTCCTAGATGTGCAATTCTGGGAGAAAGGATACAAATATCATAAAAGAAACGTAGCCCATAAACATTTTTATTCTTCCTGAATTGGCCTTTATGCCGAAAATAGTTGCTCCCTACTGAGGCAGATGGTTGGAACGAGGGCCTCTAAGACCCCTTTTTATCTCTGAGAGCCCATGATTCTAAAATGATGATGCTAAAAGCCTACGAAGTCTTAATTCAAGAAGCAAGCACAAGCACGTGGTATGTGGAGGTGTACTCCTGATGAACTAATGACCATGGTCTGGAACTTGGCAGACAAGGTGGCTAGGAAGCAGAAAGCCTGGTGGTGGTCATACCACCACCGCGGGAGATCAGACAAATGGACAGGCGAGCATTCTCCATCTTCCTCCCTTTCCCGTGCTGAGCTGCCTGACCAGAACTGCCCGAACCATAAACACATACACACAAGTCCCACGAAAATTGTCAGGCCCAGCCCCTGGGAGCAAACCCATGCACAGAACTGGAAAACCAGGAAGACTGAGGCAGGATGGTGGGAAGTGGGAGGGGGGATCCAGCCTCAGCCCCGGCCAATGAGACAAGCCCATCCCCTGTTGTGTTCAACTGGAAACAGGGAAATGGTTCTGCTGATGTTTCCATTCTCAAACTCCCCAGAGAAGGTGGATAATAAATAAGTGACAATAACAGATTGCACACTGTCAGTGCGGGCACTTCTTTGCCCCCAGAGAATTGATTTTTAATAACAGCGCAGATGACATGTGGCAGGAGTTGTCGCTGACACCAGTGTTTTGTGGGCTTCAATAAATCACATCAGCCTGGAGGCTGTGGAATGGACGGGCTCAGTGGGTGCTGTTTGCTAGATGCTACTGGGTCCTGAGTAGGGTCCCAGGGCTCTGAGTCAGGAGGCTGGATTCTGCAACTTCCTGACTGCTGGATTTTGGGCTAGTTACAACCTGGGCCTCAGTTTTCCCATCTTTAAGATGGGCATGATCCCCTCAGTCTTATAGCACTGTTGCAAAGGTATGGCAATGGTCATGAAAAGTGGCATTTCTGTTCTCATGGGAATATCATTCAAAGGATCCTCCTTTCCTGACAAAATGTGCAGGATGAGAAGGCTCAAAAATCAGGTGACAAACATGGCCAATGGTTGGGGGTGGCAGTGAGGTGCCATTCCTGCTCTTGCAAGGTAAGAACAAATAACAGTAATAACAAATGAATATTTTCTTACCAAGATGCTTACTGTGGGCCAGAGTTACGCTAAATGCTGTATATACAGCATCTCATTTAATCATCATAAATCCCTGTGAGGTATTACCATCTGGATTTTATTGAAGACACACAGCTAGGGAGGGGCAGAGCCATGACTCAAAAGCAGGTAGACCTCATGGTCATCTTGCCTTTGCTTGGGGCTCATCTGCCTCAGTGGGCTGTCCTCTACCCTGTGTAGGACAGGGTGAGGCAGGTGACATAAGGTGACGAAGGGGGAGCAGTTGTGGAGGCTGTAGACTATACAGTCTGATCTAAAGGGGCTGTTCAGCCATGCAAGGATGTAGATGGGAGCCCTGGAATGGCCAGGTCTCTCCATTTTCCAAGAGAATAGAAATTAGGATTTGTATGCGAAGCCTCCCAATAATTAACTGTTGGCAACTTATTATAACTTTTTTTTTTAATTTAAGAGAGACCGCAGGAGTCAGGGAGAGAGGCACAGGGAGATTGAGAGAGACAGAGAGAGAGAGAGAGAGAGAGAGAGCGAAATGAATTTCAAGCAGACTTCAAGCTCAGCACAGAATCCGATGCAGGGCTTGATCCCACAACCCTGAGATTATAACCTGACCTGAAATCAAGAGCCAGATGCTCAACTCACAGAGCCACCCAGGTGCCCCTAAACTTTGTTTGAAAAGATACTGTGAGCCAAGTAACTCTACAATTGCTAATAGCTGTCTGTGAGCTGAGCCAGGTCTCTGGGCTTCTGGTTTGTGACCCCTGATGGACGCATTTGGTTTCCCTGCAGAGCTGCTCCTCTAAAGCCGGAAGGATCAAGGGAATGGTCATTAAGATAGGTGTGCTCTGCTAGGGTGCAGAATACAGTTGCACACGCCAATCCTCACTACGGGGGTGCTAGCGATCTCACTGGGCACAGGAAGAAGTAGAAACTCAGAGCGGTTTGCGATTTGCTCCAGGTCCACCAGTGGTAGCAGGCTGGATCCCTGCCACCCCCCACCCTCCCCCCCCGCCCCGCCCCACCGAGGGAGTAGGAGTAGGAGTGTGCTGGGTTGGGGAGTTGTGTGTGTGTGTGGGGGGACAGGAGCGCTCGGTACTGCCTGCTGTTACATGGTGAGGCAGGAACCGAACTCAGGGCTCTGGGCACTCACAGCACTCGGAGAGACCGCAGCCCGTCGAAGGCGTGGATGGGGATACACCGCAGCCGGTTGTAGCTCAGGATCCTGTGGACAAAGACACATGGCCATTTCTAGTTTCAGATACTTATGGGTATACAGTCCACACTGTGGACTGCTCAAAGCAAATGATTTCTTTATCTTTCCAATTTTAATATATTGACAAAAAGCCTCCCAGCAACAAAGGGAAGAGAAACACCCTCCCCAACTCGAGAACATTCACTGGCTTCGTTTTCCCAGCTTCCTCTCGTGTTCCACTGCAGCTGGCTTCCTAACCAGCTTTGCCATCACCTCCCTCTGTTGTCAAATGGTCAGTGCTCACAATGTGCAGAGCTAATGGGAAATAAATGGATCTGAGCACAATATAATTGTGTAGGGAAACCCTCCACTGTGAAAGAAAATTCACAAATCACACCAGGTATTCCAAAGAGGGCCTTCTTCAGAAGTAATTAGGTGTTAGTTCCTCTCTAACTGCCCAGACAGTGGAGTTCCGATCTACTTTATTTTCCTTCTGATGGTTAAGGTCTGATCTACATGGGGGCAGCCATAGTCCGGAGGATCATTAGAGCAGAGAATGTAGGCCTGAGGGGACAGGGAGAAAGGATGGCCACAGGCCACTTACTGCTAGGCCCATATTGAACACAGTGCCCCACTGTACTCACAGGGTGGACAGGTGAGACATGTTACTGAAGGTGTAATTGGTCAGCACACCAATGCTGTTGTTGCTCAGGTCACTATTAAAAAAATAAGAGTAACACTTTACTGTTAGTTGCAACTTTCATACATTCGTGGATGCCTGCTATCTGTCCATCCATCCATCCATCCACCCACCCAACCACTCACCTACCCACCCATTCATCCAAATGTTCACGGTTTCATTCAAGAGTTCTTCAATCACTCATTCAAGGATTTGTTGTTCATTCATCCATCCATCCATTCATCTATTCAATCAGTCCATCCCAAGTATATCTGTCCATTTTATTCTTCCAGCAAAACATGACATGTAAGATCTTTCCTTATTCCAGTGCCATTTTCCCTCAGGGCACTCCTTCCCTTCACTGTTCTTCCCTCTCTTCTGGTATTCATTCATTCCATCTTATCAGATTCTCTCTTAGGTGGAGTGAGGTTCATAGGGGTATAGTTCTCTGCCAATTAAAACCTCCAGTTTCTCTTCAGGGATAAATATCCCAAGCAGTGGTTTTTAATAGTAGCTGCATATCAGAATCACCTGTCTCACAGGTCAGACCTGGCCCATCAGGCTGCCTCTCTCTGCTCTACCCCGGGAGACAGTGCAGGAGTGCAGCAAAGCCTGCAGACCATCCTTCCTCACCCTCCACGTCAGTGTCCTGAGGTCCCCTAGGCAAGAAAATTACATGTCCCATCCAATGCCCAGCTCCTTACATAAGTGTCAGGTGTGGGAGGGCGGACAGCTCCCGGGGCACGGCTGTTAAGTGGTTTCCTTCCAGGTACCTGAAAGAGAGGGGCAGAGTGACTCCAGACCAGGAGACATGGCACAATTTGTCATTTCTGAGTCACCTCCTCCGGGCTAGGTTTGGCCTCTGTTTAATCTCTCATAGCTTCTTTTCTCCCCTATATTGAAGCACGTATTACATTTGTCATTTAATATTTATCTGCGTGATTATTGAACTAATGACATCTTCTCCCACTGGACCGCTGAACTCTTTTGATGGCAGGGCTGTTGTCTAAAATTGTCCAGTGCTTGGGTCCCCCAAGAGTGTGTACAGAGCTGGCATACAGTAGGTGTCCAATAAATATTTGTTAAATAAATAAAGCACTCACTCTGTATCCAGCCCTCACAATACTCTCACATGGCAAGGATTCACAGTTGAGGAAACAGAACTTCAGAGATGTTAAAACACTTGCTCAAGGTCACACAGCAAGCTGAGCTAGGACTCGAACCCAGGTCTCTCTCTGACTCTAGTCTTACCACAGTTCCGGATGGCCTCTACTTAGGTACTGGAGGGCACGGGACTCGTGAGCCATATTCATGCTGAGAGCCCTAATTTAGTGTTGCATATCTCTAGTGTGCATCTGAAAGTTGGGGAAAGGGGGCATGTTCCTGGAGCACTGTGCTGTGGTTCCCAGTGGGATGGCTGCCTGTGGGAGGGTACAGGGGTTCAGACTGGGGACATACCAACGAATGGAGATGACTCCTGGACAGGCAAAGGCTGAACCTAGACCTGTCTAGGTGTCTGGACTTCGGGGTCCTGCACTAACATGCTCACCTAGGAAGAGGCCACCTCTTTGGACACTCGAGTAAGCTCGAGGACAAAGAAGGAAGTCTTGTTTCAATCATGAATTACAAAAGTTATTACTATCCTTAGGGGGTAACATGGGGCAATCCATTCCCTTCCATCCTTGCTGGAAACCCCTTCCCCTGGGATTCCTGTTGCTTTTGGGTCAAAATTACAAAACCGTTAAGATGGCTTACAATACCTGCTCTGGCCTCCTGGGTGAAACTTCCTTGACGTTAAGGCCCCCATAGCTTCCTCTCGGAATGGTCAACACCCAGTGGTGACGTCCACTGGTGCAGGGTTTGCCTTAAACTCCACGACAGCAGACTCTCGGTCTATCTCTAGCCCAGGGCTTCTCAAACTTTAACATATGTACACATCTCCTGGGATCTGGCTAAAAAGCAGATTCCAATCTGAAAAGTCTGTGTCAGGTTGGAGAGTCTCTATTTCTAACAGGCTGCTGGGTGATGGCAGGAACTGCTAGTCTGCAGGCTGCATTTTGAATAATGAGGTGCTAGCACATTGCCTGGCATCCAGTAGACCCACCACCAAATGACTGAATGGGATGAAATGGGTGAAAACAGGAAATGAGTCAGTTTGTCAATGACCAAACCGGGCTTAACTTGGAGGATAAGTTGGAATGGGTATTACCTTGAATTAAGGCCAAGCAACTTTATTTCTAGGGCTGGCCCCTGGGAATTCTCAGGGCTCAGAATACCGGGCAGACCTGCATATGGTCTTAGGTTGCCATGTCGTGTTGGATTAATGTCCTTTTGGCCCTTAATCCTTTGCTGTGTACTTATTATGTGCCGAGAGCTATGCCAGATGAGGGGGGTGGGGTAGATACAAAGATGAACCAGACCCCAGTTTTGCTTTCAGGAAGTTTGATCATCTGGCCTAAAATTCAGCCACATACACTTAGATCATGCCCTCAGGCAGAGGAGTTGAGAGAAACGTATTCACGGGTGCATTCAGTTATTCAGGCAGAAATATTTATTGGGCACCTGCAGTGCGCCAGGTAGTGTATATACTGGTGAAGAAGACAGGCGTGATGCCTACTTTTGGGCATTTAAAAATCTAATGTGGAAGGGGAGGGGGAAGGGGTGGGACGGAGAGGGGAGAGAAAGAGAGAGGACACACACAGAAAGGGACATAAATTACAAACTGTGATGAACACTTTTTTTTTTTTTTTAATTTCTAGGAAAGAGAGAGAGAGAGAGTGAGCAGGAGGGTCAGAGAGAGAGGGAGTCACAGACTGAAACAGGCTCCAGGCTCTGAGCTGGCTGTGAGCACAGAGCCCGACACGGGGCTCGAACCCACGAACCGCGAGATCATGACCTAAGCGAAAGTCGGATGCTTAACCGACTAAGCCACCCAGGCGCCCCTGTGATGCACACTTTGAAGGGAAGGAGCAAGGTGCTGGGGTGGAGAATGCCCAGGGACTTAGTGCAGAAAGAGGCAGCCGAGGGGATGTTCAGGATGGCAGGAGCGGGGGAATGAGGGTCGTCTGGCAAGAGTGAGGCCCGTGGAGGGCCCTGAGCTCTGGGGTTGTTGAGGCAGGGAAAGAAGGCCAGGTCTGGGGGGCAAAGGGAGATGGGGAGATCACACTGGAGCCTTGGAAGTGGGCCTATTCCAAGTGCAACAAGCGACTTCAGACAGGTGCAGGGCGCTGGTGGCAGAGAGCTTACCCTGCACTCACCCTTCTGCTGTTCCCTGAGGGACAGGATGCAGGACATTCACATTCCATTTGGACACCGGCCCTCTGCCTCAACAGTGGTGGTAAGGGGCAGGCGTGTGAGGGAGACCTTCCAGCTTTCTCCGCTGGGCAGGGATGTTCTGTGGGGGTGACAGGATCCTGGCATCTGTGCAGGCTGATGGGGGGAGTGGGCAAGCCATGCTGGGGCACCTGCCTGCAGGAAGTGTTTTGTGGACAGTGTGGCAGGGAGTGGGGGTGGGAGGCAGGGGCTGGATGAGTGAGCAGGCCCAGCGGGGAGGCACTGGTCCAGGGAGCATCTCTGCTGGAGGCAGGCTAATTAACCACAAGGGAGCCACCTGAAGGGGGCTGGCCTCAGGCTGGCAGTGACAGCTCACCCTCTCCCATGCTGCTTATTCTCTCATTCTTGTTTGTTTGCTGTGACTACTTAGCAAACTTGAGGCATCTAAGATGAAACCCAGAAATACCAAAACCCCAAGTCTTCCTGCTGGGATATTTACAGAAAATCCCATGACAAGCATATCCAAAGCACATTATCTAACCTCACAGACAACATGGTGACGAGGAAAACAAAACAGAAATAACAGGTGCATATTTCAGAGCGATGAGATAGAGAGACTCCAGTCTGTTACCTAATCTGATTCTCTAAATGGGGCCGTATTTTGCTGGGTGTTTTATCCATTTTTGTCGACAAGAACACTGAGGCTCAGAGAGGGAAGTTGTGAGTCCAGGAGCCAGGCCTCTGCGGCCCAAGAAGTGAAACCGAAGCTATTTCCCCTCTCCACCTGAAGTTCTTTATTTTCGCATTTGGCATTCTCTGTCCTGACAGGATACTCTCCACCACATGATCAGCAGGGATTTGGGCCAGATTTGTTTCCTGTTGCCTCACCAGAGCACACAATAGGGCTTAGCGAATAGTAGGACCTCAAATATTAAAAACAATGTTTTTTGAGAAAGAGAGCAAGAGTGAGCAGAAGTGGGGGAGGGGCAGAGAGAGAGAGAGAGAGACACAGAAACCAAAGCAGGCTCCAGGCTCTGAGCTGTCAGCACAGAGCTCGATGTGGTACTCGAACCCACAAGCTGTGATGTCATGACCTGAGCCGAAGTCTAGTGCTTACATGACTGAGCCACCCAGGCCCACCAGGACCTCAAATATTTGAATGAATGATGCAGAGAAGGGCTGTTCACAGGACCCCGAGTTAAACAAAAACCTGCAGTAGTTTCAAAGAATGCCCTGTGTCTGGCCCATGTCCACCTGCAAGGCAGGCCATGCTCTATAGATGTGTGTAGCTGCTCAACAGTTGAATGAAGGCATAAAAAGACCACTGGAATTCAGGGATGCCAACAGTATCCTCATCTGAAATGGGGAGGTGGAGGGGACCCTGAGGATGGGCAATATGACACAGACGGTTCTGGAGCATCTGGGCGTGCTGTACTAGTTCCCCGGATTCCAACCCGGCTTGACTGGTGCTCTGCAAATGCTGACTTGATCGGCCTTGCTCCCTGCTTAAAAATCCTTCCCTAGCTTCTAATGCTTGCTAGAAGGACTACCCAAATCCTGCCCAGCTGTCTGTGGTCTGCCCTGGATCACTCAGGGTTCTCCAGAGAAACAGACCAATTGGACACACACCACACCACACACCACACCACACATATAAACAGAGGGAGAGAGAATTTATTTTAAGGAAGAGCCAGCGGGCTGGAAACTCAAGTAGGATTTCTGTGCAACAGTCTTGAGGCAGAACTCCCCCCTCTACAGAAAACTGTAGTTTTTTGTTCTTAAGGCCTTCTAATGATTATATGAGGCCTACCTCCACATTATCCCGGGTAATCTCCTTTACTTAACGGCATCTATAAAATACTTTCAGAGCATGATGTAGAGTGTTTGCCCCAAACCTGGGACCGCAGCCCAGCTGGGCTGACCCATGAAATTAACCATCCCAGTCCCTGCCTCCCCTTCCTGTTCACCCTGCAGCAAACTCTCTCTCGCTTGGCCTCAGCCCTCCCTGAATGCCTCATACTCCTTTTGGGTGGCAGGTCTCGGCACACGCATGTCGCTCCCCTCCCTCCTTGCCTAGCTCACGCCGACGGTGGCTCAGAACTCAGCTCGAGCTTTGCCTCCTGACATCATCTCCCACACTCGCTGGGGACATGACAGGCTGCTCAATCCAAGCTTTCAGTGCATTTTCTTCTTGGATCTGAGATTAGTGGGGCAGGACTGGGTCTGTTTTGCTCACTACAGTGTCCCAGTGCACAAGCTGGTAGCAGTAGGTGCTCAGGAAACACCATTTGCATGATGCAAGCCCCAGAAGTCCCCAGGTGGACCTGTGTGTGGCACTGCAGGGCTGAGTGGGACCCGTGCAGGAGCTGCTTTAAGTGCACGATGTCCCTGGCAATCTGGTGCTGCAGCCCAGAAGATGTGGAATCAAAAGGCTTTGCTTCACAAATACAGATGTGGCCGTCTGGGAAAACTCTCTTTGTGCAAAGCCCTTCATGAAGACTCTGAACTCCAAAGCTGCCTGTAGCCTGCAGCCCTGGCCCCAGAGGGACCCTTTCAGAAGACTGCACTCTTGCCCTCCAGCCTCAGAACTATCAGAGCATCTCTAGCAGGTTAACCTCTATGTTGATCTGCATTTAAATGCTCTGTTTCAGCCCCAGCATGAGCACATGAGGATGCGGCTGCCTCCCGTGAAAATCCACACGGAGCTCTATTGAATGGATGCGCCTCAGCATTGTTTGCAGCTTTGTGGTGCTGAAAAGTGCCCCACAAAGGACTCTCAAGCCTGCTGAATGGTGAAGGAGACTGGCAGCCACCTTCCAGGAGCCTCCACTCACAGCCAGTGTTTCCAACCAGGGCCTGGGATGATGTGGTCATAGCTCTGGAGTCAGGCAGCCCAGGCTCGCATCCTGGCTCTACTAGCTAATAGCTGTGTGACCTTGGGCAAGTTGCTTCACCTCTCTGGGTTTGCATTTCACCTGCAAAAGGGGAGGCTCATTATCATCACCACCTTGAAGTGATTTTGAGGAATAAGTGAGTCTCAGTGGAGAGCTCTTCAAACACTGCTCAGCACAGTGGTGTTTAATGTATTTTGAATACACACACACACAATCTCCATCCAGTGATACATATGAATATTGGAAAGTAGATGATTCCCCTGCTGTCTATTCTCTATTCTTCTTCCAGAAGAGAATTGGACCATGTCACTTCCCTGCTTACAACTCTCACTTGGCTCCCACATTTCTCCTGGGATGAGGAGTCAGCCCTTGCCACAGCCCTATGAGAACTGCACATCCCTCCTTGAGTTTTCGGTGAATACCAGTCTCTTTTCTATTCTCTTTGCTCCAACTCACAGTCTGCATGGTTTTCTGACTTTAAGATCTTTCTGCCTTCAGGTCTTCACAAAACATGTTCTTTCTTTCTACTCCTTTCCAAGTGCCGCCCCCACCCCTTTCTCCTGGGTAAGACTATACTATCTGAAATGCCTAATTTACTTATTAGCTTTCTTACTGTCTTTCTCCTGCATTCTAGAGTCTAAAGTTTCTAACAACAGGGGGTCTTATCTGTCACATTACTGCTGTGCTCCCAGCTCCTATGACATTATCTGGCACAATAAACTCAGTGAACACCTGACTGAGTGAAGAGGGCTCTCTCAGCTTGTGGCCTGTGCTCCGGGCTCCCTTGGTCCCTCCTACAGATGGCCATGACTGCCCAATAGTCTAGAAGTGTCCTCTACTGAAGCCATCTGCCAAGGTCTTCTCTGGGCCAAAGCTTATCCCAGGCCTCCTAAGTGCTGATGTGCCCAGAGCCAGCTGCCCTCCAGCTGGCTGCAGGCAATTCCTGTCCCTCTATCCGGGCCAAAGAAAGGCAAGAATATAGTCAGTGCTGGGCACTTGCTCTATAAAGTGCTCCTGGGAGCCTGCCTGGTGAGCAGGGGGTGGGTGGCAAGTGTGCAAAGCAAGCAGCAGCTGGCATTGCTAGAGAGGGTCCAGCTGTCAGGACCGGCCCAGCCAGAACCACTGACAGGTACCTATAGCATCATGGCAGGGGTGCCGTGTTTGCCTTCTCCCTGCTTAAGTGCAGGTGTCAGGTGCCAAAGAGACCACGACTGTCTACTGCAAATCACCAATGAGCCACGCCACCGGCCAGAGCACACAGGGACCCAGGCCTCTGCCAAAGGAAGGGAGTAGTTGAGTCACTAAAGGATGGGCCTGGAGGTCAGATAGCCCTGGGCTCGAGCCTAATGCTCTGCTGCTCCTTGGCAGTGTGATCTTAAGAAATCATTCAACCTTCCCAAACCTTGGTTACCTCAGCTGCAAAATGGGATTAATAATGCCTACCTTACAGGACTGCTGGACTGATTAAATGAGATTGCAAAGGAGAAAAATCTAGCACAGCACCTGGCATCCAGTAAATGCTCTAGGAGTGCTGGCTGTGATGGGCCGCACTCACACAGGACATCTTCCTTTGCCTTCCTAAAGGCCAGCGTGGGCAGAGCTACCTGGACTCTTCCCTATCTATCCCAGAGCACATGCTGTCCATGCCACTCCTTTGTGCCTGTCACCTCCTGCAGTGCTCTGCCCCCTCTCTGGCATGCACCTCCATTGCCCTAGATTTGAGATGAGAGGAGAAAGCTTCATCTGAGCTGTTTGTTGTACCCCAAAGCCCCATCCTCTGATGGTCCAGAGCTAACCAACGTAGGGCCGGGTCCCACCCTCTCCGTCAAGCAGTGCATTCTTCTCGTCACCTCCTGCCACAGTCAGTCTCGCAGAGCTGAGTCTCAGCCTGTGCTTTGCTGGTCAAGCCCCAAACCCTTTCAAGTCTCCTATCAATGCCGTGTGTGTGTGTGTGTGTGTGTGTGTGCACGTGCACATGCATGCGTGTGTGCACACTGCCAGCCTGATGTCCTCAGACTCCACATCCCAGCAGAAATCCCTTCTTCCAACAGTGCTGCCTGGGAGAGACATGTCATCCTTCCCTTCTCCTGTCCTTGGGATGTCAGTGCTGTCATGCCCATAGCCCTCAGACCAAAGTCAGTTTCAAAATTTCCTGGATATTAACCAGGAGCGGACTGTGGCGGATGGGAGGGGGCACTGTTCTCTTGCCCTGGATTCTCCTCTCCTCTCTAGCCCTCAGGAAGATGGGGACTTACAGAGTTTGTTTCCAGAACCAGGAAGGTCTGATGTTAGTAAATATTCCCTTAAATGCAAGCAAATAGATAGATTTTTAGGTTTAAGTCTTCCAGAATGGCAAGTCTGAGTCTAAAAGGCTCATGGCACAGCAATAACAGAACTTTTTGAAGCTGATGAGGCCCTGCCTTTGCAAATAGTATTTGTGTCAACTACTTTGGAGGCTGAGATGTCTGCTTTTGCTCTCCTTTCAGTAAGATTTTATAGGCTTGCTTTTTTTTTTTAATTCTTTTTTTTAACTTGAGAAAGAGAGAGAGAGAGGGAGGGAGGGAGGGAGGGGGGAGAGAGAGAGAGAGAGAAAGAGAGGGAGAGAGGGAGAGGAGGAGAGGGGAGGGGGGAGAGAGAGAGAGAGAGAGAGAGAGAGAGAGAGAGAGAGACACACACACACACACACACATGGAGGGAATGAGAATCCCAAACAGGCTCCATGCTCAAAATGGAGTCTGGCGCAGGGCTCTATTCCAAGACTGGAGCTGAAATCAAGAGTGGGATGCTCAACTGACTAAGCCACCCAGGTGCCCCTGCAGGCTTGCTTTTAAATCAGGAACTTAGTGTTGACTTCAAGCAGGTGTCTCTGCATTATTTGCCTGCTAGTGTATAATTACCTGATTCTTAAAGTGTTGTCCACTGGCCCTGGGGGTCCTTTAGACTTTTGCAGGGTTCTATGGGGCTGGAACCACTTTTGTGATATGATTAAAACATTGTTTTCCACTTGCACTGTGTGAATAAAATTGCTGGCACCTCAGTACGAATCAAGGCCATAGCACCACATGATATCAGTGGCCATTACATTCTTCCCCCTCAAGCACATGCAGGTAAGAAAAAAAAAAAGCCAGTTGCATTGAAGACTGCCCTCCATGAAGCACTAAAAAAACTATTAATTGCATTAAATATCAACCCCTGAGCACACTTCTTTTTAATATTCTGTGTGGTAAAATGGTTGGCATGCATAAAGCTTTTCTCCTTTAGTTGTCTTAAGAAAGAGCTCTGGTGTCACTGAGTTATAAGCTGAATTAGCCTTTTTTTGGTTTTCTTTCATAAAACACCATTTTTACTTAAAAGAATGACTAGCAAGCAGGTTTTTCAGGGACAGGTATTTAGTAGGCAACTTCCCAAAAGTGAACAGTGAGCCTGTCACATCAAGGAAACAACGAACAAGTACTTACTGGCAATGATAAAAATTCAAGCTTGCATCCAAGTGAAAATTAAAATTTTAGAAAACCCATAACTGCTACATTGAGCAGTATCCCTTTATTGAAAGACTTTTCTGCTGAGATTTCTCGGTGTTAATGGCTATGACAGTTTTGATATTGTATAATGCAATGTGTCAGCACTGGGAAGATCTGTGTAACTCTATGAACCAATATTCTCCAAAGGACCAGTGCCTAGTGTTACAAGATCACGCAAGGTGGGGGAAAAGTTCCATTCAAAGCACAGGATAGATCGGCGGGTTGTAACAGAGTATAAAAAGTTCATTGATAAGGTTTTGGGCTTCACATAGCAACTAGCCCTTACCACTATGCGGGTTTGGCATATTATCAAAGAATCTCCACAATTATTTGGAAGGGCTATTAAAATTCTCCTCCCTTTTTCGATATGTGTCTCTGTGAAGCCAGATTTTCTTCTCCTACTTGACCCAAAACACTATCACAACAGAGTGAGTGCTGAAGTAGGATATGAACATCCAGTTGCCTTCAACTATATTTCTAAAAATGTCACTCTTCTCAGTTAAATTTCTTTTGGTTTTCATAGAAGTATGCTTTCTTTATATAAACATATAATGCATAAATTATTATTTCTAAATGGATTAATAAGCACATTTCAAAAAACTTCTCAGTAGTAGTTTCCAATGTGGTAAATATCAATTGATTTAAGCACATGAACAAAAGTACTGAGAGTCCTCATTGCTTTTGACAAATGTAAGGGGGTCCTGAGACCCCGAAGTTGAAGAACTTCTGGGGTAGGGGGCTAGAGCATGGGGGTTGGGGTCAGACCAAAGTGCCTTCTAATTGTGACTCAGCTGCTTACCAGAGATGAGGCTTGGGAAGTGACTTAGTTCTTACCGCTGAGAGAGAATCAGGGGTACTGAGGACCTAGCTCGGTGACTGCTTGAATGAGCAAGGGGATAGCCGTGGGTCTCAGGCACCCTTCTCCCAAGAAGAGAGAAGGGCCAGGGGTTTGCAGACGGTTAACAGGAAAACTCACTTCCCTCTGATTCCCACCGCCTTGCTCACTCCTGCCTGCAACGGGCTCCTATACCCTGCCCTTTGGAGAAATGCTCTGAAACTTTGTCTGTTTTTTTTCCTCTCCTTCTCAGTGAATTAAACTTAATTTTGTTTTCTAAGTTGGCAGCTCTGCCTGAGACCACTGATGATGCCTGAGGGAGCTGCAAAGCCAGTGCTGGATCCAAACACTGAATTTGGTCCTTGAAAGCAGAGGCCTCCAAGCCACTGTTTTCTGGGCCTGTCAGCTTTCACTTTCTCTGGCATCAATTTTCCTGCCTCGTGCTCCCTGGACCCCTCCCCAGACACTCCTCCTCTCCCTCCAGAAGATGGTCTGGGCTCAGAGGTGAGGGGTGCCATCCTTGGTGCACTCTGGAAGCCAGTCTGGCCAAGGGAAGAGCCATCATTTCCAAAGCAGGAAATCAGGTTTCCCCAAGCTCTGAGGTTTACTTTATAAGACTACAGCCAATTATCTTCGTTAGTTCAATCTCTGCATCATGAGCTTTGGGGAAAAGCATCTGTGGGCCTGTTTTCATGGCATTTCCTTCTCTTTAGCATGTGTAACTTGGCCCAAGAAGGAGGTGAGCACCTGGGCCATCTTTGGCCTCGGCGCTGCCAGATGAGGGAAGGGCTCGGGACTCACTGCACCAAGTGCATTGCTCATGCAGACCTCCATCAGCACAGCCAGAGCCCAAACGTGGGGCTGTCATGGACTTTTAGTGACTGTCACGACCTTCCTTCCTTTCCTGGGATCAGCAGCCCTGGTTATGACCTTCTTGAGTGCCAAGAGATGCAGGGAAGCACAACTCACACCCAGGAACTGACCTGCTATACTCAGACAGTGTCTTACTCAGGCTTCTCCCCAGGAAGCACTGGCAGAGCCAGAGAAACACTCCCTGCTGGTGTCTGGGGTCCAGGGAGAGAGTGCCAGCCTGAGATGTGAGAGGGGGGATGGAATGTGAGTGCGTCTTCCTGCTCAGGCACGTGGGTCCCTGTCACAGCTCGCCCAGCTCTGCCTGCCCCCACCTGCAGCAACTGCAGTGGGGTGTGTGGGGCGCCCCCTCCCCGGCTCGTTACCTGCCTCTGACCCTGTGGTTTCAGCTCCAGCTTCATCTCTCCAGAGAAGCTTTCTCTGATCTCCACACCCAAGTGAAGCCTCTCTATTTTCGGGGCTCACAACAGCCTGTTCCTCTCTTTTGTAGCACTTTTCATGGTTGTCCTCTCATGGGTGCTGCTGAGATGACGGAGCTAATGTCTACCTTCTCTGGTGAACCTGTTTTGCTCACCACCGTCTCCCCAGTGTGAGCAGAGGGCCCGACACGACAGGTGCTCAATAAACACCTGCGGAGTGAATGAATGCATGAACACGAGAGTGAGTGTGGCCTGTGCTGGCTGTGCCCGTGTGCTGCACTCACCTGCCATGGCTGGGCTGCTCCTGTACCCTCGGGAGAGGCCTCCCCACCCACGGGCCAACTGGCATAGAAATACAGTTTTTGGCACAATGTGAAGAGCCCTTCAGGAATGGAACGATCCGTCTTTTAAGTGGGAGCTTCTGGGGCAGGAGCGACCCTGAGGAATTAGTGTCAGGAGCCTGGGCTCTGGGGTCGCATGGCTTCTGGCTGGAGCATGGACAGGGGGCAGAACTAAGATTTCATCAGCAACACTGGCAGTTTTAAGGTGGAAAAGGATCATATTGGCGGAAGTGCTCAGTAAGCTTGTGTGCCTGCTGGGCAATGACTTCACCACAATCCTGTGATATTTCTGAGAGACTGCTGGGGAATCTAGAAGGTGGGGTGAGAGCAAGGGGCCTGGGGAAATCTAGAAGATGAGACAGTAACTCCCCCCCTCCCCCCACTTTATTCTGGAGGGCTAGGTACTGGTCACCTGCCAGGCGGAGGCACCGGGGCGATGCTTCCTGTACCCATGTCCACGTGGCTGCCCGACCGACCCCTCGGCCCAGGCTCTGCTCCCACTCGAGGAAGGGGATCCCAGGCAGTCCCGCTTGAGACCCTGGGGATAAGGCTGGCGGTGGTGGGATCTGAGGGTGCTCAGTGAGGGGTGGCAGTACTCACAGTTCGGTCACGTCCTTGGGAATGCCTCTGGGGAGGGCGCGCAGCCCCCTGTTGCTGCACCGCACCACCGTCTCCACGCAGGTGCACTGCTCCGGGCAGAGCGGGCCCAGCTGGCAGCTACTCTCGTCATTGCCTGCGGAGAGCCCCAGAGTGAGCGCGGCGGGAGACCAGCTTCTCTGCTGCGGAGGCAGGTGAGCAGGCACCAGGCACTGCGCTGCCCTCAGGGAAGGGAAGCCCACTACTCTGAGCCAGAGCCAGGAACAAGGAGCCTGCTGGTCTCATCCATGGTTGAAGGGAAAAGAATGTGTGCTTGGGTCGGGGGAGCATACCTCTCTTCTACCACATTCAACATAAAATGAAGGCTTAAAAAAAAACCCGATTAACCGGAGTATTAGATAGGAAAAAGGTCACAGTTAACCAAGTCAGGAATTAGCCAACCTTACTGAAGGAGTGGTCTGGGGGAGGGGGGAGCCCTGTCTCCTCCCCCAGGGCTCCTCCCCTCCTCTTTCCTTCCACTGCACAATCCCTCTGGGGTGGTAAATGTGTCCCCAGCCCTCATTATACCTTAACCTCAGTAAACCTACAAACCAGTTAATTTGTCTCCGGATAACCTATAGGTGACCAAGTACTGGCTTGAATTTATGCAGATATGCCCTTTGGAATCCTGACACTCAAAGCCGTGGATCTCCAGGTATTCACAACCCCCTAGCCAGTGACAGAAAATTTCCAGGAGCCCATGTTTAAGTCTGATACATAGAGCCTCATCATGATGCAGACAGGAAAACTGAGGGCCAGGGCTCCCTTGCACAGCAGTGTAGGTTACATACTGCACAAAGTTGCCTCATGATCGAAGGGGCATCAATCGTGCCGTGGACATGGTAGATTAGAATATTTAGTACAACAGTGCTCTCATAGATAGCGATAAGTTATCTTGTTTTCACAAAATCAGTATATTATAACACATTTCTGTTGACAGAAGTACAATCTCTTTAGAAAGAGGCCCCTTTTCTTAATGTGCAAGAAGGAGCCATATGGCTAAGCAGCAGACCTGCAGAGTCCTTCAGAGCCACAGATGCATGCCTGAGGGCAGAGTCCAGTTAGATCTCAGGGGGTCCTGACCTTCAGTCACTGCTGCACCTCCCCTCTTGTGTCACTCTTCCTTCCCCGGTACTGCCCCTCCTCCACCAGCCCTCAGCCTCTCACCTTCACAGGTGAAGTCCTGGATGGCCACATCCTGGATGGGGATCTCCTTGAGGAAGAAAGGCTTTTGGCACCGGGGGTTCCCGCTTACGATCCGCCTCTTCCTCAGCCACTTGCCAAGCCAGGCCAGGTGGCAGTTGCAGTTGAAGGGGTTGGACAGGAGGTTTCTGAGAGGAAAGAAGGGTCCTCTCTGAGTGGTTTGCACCCTCCCCTGTACTGTGGGAGCCCGCCTTGGGATCTAGGTATGCAAGCCTGGGGCCCAGCTCTCCAGGCAGGCCAGCTCCGGGTTCCAGGGAAGGAGGAAGGAGATCTGGGAAAGGAAGTGCAGACTCTCTCCCAAGATCCAGATGCAGTCTTTGCGAGGGTCTCATTCCGGACCTCTGTGGACAGATGTGACCACAGTCTCCTGCCACGCCTTCCCTGCCTCGCTGAGCCCTGGCTGCTGGCTGTCTTCAATCCCTCAGCAGGATTCTCTTACACTTAGCCCCCCACACCACTCCCCCCGCCCCCAACCCGAGGCACGAATCTCTCTACTGTTTGCCTGGCTTCAGTCCTGACTTAGACGGCCCCTCCCCAAAAGGAAATGAGGAGTCTGCTGGTCCCAGTCTTCTCCCCCACTCGACTGTGTGTCCTGCACAGCACCCACAGGCAATGCCTCCCTCTTTAGACTCTCAGCTCCTGCATGGTGGGGGTCAGCCTTGTGTGTCTGCCCTGGTGTCTCCAGGGTCCTGCATGGAACCTGCACGGCCACTTTATAGGCATCTATGGAATGCAGTGACTGGATGGTGGAGGGACCGGGGAGGGCAGCTGTCAGGCTGTGAGTGTCGGCCGGAGGACTAGAACCAGGCTAAGCAATTCATAAAGCTGTTCTCCCATTCAGCTTTGTCCCAACAGCCTGGGGAAGGAGGTAACATTCTTCTCATTTCACACACACAAGGAAAGTAAAGCTTTAGGGACGTTACACAAGAGGCCAGACAGCCCTGAGGGGCTGCGGTAGGACAGGACAATTAAGAGCTTGGGAGTCAGACATCCAGAGTTTGAATCCTGGCGCTGACGTTCAGCAGCTGCGTGAAGTCGGGCAAGTTTCCTCTCATGTCAAAGCTGGTTTCCTTAATGCTTTGTGACTCTACCTCTCTTGGCATTTTTTGTGTCTTTGGATTCCCAGTATGGAGGCAAACAGGAGGATTAAAAATAAACCAACCTGCTGGTGCTAGTCCCTAACCCACGGTCCCCCATCTGGCTGTCACTCATTCATTCAATGCATCCGTTTCTTCAGCAGTTATGTAATGAGCATTTACTTAGTGCCAGGCACAGATGGAGGCGCTGAGGATACAGCAGTGCACTAAAGAGCTGCGCATCCCTGTCCTTCTGGAACCTACATTCCAGCTGATGGGAGGCAGACAGTCTGCAATCAACAGCACAACGTCAGTTGTAATAGTATATTAGGAAGTGGTCGGTGCTATGGAAAAGGGAAGGAGAGTGGGGCTGAGGAACTGGGGGTGATGGCACAGGAGTAGAGTGGGGTGAGGCAATGGACACTGATGCAAAGAATGGATGGTGGGGAGGGAGGCCAGGAGAAGGCTGTTTCAGGGAGCAGGAGTGGGTGTAGGGTGGGGAGGGAGGTGGGGCTGGCCCGGAGGAGCTTTGGAGGGACTGGATGGAGCGGGCCTTTTAGGACCCCTACAATATGGCTTTTATTCTCAGTGAGGCGGGTGTATGGGAACATGACCACGGGCAGCAAGAGGAGAGGCAGCAAAAGCTTTTTTCTTCTGTCTTCCAAAGAGTCACTGGGGAAGGAAAGAGTGGAGAACGGACCAGCACCTGAGGCTAATCGAAGTACTAGAAACAACCATAAGGGCTAATGGGGTCAGTGCTTTCTATGTCTCAGGCCCCTGCTGTGCGTTTTAAAAATATGAACGGATTCGATCCTCATAACAATCCTATAAGACGGATTATACAGAAGGAACAATTGAAACACAGAGAGGCGAAGTAACTTTTCTAAGGTCACAGAGCTAATAAGAGGTAAAGCCAGGATTTGAACCCAGGAAATCTGGCTCTAGAGTCTGTCGCTTTAACTGCTATTCTAAACAGCCTCTTTTACCAGTAGTGGTAAATTCAATACCTAATGAATTACCTGGGCAGGAGCACTCATTTAGGTGTCCTGAGAGATAGATTCTACTTCTGGTTCTGATATAGATTTAAGCAGCCTGTGACATCATGTAAAAACCCCTGTCAGATCATGTCACTGGCCTGCTTAAAACCTTCAGTGGCTTCCTGACATGCTTTGCACGAAGATCAAAGTAGTCCACAGCAGGCCTGTAGCCTGGTCCTGGTCCCCCTCCTGCCTGGTCTTAACCTCACCTTCTCTCTCTCTCTTTTTATTATTATTATTATTTTGTAATCATTTTTAAATTTTATTTATTTTGAGGGGGGGGAGGGAGGGAGAGAATAAGAGCAGGGCAGGGGCAGAGAGAGACAGAATTCCAGGCAGGCTCCACACTGCCTGTGCAGAGCCTGACACGAGGCTCAAACTCATGAGCCATGAGTTCATGATCTGAGCCGAAACCAAGAGTTGCATACTTAACCAAGTAAGCCACCCAGGCGCCCTGTATCTCAATCTCTCTCACCATCTGTGCTATGAACCATCTTAGTGCTATGAACCATCTTAGACTTTTCTCAGTCTCACACATTTGCTCTGCAACAACCTACCACAGGGCCTTTGCACATGTTCTTTCCACGGAAGGAAATGCACTTCTCACTTTCTTGAACAACCTATCTCCTACCCACTTTCTAGAGCACAGTTCCAGTGTTCCTTGACAAAGCCTATGTTGGGTTTTCATAACACTGTGGAGCTCCCTGCTGTGGCAATTTACTGTGCTGTGAGCTCCAGGAAGGAGGGACCATGTCTGTGAATTCTCAGCATCTAGACGGTGCCTGGCCCATGGAGGCAGCCTAGCAAATGGTTATGAAGTTGACAGATGGGTAAAGGGCCTTGGCCAAAGATAGTATGGAGCTTCCAGGGGAGAGGTCTGCAGGAGAGTGGCCCAGTCAGTGTACATGGATACAGGAGGACTTACATGGTGGACAGGGAGACGAGCGTGGTGAAGGCTCCAGGGGTGATGGTGGTGATCCGATTGTCATAGAGGGACAGCAACCTCACTGAACTCAGGCCAGCAAAGGTGTCATTGCTCACACAGTTGATCAGGTTACTCCTCAGCATCCTGCAAGAAGAGGGGTAGAGATGAGGGAGCACAGGCATCATCTTCTCCCCTCCACCACAGAGCCAAAATGTGTGTGTGTGTGTGTGTGTGTAGATGGGATGCTTTTGCCAACTCCAAGCCCAGACTACTCATGTTGCTGAGGTTTGTTCTGTGACAGTAGGGTCTGGGTCCCCAGCAGGGCTACCTGTAAATGTGTATGTACGTTTTTGTCTGTGCATGCTTTGTGTATAGTAAAACTGGGTGTCAGGAGTGCATATGTGTGGTGGTTAGTGTATGCATATATATTTCTAGGAGGAAAAAGGAGAATCAAGATGTTGCTGTGAACATCAGCTTGTGTGTCTGTGTGTGTGTGCACTTGCATGTGCATGCTGATTTGTGTATGTGCTTATGTGCATACTGCCTGTGTATATATCATTGTTAGGTATATACGCCTATATGTATATGTGGGTAAGTGTGTGTGTGCCTCTCTCAGCATGTTTCCAGTATGAATCTACACATGTGTATGCCTTCGGGCAAGTATCTTTTGGTGTGTGTGTGTTGAGGGCAGTTAAGTTCTTTCCCATCTAGGGTTGGGAAATGTCTAGTGCCTCTCCAGCTCCAGGAAGGAAGGGACTCAGCAGGTCAGGACAGTACCCAGGCCCAGGAGCTGCCCGGCAGGCTATGAATCCCCCTCTGATGCCCTTGCCCTCCCATGCCCTTCTAGGACCTGGCCCAGGCCCGGGGCACTCACAGGGTCTTGAGGCCACTGAGGCCGCGGAACACGCGCCCATGCACCGTTTCCAGCTGGTTCCCGGTCAGCATCAGCTCCTGCACGCTTGCGGCTCCATCAAAGGCACCCTCTCTCATCTCCTTGATCTTGTTGTTACTCAGGTTTCTAGAAGGAGAAAACAGAGTGGGGCAGGGTGCAGGAAGGGAATCGTTAGGCCTGCACCCAGTGGGGACCCTGAGGCGCCCCTGCACAAGGACTGGACAGTGGGGCTCCCTGATACTTGGTCGTCAGCACCTGTGGCCATGGAGCAGGGAGCCCAATCCACACAGGTGGGGCTGCTGTGTGAAATGGGCCATGTAGAGCTTCAAGTCTTCAGGATCCTCTTCCCTGGGGATAAGCAGGTTTAAAATGGTGCTTCGGAAACGGATTTTCTCCCTTCAACAGAAGCTCTAGCCAAGCGGTGCTTCTCAAGTGGAGGACAGGAGCAAAGCACAAGATGTGCCCTCTGTGGGAGTGGGGCTTTGCAGAACTTCCAGCTCTACGGTTGCGATCCTTAGTGTACATGGATACCTTCTAGTTAGTACTTTTCCAGCACTGAGTATGTATGAGGTTCCATGTGAGAGGGCAGGGCCATGGAGTCACACTGAATCCCTAAAACAATGCCTCTCAGAGGAATACTAGTGTATATTATCCTTGTCTCGTCTTCTGCATGAGGTAACTGAGGTTCAGAGAGTATATGAAGTAACTTGCCCAAAGTCACACAGCTGATAGAAAACGGATTGAGGCCCGGCTTTCTGGTGCATCAAAGTCCTCCAGGGAGCCGCCACTTTCCGGAGTGAATGTTCCTGTGGTGGTGTGGCCTCTCACACCCTTGTATTACTGCTTTGCAGAATTCAGGGGGTGGGGCATTGGATTTTCTTACAGTCCTACCAAGGCTGGGGGCCGCCCCTTCTGAGTCTGCCCTGAGCTCTGAGAGAAGGTCTTTGCCTCCGGTATCTGCTCACCACATGCCAGGCCTCACTAGATATCCTGCAGGGTTGCTGGTGCTGGGAGTCCCTCTGGGCTCTCCCTGGCAGGGGGCCTCCACGGACCACCCGCATGGTCAGGACTGCAATGCATTCTGGGTGGGATGGATGGAGTGGAAGGGGATGGTGTTTACACACACTGGGGGAAGAATCCAAGCTCTGGAGCAAACAGCCTGTCAGTGCCTTGCACAGGGGATGGTGTTCTGTGAACGGTGACATCTGCAGGTGCACCCACTAAGCGCACTGACGTTGTTGGGACTGAGGGATCACCGGAAGTGCATTTTACAGCTGGGGATACTGAGGCTCAGACAGGTGTGAGGGAGTGGCTCCAGGCCCTGGAGGCGCACCCTGAGCTTCTGGTACGTTTGCTTCTCTCCTGCTCCTGCCCCGGCACAGCTCTGGGCTCACCCATGGCAACTGCAGGGGCTGAAGCTTCCCTCAACAACTGGCTCAGAGCAAGTGATGGAACTGGGCATCTGTGGGCTTGACGCCAGCCCCTTGCCTTCTTTCCAGGTAGGGACTGGTCCTGCAAGGCATGGCAGTGCTCACACCTGTGCAGGTGCAGAGGAAACAGCTGGTGCCCTGACTGCTCCCTCAGTACTTCTGTCGTGGCCCTGTTCACCTCCCGCCCTTTTTATCTTCCCTGGGAAACGGGAGCAATGCTCCTCAGCATCCTTCCCCCAAGGTCTGAGAGAGCTGGGAGACTCTAACTGGATTTCTGCCCTGCACCCTTGCCTGGCTCTCCTTAAACTCAGCCAGTTTTCTTATAAATCCTGGTTGTTCTGGTCCAGGATAGCCCAAGAATGAAGGTAATGCACTGTGGAGACTGCAAATTACCCCCAAATTAGACATGGGAGGAGAGATAAAGGCTCTCCCAGCAGCTATAACTCATCTGAATGCCGGAGGAGTGGGATTTTGCTCCAGAGAGTTAGGCTCCTTGGGGAATTAAAGTACACAGGACGGGCAATGAAGATGAGTTAAAGCAGCCATGAAGGGGGAGGGTTCCCATTTCCTGACATCTGTTTCTTTAAATGAGCAAAATTAACATCACATTACTGTAAGGTTTGTGAATTGGATTTCCTCAGGCTGGGAGAATGGAAAACATAAGGAGAGCACAAAAGGAGGGGATAGAATTTTCCAGAAGACCAGGCTGCTGTTGTCTCCCCATTCATCAAATCACGCTCAAACCTCTAAAACCTATAGGCAGCTTGGAGCAAGCACTCCACACACAAAAGAAGGGCATTGGGCTTTTGTAGGAACTCTATCTTACTCAGAGCAGGATCTTCCTGAAGACACCCCAGATCCCAGGAAGCCCAACATGTAAAACCAGGGCCACTCAGGAGGCCTCTCTCCATTTTTACCTCTACAGATGCACCTGAAGAAATATGACTTCATCACGGTTTTGACTCTGATGAGGATGGGATCTTACACTTGAAAGCGCCCAGCCTCCGAAACTTCCACGCAAACTTGGGGTCATTTCAGAGGGGCAGAGGCAGGACAGCCCCAGCGAGCAGCTACGCAGGTCTCTGTTCGCTGCTGGCTGTACCTTTCAGACCTTGTTCTCATCTTCCCAAGAAACACTGAGGCCCCTGCAGGCTGGGGATTTGTCTAGCTACCCCTGGGAAGCCTGAGTCTGAGGAGGCAAGCCTGGGCTTCTTCTAGCCCAGGGTTCGTAAGACAGCCCATGAACTCTGGCAACAGGTGAGCATCTGTAGTCCTGTCAAAAGCCCAGGCCAGACAAAAATGTAGTGGGGTGAGAGTTACGTGGATTTTTCTAGAACTAAGGATGCTGGGTCATAATGGAACAAGCACTCTGGCACACTGTCAGGTCAGGGATGTCCTCTCCACCTTTTTATGAACCTTTCCCTCCCATGAGGTAGAAATTCTACTTCAAGCTGGGGTCACAAGCTTGAATGTCCCTAGGGTCTAGGATGGTGACTTAAAGTAGGAAGCAAGTCTAGTGGGGACAGCACAGGCCACAAGCCCAGCAACCAGGAAAGCACAGGCCCTATTTAAGGGGGCAGCTGCCCCTCACTTTAATTCAACCGGAGCCATTTGGGAACACGGGCCCTGTTTTGCCAGATCTTTGGACTTTCCAGAAGATGCCAGGAATTTGGATTTTTGTTTCTGTGGTGCTCCTGATTTTTAAAAGTGGGCTGCTAATTCTTACTAAAAATACAACTAGTGCCAACAAATCCACCTGATTTTGGCTAGAGGGCTCCTGGGGTTTAGTCTGTGGCTGAGATTCTCCTTCATGATAAGGACTGATCAAGAAGTCTCTGAGAGGGGCCATGAATGCAGTCTATGTGACATGTTCTGAAAAGTTGCCTTGAGTTGTCATAGCACTAATAAACCTCTTGGGTAATGGCTTATACTTTTTTCTTTTTTTCTGTATCACTCAGTACATGTGATACTCATGGAGATCTCATGATTCCAATAGGACAGGTAAAGGCACAGAGGTGCAGACAGGGCTTGGAAAGGCACGCACCATGGAGTTTAAACACCTAGGGCTTTATGTTCCCTCTCCTTGGCCCATGTGCCCTGTGACCCCACAGTCCTTGGGGAAGCTTAGCCGACTTGGGCACAGACACAGCTGGCTTTAACCTTACTCTGATCCAGTTGAGAGCCACGGCCTCTATGGGGATAGAGGGATGGTGGCGGGTCCCAGTTTAGGGCCCTTAACAAAAAGAGCTGCCACCAAATTATTTTAAATAAGTAGTTGTAGCCAGTGGTTTGGGACCAGATCTGCTCCACGGGCCACTTGCTTGGTTGGCTAGCACTATGCATATGCATGTGTGTGCACATACATGTGCACACAGGTATGTACTGCCTTCAGAGACTGCATGCATTCCCCAGCGAATGCACTGTTACCACTGCTGGTGCTGCAGCTTCAGCTTTTTTTTTTTTTAAAATGTTTGAGAGCTAGCATTAGCATGGGTGGGGGGAGGGGCAGAGAGACAGGGAGATAGAATCCCAAGCAGGATCCGCACTGTCAACCCAGCACCAGATGCAGGGCTCAGTCTCACGGTCTCCATCTCACGAACTATGAGATCATGACCTGAGCTGAAATCAAGAGTTGGGCACTTAACTGACTGAGCCACCCAGGTACCCCTGCTGCTTGAGTTTTAACGTGGGATAAGTGCTCTCTATGTTTCAACTTCCTTATTTGTAAAAGGAAACAATCTCAATCTCTTTTTTGTTTTTCTTGGTGGGAGTTAAATGGATTAATATCAGTACAGTCTGGGGCAGAGTACCATTAGAAACCATTAATGGCTAGCTATTATTATTGTTATTATTAATATTGCCCTTTACCCAGCTCCTTTTCACATTTGTGTTACTTCCTGGGTCCTGCAAGTATATGAATTTTCAACTCTTCTTTATTTTATTTTATTTATTTCAGAGAGACGGAGACAGTGCAAGTGGGGGAGGGGCAGAGAGAGGGAGAGACATAATCCCAAACAGGCTCTCTGCTGATAACAGGGCCCCAAACCCACAACCCCCCGAGATTATGACCTGAGCTAAAAGCAAGAGTTGGATGTGTAACCGACTGGTGAGCCACCCAGGCACCCCTATTAATTTTTAAAAAATGTTTATTTATTTATTTTGAGAGAGTGAGTGTGAGTAGTGGAGAGGCAGAGAGAGGGAGAGAATACCAAGCAGGCTCCATGTTGAATGTGGGGCTCAATCTTATGAACCCTCGGACTGTGACCTGAGCTGAAATAAGAGATGGCCCTTTAACCGACTGAGCCACCCAGGCACTCCCATACTTATTTCTGATCTTCATCATAATTTACAAGGAAGAAGGATTTATTTCTATTATGCAAATAATATTACTAAGGCTCAGCAAGGCTAAGGACATTCCTAGGGTCACACAGTGGCGGGAGGGGGGACGGAGCTGAATTCAGAACAAACACAGGTCTGTTCTTTCCCACACATGGATTTCTGGCTGCTGAAGGGATTATCTGGCAGCCCTGACCTTCATTCCAGCTAGGCAAATACTGGGACAAGCCAAGTGACCCATGTTTCCTTGGGTGAGAACTGGGTCTGTGCTTTGCCACAGTCCCAACCACTCTCTTGTAGCTTGGATGTGGAGGCTGGGAGTTGTTTGCCACATATCATTGTGTTTGTGCTGTTGTTTTCTTGGTGCACAGAAACAGTTCTCTATTCTCTGATCCTGGCTACAAAAGGGAAGGTGAAAGAAAGACTCAAAGCGCATGAACTCCACTGAATATGGCGGGGGAGGGGGTGTAATATTTCTTTATGGAAGCACATACTACTTGATCCTGTTTACTGTGCAGATATGTACTTGGCCAGCCTTACTCATTTTGATACCTGCCTTATCTCCATATGCATGGAAGTTTGTTTTGATGTTTAAAAAAGTATGCCTTTCTCAAGTTTGAATTAAAAAGGACATTTTCTTGCAGGTTATGGGTAATGCCTGTGCTTGGCCTCTGAAGGTTGACCACACAGCCAGCCACAGTCCTCACCAGGGCCCACGTGTGTCCGTCTCTCATCTGTCCCTTCTGAGTACTCTCTACTGCTCCCAGCTACAAAGCAGTCAGTGAGGCCATGGGCAAGGTCGTGGCCACGGGCAGGGAGGGAAAGAGAGAGGTGGTACATGGGGCAGGGGAAGGTCTTTCTCCTTCTCACCTACAGGGGACTGATGGGTGGAAGACTGAAGAACAAGACAAAAACTAAGGGTTACAGTCAGTTCTCATTATTCATGGTGGTGATATTCTACAAAGTTACTGGGGAAAAATGAATTTGGGAATGCTGAGCCATTGCTCCTAGGGGAAATACAGGGTTAGGTTCCTGTGAGCCTCTGGTCACAACATTTTTATCAGCTGATCAATACATAACCTTGTTTGATGTGTTTCTGCTTAAAGACACCTTATTTCATATATGTTGTTGATTTATTTACATTGCACACAGCCTACAGCTCTATAACTCACGTCTGAACAAAACTATGTAACACACGTATTTTCTCCATAAGGCACATGACAGCCTTCTTGTGCTTAGGAAGGCTAGATAGCCCTTCAGCACTATGTACCCAGGCCATTTAAACAGTAAAAACACCAACAAAAGCATAAACATGCAAAAAGATGTGGCACTAAATATACTGTGCAAAGGACACCTGCTTACTGTCTGAGAGCTGCAACAAGAAGTCAGCATGCATGGCCTTGTTTGATTTCAGCTGAGAACACATGTATAGAGGACTCAAAGCTTGTGGGACAAACGTTCCCTTAGCTCGGCCAGATTATTCTTGTTTGGCCCAAACTCCTAGGCAGGGAGAGGGTGAGGAGGGTAGGCAGCCATGGCATTGGAGAAGCCAATGTAAGCATGTGGACTCTCTGCCTCATGTCAGGCTCTGCTCAGGCCTGGGGACACCAAGACTGCAACTCGGTGTACAAGATGTCTGGCACTTCTGCTCCAACGTCTGATGCAGAAGCCTCGAGAGGCCATATAAAAACAGACCTTTCAACTGTCACCTTGTAGAAAGCAGGAAGAGATGTGCACCCTAGACCTCCGAGTTCCACTGCTGGACCTTCCTGAGTCCTTCTTAACATCCCTTGGGGTAGGTGGTGGGTGTGTGGGGTCAGGTGGTGGGAGGCGACCTGGAGACTTAGAGGTGCTGTAGGACACACAATCTAAAGAATACTCGATAATTTAAAAACTGAAGTTTTGTTTTAGTCTGTCTGTATGGCTGTGCCTTCCTGTCCTACTCCAGGCCCGGAGTGGGGTCTGGAGGAGGCTGAGAAGGGCTGGAGCAGAGGTAAGGGAGCCACCAATGCCTCAGCACATGGCTCTAGTCTGCAGCACAGACCCTGGCCAGGGCCTGGAGGCTGCCACTAAGTTCCCAAGGTTGACTTACATTTTCCGCAGGTTGGGCAACTTCTTGAAGATACCAGTGGCCTCTAGAACAGATATGTCATTGTCGTTCAGTCGCCTGCATGGGAAATAAGCAGATGAGGTGGTGGGGTAGCTGGGGATGGGGCGCCTCCTTCGCTGCCCTCCGTGGGACCCTCCCACAGCTCCCCTGTGGCTTGAGCTGAATTGCCACCAGGACCTCACACCCAGCTGAGGTCAGCGGAGCTGGGGAAAAGTCAGAGAGAGCAGGAGGGGCCTCAAGGCTGTGCCTTGCTGTGTTCCCCTGGGATGTGTAAAGTCCAAGAGAACACTCCCAGGAACAACACTCATAATGAAGACCACCATCATTTCTGCAGGGTTTGCTCAGTGCCAAGCACGACTCAATATGAATTCTGTGCATGCATTCTCTTACTTGATCTTCTTAACCCCCCTGGGAGGTAGGTACCATCACTTCCATTTTATAGCTAAGAACTGGACGCTCAGACCTGAGAAGCAACACGCCCAGTGTGGGGAAACTCAGAGAAGACCAGACGCAGACCCAAGTGTGTTGTTCCTGCACATGCTGTGCCCTGACCCCGACCGTGCCGTAGCTTTTTAGCTCTTCCACTTGTGGACAAATCAACACACCTTTTTATTAGCATGGATAGTTGGAGACTCAGATAGGTCTATTCATTCTGGTGTTTTCTCGCTTTTGACAATTATTTAATAGCCATCTTTTATTACACTATAAGCTTTGTAAGGACCTGGAAAGACTATCTGCTTTGTTTGCTGTGGAGGCTGGTGGGCCTAGCACAGTGCCTGGCCCACAGCAGGTGTTCAGAATATAAATGTAGAATGAATAGACTGTCTCTATTTTCAAGGAAGATGTTCCTGGGGAGCAGGGCAGGGGCTGCCTGGGTGCCTATCCTATGCCGAGGATGCGGAGGACAGCCACGGAGTGCCCACGTGACTGAGCCTGGAGGGGGCTGCCTCCTGAGGACCCAGCTCGGGCCGGCTCGGGGTGACTGGGGACATGCAGGGAGTTCCAGCCGAGGTGGTACTTACAGATCAGTGACGTATTCGGGGAGGTGGCTTGGGATGCGGGCCAGCTTCTGGTTGGAGCAGTCCACAATGGTGCCCTCACAGCGGCACTTCTCGGGGCACACCAGGTCCATGAAGCACTCGCTGCTGAACCTGCTGCGGTAATCCTCTGAGCCTAGGCGGGGCCAAAGAGGGGGCATCAGGACCACCGGGGCTCCCAGCCCAGCTGAGGTTGTGGGCAGGGGGATGGGGAGGCACGGTGGGCGGGAGTGGGGAGGACCCAGTGACAGACACAGCACTGCCTTCATGTGTGGCCACCTGGCTGGTGCCCTCCCTACCCCAGCTCCCCGCTTTCCATTTGGTCTTTGTCATTCATGAGTTCAGTCCTCTGGGAAACCAGGCTCAAGCTCTGTGGGTTCTTAAGCTTTTGTTTAAAAGTCCTCCTTTTTGAGAAACTGATGCAAAGCTGTGTTCTCCTCTGAGAAATGCTCCTAGGTGGATAGGTGCAGAATTTGGTTTATAATTTGGGGTGGAGAGTACTTAGTCCATGATGCCCATCATCTGTGGACCCTCTAAATGTTCATGAAAATCCAAATGAAGAGATTCTTATGGGGTTTTGATGGGAGCAGTCAGGGCAGGGATGAGGTAAGGAAAGGGGGTTTCAAACTCAGTTCTCTTCAGGAAGGTAAAGAAACAATAAAGTAGGCTCAGTATATGGTGGTCAATGACCGCTGATACCAGGCCTCAGCACTGAAGACAACAAAGAGGGTTGGGGACCTGGGGATTTGGAGCCCACTGCCCTAATGCTTGGTAATTTGGCCCAGAGTTTCCTGATGAGTCTCTTTAAAAACAAGAGTAATAAATTAACATTTAAAAACTGTCAAGACAAGCACAACTCTTGCGAGGGTCAAAATAATTTGCCCTATCTTTGAGAATAAGCTTTGTTTAACCACAGTGAACGGCCAGTTCTTAGCTGGAACTAAGATTTCTTTTTTTTTTTTTTTTAATGTTTATTTCTAGGAGAGAGGGAGAGACAGCATGAGCACGGGAGGGTCAGAGTGAGAGGGAGTCACAGACTGAAACAGGCTCCAGGCTCTGAGCTGGCAGTCAGCCCAGAGCCCGATGCGGGGCTCGAACCCACGAACTGCGGGATCATGACCTGAGCGAAAGTCGGACGCTTAACCGACTAAGCCACCCAGGCGCCCCAGATTTATTTTTTTGACACTGACTTTCTCCTGAGGCCACATAGTAATGGCAACAGTATCAACAAGTGATGTTTCAGGAGATGCCCAGGGTGCTGCTTTACTGATTGGAAAGGATCCCTTGATACCTGGGTAGACCTGGTGAGACCAGCAATCACAGCGGAGGTAACTGGGGAAACCCTGGTTCTCCTATCAGACACCAGCTAGTCGCCAGGGGTCAATGCTTCATTAGCACCGTGGGAGGTACAAAACACAGGCTTGGTCCACGTTTGTCCAAGGTGTAAATAGGATGTGCTGCTACTGCATCCATTGCCCTGTATGTATTTCTGAAAGTGTTTCAGAGAACATGGACATCATTGGATTGCTTAACTGGTTGGGACAGACCTTGGTGATCTTATCCGCATTGGGGGCAATGTGAGGAGCCAGTGGTGCACAAGTTTTAGCAGTAGTGGGTCTGTCTAGGCTCTGGTAATCACTAGTCTCAGTCTGTCCACATGTAAAATGGGAATCTAGTATTTGCCCCTATCTCACAGGAGTGGTCACGAAAATGCCAGGAAGAGTGAGGCAGTGAAGAGTCTCTGAGGAAGGGTAAAGAATCATACAAATGCTTACAATCCTACTGCTATTGTTTTTGAGAATTTAGTGGAATATTTGGCATGTCAGAGGCCACTAAAACATCAGTGTAGTTAGCAATAATAGCTCACATTTATGGAGCATGGATCATGCGCCAGGCACTATTCATTAAACTTCATATGGGTGAGCCCATTTAATACTTGTAACACTCTTGAGATTATTGTGACTCCATTTTATAGATGAGAAAACTAAGGCCCTCAGGCCAACTGATATAGAACAGAGGGATGACCCCCTTCAGGCTGATGCCAAGGCCTGTGTGACTAATATTATGCTTTCTGCAGATACGCATTTTATCCCAGTCCTTCCAGGACTGATCAGAGTCCAACTTGGCAGAGGCAGATTGAATGGCATTTTCCAGCAGTGGGTTATGGGAGGCAGGAAGCAGACATCTTTCATGTTCTTGGTTTCTTCCCCCTCACCTTATCACCTTATCAACCTATGTTAATTCCTGATTGGGAATGAAGTCTCTGATTCTGAAGTGTCTTCTACTTAAGAGAGGGCATCAGAGGCCTGGACTTGCTTCCCTTTCCCTCTCTGCTCCCTCCTCGTCCCCCCTCCTTCTTCCCACCCTTCTACTCCCAGGCTTGTGTGAGCAAAATCTGTGCACGTATCCCCACAGTTATTTGGGCTGCTTCCTAATCCAATGCATTATGCAAATCTCTTGCCCTTGGCTTGCCAGCGTCCGTCCCACTGAACAACTCTGACCTGGGCCATCTTCCTCCAGACACATCAGCGTGCTGAGTCCTGGGTGAATTTCATTTTGCAAACCTTGCTGAATGACAATCCTCTCTTGTTCCCTGTGAGTGGTTCTACACGGTGATGGCATGAAGGGGCATTTTGTCCATATGCATGTATTTTTCTTTCAGAAGGTGTCTGCAATGGAGCCCCTGCAAAGTGGAGGAAGCCTGGGCGCTGATCAGATGCCTCTGAAGGACAGGAGGGAGCATGGTGTGCTCTTCAACACGATGAGCTTGAAGACGCACACTGGCTGGGCTGTGGCCGGCTGGGGACTGCCGCCGATTAAATGCGTTTTCATTTTAATCAAGGTGAGAGCGTCTGTAGTTAGCAGGAATCGCTCTCTGTAGTACAGTTAGATTATAACTGGTGGACCTCTGCGATGGAACCGCTGACCCATTTTAATGGAATGATTTTGCAATTAGATTCGATGGACTAATATGTTCTTTCCAGCATTCCCCCCTGCTGTTTTTGTTATTGCCCTGGTTTGTAATAACGAGGGGGTCGGAGTGTGATATTTTATATGAGTGGCAGCCAGAAATGTTAATAACGGCGTTTGCATGTAACCCAAAGAGTTCCTTCCCCAGTCAGAGCCAGCCTGAAATGCCACCCCCATCACTTCATATTTCATTACTGAAACTACCCTGGGTTCCTCGGAGCCATTTGTTATGCCTAATGCTCATAACTACCCAAAAGTATTTTTAACTTTTCCAGAGCTTTAAAAGTCAATTTCAATCTCAATGCATATTTGTCACTGCCAGAAATATTTAGGAGGAGGGGAGTAACTGAAGAGGCCGCGGCTTCTTCTCTTTGGGGCGAGTTCAGACAGCAGAGATCTCGGAGGACCTGAAGAAGGACCATAAAACAAAACCCTGGCTGAAATGGGTCATGGGGAGCTGATGTCATCTGGCATTTTGCCTGCTCCTGCCCCTGTAGCCCTCCTCCCTTTATGCAGGCAGCTCAGAACAACGACACTTGGTACATGATCAGAGAGCTTTAATAGATCAGAGGGTGGAAATCCACAGCGATGAGATTTTATTACGAATCCCTGCCCTGCAGCCACTTCCCAGGAGAGCATGTATTTAACATCTGGACGGTCACGGGACTGGGGCAGGTAGGGAGCCACCACTCCCACTCTGTGGATAGGCTTGGCCGCCGAGGCCAGTGCTGGGCCCAGGATGGCTGCTGTCCTTAGCAGTCTGGATTTGCATCATTCTTTGGGAAACCAGTTTGTCGAGTGAAAGTCACAGATTCACGGTTATCTGATGACCACAGCCCTGCCAATGCCCGCGTGTCCAGAGCTCTCCTCTTCCACCTCCAGTATCCCTAACGTGGGTGGTATGAAAGGAGGAAGGGAGCAGAAAGAGGAATTGGGGGGAGATCATCAGCTTGAAGAGAGAGCCACGTGGACAAGCAAAGGACTGTAAGTAAGGAACGGAATCAAGAGAACATTGCCAGGCAAAATTATCTACTCATGGGCAAAGACTGGGGGACTAGATACCAGTGGCTGGAAAATGTCAGCTGTTTTACCAGGAGTTCGGTGATCAGTTGGGCAGACAGCTGTCCTCGTAAGCTGTCCCTATCAGAGTCTATTATGAAAGCAGCCATCTGCCTGAAACCAGAGGGAAATGCCCATGGCCTGCAGTTGGGCACTGCCTGGTCACAAGCCTGCTGCTGCAGAACCAGGGAAGTGCCCATGAAGGCGCCAGTGTGGACCCATTCCAGAGGCCTGGCCCCTGGCATGGCGGGGGCAGTGCTAAGGAACTGAGACTGTGCCCTTCTGTTCAGGATAGGGGACTGCTCCAGGCTCAGGGACTTGTTCCTTACCAAATGGATCTTGGTATATCCATGCTAGAGGGAGGAGCCATTCAAACAGCACTGCTCGCTCACTTGCTCGCTCAAGTTTTTTTTTCCATTAACAGAAGCAAACTTGAGGGGGAGTGTTAAAATATTTTTTAACTTCCTATCGATTCAAGTCGTTCCTTTCGTTCTTTTTCATTTTATAATTCAAGGTGATGAGACTGTCTGTGGCTGGGAAGGGTGAGTATTAGAGCTGGCAAGAGCAGCCATCTGAGCCAGGGCAAGTTAGTTAACCTCTCTGACTCGATATCCTCATCTGTGAAATGGGACTTACAAGGTTGTTGTAAAAATTGAAACAAGGTAATGATGGAAGTAGTTTGACACCTGACCTATAGTAAGTACTCAGTAAATGGTAAAAACATCCAGGAAGGAAAACAGGACTCTGTTACTCAGCAATGGCTGGGCCCTGGCTCTGAGGGGAAACCTGAGGGAGAGGGGACAGGCAAGTCACACATCACCATGAGAGGCCAGAGTTGGCTTCCAGGCCTACGCCAGGATTTGGTTCCCAACATGACTCTCTCTCATCTGGAATGGGACACAGACTTCACGGCATGAACCAAAACCACCATCTTCTAGTTAGACTGATCCTAGGATTTACTAAGAAACACACAGAATGGGTTGCCAAGATCACTCTCTTGATTATTAGAGACAGCAGATTCCTGCACAGCCCTCATACGGCACTGAACTAGACCCATGTGAGGACCCCAGCCACATGTTCACCATTCTTGGAAGGCCAAGGAAACGGCCTGGACTTTAGGCTGCATGGAGACTGGGACCAATGTCCTCATAAGGAGTGGGGATTGGGTTCACGAAGAGGTGTAAGTTTACCCAAAGCTTCAGACTCATGCCACTTTCACCCCCATTCTCATGCTCCCATTTATCCCCAGTGCTTCTGGTAAAGATGGAGGATGGGGTGGGTAACAAGCAGCAGGGCCTCTGGGTTAGCTACCACTTGGGAAAATGACCTTGCACTGGAACTTCTCCAGGAAATGATGGGGCATATGCCTTGGGTGTCCTTGTCTCTTTGAATAGATGAAAAGCAGTGGTTTCTGAGCTTCAGCCTAGCTACTTTACCCCTTGGCCAGCATCCAGAGTAGACTGGGGGTGGGTGACGACTCCATCTGGGGTAGGACATTGTGTCTAGATCTTAGCGTGTCCCCAGTGTGCTTCTCCACACCCATTTCAGCCCATATCCGCTACCTGGAGTTGGAGGTACTCTGCGGATCCTTCGAGACTCCCGCCCCCCGCCCTCCGTGAGGCTAGACCAGG
The DNA here is from genome assembly GCA_017311185.1 of Proteles cristata cristata. Taxonomy (NCBI): domain Eukaryota; kingdom Metazoa; phylum Chordata; class Mammalia; order Carnivora; family Hyaenidae; genus Proteles; species Proteles cristata. The sequence continues at coordinate 107,872 of JAESUZ010004746.1, forward strand.
AGAGGTGGGTCTGGCAGGTGGCGGGCTGCGGTGCTCCAGAGCAGAGAAGAGGTGTCCAGCGGTGGCGGCGGTGGTGGCGGGCCATGCTGCAGGAGAGCGCGGTGCTTTCCGCGGTGCTTGACAGAACCATGTTCCGTTTCCATCGTTCCACCACATGGTTAGATCAAGCACAAAGGAAAGCCCCACGGCAACTGGTCAGAGTCAAGGTCAGGAAGCAGCGTCAGAGAGAGGACAGGAGCGCTCAGAGGAAGCAGCGTGGAGAAGCGGAAGCCGGAGCAGGCCCCCACGGAGCGTGATTAGTATCAGGAGCAGGGTTCCACAGGAACACTTCCGAAGACAGGAGCCCCACCGCCCGTGGCCCCCGCCCCTGGGCAGACACAGGGGAAAGGGAGAAGATCAGGTGGGAGACTACTGGATACCCCTAATCAGGAGAATCAGGGCACGGTAGATTATGACCGCAGATGTCTCCGGTCACATCACAGGCCTGAACCGAACCTCTAAATCCCACTCGATGGTACCATTGATCTGACAAGACATCAAACTTAGCAGAAGCATCTTCTGCATGGTCTGCAACCTGGGGCCCATCCGCACAGCAGAGTGGATCCATAACAGTCTGTTCCCCCAGCCCCTCGAACGAAGAGACAAGCCACAACTCCCAGTGGCCTAACAAAGCTGCAATGCTCTTCTTTAGGAAAAGCCCCTTTCATATTCCATACCTCAGGAGCCTCCTCCGTATCCTTCAAGGACACCCAGAAACCCTATGACTGACAGATATTCATCTCAGATGGCTCAAAGTGCAATGGTGAAGGGGGAGTATGGTATCAGAAGAAAATACATGTCCCTAGCCAAGGAGAAAGATGAGGAAGCCAATGGGGCCCTGGGTTTGGGACTGGGACACCTAACAATCACAACTGTCTGAGAACAGTGACTAGTTCCTATCATGATGAGTAGCCTCTTTCCGACTAAGAGAAGGAAGGAAAGGGGGAAGACACCAGATTCTAGGGTCCTTCCTGATTGCAGATTGTCTCCATGGTTTTGAATCATGTCAGTGGGCAGAGGGATCAGCAACCAACCCCTTCTGGGTGCCACGGGCCTAGGTGAGGGCGTCCAGTCTCCGTGTCACTATCTGCAGTAGATCAGAGGCAGATTTTACGAACTTCCTCCCAAGCCACTGGGAGGAGACGCGGACATCTTGAAAAGGATCTTGGGATCCTTCCTCCTCTTGCCCTTTGACGGGAGGAATGGAGTCACTATTCCCCTACAATGTTTTTTGGAGGCAAGATAGTCGCAGCATCTCGACAGTGCATAGGTGGTCTGCGATGGTTGACCAGTGAGTCAAGGTCACTCCACAGCCCCAAGTCTGACCTCCTTGAAAGCCTTCCCATCTGACCAGCTAGAGCGGCTACCGTACTCTAGTCTCAACCCTGCTCTGATGCCTGGACATGCAGGGCTCTGTAACACCCTGGTTTGGGGATTTCACATTCAAGTTTGATCAGGGACTTGGTACCAGAGCAGGAAAAATCCATCCCTTTCGTGCCCCTGCCTCTAAGCCTTGAAACCTTCTCTTTGATTTCCCTCAACAACAACAACAAAAAAGGAGGGAAAAGAGAGAAAATCTTTGCAGCACAGCAGATGTCCTGAGTTTCAGATCTCATCTTGAAAATCCTACTCTATAAACTCAGACAATATTTTCCCACTGTGCAGGCGTCAATTTCTTCATTTCTAGCAGCGACTGGGTGAATTCTGAGGTCTCTAAAACTCTGTGATGCCCTGAGAAGTATCTTGCTGTTGGTCATCTTTTCTCATATTGTGTCATCAACCTCTATACTTTTCACCGTGAAATTTCTTCTTGCCGACAGATCGCTACACACAAAGGAAGGAGGTGTGATGGAAGACAGGCAGCATCTTCCAACTGACAAGTGCTCCCCTGAGGATGGGCTTGGGGTCCCAGCAGCCAGACGGTGCCTTTTCAGGGGGACTTAATCTGATGGTCAGATTACCCCAGCTGGCAGCATTCACCTCTAACCCGATATTGCTGCCCAGGGCGGCGGATGCAGCTGATAGAGGCAGACACAGGGCAGCTGGGAACCAGACGCCCTGCCTAAGGAGGGGCTTTATGCGTTGCAGAAGCAGCCCTCAAATTGGCTTCTAATTACATCAGCTGTCTTTGCAATGGGGGTGCTTTTAGGGGAAAGTAAAATGCAGACTTATTATCTGTCAACTCCAGTATGCGTCATCTGCCCCTCCTTCTGGAGCTTCCTGGAAACAGAGCTTTAGACCTATGGCTTCTGTATCCCTTAAAGCCGAGGCAGGTCTGGGCCCCAGGGTCTGCCAAAGCCAAGGCCTTTGATGCTCACCAGTAGGTCTCTCTACCTCTCTTCTCTGCAGCCACATGAAATAATAGCACATAGAATGCTATCTGTCAGGCATCAGCTCTGACGTTCTCTACTTCTCTACCTTTACGGGAATAATCTGCTTAGTATTGATTAAAAAAAAAAAAAACCAAACCCTATCTTTTAGACAGGGTCAATCCAAGAACCCCATGCTTCCATTTCTCTTTAAAATTTCCAAGCACTCCTACCCTCCATAGGAAAAGCAGCCAGGATCCCTCCCATGCAAAGGTAGGCAGGTAGTGGCACAGCAAGAGAATTATGCATTACTGCTCCTTAGGTCGGCTTGCTATTTTCTTTCTCCATCTGTACCCCCATCCTGCCACCCCTAGTCCCACCCACAGTCATTCCTAGGCACTTGCCAAGATTCTGTCCCTGGGAGATGCCGTACTCAGACCCTAGGCTGATCCCCCTCCTGCTCTGCCTGCCCCCATGGTCTTGGCATCAACATGAATCCTTGAGATCATGACAGGACCCCTGTGAGACTGAGGGGCTGGGGCTGGGAGATGGCACCCTGCCCTCCTCTGCCTCTTATCGCCCCTCTTCTGAGGTACAACTGCTTGTCATAGCTAATCAAGTCAGCCCCCCAGACCTGGATAGGAACAGAGGGGACAGAAGGAAGAAGAGGCATGTGTTATAAGAAAGGCCCTGGGGAAGGATAGTTGTCCTCAGGTGACATCCCAGGGCTGGGAGAGGGTTTCCCTCCCAGAGATGCTGCCAGCCCAAAAAGGCGCTTAAGGAAAGAGTTTTGGGAAAGAGACGAGGAAAGAGAGTTATCCAAGCAGTCGGACTGTTTTCCCAATGCTCCTTCTCTCCTATATGCTGCATGGTGTCGAGGAGTGAGCCAGACCTGAGGGCTCCCTCCACTGTTTGCTTGCTGTGACCACGGGGTGTCCTTTTACCTGTGAGCCCCTCACTCCCTCAGCTGCAGAACGAAGACTCCTCCAAGCTGATCTCACAGGACTAGAGGAAGAACCAAGTCAAACTAGATGCACTTGGCACAGAGTTCATCAGAAGCAAGAAACTGACACTGTACTTCTGGGGAAGACAAATTGGGACCAACACCTCATTCTGCCACAAAGTCCCTGTGGTACCTCCAAGCCCTCTCGAGGTATTAGGTTCTATTGGAAGAGATAAAATAGCTAAAGTTTATCACTCTGGAGACATGGACTAAAGAGTCTGACTTAGAGGCCAAGAACAATGTGAAAGAAGCAGAAGTCTGTCTGATGGTCTTCTCCCAGTGACTGGTGGCCAAGGTGTCATTCTCCTTGGGAGAACTCGCTCACAGAAGATGCTCTGGGCAGGGGAGAAGAACGGCTCTTGCTGACACACAGATTGTGAGTGTTGGCGCCAACCAATCTCAGCACATTATACTATCAATCTCTCACCACTGGGAGCACAAGGCAGCGTGGTGATTTTTTTCCAGTAGCAAATGACACAAATGCTCGCCATTTTTAACTGCCTGTTTATCTAGCTACTGGGTCAAGGACAGCTACTTCTCTTTTCAAGATGACCCGAGAACTCCCCTGCCATTCACCTCTGGTGTCTTCCTGGGTGTAGTAGGGAGGAAGGTTTCCAGAGAGAGCCTGGAAACTGGAAAGTAAGGCTTTGCTTTCCTGGAGAGTGCTACTCTTTGCTGTTTTCTCCATGAACAGACTGCACCAATCTAGGGTGGAGGAGACAGGTGGCTAAGATGCCTGTGAAATCTGTAACAAACTGTGGTCCAAGGGCTGTACCAAAGGCAGTCTTAGGGGGATGGGAGTCCCCCAACATTATATGCTGCCCACAGCCTGGTCCGGGACACATTTATCTCCCTATCTGCCACTTGGGGAGCACACTTTGGAGCCTAAAAGAAGGTAAATCGTAGCCTCTAAAAGGCACATGTGTAAAGGCTGCCCCTCCCCTAGCTTCTACCTGACCCTGGAGATAGGCCACCACCTGGGTTCTGTCTCTCCTGAAATTGTGCACCACCCCCCTGCCCCATGCTTTTATTGTGTGTGTGTGTTTTATTTTAAATCCATAAGGTAATTGGTTTTCTGCAGGACTAACTGAATTTCCCCAATTTAATTTGCAGAGATGCTCCCTAGGAGCCATTATAGCGCTCGCTGTCCTCCAGATTGGATTACTGGCCTCTCTGGGGCTGCGGTACTCTGAGTGGAAGGTGGGGCCCAGCCCCGTAACCTGATTACCTGAGCAGCGGAACTTCTTGCTCTTGATCTGGCTGATGCGCTTGTTGGCCAGCCGGCGTGGGCTGCTGCAGCGGGCCCCGCTCGTCTCAATGGGGTTGTCCTGCAGGTAGTCAGCCAGCCACTTCAAGTGGCAGTCGCACACAAATGGGTTTTGGGCTAAGTGGCTGCGAGAGGGATGAGAATTGATCAGGAGTGACCTGGGGTGCCCCTCTCCACCATCACTGTGCCCGGCGCTGGGCCCCTCCTCATCGGGCAGCAGGGGGGGACCTGAGGCCTGCTATTTGCCAGAGAGGGTCACAGGTGTGGCTGGCATCAGCTGGTGTCATCTCCTTGCTCTCCTGATCTGGGGCATGACCCACCACTCATCTGGACTCTGACCTGTTCCAGTTCTGATGGGCAGTCACAGGCTCAGGGTCTGTGCTTACAGCGGCCTGGATTTTATCTCTCTAAGCTCAGTAATGCCAGGCACATAAAGCAGTTGGTGTGGTGACTGGCACATGGTGGGTGTTCCCCATATAGCAGTGGGTATTGCTGTAATCCTCATCATCACCAGGGCAGCACCGTGGGCCCGGCTTCCCCTGGCTCGTAAGAAAACTCTTCATGGTGCCAGCACAGTGCTCAGTGTATGGTCGGTGTTCAACACACAGCAGCTGTTCTTAGTTCTTTATCAGCGCCTGTCTCTGGCCACAGGGGCAGCAGGTGCCAGGTGGCTTAGAAGGCATTCAGAAGCCCAGGTTCATGGTCAGGCCTGGGATGGGCTGAGATCTTTCCTCAGATGTCATTTATCTAATGGACTTACTTATGAACATCAGCAGTGCTCGGGAGTGAGGAAGCACTCCCTGAAGGGAAGATGAAAAATTCCGAGTGCCTGTACTAGAGGCTTGGTTTTGCAGGGTGGTGGGGGGTGTTGGTGGGAAGGATTGGTCTATTAGCAGAGACGGAGCCTGCTCAGAATACAGTGGTTAAGCAGGCAGGTGAGCAGTGGCTCTGCCTGTTTGAATCCTCCTTACTGGCTGTGCAACCTTGAGTAAGTTACTTAACCTCTCTGTGCCTTGGTTTCCTCACCTAGAAATGAGGGATCATCACAACACCTACCTCACAGGGTTGCTGTGAGGTCTAAAGGTTTGAACAAGGGGGTGGTGCTCAGTGAGGTGTCAAGCACGGGGTGACTGCTTGGTACAGGTGAGCTGATGCCATTTTCACTGCAGCCTCCAGAGAGCCTCTGGGACACGCTCACCTAGCCTCCACTGTGGGAGTTGTCTGTGTCTGGGGTCACCTGCTGCCTGGGCGGGTGCTGGCACTTGAGGGGCATACTCACAGGGTCTGGATGGCCTGCAGAGGGGCAAAGAGTCCCTTGCTGATGGTCTGCAGCTTGTTGTCATACAGGGAGAGCAAATTGAGGTTCTGCAGGTCCTGAAACGTGTTCACTCGCAGGCAGTTGATCTTATTGGCGTTGAGGAGGCTGCGAGCAGAAGAGAGGCCAGTGACTCACTGATCCTGGGAATCACCCGCGGTGCAGGGGCTGCACCTGCAGGGGACGGGCTTCTGAGCTCCCAGGGCTCCCCTTACAGCTGTGGGCTCCTGCGGCTGAGTGCTGTGTGGGGAGGTCTTTCACGCCCATGGTCACTGAGCCTCCAAACACGTCTGGGCACTGGTACACCAGCGACCATGGATGCTGTGCCACATACTGAAATCCCCGCAGCCTTCCCCAGTACCCTGGCCCTCAGAGGAAGCCTGCGAATGGCAGCACACATCCTTGCCTTTCTGCTTTAGAACACAGAGCTTCTAGGAATGGAAAAAAAAATTCATTTGGCACAGTTGATTTAATGCTTTAGTTGACTAAGGGCAATTTTGATTCAGAAAACACTTTAGAGTTTTTTGAAATCACTGATCCCATTGGAAATGTGATAGAAGTTCTAGGTCATCCAGTCCTCCCAGGAAAAGGTACATCCACGAGTAAACACGAGTGTGTGCACATATGCATTCTCTCTCTCTCTGACACACACACATGTGCTCCCATGCATGCACACAGATGGAGCCCCACGTGACCTGAGCTCTGCTCCTTTTCCCCTCATCCACTCATCCCTGCTCACTATACTTCGTTCCTCAAATAACCCCATAAGCATTTTGGCCCAGGTCCTTTGAACATGGTCTTTACTGCTTCTCATAAGATGGTTCCTTCTCCTCCTGTGCATCTCAGCTCAAATGTCACCTTCTCAGAAAGGCCTGTCCTGATTCTCTCACCTACAGCAAGGCCCCCACCGCCCCCTTTCCACCCACCCCCACCCCCCCGGCCCCTGGGCCTACCTCTCCTAGCTCTGGTTTATTTTCTTCGTAACACTTCTCTGCATTTGTGATCACAGGTTGTTTGTCCTTGTTTATCACTGGCCTCCCACCTCTGATGACTGTAAGCCCTCATGTCACAGATGACATCACTTTCATTCCCTTTAGTCTAGGTGATCAGCACAGGCATTTATTAAGAAATATACCCAACCCCACATGCAAATCTAGGAGACCACACTGCTCTAGGGTGACAGGTGTCTGCCCTGGTTTTAGACTTGCAGAGCTCTCCTTCCACCACCACCCCCCCCCCCAAAAAAAAAAAAGCAAAAAAAAGCATCAAAGGAAGCTGCCTTTTGGGTGAAACTCTGGTCCAGCATAGGGGATGCCATGAGGGCTATAGGAGAGTTCTCCAGTGTGGGGCTTTCAAGTCAAACGAATATGAGTCCTAAGAATTTCCTTTATGATCCTAGACTGACAGGTTGTACCCTCTTAATTAGTGTAAAATTGCTTCTCACTCCCTTGTCAATAAGAGTGGGGGAGAGAAGAACTAAACTAACCAGTAAAAATTTTAAAATTCTAACACTTCTCCTTTCAAGGCTGGCTCAGAGCTTCTCGCGTGGGGAGTGGCCCAGGAGACTGGTAATGGGCTGGCTTGCTTCCTGAGGCTCTGATGCCAGGGCCCAGGGGGGCTTGAGTTGGTGCAGGGGGAGGGGTGCCTCTGGAAGCTCAGCCTTCTGTAGCACCTCTCCCTTGCTGCAGGCCCAGTCTCCCAGCGGGGCCCCTGCAGCCTAACACAGACAGGCAGCTGTGGCAGTGATGAGTGGAAGAACTGCCTGTTTAATCTGGCTAATAATGGGTAGGGTCCCAAGGGTTCACACAGATGTCCTTCTGCCTTGCAGTGGAGAAAAGCTCGAATACTCTTCTTCTTTTCTTCTTCTTCTTTTTTTTTTTAAATTTCTTGTTCATTTTTTTAAAAATTTTAACATTTATTCATTTTTGAGAGAGAGACAGAGTGCGAGTGGGGGAAGGGCAGAGAGAGAGGGAGACACAGAATCCAAGGCAGGCTCCAGGCTCTGAGCTATCAGCACAGGGCCTGACACAGGACTCGAACCCACAAGCGGTGGGATCATGACCTGAGCCAAAGTCGGCCGCTCAACCAACTGAGCCACCCAGGCGCCCCACTCTTCTTGTTTCCAAAGTGCCTTCCTGACATCCTATTGTTCTAACCTAAGCAGATGGGCACAGCCAGCCTCCCAAGTTTAGGTGAGAGAACTGAGGCTGAGAATGTGGTGGCTTGGTCAAGGTTACGTGTGTTTCCAGGGGACCCGCTGGAGGTAGTTATGAGAACTGATGTCTCTGGAGGGTGTGCTTTTTTCTTTCTTTACGAACACCTTATATACCCCATCCGTCTATCTGCTGGTGACATTCCCCCAAGAATGTCCTGTGCTTTATAGACTACATTTTAGTCAAGGTCAATCCATTTTGGGAACATTCCAAAGTGGACACCATGGAGCAAAGAAACACGGAGAAAAGCTGGAGGGACCCAGCAGGGCTAAGTACCCATGGGGAAGGACTGGACCCTTCACACACTTGTGTTTGGTGTGCTTGTCTACAAAGGAAAATAAAGTACGTGCTAAATGGTTTGTTCCAAACCTTGATATTCAGGGCCTTCAGAGGGCATCCCTTTGCTAGGAAATATTGAACAATTCAGTAAAGAGACCAAGTCAGAGGTAACAATCTGATGCCCTGAAGATAGAATCCTCCTTGCAACATATTGTGACATCTCACACGCAAATCTGTTCATTCACCTTTCCAATGTCTTAAAATCAGGAAGTCTCTCTCGCACTCTCTCTCTCTCACACACACACACACACACGATTTCTATTTCCTCTTACAAAAAAACTTCAGAACCTCTAGCAACATGGAACCCACTGGAGGCAGCTAGGGGGTGGCTGTCCCCTTTCGATAAGACCTACGCTTTCTGTTTGCCACAGTCCTCACGCTTCCCTAGTGATGCCTTTCACCAGTTTCTTTGCCTGAGCAGGCACTCATACTTGAGACCCTAGTGTAGATGAATGAGCCCAGCTGCAGTTCTGGGAAACACTAGACACCAGACAAAGAGGAGGTCCCCAGGGACAGAGCAGTAGTGACTCTGACCTGCCTTGAAAGGGTATCCGATCTGCACGTTCCCGGGGCAACCCTCCTCACTCATCAGAACTACTGAGGCTTCTTTTTCTGATCCAAATTGCTTTTCCTAGTTCCCTACTGCTTCTAGATGTTTTAGCATGGGGTGTTATCGCAAAGATGGAAAGCATCAAAACACCCCAGGCTGGCGGAATTACTAGGCAAAGACAGCATGAGGCGCAGAGCGCATGAAGCAGGGAGTAAGCGGAAACACAAAAGGGCACAGTCTCCCGGTCACTCCTCCCTTCCAGGATGCTTGGCTCCCTAAGGCAAGACACGGAGGTGTAGGGAGAGATAAAATTAAGCTGCTTATCCAGATTTAGATGTTGAGGACGAGGACGGCCTTGCTGATCCCTAGGACCCACAAGATCTAACAGCCCGTCCTTCTGTCCTCTTTTCTTTGGGAGGAAGGCTGGCAGCTACTCAACTCCATCTGTCTTCCACGAAAGGCTCTCTGAGCTACCTGGTACATGGACAGAGTTGGAGGGGAATTAAAAAAATACACTGTGATGGAGCAAATAGAGAGTAAACAACTATTTGGAATGGGGTTCAGCATTTCCATAAGAAGTCCTGAAGACAGGCCTTCTGTCTCTTTCCCTGGAGGATCGACTCTCCCTCTCAAGGCTGCTAGGTCTGTCCTGTCCTATTTCAGCTCCCTTTGAGGAACAGTCGTGTAGTTGCTGAAATGATACTAATAATGCAGCGACGTCTCTAGGGAACACAGCTCTGTGCAGCTCCATGCCAAGCATTTTCCAAGGCACTTTCCATGCAGTATTTTATTCCACCCTCATAGCAGCATTAAGATTGTCCTCATTTTGCTGGTGTGAGGAAACTGAGGATCTGAGTGGTGGTGGATTTGACCAAGCAGTAAGTGAAGCATCAGCCTGACTCCAGACCTCAGCTTTTATCCACTACATAGAATCCATACTCTTTTTTCCATGCCCAGTGGAGCATGTTCCTGGTTGCTGGGAGTGGCTAATTTTGCTAGCTTTGGAATGCACTGGGCATGGAATGCACCAGGTGGACAGAGGTCTGGTTGGGTCTGGAAGACTGGCTCGCCTTTTGGCGGTCTAGAGCGATCAGGAATCCTGCCAACTCTTAGGAAGGGCTTGGCACCAAGTTGTCGGAGATGGGATGCTCTTTGGGATGCTCACCGAACTGTCACTGGCACAAAGCGGCAGGTTCTTCACTGAGGGGCTTGCATATGCACAAAGCAGTGTTTCAACCTTCAACGATCATTAACCACATGCTGACATGGGAGCTGGTGTGTATGGCTCCCCTGAATTCTTACTCTACCCTGGGCAGATCAGGGGACAGTGATGAAAAAGAGACAACAGCATCCCTCATGCAACATGAGATGCTCCAGGTTGCCTCATTCTAAAGGCTGCCTGGTATTCAAAGTCAAAACTCTGACATCCCAACTAGACCTCAGCCTGATCTGTTGCTGGATCCAGTGAGTCGCAGGATGGGGGCATCCTGTGTGCATAAATATTTCCCCCAGAAGCAGATCCAGCCATCTTTTGGGGCCACCTGCTCCCAGACCCACCTACTAAAGATTTTGAAGGTCTAATAAGCAAAAGAAGAGAGAAGGGCTGAGATAGGCCAGGCGAACAGCAGGACCACTCAATGTACAGATAACAAACATGACACATGCTCAAACACCCATCAACTCCTTTACAAACACGAATTCACTGAATCTCCCCACTAGAGAATCAATTCTATCTCCATCTGACAGAGGACGCCGTTGGGACACAAATAGCTTAAGCACTGGTGACCAAAGTTGCACAGCTAGTATGAGAAGAGGATCCATGCTGTGTTAGCCCAAAGACTTCGTTCTCACCCATTTCGCCTCCCTGATGCCCATTAAGAGACCTTGGGAATCACCTAATGGGAGGAGGCAGCAGTATGTTCTCTGTAGCCACTCCCATGAAGCTGGTGAGGATTCTACAACAAAACAAAACAAAAAGAGCCATGCTCCTTTCAGAGGGGATTAAGGAGAACGGCACATCCGGCAGTAGGAGTGTACGGACATCACCTTCTATATTTATTTCCAAGTGTCAGCCCTACGAGGCCCTCGCCCACCCCCTCTTCCACAAGCACATTCAGCTTCCACATATGTTCCATGTCAAGAGGTATTAGCACTCAGCCCACTGACTAAGCAACATAACGATGCTGCTAAGAGATAATCCTTTCCAGAACCGTTGCCTTCAGAAAAGGCCAGGCAGGAAATAAGCCACGGAGAACCACAGAGCCGGAGCTTATAGGGGGGGAGTGAAATACCCTGAGTCTGGGCTAAGGAGGGCTCTCGTGACTCAAGTCCTCCTGTTCAGGGACTGGCCAGAAAGGTCCCAGCTGCTGTCAACACAGGGAGCGGCTGGCAGCTTCCTTCCTTCAGGGTCCAGGAAATACAGGGAGGAAAACCACAGGAGAGGAGATGAGGTCCATCCTCATCAGTGACAAGGCCCTACCACACCCACTTTCCCTAAAGAGGCCAATGGGGCAGAAGACCACTGAGACCCCAGTTTTAGCTACTATTATTGCCCACATCTCCTCCTGGGTGAAGATTCCCATGAAGCTCACAGGCCTTTGCTGCACCGTTTGGAAAACACAAACATCTGGAGTTGGCTTTAATGATAAATTGCATTAAAATCACCTTGGCGACTCCAGCAGTTCACGTGTTGATTCAGTGGCCCACAGCTTACACTCTGGGTGGTACTTCTATTCCCCACACCTGCCTGTGGGTCTGTGGAAGGCAGAGTCTACATTACCCCTCCTATTTGCATGGTCTTTGTCTGGAAATGCCAAAAGCATATTCTAAACTCCAGAGTACAAGGTTTGCTCAGGAAACTGGTGCTGAGAGAGTGTAGTGACCCCCTTCCTGGAAATAAGTGAAGTCCTTTCAGGAAAGACCAGGAGATGCGAAGATGGCCCAGGCATCTGCCAAGGGTGCAGGTGCTTTGTGGAGCCTCCTTTTCCTAACACAAGGCTGGGGAGGCAGTTTGTTTCATAAATACTCAGATGCAGATACATCTGCAGGGAAGGGAAGGTAGGAGGGGAAAGACGGTACCAATAACTGCCTGACATGCTTTCTGTTGCTTCTCCTTAAAAAAAAAAAAGTCTCTCCCTGCAAGTACTTACCACCATTATGCATTGGCATAAACTATTCCTGAGGACACCAATCTGGGGAGACATTTTGGACCCCTGATTAAGCTGCAGGACATAGAGTCCAACCTCATTCATTAATGTCTCCCTCCTCCTTTTTATTTTTAAATTTCTCTAGAATTAACTGTCATCTTGAACTTTAAAAAAATTTTTTTTAAAATATTTATTTATTTTTGAAAGAAAGAGAGAGAGAGAAAGAGAGGGAGGCAGAGGGGCAGAGAGAGAGAGGGAGCAGAATACAAAGTAGGCTCCAGGCTCTGAGCTGTCAGCACACAGACCAAAGCGGGGCTCGAACCCATGAGATCATGACCTGAGCCAAAGTCAGACGCTTAACTGACTGAGCCACCCAGGCGCCCTTGAATTTTTTTTATCCATTAATTTCAATAAGACCTACTCTCTTGCCTTAGCACAGATATTATGCTCTCATCGTTGCCATATGATATGGGGGATTTACTTTGACATTCAGGAACCTACTGAGGCCAGACATGGAGAAGCCTGGTGATATCTGGTGCCACGAGGCCAAGAAACCCTAACCCTGCCCGGTCTTGCTCTGGACCACGTCAGGCTCAACACTCAGGAAAGGAAACAGGAGGAGCCTTTCCCGGCTCAACAAGGGACAAAGACTTCAGTTCCTTCCCAATAATGGCTGCACTGCTGGTCACAGGCTGTGGGTTGTCATGGTGATTCCTGATGCAAGGGAAACTGCAAATGTATCAATGCCATCAGGTGGCCTATCTGAAAAACAGAACCTCCTTGGAGTCCACAGAGAACTATAGCAACAGGGTGCAAGCAGAGGGAAGCAGAGATTCTGAGAGTTTGGACAGGGGGCCATCACCTGCTATCAGGCGGTCAAAGGCCTCTGCTAGTGTGACCTGGCTTTCTCCTTCTCTCCCTCAACAGCTACTAGGGTGGCCATTCACCTTCTGGTTACTGGTCCTTTAAGAGGGGTGAATCATTCACTCAATGACCAAGCATGAAATGACTCCGGACTTTATGTCTCCTTGAAGGCCTTCCTTGGGAAGCCCCAGATACACCAAGAAAGGGAAGAAGACCTCCCTCAAACATGCATCACAAAGTAAATCTGCTTCCACTGCGGGGGAGAGTTCTCACCATCTCACCTCAACCCCATCTTTTAAGATGAGCACTTCCTTCATGCCCTCTTACAGGGGTTAGTGGGATGACAAGGGACCAGAGGAAGTCCCAAGGAGACAGCAGCCTGTGACGGATACTGAGGGATAATGAAAGGAACCAGATACAGTCAGTTCAGCAGCACCTCCTCCTTGGCAGGGACCAGTGAGGAATTCTCTCCCTATGTATCACAAAGCTAGTTCTGCAGATCTGCCTGTGACGGGGCCTAAAGCAGAAGGCTCTAGTGCAGGCTCTAGAATTAGACTTCCTGGGTGCCAATGCTCTGTCACTTACATGCTGAGGCACAATGGCCACGTGATTTAACCTTTCAATGCCTCAGTTTCCCCATCTGTAAAATGGGGCTTTTCACAATACCTCCCTCTTAGTGCTGTTGTATAGACTAGAGAAACATATAAGCATATAAGATTGCTTTGGTACAGGCTCTGGAGCATATTAAGTAGTCAATAAATGTTAGCTGCTACTATTAGCAGCAGTAGTAATACTGGCGGAACAGCTGGTGAGGAAAAGTGAGCTACGGGAGTGAAGTTTTGCTCACTGCCCTGTAATTGGCATGTTGGTTGGCAGACTCCAAGATTCTCAAATGGTCTTGTCTGCCTTCCAAGAGAATCAAACAACAGGTGCCTGGGTTGTCTTAACTTATTCCAGCCCAAAGACAGTCTGGTTTGGTTTAAGACCTCCTGGAGCAGGCTTAACATCGACCGTGGACAGCAATTATATGAAAGCTTCTACCTCAGTTGACCACCTGCCCCACTTGAATGGCTTTTCTGTGCATGCCGTGCAATCAATGAGCACTAAATGAATGCTCTTTATTCCCCGGGGGAGCTGAAACAGCACACCTTGCGGCTGCCCGTTAGAGGAGAAAGTGATGGCTCTAGAGACACACTGATGGCTTTTCTTGTTCTGGGAGAGGCTGACTTTGAGCTACAAGGTGAGGGATCTGTGCGCACTCAGCTGGCTACACACCAGGGTCACCATCTTTGCAGATGTCCCTGGAACCCAGAAGCCTGGCTAGGCAGGGGAATGGAAAGGAACAAGAGCATTCTAACCACTGACCCTAAAGTTTCTGGTGAGGAAGGGGATGGGTGCAGCCAGCAGAAGGGGATGGGTCACATCTCTGGTAATCCAGCTGCTCCCATCCCTGGACCCAGGAGCATGTGACCAGTGGCATATCTTGTCCTAACCTTGTATTCTGAGACGTCTTCATGTGTGATATTTCAGTTCTCAGCACATTAGGAGGCAGTGTCTAACATACTTCTTGTCCAAATGGGTACGGAACTTGCTTCCCAGCCCTCTGTTTCAAGGAGGGACAGACTGATAGACCACTGTGCACTTCCCCAAAGATAAACAGGGACGGTTACTAATAACCAATGAATGTGTGTTTATACCATGAGTGTCTGTAGGAACTGAACCTGTTTAGAATTACTTACAGGGAGACATCCTAGCTTTTTGAAACCTTGGACGATTTTGAGAATAGCCTGTTTTGAGTTTCCCAGAAGCCATTACTGAGTGTTAGTATAAGAAAGAACTGCCTAACCTTCTAAGTACACAATGATGACTTATCATAGACACCATCAGCAAGAGTAGACAGAAGAATTTGTCACAGAGGGCATGGGGGGTGGGGTGTTTCTGCACCAACTGGATAGGAGACTGTGCTTGGAGCCCTGATGTTCCTTTGACCTCTAAGATTCTGGAAGCTAAACAAAAGGTGACACTTTGGAGGTGGACACCCAGAAGACAGGGCATCGGGTTTAGGGGGTCATTCCCAGGATGGCTGAAGCATTCCCATGTAGACTCACTTGTGGCGGCCTCTGAGAAACTCTGAAGCCTGAAATACTCTATTCTCATCTGCTGGAATAAGCATCTCAGAAAGGGACCAAGGAGGGCTGAGTACATGCACAGTCTGGACACACCTGGCTGGAAAATGTGGAACAATGGGACAAGGGGGTGCAGGCAGGTCGACAACTACAATGTACCCCCTTTACTACCGATAGCATCATGAGTTGTGCCAGGGAGGAAATATCCGAGATCACTTCACGTGGCAGAGACAGCTCGGTTTTGAGATGCACAAATAATTTAGAAACAGGGAGAGAGAAATAAATGCCAACCTCTTACAAAAAGCCTTTGAGTCAAAGGAGAGGAAATTACCCCGACTACCAGGGTATTCTAATCAGAGCCTTCTTATCAGAGTGTCTCCAGTCTAACAAGGAGAAATCCAATCTACAGCGGGCTGGACGCTAAATTAGATCTAATCAGGACCTGCTTTCCAACTGCTCAGCAGCAGGTCAAAGCCCAATGTCGGCTGCAGTTGCTGCTTCTTTCTGGAGAGCAAGCCTGCCCGAGTTGTGTCAACTCCTGGTCACGCGCGAGGCAGGGATGCTTTGTCTTTACTCCCAGTTTACTCCCAGCTATTCCAGTCCATCTGTTCAACATTTTGGTGAGATTAAACTAGAGTTGCCTTCCTGGCCCATGCAAAGTCCTGTGATTTCTATTAATATCGTCACTGCTGTCTGCTCCAAGCTGGGAGACACTTCCTTTTTTAAAAAACATGTACCCCCGACCCCACCCCACCAAATAAACTTCTCCCAAACCCATGCATTTATTGAAGCTTTGCAACATGCCCTGCGCTGTGCTAGGCACTTTGATGCATGCTAGATTTCTCCTTAATGCATGCAATGGCATTTTCCTGTCTACACTAGACATGCAGATTGTAAAGGGATATTTGTCCCCGCTCCGTAGAACACAACCACTCCCAAGTCTATGCAGACTGTAAAGGGATATTCACCCCAGTCCAGTACAACACAACCACCCCCAAATCTACCTCAAGGCTGATGCTATTGTTACTCTTCTTTCAAGGGATTAATAGCTACAGTTAACTAGCCTTATGGACGTGGTTGTAATTTACAGTTTCTTTGCTACAAGCAAAGAACACCATCTGTGAAACACCCAGCTCCCAGCAGAGCCCTGGTGTGTCACTCTAACAAATAGCTTTAGGGGCGCCTGGGTGGCTTAGTCGGTTAAGCGTCCGACTTTTGCTTAGGTCATGATCTCGCGGTTCATGGGTTCGAGCCCCGCGTCGGGCTCTGTGCTGACTGCCAGCTCAGAGCCTGGAGCTGTTTCAGTCTGTGACTCCCTCTCTCTCTGACCCTCCCCTGCTCACGCTGTCTCTCTCTCTCTCTCCTAGAAGTAAATAAAACATTAAAAAAAATTAAAAAACAAACAAAAAAAACAAATAGCTTTAAAGGGTCACCCAAGGTCTGGGACCTCTGAACTCAAAGATACCCACACAGAGATACACAGAGATTCACAGAGTGAGACAGACATGGAGACAGAGATACAGAGAAAAAAGACAAAAAGAAAAGGATCTGTTTTCTCTTGCTTTCAGCTTCATTGAAGCAAATCTGACTACTGCTTGTAGATGGCCATGCTGCCTGGAAACTAGCTGGGCACAATTTACATGACTGCATTGTCCTAGGAGAACTGCCTAGGCCTGAGTCTTACAGGACACGGGAAGGGGAGGGAGTAAAGATGCGAGAAGGTGAAGGCTGAGGAAAAATCTCATTTCTTCTTCCTTAAAGAGTCTCTGGGAGTCACTATGTGCAAGTGTTGTCTGCTTTCCTCTCTCTATTCTTGCCCCTGGCCTCCCACCCACTCAGAGGCCTAGCTTGACTTTCTGGTCTGCAAATTCCTGCTGCAGCTTTGTTTAACTGCACGTGGAAAGTCAGGAGGCCCTGGGCCCCTTCTTCACTGCCAGTGACTTGGAGATAGTTTTACAAAGACACACACATACACTCGCTCACTCATCTTTACTCAGATGTACACCTCTATTCAGAGTCTGAGAGCCTTCTGAGGCACAGGGCTATGTAAACTCTTCTCTAGTGTCCACACCTATTTTGCTGTGTGAATGAGGGCAAGGCATTTACCTCTCTGAGCCCTGGTATTCTGCACTGTTCCCAGGATACTTAAGATCAATTCCTCATACTCCTAGGGATTGTGACGGTCACTGAGCAGGATGTGTATGTGTGCACATGAACTCCCATGCCCATAGCACGTGCGCGTCGATGCCATGGCTACCTTGTCACAAACCACGGATAATTCTCACCCATCATAAAATCTTAAAATATATGACAAGCTAAATTCCTTTCCTTGCCTCTCCACATCAGAGTTCAATTATCTTCTTCAAACATTTAAGCTCAAATGACCAGAATGAAATAAATGCAAATAAATAATACCAGAGCTTAAAATTTGAGGCAACAAATCTTCCTTTAAATTAAATAAACTCTTACCCCCTCAGCTATATCTTACCCAGATAGAGTCACACTGGTGACTGATTATGCTCTTCCATAATTATTTCACCATCCCACTCCCAAACCTTCTTCAAGGTCACATGTCTATCAGCAGCTATTTCAGCTTTATTGGGATAAGGTGTGAATGTTTTAGTTCCCTAAATTCCTAGCATGCTTCTGCAAGATGCTTTCCCTTGTAGGGTTCCACTCAGGCTTAATTTCTAGCCCCCAGACCTATGGTTAGTGACTTGTGCTCTGTCCAGGCTCCTGAGCTGTAATGTATCATGGAGGTTTGTTCACCTTGACCTTGGCCTCCTTCTGCCAACTCCCTGGCTGTCCTTCTACCAAAAAGGGGTGATGGAAGTGTGGGGTGGACAGCTCAGAATTTTTTTCCCCTTTTGGTGCGTGTAAAGTCAAAAGAACTACACGGAGTGTGGCTCAAAGTTTGCAGCTGAAGGGCCTGCAGACAGTCGCAGAGACATATACAGTGACAAGATGCCTACTCACAGCAGCTGTAGGGACACCAGCCCATCAAACAGTCCCTTGGCAATCTCGGTGATCTTGTTTCCATACAGCACCCTGGAAAAGAGAAGACAACAGTCGCTGTGCATGTGAGGCCACTGAAACCCATTCATGTGAGAGGCTATCGCCTCTGCCAACTCCAGTGGTGAGTGGGGTTTCTTGGAGTATCTCCTTCCCTGGCCAGCCTTACCCTTCCTCCTTACCAGTGGGACAGCAGTGCACAGGGGCTGGAGAGACAGGCTGTGTGGGAGCCAAGGGGAAATTGGCTCCATCCTGCTTCACTGCTGGACAGCCCAGCTTAATAAATAATCCACAATAGGGAGCAGCAGTCCCCTCGTAGTGTCTCCCTGAACTGCTAATATGACTCACACCTCGGCAATAAATAAGATGTGTAGGAAGCTAGCTGGCCCTGTGTTTTATCGTCTTCAATGGATATTGATCAGGCTGAGCCTAGCCTGCAGAACGTTTTCTTTTAATATCCTATTGCATTCTAGGAATTCCCGAGCTGAGTTCTTTAATCGTCCATCCAGACAGGGCTTTGGGTTTCGGGGGTCCTATCCAGATGGCACAGGGACCGTGGAGTCAAGGACTGGCTCCCAGGAAAAACTGGAGAGCAAGGAACCGCTACCTTGGAGCGATGGCCCTGACATGCTAGCCCCTTTTCCTAGTCTGAGCTCTAGGAACCAAGAAACTTTGAATTCTTTTACTTTCCTCTCTTGTTGGTGTACGGGATCCCTCACACCGTGTCTCCTACTCCTGGGCTGGCCTTTGGTGACTTGGGAGGGCTTGGGGAAGAATGCCATGGTCTGCCTCTCCAGCCCAGCACCCAGGGGGTCCTGCTGGCCTTCCGTGTAGGTGCAGAAGACTGCTGGCTGCTCTCTGCTCTCATCTATGGCACCGACTGCTTTTCCTGGGCCCAGACTCCTCTGAGACAGAAGGAACTGATCTAGGGAGGGTTTTTTTTTCCCCTTCCAATTCCCTCTTGGGAAGTATGCTGAATGAATGTAATATTCAGTCCCTACTCAGAATGCAAATCCAGTCTGTTAGTGTCTTTGAGGAGACAAAATAGTAGGGTGAAGAAATAGTAAATGGGAATGCTAAACCAAACCCCGTATTTTCCAGACGCCACCAGGAAAAAATACGAGTGTCTCACTCGGCCTACAGGTGGGTTCCATTAATGTTTCAACAAATTAATGAGTAAATAAAAGTCAGCATGATGGCTCAGGCTCAATTTGTAATTCACTTTAATGTCCCCCTGCTAACTGTGCCAAATGTGGTAGCATCACTGTCTGCTTGTCTTGGTTGGTGTCAGAATTGTGGTGCAGCAGTAGCCGGTGGGGCAGAGGGGCCGGGAACCGGGGATCCTCACATGACCTACCAAACCTCCCTATGGGACAGCTCTAACTTAGTGGGTCAAAACCACCCTCCGGCAGAGTGAAGAGGGCTGTGGATCTACTGTGGAACAATCTAGGTGTAGACCCACCTGGATTTTCCCCAAATCGTTCTTTGACTGCTTTCTTCACACTTTTCAGATCTGAGTGTAAACATCTTGTCCTTGGGAAGCTTCTCCTGAATATTTTAATGTTTTTTACCACCTGTCGCTCTATTTTTATTTCCCTCATTACATTTCATTATGTCATGTTCTACTACATATGTATTTCTTTTAAACATTTTCTGTGCTTCTACTTCTTAGCTTGCTCGAATGTAGGCTCCATATGTGTGGTGATATTACGTGGCTTGCTCACGGCAGGGTCCCTAGAGCTGAGAGCTGAACGGGGTTCAATACAGTATTTGTTGAAAGAATCAATGAGTGGGTATGGGCAAGGGTTTCCTGCCCTTCAGCTTAGACCCTGGTGAGTTTGGATTGGGTATGTTTGTGTTCTAAGCTCCATGAGACCAAGGGTCTTGTCTATCCAGCTCACTGCCACATTCACCATGCCCGTAAGACTATGCAGTACCTAGTAGGCATATATGAACGGATGGATGCATAAATTAGAGGTCAGGTGGCACTTCACTTAATGCCCCAATGTATATTTTAGAACTGGCTTAGTGGGATGCCAGTTTCATATATGGCAAACAGATTTTGATTTTTTTTTTTTTTTCCTGCAGGACCAGAAGCATCTCACTGTCCTCAGATTGTTCACAAGTCCCAGCAGAGGGAAACCAGATAAGGGGAATAGGAGGGTGGGGGCAGGGATAAGATCCTGGCAGCACACAGCCAGTCTCTCTGCTCCTCTGTGATCTTCAGCACAATAAGCAGACACTAATCTCATATACAATCCTGTCTTTGATATCCCAGCCAGATGTTCTGTTCGATAAATGAAACTAATTTACTCTGCAGGCAGCAGGCAACAGCTGAATCAAGAGACTTCCCTGTCCTTGGCCCCCTCCCAGTGGGATGGGGCCAGGTGGGGGAAAATGTGTATCTTGTTACCTGTCCACTCATAAATTAACCAAACAGGTTACAGAGAGAAGCGAAGGACTGACAGCTTGTTTCTGAGCATCCTCACTCTTACTCAGTGGGCGGGTCACCACATGATATAAATAATATCAATTGATGATACTTTTCTTGTATCTTAGTGTATAGTTTTTCACGTTATCTTGAGAGGCAGCATAGCCCCGGGGATTGAGAGCCTGGGTTCTGGAGCTGTACTGCTTGGGATCCAATCCTGCCTCTCCCAGTTATGAATTTCAGATAATTGTATTTATTCAACACGCTTTAGTTTTGTGCAGCTATCATGTGCCAGGTACTGTTTGAGGTGCCAGAGATTCAGCCAGGATCCAAACAGATAAAAATCCCTGTCTGTGTGGGGCTTAGGTCACCTGATTCCTTTTACTGTAAAGAGAAGTGGATAGAGTCTGTACTTTAGGTTGTTATGAGGATTAAACTTGCAAGACTCCTAGAGCAGTATCTGGCACATAGTAAGGGCTTAAGGAGTATTGCCAACTATTGTAATTGTGGTCACCATTGAATGTGTGGTAGGTAGAAAAGATATCACTATCCTCATTTTGTGAGGAAAATACACAGTAGACTCAAGCCACAGTCCCCATGCCACATGGTGAGCCACTCAGAATCAGGACAAAGCCCCATGCCTTCTTGCCCCTGTGTGTCTCTGAGTCCCTGGTGGATGAGGCTATGGCTGCATCAAGTAGGCTGCTGTAGGGTTGCAAAATCCAAGAAAAGAAGCCCTTACAGGATGGGCTGTGTGCTTTCTCAGAACAAAGGCCATGAGGTTGGTTTGGAGAAAAAGCCTGAAAATCAGGGGAAGAAAATTAGCTCCTCCCTTGACAAGGTCACACAGTTTGGAGAAATGGGCACGTTGGTAATAAACAAACATTACCATTCTGTCCCTCCATCTCCCTAGAGAGCACGGCTGAGGCAGGCAGGGCAGGAGGGGGCCATGTGGGTAGAGCCCAAGATGCATTTGAATTAGAAGCCAATAACTAGGAAGGCTGCTGGGCACTTAATCAATAAAAATAATGCATTTGGGTTGTAGAAATATTCCCCAAGATCAATTTCCCCTGAAGAAATATTTGTTTCTTTTACCATGTTGCCACAAGTGTGTAAGGGAACATAAAGCCTTGATAAACACCTCTTGAAAAATATGGACACATTCCCCCCACCCCACGTGACTCTGCTCCCCACTTACAGCGACGTGAGTGATTTCAGACCCTGGAAGGCATCTGGAGCAATGTCCGATATCTGATTCTTGCTGATGTCTCTAAAAACATTAATGGGAGAGTCTGAGAACATAGCTCAAAGGTGTGATACGACCATTCTTAAGCGTGAGTCAACCATTTCAGATATTTAAAATGGTGAGCATTAATCAATTTACGTATTCATTGTACAAGAGAAGGGGCTTAAAGACCATTCAGTTCAACTGTCTCTTGATAAAATATACCACATTTGTTTCACTCTTCTTGGCTTTCAAAGAATGCCCACCCACAGCATCCTGACTTTGACATATGGCTTTGCACATGTGAGCCCTCACTGTGTAGAGAAGACTGCACTCAGTCACATTAGGGCTTTGTCGCATTCCCAAGCAATTATAGCATAAATGAAGCAGAAGCCTGCCTCACCCAAACACAGGCCAGGGTTCCTGCAAGCATCATCTTCTTGTCTCATGCCTCAGCCAATGCTTATTTTTTTCCCCAAATAGTCCTGAGTCATTTCACCTCCCCAGTGACCTTTCCTTCCTGACCTGAAAAGAGGTTTTGAGCAGTGACTTAAGTCTCTGTCTGGTTCAGCGCTTCCTCCAGGTCGTGTGATGTAAGCACATCATGAGATTCTCACGGAATGCCTCGGAGATGTGGATTTGTCACTGGCTGTGCTCCTCAGAAAGGAGCAAGCCTGGGGAGTGGTGCCCAGGACTTTGGGGTAACGTGGATGAGAGAGATGCAGTGTGATAGAAGGCAGTTCCCCCAGCAGAGCACTCTCTCCAAGCCAGGTCTTCCTCAGAGCCCAAGGCTGCCCCCTTTCCTGCATCCCAGTGACTTGTGAGCACCTGGCCTTCAGTTCTGAAGGGGGAGACTTTTTTTTTTTTACAAATAGTTTATTGTCAAATTAGTTTCCACATAACACCCAGTGCTCATCCCCACAAGTGTCCTCCTCCATGCCCATCAGGGGGAGACTTTCTGAGTCATTGGCTCAGGGGCAGCCTCTGGGCTCCTGTCACTGGAAGGTGAGATGCTCCAATTTCCAGAGACAACGTACCTCTCCAGTTCTTTTCCTTTAACAAAATAAATCAATGGATCTTTGCTTTTGTGCAGAAGAGAGAGAGCTGGGGTCTTGGAGGGTCAACAAGGAGGAGACAAGAGAATATGGAGAAGAAAGCGCATCTAAGCAGATTCTTAAGCAACTGCCTCCAGCGAGGCCAGACATCCCAGCCCCCAGCCTCTTAAGCACACTCCTTGGGGCTGTTTCTCCCCTCCTTCTAATAGCCTTCAAAAGGGCTGCGCAACCACTTTTCCTAGGCCTCTGCTCCTTTCCCTCCCTGCTCCCGAAGCTGGGAAGTTGAAAGATATTTCACAGGTTAAGGCTTCTTAGGCACAGCTGTTGAGCTTATCCCTTTAGCTGGCGAGATCACCTCTCACAAATCCACAGATTGTGCTCACAAACTCGTCAGTTTACAACAGGCTTTTCTTCAGCGCTCCACTTTTGTATAAGGGTCTTAACAAGCAAATGCCCTGGATTATCCTAATCTTGCTCGCCCTGGGCCTGCCTGCCTAGCAAGGCATTCCAGGCAAGTGCACGTGTTCTGTGCTCAGATCAGACTAGTGAGTGAGCCTGGGTTTTCGTTTTGTTTTCCCAATCATAGGATGTCTCTTCAAGCTACTAAGAAACCTTCCACCCCCACCCCAGTATGCAGGAGGAAGTTCTGGGACGTGGGGGTGGAGGGAAACCCCTCTGCTTTAGCCTTGTCAGGGCAAAGTGGTGTTCAGTCCACAGCTAGCCTTTTGGATGCACTCCTCTCTGCAGCACAGGAAGGATGTCTCATGGTTTTGGAGATGATGGGGACTAGAATTGGACAAGTGATAGTTTAGCTGGGAACTGCCTCTGGTGGTCACTTCATCTTAGTTTTTTTTTTTTTTTTTAATGTTTTTATTTATTTCTGAGAGAGAGAGAGAGAGAGACAGTGTGAGCAGGGGAGGGTCAGAGAGAGAGGGAGATACAGAATCTGAAGCAGGCTCCAGGCTCTGAGCCAGCTGTCAGCACAGAGCCTGACGCAGGGCTCGAATCCACAAACTGTGAGATCATGACCTGAGCGAAAGTCAGACGCTCAACTGACTGAGCCACCCAGGCTCCCCTCATCTGAATTCTTAACACTGTAGGAAGGAAACAGCAACCCTCTGAGGGAAAGGACCTGGAGTCAGAGGGGACTTGACATGGCTATTCAGGTAGAGAGCTAGCGTCTCATATCTCCCCCCACTTCACAAGGATGGATGCAGAAGGCAGTGGCACTAGACAGAAGGCAGTATGAGGAAGGCTTCTGCTGTCCACCAGTCTCCATGCTTGACCCCTCCCGGTCCATAGCAGGTGGCCCTGAGCTGACTCCAAGAGTCTGGGTCACTCTTGATCAGTGGTTCTAAAGTGCACTCACAGGGAGTCTGCTTTGGCCAGCCCAGGAAGGGGAGCTAAAAAGTCTGCATAGGTAACACATCTCCATGTGATTCCCATACACATGATCCGTGGGTCATACTTTAGGCCACAGCGTTTTATGACCTGGTTGGTCTCAGGCCCACCCTATTCCTACGGGGCTTACAAACTGGATGGCCAAGAGGCAGCGGACTTTCCAGACTGTTCAGAACCAAGGTGGCAAATTCCATGCAGGCAAGGCTCAAGGTGGGGAGGGGCTGGCACCTGTGGATACTACTCTACCTCAGAGCATGTGGACGAAAGAACACACCCTTCTAGCCATACCACACCAGGCTGGCACCCATGTGTCAGAGCCATCAATTAACCAACCCTGTCAACCAAGTGTTTCTCCTCGGTTCTCCTCACAAATGGCTTCTCTACCTTGATACTAGTTTTTACCTGGAAGTACTTTTTCTACTAAGCTGGCCACAAGAAATAGGGACAAAGTCATTCATTCCAGGAGGTGTTTTTTTTTTTTTTTTTTTTGGTTGTTTGTTATTAGAGAGAAGAGGAGGATTTGGTTCATTCACAGTTGAGGGGAAACTTCTTTCTGTTAGAGAGAGAGAATCTGGTTCATGTACACCTATGAGGAATTTACACTTGGGTTTTAAAATCCATTCTGACCAGGGATCCTACTTCTCCCAAGCCATCATACTTTCATCTTGGTTTGTGAGGTTCTGTTAGTCAGAAAAACCTGTAAGTGGTCTCTCTTTTCTACTGTCATCCCCTTGGGGGGAAAAGGGGGCATCATAATAAATATCAGTAGCATCAGAAGTAATCAAAAATTAAATTCACTTCCCAGGTCATGACTGAGAAGGTCTTATGAATTTTGAATGCACAGATCATGGCAACTCCAATGGGATGAAGAAAGAACAGTAAAACATAGCCAAGCTCTAAATTACCTGGACTTCACAAAAAATTAGAGCAGTAACTTAAATCATGCAAGAGATATAGGTTGGGGCAGTGACTGAACTTGTCATTTTTCACTGAAATTACTATCTGGCTGCATAATCAAGTTAGGCTTTAAAAATGAATTGGGGGGGGGTATGGAGTGAGCTGGGGAAGCAGGGAGACCAGGAGATTAATGGCCCAAGGTTTTAAATATTAAGGCCTATATTTATACAGCTCATCCAGCAAGAATGCTGCCAAGGGGAGGGGAAAAGTACATGCTCAGGACTAGCTCATTAGGTTGGTTTCTACTTCTGGAATTGTACCAGGAGAAAATCTTGTTTGCTTTGGATTTCCAGGGAGATGGGAAGCTGCCTTCCCAAGATCCGACGGTAAAGCTGACCAATGCCACTGTTTCTTGGGGATGTTTATTTTTAACATAAAAGGAGTCAGCAGACACTTAACCTCTTTAATGTAGGCACTCCTACTCAAGGGAAAACGATGAATCAGTCTTCACTGGAAGGGAACAAGATCGAGCCCATGCATATTTCTACCTGCTCTCTCTTTCCTCCATGGGGGGCCAGAGACAGTAAGTAACTGGGATGAAAGCAGCATTTTGATTGCTGGACTATAATAAAATGATTTCTTAGCTCAGAAAAGGGAAAGGAATCTCCCTTCCAGAGTCTAAATATCTACGCTGGCAATGCCTGAGCCATATCCGAATCCTACTGGCCTCCCTTCTGAGTGCCCTGCTCTGGATGACTCACAGAGTCATGTGACTCTGGGCAGACATAGGGCTGGGCAAAGGTGGTGATGATGTCACCACAGCGGCAGGGATGAGGGCCATGGTGCACGATGCTGTCAGTGGAGCTGTGACAGGGAAGGAATGGCAGTGTTGGCATAACCAGGAATTGATAGGATATAGCGGCAGCAGTGATACTAGATGCAGAAGTAACTGGGGTGGTGGGGATAATCACAGACAAGTCATATGTGGTTGGAGGATAAGGAAGGGCCCAAGGCTTCTGATCTCACTTAGAAAGAAAAGAAAGTCCTTGCCATGGCCTAAAGAGCCCACAGGATCTGGCCTGTATCCACTCACCTCTCCAACACAATCCCCCTGCTGTCCCCCTCCCTGCTGTGCAACCCATTCGTGCACGCTCCCCAGGGCCTTTCACTTGCTCTCTCCTGAGGGCTCCTCATTCCCACCCTTCACTTGGATCACCTGCACAGAGAAGATTTTGTGGGCCCGCCCTTTGTTTCACTTTCTAGTACCTACCAGTTTCTAGTATTTGTTTCTTTTCTGTGTTCTCCCACTAAGATGAGTGAGCTCCATGAGAGCAGGCTTTGTTTTAGAGCACACTCCATCCACAGACCCTGAAGTTCCTTGCAGGTGATGGACAGTCACCCCTTGTTAGGTGAACGTGTGCACGGTTGTAGGCATGCACCACAGCCAACATGTTACAGTGCCGGAGATGGATACAAGCCCATTGTCACCCCATCTTTACTGAAGCTCCGGCTTTAGGTCAACACCATGGAAGCCAGAGGACAACAAACATGATAGTATGGGATGTTTTTCAGGCCAACTCAGCTCCACCTGTCACCTAGATAATTTTACTTTGCTCCAGTTGGAGAGGCCCTTAGCTCTTAGGTGTGTATATCACTACACTTCATCATCTGAAAGCGACACTCCTGAACCTTACCTCGCAATCTCAGGAAAGTGTTCCGGGTCTGACACTGAGTTCTCCACGAGGAATGTGATGCGGGCTGTCATCTGGGCAGGTCGCCTACTACATAGGGCATATTACCCCCCAAACTGAAAACATCTGGCTCATTCCTCCCCAGGGGAAACTCACATTCGCTTCAGTTTCTTGTACTGGGTGAAGGCTCCAGCAGGGATGGATTTGATGGAGTTCTGTTCCAGGCGTCTGGGAAACAGAGCAGAGCAGAGCCAGTTAACCATCCCCCTGTCAACAGGTGGTTGCTGAGGACCTTGGGGACAAGACGGCCCCTCCCATCATGTGGCACCCGATACTGGTCACAGGACACTGGGCAAACACTGTGCAAAAGCTAGAGACTCATGTTCCGGTGTACAGAAGACCCGTCCTAGGGGTCCCCTCTAACTGCCCTTGGAAAAATTAGAAAAGATGACTTCTCCTTGAGGATTTTGGCTCTTGGTTATTCTAAGTGGTCTTTGAAGGCAAATGTCTTCTTCACAAAAGCTGTGGGAAGTAACTGGTGTGCTGAAAAGTCACAGGGATAAAGAGAAGAAAAGAAGGTGGCCTATGGGCCAGCAATACCCATCTGCCATGGAAACATGTCATTGTTTTGTCAAAAACTTAACCACACTGCCACTGGGGCATTGTACAGGCAGAAATGACAACAGCTGACTTCATTCCTGGATTTTTTGTTTTAAATTAATGTATAACTGACATATAATATTAGTTTCAGGAATACAACATATAATAAATAACATTCGATTATTTGTTTCTGGGCTTTTCGATGGGCTGTTCCAATATGCTGGAGAAATGACCTTCAAGTGTTCAGGCTCCTGGTCTGACATTCATCAAACTGGCTGCCTGACACCCCAAGGGCCCTAGGGGCCCCGACTGAACCACTTCCCTGGGCTGTTGCTCAGATCTGTGGCTTTACTATGTTACAGACTTTCCTCAAGTGCTTCCTCTCCTGTTACACCGGAATGACAAGAGATACTAAAGGCCCCAGGCCCGGGCCCAGAACTTTCTTGAAGAGAAGTGAGTAAGCATCTCAATTCTTTATTCTCTCACCTCTCAGATGACTTCCTGTCACCAAGAACAGGTGTGGTGGGAAACAGGCCTGAGTGGGAGGCAGGACCTTCTATTAGAGGTGATGAGTGATGCCCTGAGGCCTCAGCTAAGGACTCAGCATCTCCTTTTCATCCCTTTCTGTTGTCTCCAAGGCACAAATCTTTTTCATCACCTTCTCATTTGGCACGGATGTTCCCCAACCCCTCAGCTGGGAAGACACTAAAAAAAGGTGTGTGTGGGGAGGGATGAGGGGAGCAGAAGGAACAGACCAGTGGAAGTGGCCCCCCTGGAGGCTACATCCAGTGGTTGCACATTTCTGGCTGGGATGAACCCATTCATCTTGAAGAGTAATCCCCGCTGCAGAGTCGGGGAGACAGTCGTATTAATTTGTGCCTCTGCGATCTCATCTTCATTGGGGGAAGAGAGTATTTGTTACTGGAACCGCTAATGGAGCAGTTTGCCAGCAATTTTCCCATTTCAAACAACATCTCAGCTGCTAATGTGGAATGGTTTGTCAGGCCTACCCATAACACAGACAAATCACTCTCTAGGCCAAAGGAAGGGTGGGTGGGGGTAGAGAAAGAGGAAGGGCGGGTGGGAGGAGAGAGAGAGAGCATCAGGACAGATCATTCTTGGCTGCTGGATGAATAGAGTCTACAAATGAGACTGCCACGGTCTATTAAGAAAGCCTTTGTGGCCTGCCGGAGGGGGCGGGGAGCGTGCTCCGCTGGGCACATGGGCCCAGGCTGGCCAGACAGGGGCTTGGCTGGCTCCTGGTATGGCACAAGAGCATGCCACAAGATCTCAGAGAAATGTGGGCTACCGGATACAGCCAGCCACAGAGGTAGCAGGGAAGCTCCAAGGACATTCTTGTTCTCCAGCTGAGCGGAGTTCAGCAGGGATTTCTCAGTCCTGGCAGCAGCTCCATGGGTCTCTGGGGCTGCCAATCAAGTGGAAAACGCTCTCCAGGAATCCTGTGATTCACCTGTCACTTTGGCAAGGGATTGCGGCTGGATGATGCCTCTGGGGAGAACCGCCGTCTGTAATGATGGTAACCCCCTTCATTTTCGCAAGAGGATCCACTGCTCCCAGCTGCAGGCCAAGAACCTATGCAAGTCAGGCCAGCCCAGGGTGTGTGGTTGGCCTGCTCTCTGTGAAGTTCATGACTAATTAACCTCCACTTTAGTGATGGGTGTAAGAGTCAAGGGAGGGATGAATCGGTGAGCAATATGTACTACCTGTCTCTAAGGAGTTTAATAATCTGGGGATAGAGACAGCCCAAAATGGTCCACCACAGGACCAAATTCTATTGTTAACATGACAAACAGGAAGAGCTATCATTTATGAGGCCAAGTTGATTTATGCCTATTATTTCTTTTAATCCTTATATGTATGAGGCAAGCTATGTTGACCTCATTTTGTGGATGAGGAAAAGAAAACCTACAGGGATCAAATAGCCTGTCCAGAGTGACAGAGCTAGCAAGTGGCACAGCTGACATCTGTTTCTATCCATTGTACATACAGCCTTTGGAGAAACTAGGCCTAGAGGCTAAAGTGGCCTCCCCAAAGTCACAGAAGAGTTTAGGAGGTTACGACTCCAATGTCTATTCTGAGACATCATGCAGTCTCTGCAGAGGTGGTTATTTTGTCTTGTTATTTGCAACACCGTGGACAGAACTAGAGTGGATGATGTGAAAAAAAGTCAGTCAGAGAAAGACAAATATCATATGACTTCACTCATATGTAGAGTTGAAGGTACAAAACAGATGGACATAAGGGAACGGAAGCAAAAATAATATAAAAACAGGGAGGGGAACAAACCATAAGAGACTCTTAAACATAGAGAACAAACTGAGAGTTACTAGAGGGGTTGTGGGTGGCGGGATGGGCTAAATGGGTGAGGGGCATTAAGGGGGACCCTTGCTGGGATGAGCACTGGGTATTATGCATAGGGGATGAGTTATTGGAATTGACTCCTGAAATCATCATTGCACTATATGCTAACTTACTTGGATGCAAATTAAAAAAATAAATAAACTTTAAAAAAAGTAAAAATAAAATTTCAAAAGGAAATAAAAAAAAGACCTAGGTATTTTCTAAAAAGGCTGTAGGAGTTCAGGGAGATGCAATACAGATGCAAATACATAGAAATATGCAAATAGAGTGCAAAGGTGTGATTTTGAGCAAAGAACTCCAATTTTATCAGGGATGGCTCCATATAGCCATGTACCCATGTACCCATACACTCTGGGGATGGTATTTGTCTCTGCAGGCTCTCTGCTTCTTATGCTGCCGTGGGTCCTGGCTGGACACCTGACCCCTTTTGGATCACCAAGGCCACGCCATGATGTGGGTTAACCTTGCTCCGGGTGAATCAGAGTTTGTCTGGGGTGGTATAGTTATGAACAGTCCGTGTATTTCAAGTGTGAGGTAAAGGCAAGGGGAGGGAAAATAACAGTAAGAGTGACAAGATGTCAGATGATTGTACATCAGGCATTAAGCTAAGAGTTTTTTTTTTTTAATGTTTTATTTATTTCTAGGAGAGCGAGAGAGAGAGCGTGAGCAGGGGAGGGTCAGAGAGAGAGGGAGTCACAGACTGAAACAGGCTCCAGGCTCTGAGCTGGCAGTCAGCACAGAGCCCGATGCGGGGCCCGAACCCACGAACCGCGAGATCATGACCTAAGCGAAAGTCGGACGCTTAACCGACTAAGCCACCCAGGCGCCCCTAAGCTAAAATTTTTTTACATGGCTGGTTTATCTTAGTATTTACACCTCTGTGAGGTGGGTCCTCTTCATCATTACCATCCCTGCTTTAAATGTGAGAAAAATGGAGGCTCAGTGATGTTAAGTTTCTTATCCAAATTCAAAGTCAGGAAGAGCCACAGCTGGAAGGAAACTCAAGTTTGTCCAATTCAAAAACCTGAGCCCTCAGTCACTAAGCTTTGTGGAATCCCATTTGGAGCTGAGGCTTCTCCATTTTTAGTCCCTGCCAGCTCATCCTCAGGGAAAGGGCCCCTTTGTCAACGGCGTAAGGCTACACTGCCTGTGCGTACACAAACTTTCTATGTAGCAAATAGCCCCTGGTAGGTTTTATATAGCCTGGAACAAGCATGCAAAGATCCATACTCCCAGTGACAAAAATTCAGTGTGAAGGACGAAAAGCAGCATTAGCATCAGCAAAAACTGTCACATTTACAGAGGTGTCTGAAGCCAACAGCTGTTTTAGGTCTCTCTTAAATGGCACATGTGTCTTTCTTTGTCTGGCAAACATTCTTCAGGCTGCAAACTGATTTACTAGAACTAGCATAAAAACAAACATACAAATCAAACATCTGAACATCTTCTGGCACCAGTAAAAACCATGGGAACATCTGATGGGGATTTCAGCCATTTGTGCTCTGTATTGATTTGCCCTAGTTTCTTGGCGCTTCCTTAATGATCTGTCATTTGCAAACCTGCGACTGAACACAATACATTTCTAGCAAGGCATAAGTCAACATGATGCCAGAGAGACTGGCAGGGGCATGGGAAGTGCGAGGGCATGGCTACTAATCAGCTGATCAAGAGGTCCTGCAGCTTGGTTGGAATATTGGTAGTGGTGTGGCTGAGGTGGCGATAGTGACGAACATCTACTGTTTATTGAGGGCTTTTTCTACGTCAGACACTGTGCTCTTTGCATGCTGGCTCATTTTATTCCTTCAGCAATAGTACACGGCGAGTATTATTAATAATATAGTAACAACAAGATGAGGGATGCAGGCATATGTGACATGAGCCGCTCCTGACCTGCTCTGCTGAGTACCTGGCATTGCCTGCAGAAAGCAGACACAGAGCCAGATTTGCTCTTCTTATTATTTGCACATACCCAGATGCCTCCACCACAGAATTTTTTTTTTATCATCTTAGAAAACAATGAATGAAAAACAGTATGGGAATTTGAGACCAAACCATTCTATCATGCTGTCCATGCGACACACACAAATGTTTTTCTTTTTAGACTTCATTTAATGTCTTCCGAACATGGTGTTAATTTTCTGTGCAGTTGTATTATTTAATCTGCATGGAAAATCTCTAGTAGGTCTGATGAGCCCCATTTTGCAAGGCTGGTGGTGGGGTGGGTGGCAGACCAAGTGAAGCAGGAGATGTTAAGAAAGTTGCACAAAGTAGAGGTGGAACTGAGACCCCAACCCTGAACTATTTGTCCTAAGGCTCTGTTCCTCATTATTCTCTGTGCTTCAAGGGCTTCCCCTTTAGACCACTGCCCCATTTCACCCCATCTCTTTCCTTCCCTGTGGAAATCCCTCAGGAATCTGGTGCTCTCAGAACATTTAAGAATCCTGGTTATTGATGGCTTCCAGAGCCCTTCAGTC
Source organism: Proteles cristata cristata (assembly GCA_017311185.1). Lineage (NCBI taxonomy): Eukaryota > Metazoa > Chordata > Mammalia > Carnivora > Hyaenidae > Proteles > Proteles cristata. The sequence continues at coordinate 140,211 of JAESUZ010004746.1, forward strand.
CTTTTGTTCTTTTGACTTTTTTTGGTTTGTTTTTTCGTTCTCTCTTTTTAGAATGCCCTGGTGACTTGCATAATGGGAGAATATTTGCTTTTTTACAGCAGATAAACCACTATTTGCCTCCCCACCCCAGATAAACAACGGGGGTGAGGTAGAACTATCTTTCCCCTATCTTAGGTGGGGAGTGGAGCTATCTTTCCCCTCCCCCAGATCCTTTCACTTATGACTTGACATTAAGCCCCCCCACATAGCCCTTCTCCATCACCTAATCTACCTTCTACTGTAGAGGGCATGAGACACACTAGATGGCACTGTGTGGGGGTGCAGAGCACAGTGGAAGAAGATGGGCAGTGATTAAGATGGGGCTCTAGGCACAGATGGTCCCTCTGGAGCACTGAGGACCCAGGGGGGAAGACAGAAGACCAAAGAAGAGAGGAAGGTGTGCGCCTCTGGCTCTTCCCAGAATCTATCCCTGCTGGAGGCTGGAGCTGGTTCAGAGAACAACAGGGAGCAGCAAGAACAGTGTTGGTGGGAGCTCAGTTTCGAGGAAAATCTGCAGGGAACTGTCTCACTCTGGGTTCTCTGGAAGAAAGCTATTTTTAGAGGAATTGGCTTTGCTATGCGGGGAGACCAGCACACACTCCTCTGAGCTGCTTTGGCTTTGAAAGAAATGCTAAAAGAGTTTGCCAGATTGCTTTGCATGAGAGATAGCCCTTCCTCCCTACAAATGTTGCAGAGTACAGAACCCCTCCTAAGGTGTTAATGCATCATCACTGGCTAAGGATGGTGCATGGGGGCTGGAGAGCCTGATACGGTGCCAAGCATCCCTAAGGAGAAAGGGAAAATCTGGATTGAATGGGTGACCATGGACACAAGGCAGAATTCTTGACGGGAAAAAGAAAAAGTCACATTCAGATGTCTTTGGGATGATAAATCAGACACTTCTTATTCATCCTGGGGTGCAATACTGCAGTTTCTGTTCTCTGTCTCATCTCTCAACCTCCCCCATCTGCTGGTCTTCTCTCCCTGAGAGACTGCGTTTCAGCTGCTTTCAAGACTTTCAGGCCAATACACAAGTCCCCAGGCACGGGCTCTGTTGCCCTGAGGAACAAGTGGGTTTCTTCCTCAAAGGTCTCTCTTACATGTCACTTCTCCCTGTGCCCTCCTAACCTCAGAGTCTTGCTTGGTCTGTTTTAATGTCTCAGCTTCATTTCATCACAGAGGAGAAGGAGGTGAGCACAGCAAGAGAAATCCTGGGCAATCTGTCTGGTGGGCCGTAGGCGCTCCATAAGTAGGGGCAGCCTTATTTCCATGTCTGCATACATTTGCATGATGATGAGCTATTGTCAGGCTCAATTAATAATGCAAGTGGCTAGCCCAGTTCTTGAACCAATTCTGTGAACCATAACCTAAAGTCCTGACCTAGTTCTATGGAAAGATCTCCAAACGCAGGTAGCTTCAGCTCCTATGATATGGCTCCCAATCTTTCTCACTGAGTCTAATAAAAGTGGTGTTGGTGGTGGTGGTGGTGGTGGTGGTAGTAGTAGTAGTAGCAGTAGTAAGCAGCAACAATGGCAATACTAGTACTAGCAATAGTAAAATAATAACAACCATGGCTAGCGGAGTATATCCTATGTGTCAGAAACAATGCCAAACATTTGACAGCATACATTTCATTTGATTTTCATAAGAGCTATTCAGAAGGTACCATGGGCCTGTGCATGTGTCAGCTGAGGAAAACAAGGTGCAGAAGAGTTATCTGTCAATAGTCAAAAGGCAGGGCCAGAGCTAGTGTGTGGGTCTCCCTGAATCCATAGTCTACCCTCGATGGCTGATGTCTGTGTTTTGAGAAGGCCTAGATCTAGCTAGGTTGGTCATTCCAGACTTTTACATTTCATAGGCTACATGGTTACAGACCTTTTATTTTGCCCATGAAAGTGCTCTGTGTGTTATATATGATATATATTATATATAGACATACATTTATAATTACATAATTACACATGTAATTAAGCACATATTTATCACATACATGTGCAAACACACACAAACATATATATTCTGCCTCCAGTGCCCATCATTTTATAAGATAAAGGGCATGTTTAATAACAACAATAGAATAAGGAAGTTCAGGAATTTAAGATAAAGTCTCCTTTAAATATTTTTGCATATCAGAAAAATATCACATTGTTCTTGTTTTCTCACTTTACTTCACATCAGGAAAAACACTGCAGTAATCAGACAGCCTATCAGAAATCACTATTCTAGTTTGTTAATGTCCCTTTAAAAATTTGAGGTTCAGGTATGAGCCCAACAGTCCAGGTATGGCTTGGTTTGCGTGGGTCCTACCCCCAATGTCGATATCCGCAATTTCTCTCTCCAGATACTTGAGCTGTGTGCCTGTGAGGCCCAAGTTGGAGGTATAATGATGTGGAGGAGAGGAGGGTGAGTCAGGGGTTGGTGCAGGTTAATGGATATAGCGTGTCTGCCAGACTGGCCTTTTTCATCACACTGTGGTTTGAGACCTGCTCAAAGAAAGATCTATGGCTGCCAAAAAGAGAAGATAAAACCTAGGAGATGGAGGGAGAAAGGAATGAAGTGGGACCGAGAAAGAGAGCAAATATCTGTGGGAATCTGAAAGGTGCTGAATGTGGGCAGGAATTCTGTCTTTAACATCTGTTTGAGACAGCCAGTGTCTGACCCTGGCATGGATGGAGAGGGGTGGTGGAAGGGCCCTCACAACAAGGAGTGAAGAGCTGACTGGGAGAAGAAAGATGGCACTGGGAGGTGACATGGGAAGACTATGGGTGGGGAAAGAAGGGAGAAAGTGAGTGAGGGGAGGAGGATAAACACAGCAGAGAACTGGTACGGCAAGGGGAGAGAGTAAGGCTAGGAACAAAAGGGGATGGGAGGAGAAGAGAAGCAAGGGGGTGAGCAGAAGAGGCATGGGGTCTATGTGAGTGCGTGAAGGAAGCGATCTCCAAGGCTAGAGTGATAGACTCTGAGGAGTGAAGAGAAACAGCAAAACAAACAAATTAACTGTTGATTCTTGCCAAAACTTAGACTGAAGGCTGAGTGAAGAGGAATGGAGGCTACAGAAGGTGTGGATGTCAGGCCAAAAGGACACTTTGCTGACTAGCTCCTGCCTACAGGAAGAGGTAGAGGCATGAATTGTGTCCACGGGGGCTGGGAAGAAAGTCTTAAAGGGAATCAGGGAAAAGTTGACAAAACCAATAAAAGAAATGAAGTCTCCAGTGTTGTAAATCATAGGTTTCTTCTCATCTCAATCTGGGTGAAACCAGAGTCCTTAAAATGCCCCCATGTTCTGGCCCTTCACTGTCCCCCTGATTTCATCCCTTAATGCGCTCCCTTATGTTTGCTTCACTCCAGCCACACTGGCCTTCTGGTATAGGAGTCACTCTCTTTCCTCTGGGCCTTTGCATATGCTGTGCCCTTTCCCTGCAACACTCTTCGTCCACATATCCACTTGTTTTTTCCCCTTTACTTACTTCAAGTCTTTTCTTTGCTTTATCTTTCTCCACAGAAGCTACCCCTTTCTATCATACCATGTAGTTTACATTGCTCTGTTTATTGTTTATTACCTCCTTACACCCCACTAGAATGCAAGCACTATAAAGGCAGAAATTCTATCTTTTCTTCATTGATGCTCCTCAAGCAAAGAACTATGACTAGAACATAGTGGGCTAACAACAGACATTTGTTGAATGAATGTGTGAATGCCTGAAAGAGTTAACAGGCCATCTATTGGAATGCATTGGGAACAGAAGGTATGCATAGGAGGAGGAAGAAGAGGAGCAGACGAGCAGAGAAGCTAGGGAAACACATGTCTAATTTGGAGGGATTTTATCTAATGATATTTTGAGTAGGAAGTAGTTCTAGCTAACCATGTTTCTAAAAAAGCCACCTAAAGGTGAAGGTAGAAAATGAAAAACACTTAGGGTCATTTAATGGTGGGGGAAAGGGAGAGAGGGAAACCATGAGACGCTCTTGAATGCTGAGAAACAAACTGAGGACTGATGGATGTGGGGGGGAGGGGGGAGATGGGCATGAAGGAGGGCACTTGTGGGGATGAGCACTGGGTGTTATATGGAAACCAACTTGACAATAAACTATTTGTAGGAAAAAAAAAAAGAGTGATCTTGAGGTTGGTGTTTACTGACCCCTCTACTTGATCCAGAATGAGAAACTGGCCATTTTCTAATGTATAGGGCAAGAGTTTACAAAGATTGAACCATACGGTCAGCAAATTTCTAGTGGGATTGTGGACATCTGTGCACACACACAGACATACACAATCTTGTCTCTGTAAGTACAGATCTAATCTAGAGGACAACAATCTGATTTGAAATGATTAACAGTTCACTCTCTTGCTCAGATAATGGTAGCTATGAAATGAGTTCATCATTCATGTACTTTCTGCCAATACTGCCACCACTGCATAGAGCATTTGCCCATGTGCCAAGGACCCTATTAAGGACTTCCATGCAGTATTTCATTCTGCTTCCACGATGACCCATTGACAATACTATAAAATTATCACATTGTTACAGATGAGAGAAGTGGAGATAAAAAAGAGCAATTATTTTGCCCAAAGTCACAGCTAGTAAATGGTAGAGCTAGTATAATAATCACAGGGTGACTCCAGGGAAGGGACTGGGAGCTCTTACTGTAAAGGGCCAGAGAGCACATATATTAGGTTTGGTGGGCTAAGTCACAACTACTCAATACTGCCTTGTGAGGACAGCCATAGACAACCCATATGCAAATAGCTCTGGATGTGTTCCAATAAAACTTTATTTACAGAAATACACAGAGGACATATTTGGACCAGTGGGCAGTTTGCCGACTGTGCTCTGGAATCTACACTCTTGACAATTGAGGTATCACACCTGGGAAAGACTGGAAGGTTAGCAAAGAGATTCCTGAGTGTTATTTAATAGTGAGCTCTAACAGGCCAATGCGCCGCCAGACTACTGGCGGATTGGCTGAGGCAGAGAGGTAAACTGGCCAGGGACAGAGGGGAGCAGATGGGGCACTTACATTTCGACGATGCCCTCTGGCAAGTTGGCGGGGATCTCCGTCAAGCCCTTCCCTCGGCAGTCCACGACGTTATTACTGCAAGTGCAGGCTGAGGGACAGGAGATGGAGTTGGCGTTGCAGGACGGAGGTTCTGAGTGAGGGCCTGTGGGTCCAGAACACACTGGTCAATCACGGCAGTGTCAGGAGATGCCGGGGCTTCTGTGCCCCGTAACCAGCTTCCAAGGAAGCAGCATTACCTGATAAAATACCTGAAAAATTTTCATCAGCTGATATCTCCTCTCATCTGGGAGACAGAGCTACCATTGGCTAAATATTGAGCCAAGAGGAGCGACTCTGACCTTGACCTGTTTCTGGATTGTTCTACCAGCTCTGTCATAACGTCATCCTGTCTTTCAGAGAAACGGTTGCTCTCAGAGTCAGTCCCACATAAAAATATGCCACTGGAATGCAAAAAAAGCACACTGGGACTATTTTCTCAGGGTACCCAATGTCTGAACCTCCAGTTTTTGGCTTTTATTTGGGAATTGGATGCTAGGTATAGGCACACTTTCATTCTTTTCTCTAGAGGCTTGAACTCACTACTAAAACCAAGAAGAGGGAAAAAAAAGGTGTTAGAATTTCATTATTTGGAGCACTGATGTTGTCAAAGTGTCTACAGTCATCAGCAGTGACATCATCCAAAGCATTTTCAAGTACATTTTATGTCCAGACACCATGCAAATAAAACCTATCTCATTAGAAAAAAAAGGCAAATAAGTTACTGCATATTTTGGGGTCAGCTTTTAATTTTGTTTGAGGTGGGAACCAGTGTGAACTTAAAGTAAAGTGGTAAAAAACCCAAGTAAATGGCATCTAAGAAGCTTCTTTAGAATGACACATAGATAAAGATATATATTAGCAAACTAATCCAGGATTCAAAGAGTCACAAAAAGTACATTCAAATTTTTTAAACACATAACAGTTTTCATGCCATCACTGCTTCTTCAAAGTGAGATAAGAATCTCAGACCAGTGGTTTGTTTTCCAAATGTGGACATTTTATGGTCGGAAAGGTAAACTCAACCCCCAGAGCCTCCTCAGGACCTATCCACCACCTGTGAGATCTAGCTGGCAGGAACCACCTGATGTCTTTCCAGATCCCCACCCCCACAGCGGAGGGCCACAGGCCAATCTCTCACTGCCTGGACATGGGATTCTGACTGGGAGCTCTTGGATAGAGATTCAACATGAAACAAAAATGTCTGCAGGGAGGGGTGCCTGGGTGGCTCAGTCAGTTGGGTGTTCAACTTTGGCTCAGGTCATGATCTCGTGATCTGTGAGTTCAAGCCCCCCATTGGGCTCTGTGCTGACAGCTAGGAGCCTGGAGCCTGCTTTGGAGTTTGTGTCCTCGCTTCCCTCTGCCCCTCCCCCACTCATGCTCTGTCTTCCTCTGTCTCTCAAAAACAAATTACCATGGAATACTACATGGCAATGAGAAACAATGAAATCTGGCCATGTGTAGCAACATGGATGGACCTTGAGGGTGTTATGCTGAGCGAAATAAGTCAGGCAGAGAAGGACAAATATCATATGTTTGCACGCATAGGAGGATTAGGAGGAACTTGAACAGAGGAACAAGGGGGAGAAGAAGGGCGGAAATGGTGGGGAAAGGGAGAGAGGCAAACCATGAGAGACTCTTGAATGCTGACAAAAACTGAGGACTGATGGATGTGGGGGGAGGGGGGGATGGGCATGGAGGAGGACACTTGTGGGGATGAGCACTGAGTGTTATGTGGAAACTAATTTGACAATAAACTATTTGCAAAAAAAAAAAATAATATTTTTAAAAATGTTTGCGGGGAAACACTGACTTTAGTTTGGCCCCTTCCTTGCAAAAACTGAGTCTGGGAAGGCAGAAAGATCCAGCCAAAGTGGATGCATCAGAGGACTAAGGGGGCCTCGGCAAATGCTTCTTTGGACATCGAAGTTCAAAGTGGAGGATTCCCCTCTTCACAGTCAACAGTCCCTGTGACTGGGGGCGGTCTTTCTGAAAGGCCTCAAATGGATGCTGATGGCTCCATTTGGAACATTTACCTTGCTGGAAAGCGCTGACTCAGTGATCAAAGAGTCTTAATTCTCTTGGCCTCATTGTCTTTCTCTGTCTCTGTCACACACATACACACACCCCCTCAAAATATAAAAATATCCTCTTAGCTGGGACATTTGAGAAAATACTCATGTCTAGGGCATAAGGACTTCAAACTCTCCAGTGTCACTCGCACTAGCAGATCTCATACAGACCATGAAAAATGGCAGAGAGATGATGGCTTTCACTAAAATCCCCAACTGGAACATTCTCTGGGAGAGGGGATACCAGCTTTGTTCCAAACTGGGGAAGTTTTCTGTTTCTAAGGAAATGGCAACCCCAGAGAATCAGCCTATAAGAGCCTTGGATCAGGAATGAGAGTGCTGTGGCTCAGAGTGTGGGCTCAGAAGTCCCACTGCCTCAATTTGACTGGTTCTGTCATTTCATCCCTCTATCCCTGTGCCTCAGTTTTATCCATCTGTAAAATGGGAGGAAATAACAATACTTATTTCACTGCATGGTTTTGTTGTCAAGGCAGAGAAAGTTAATGCATATAAAATATTTAAAAGAATGCATGGCACAGAGTCAGAGCTTAGTTGCTGTTATTATTACTATTAATGAGTCTGGCTCTCCCACTATTGTCTGCAAATCATAATATCCCTCTGAGCTTTTTGGCTACCGTCTCAGTGAATAAGGAGTTTGGAATGCATGACTTCTGAAGTCCTTTCTGGATTGAAAAGATCAATTATTCCTGGTCTTTAGAAGAATAGAAGCAGAGAAGGAGTAAGACCCCCAACAGCACCTGTCCATCCTAGCTCCACCTCTTTGCAGGTGGTCAAAGACATACAGTGTGAAGGGCTCCCACCCTCTCCCCATGTGCTAGAGAGCCTGGAAGAGGTATGGTTTCAGATGTCAGGGCTTTTGATGTGCTGATGATGCTCCTCAAAGAAACTGCCAGGCCTGGCCCTCCACATCAGGGGGATAGGGCACCTAACAAAGCCAGGAAGAATCGCCACACCATGGGCACCATTCTGTTTGGGAAATGTCAGGAGCTCCGTGGAAGGAGGAAGTCTGTGTTCCTGTATTTCTATCCACTGAGGCAGACAGTAACGGATGGCTGTCCTTCTTCTGATTTGTCAAGCTATTACTTGGTTGGAGTGGGTCAGAAAGGGGGCGGGGAAGACATTACAGTCAAGGGCTTCTCTGGGCAACAGGGAAGTTCTGAAATGGAGTTTTTCCAAAAATGCCCCTTTGACTTCTGTGCTGAAATGAATTCTGTTTAAACCAGCCCCAGATTGTGGCCTTGAATCCCTCTGGGAATGAGCTGGGTCGTTCACAGGGTGGCTCTGATTCTGTAGGCAGCATGTGCTACATTTCAAGGGATGTTGTCAAGGTAAAAAAAAGCCTTTGAAAAAGATTCCATAACCAGGTCACTAACAACACCTTTAATTACACAGAGAGAAACAAAGGTAATTATAGCCTCTGTCAGCATCCTGGGCTGGTGGCTCCCCAGCCAGGCATTCACATATGGTGAGGGTGTTATCCTCTTGTTGAAACGAAACACTTCAGGTTTAAGATGGGGTTGAAAGATGAGTTCATTTCCCCCGGAAACATTCCCTTCTGATCCATGCCTGATGGACCAAGCATATTTCCCTTTGAGCCTCTGAGTGCTTTGATGGCAGAAGTCCCTCCCCTTTGCTTTTTGTCTTTGGATAGACTGAGACCTGCATGTAAATTCAACAAGGGCAATGACCTTTTCTGTCTTATTCCCTATTATATCCTCAGTGCCTAAAACATAGGGCTAAAGCACAAAACCCAGTAATAGTACCCTGGGTAAGGGAAGGATGAATACATGAATGGAACTGGTCTAGAAGCCTGGCAGAGTGGGGGCTGAATGTCACCAAGTTGTGGGGGCAAGCAATCCTTCTAGAAGGGCCTTAAGGGGAGGCCTCTGAGTTCTGAGTGCCCTGGGCTCTGGTTGAGAGGATCAGCCGTAGAGTGTATGGGAGTATGGGGGTGGGGGGAAGGGGGATGAAGTGGTTATGGGTGGATGGGACTTTCATGCCTGAAGCTCATGTCTTTCTACCACAGCTCAGTACTGGCAAAGGCCATCTGTTACTCCACTGAGGCTCCCAGTAAGCCTTGCTCACCTGCACAAGCAAGGGTGTCCTAGGCACCCTGCTTAACTCTGTCTTCAAACCCTTCCACTTCAGCCTTTCCTGTCCACACATATTGAGAGTGATGGAGGTGGTGCAGGTGACAGAGGGTTTCCAATGGGGGCAAAGTGAGGAAAAACCCATGCTTCTGCCCAGGAAATTCTATGAGCACGGTAAAGCTGAGAAGCAGAGGAATGGGAACAGTGTTTTGGCGGAGGTGGAAAGAGCCTCCACATGTTTGAGGGGAGAGGACTGTAAGAGCCTGTGCCTAGATGAGCATGTGTATTCCTGTTGTAGAACATGTGCTCACGGGGCCGCCGAATGCTCATTATCCCCAAGCAAGCCTGCCTGCTGGTACTATCTCCTCCACTTCCTGGCCAAGAAAGCAACTTAAATCAGAGTGTAGTGATGTACTAGCACACAGAACTCCTGTAATCTATGTTCTGAGATGTTTTATGATGAAGTTGGAGTGGATGTGGACTTTCTTTTTGTGTTTAAATGGGTGCCCAAGCTATCTGCCCTTGGAACACTTTCTGCGGGACGAAAATGTTGCTGTACTGAGGTGGAAGTTAGTTCTCATCCAGAACAGAGAGATTAGGATACAGGTCAAGTACCTGTCTCCCCTCTGGGGGCCTGTCTTCCCTTTCTAGAATCACCATTTCAGCTCAGGAATTTCAATTTGGAGCCAGAGCCATTTTGGTGCCACCAAGGAGGACACTGAGATGTCCGGCCTTCTGATGTCCAACCTTGCCCAGGGACATAATGGTGGCCCAACTAAGAATGACATCATTGTCACAGCAGCTAATGCTTATGGAATGTTTTTTGTGTGCCAGATGCTGCACCAAGGGCTTTGCATGTGTGAGCTCAGTTGATTCTCATAAAACCCATAAGTTCTTTTATTATTATTATTATTTCCACTATATTGATGAGGAAAGGGAAGAAAAGGGAGGTCAAGCAAACTGCTCAAGATCATGGAGCTAGTGAACAACAAAGTTCTGAATTCTGGTTCAGTGTTCTTTGTACTATCTCCTTTGCCAACAAGATACCCCAAATGCCTCTCTTTATTGCCATGACTTTGAAAGCCATCAGAGCCTGGGAATCTCAGGAGGTAGGAAGAAGAGGCTCAGGGGCCAAGACACAGATTGTGTAAGCTACACTAGAGATGGCAGGACACTCTTGTTAGAGCTGTGTTTATTTCCTTCTGTCTTTAAAGGGAATTCCACCCAGCAGAGTGCACAGAACCAAAAAATCCAATGGCCTTGTGAGCATGTGGAAATAAATTAATTCCAGCATTCAAATTAAGCATCCCTGTTGGCCTCTGGCCTTTCAAAAGCCAACAACAGACTGCAATGACAATGGGGCTTGAGCAATTATGATGAGAATATAAATGAACGTGATTTAAATACCAGAGGCATGATAATTTTAGGAATGGCTAAATAAACCTAATAATCTCATTCTTGCAATGTCCAATTATGGTGTTTTAATTAAAACCTCCTAAGGAGATGGGCGGCTAGTCATGGCTTACCTTAATTATCTTTATACTTAGTAACTAGTCCCAAATTAAAAAAAAGGGGGGATTTCTGGTTCCCAGGGATATATGCCTATTTCATTTTTAATAATAAATGAGGAAGTGTTTCTTGAGAGGCTTTTAGGAGCAAGTATTGTTCCAGGTATTGGGGTAGCCTGAAAAACGTGACCCCTTAGTACTAGAAGACAAAATCCATCTTGATGAAAGGGTATCTCACACTCAAAGGCTATGGGCATATAAGTGTGAAATACGTGGACAAACCAATGAATACAAAGATGTTTAAAAGAAAGAGATAATTGACACAGGAGGTCAAATATTGAACTAATACCCCTGAATTATGAACTGTGACTCGCAGAAACTTTTTCAGATTAAGGTAACCAGAAAATTGACACACAAAAAATAAATCCTAGAGTTTAAACCCCAACATAAACCCTTTAGGTAAGGATGGGAAAAACCCCAAAACTTGCAACTCACATGAGTCAAGTAGTGGCCAAAGTGGAACATTTTCTGGGGCCCAGTACCATGAACTTGATAAAGTTCCTGTCTGGTTCAGGCAACAAGTGGGGACCACAGACTTCCAGTTCTAGAAGAAGGCCCTAACCTTCTTCCTCTTATTAAAACAGGAAAGTTAACAGAGAAATTTTTGCAGCAGTGGCTGAAGGAAACCAAGCAGTCTAGTTGCATACTGTAGAAGAAGTTATAAAAAGTAAAGATATAGTCTCCCACCCTTTGAAAAATTCCCAGGTGCCTCCCTAGAGGAAGAAAATAAATACCTTCAATTGGCAGGGTACAGGTGACAGAGGAGATGAATTCTGTCAAAGTGTGCTGCTAGCAAATTTCTGGGTTAGGTGGAATGATAAGGAGCCCACAGCCAAGGCTTCTGGGGAGAAGAGGCTGGGCTCTAGCCGGCTGAATTTAATTCATGGGGAGATATCAGGGACTTGGGCACCCAGGGCCCTCACAGGCTGAATGAGATAAAGCTCTTTCTTGTCTCTGGAGTCACGTGTTGGGTGAATTTTTTGATATGGTTTAAAGGCCCAGGGAGGTTTTCTGATGCTTCCCTGACAGGGGCCACTGGTGACGAAGCTATATGCAGGCATGGCTTAATTGGTGTCCCATGCCTTTTTTTTTCCTCCTGAGCAGATGATATCTCTTTTTACAGAGATGTTTTTACTCTTGCCTTTCTCGACTGAAATCCTCCTCCTGTGAGTTGGTTGGGGGAGAGCTTGAATGAGGAACACTGATAGTTTGGCAGTTTACGACCAACATGGAGTTTCACCCCACATGGCTTCCTCTAGCTTCCCTTTAATGCGGCCTCACAAACCACCTTTAGCTGTTATTAAAGAGGTAGTACCTTCTAGAGGGGGTGCTCCTCCTGCATCCTACTAATGATGGTGGTGCTCCATCATCAGGGATATTCAGTTTGTGAATCTGACCAACCGTTATATCTGACTTAGATCTTTAAAGAAAGCAACACTACACAGCATTCTGTCCCTAACCCATGAGAGCCTGGAAAGCATTGAAGGGTCCCTCCCACATAGGGGTGCCAATGTGTTGCTCTCTTAAATTTCTACTACTAATGAGGCGGGGTGCAGATTAATAGCACAGTCATGTCTGGAGTCCATGGACCTGATTCCTTTGTCCTCAGGAGATGCCTGGCTTAGTACTGAAAAGCGTGAGGGATCATCACAAGCCATGGGCTTAACTGACATAAACAGGGGAGGTGATAGGGATGCTCCTATGTTACCTATTAACATGCCTGCTAGATCTAGCCTTTTCAAGGCAGGGAGATTTGGGGTACGAGCACTTCCGGGACACAGGAGGGTCAGCTTACTCCCTGGGGCTTGGATCCTAACTGCTATTGGGGAAGCAATGTCTTGCCACCCCGTTGAGGGGAAGGTGCTTTCCCAATGAAGTGGTATTCGTGTTCGTGCAGAGCATTAAGCCTGGCACCCACCTATAATGATGTTTTAACATTCTGTCTAATTAGTTTTTCTCACTAGCTCTTGGATGACTCCTGCACTCTATAATTATTTCTTTCACTGGCACTTATGCCGATATTGTACTCTTTGCCTAATAATTACTGTAATTATAGTCACTATCTGTGAGTTTGGTGCTTGTGTGATAAACGGTTTTATTATATGTGTTTGACGGCAAGTGATTTCTAAGTGGGCGTCTATAGGAAATTATTAAGGTACTGCTCTGAGACATGTTAAAATGTTTTTGGATAATAAATAACTTGATGAGGTAGTAACATGACAAGAGAGAGCGGCAGGGAGCGAGATGAAGTTGAATTAAAAAAAAAAAGTCTTCCATATCGCAGATGCAGCCTAAGGGCAGAAGGGGGCCAGTCTGCACTGCTGGCTGCTTTGGGGTCCCCCCTGCAGCACACATGGGGCTCAGGTGATCTTCAATACTGAAAACAGCAACGGTCCAGAAGTGTGAGGAGCGCACCCTCAACCAGTGCTGAGCTCCCTGTCCTTCCTCCTTCCTGCAGGCTGACTCCCCAGCATCAGCTTTCAGAGGCCACTGGGCCCCAATTCCAGGACTGGGTTCCTGGAAATCAGGAATGCTTCTGTGGGAAACTCCTGAACTGAATACTTCTTGTTTTTGAGGAAATTCAGGGATCAGCTCTACTTTGCCACCAGAAAGAGGGAGTTGGTGGGACTGGAAGGTCCCAACGAAAGTAAAAACAAGCAAGCCTGAAATTGAGGACTCAGTTTCAAAGCCACTACATTGTCTGGGAGTCTTTATCTCAGGTCACTCAGGCATCTCCCATCCCTGGAGATCCTCAGTTATGTCTGTGCATAGTTTTGTTTTCTGTACTACGCAGGCGATCTGTGCTTCTATTACACTTCAGTTACCTACAGATCAAACTCTTATGTTTGCTCAGCACATTTTGTGGGCCCCCTAAACTATAATAATTAAGCTTCACTTATTAGCTCTTACCAAGTGCTGTGTATTATGCTAAATGCTTTATAAGCATTATTTCATTTAATCCTCCCACCCATTCGTTGAGTTATGTACTGTGATTTTTCCATTTTGCAAACATATAGGAACTTGCCAAAGTCACACACTACTACTAAGGGGCAGGCAGAGCTAGGGTTTCCAGCCAAGCAGGCTGACCCTAAAGCCTGCATTAACTTGTCTCTCAATTTCTATGAACAATTAGACAATACGCATGTGTTTAGGAAATGCTAAACAATGGACTTAACGCATGTTAAGTTTCTTAGCGTAGACAGATGATGAAGGTTAACAGAAAGTGATTCATTACCTCCTTGAGCATTTTCCTTTCCCAGACAACAAGAGTTGCTTTATCAGAAGCCTTTGAGACACCCCAGAGTCCAAGTGACTGTGGAGGGCTGGGGAACCCAGGAGATTGCACACCAAACTCTGGGCTAGGTGTGGGTTCATGCCCAGGGTGATGTCAGGGAAGGCTCAGGGGTGAGTGAGTCACAGCACAAAGGGGAGAGGGGTGGGACAGCCTCACCTGGGCATATGTACTCCTTCTTCTGCACATCAGCCACGTTGAAGCCCCTCAGCTGTACAGGAGCCATACAGAGTGTGAACTGGCCAATTGTCCGTCGCTGTCGCAGCCAATCTGAGAGCCAGGCCAGGTGGCAGTCACAATACAGGTGGTTGGAGTGGAGGCGCCTGGGAGAGGGAGAGACTCAGGTAAGACGCTGTCACAGAGTGAAGTGAATAGAGCTGGCCAAACCTTCTGTGCTCCTGTGCCTAGAGTGATAGCCTTCAGGAGCCGAGGGAAGCATTTCCCACTGCTCTAGTGAGTTACCATGGGAGCCTCTGCCCTTTTATTGCCAAACTGCAAATGACTGTTACCTTCACATTCAGGTCACATCCAACTGATGCCTCCAGGATTCTGAACAGTTCCCTATTTCTTAATAGTAATTCTACCCTTTTCTTTCCTACTCAAGAAAACCTCAGGATGGAGGAGGAGAGTGACATTATTAAAGCGATGGTTTGGATTCAAGTCAACCTTCAAGGGGTAACTCAGTTGCAAATTTCAGTACTGTACTTAGCCTGGGTTTCAGATAGCTTACAACAGCTTCTCAATCTCAGTGCTTCAGTCTATGGCGGCACTGTGGCCAACAGCTGCTGCTGCCTTCACTCTTTCTCTTTCCTTTCCTCCCTAAAGTGAAAGAATCCCTACATGGAATGCTGGAGGGCTTGCATGCACTAGCCCAGTGAGCAGGGCATGCAGGCAAGGGTCCTACATCTTCTTCCACCTACCCCCATTCAAATAAAGGGCTGTCCATTCCAGACCCCTGCAGCCCACAGCAATGTCTCCACCTTGCCCTCCCTTCCTTCCCAAGTTAAACTACCAGGTGTATTTGCTACTCTGGTTTAGGTGCCCCTCTTAAGACACACCCCTCTGCCCCCCGTGCCAAGCAGTTCCAAGACTCTTTTGCTTTTCCTCCTCCAGTAGCCATGAACCAGATCAATTTCTCGCCTCTGAGTGATTAAGGTTCCCTAGAGGGATCTGTATGTTCTATTTCTGAAAGGAATCCCATCTGGTTAAATAACTTGAATTACTTTCCACTAACTGGGAGGCAAACTAAAGATATGCAGGGGCTTGTACAGGCTCTTCCCCAAGGCTTCTCTATCAGGGGCTTCCAATTAGCACCCCCCCAACCCTAGGTCATCAGAAGTAGTGGTAGGTAAGTTTTATTTACATCAGCTTATAACACACTTGAGTTTCTGATGCAAACTTCAAATGCCCGATCCTGAACATGCTAGTCAGCCAGCAGTGTCTTGGGACTTTTAAGCACTCTGTGTCAAGCTGGTTCATACTGAGTGGCAGGTTGAAGCAGTGGCTTGGACTACCTCCATGCCTGAGAAGGAGAGCGCTGAAGGGCTCCTGACCACACTTGACTGAGTATAAAGTTAGCGTTGCTGAACATCAGTCAAGTGCAGCTAACTTGAGGGGTGTGCCGGCGGAACATTCCTGCCATTGCATGGGTGCAAAGCTTGGGCAGATCAGGGCCACTGGGGGCCTTGACAGCCTCAGGGAGTCCCAGATCCCATCCCATCTGCTGACTAAATAAACCCTTATCCCATGTAGAATGCGATTTTTTTTTTCTGCTGAAAAAGAATTTGAAATGTTTTTTATGATTTTGTTTCAAAATGATGGAATTTTGATGTTGTAATGTTCTTTTGGATTTCAGAGCCAATACATTAAGGTTGAACACATTTTCATAGGTTCCTAGTCCTAAGGTGCTATGCCTATAATGGGCCCCAAGCAATTCTCCCCTTTGAATTTCAAACCCCAGACTCCTATGCTGCCTCCTCTTCATGTGGTACTTCAGAAAAAGGTGCTGCAGGTGGGAAGGGAGAGGGGAGGCAAAGTCCTAAACTAGGGGAATAACATGAAAGAAAGGAGGGAATTCTTCTACACTGAGCCTTCTTGGGAAATTACAGCATGAGTGAAAATAATCTGTTTCCTGACCTATCAGTGAGTTGTAGAGTGAGACACAGAGAGATAGGGACAAAGACAGATAGAGAGGAGCGAGAGAAGGTGAGGGAGGCGAGAAAAGAGAGGAAGGGGGACTGAGAGAGGAGGGATAGAGTGTCGGCTCTATGGCCAGGAATAGATTACTGGATATAAAGGCTACCTAGTAGAATGGCAACAGGGGGTTGGTTCTTAGGGACAAGGTAGAGTGGAGGTAGGCTGCAATGGTAGCACAGGCTGAGGTACTGGGGCTCTTTCATGTGCCAGGAGAATCAGAGCCTTCTGATGAGAGTCTGGCTTCTATGAGGAAGGCAGTTGTGTTCTTTGGCAGAGACGTATGGAAACTGAGGAAACGGATTCCCCTGAAGCCCTGAGCATGGGCCCATAAGGGAGATCAACCCCAACAAATTCCCCTTCAGTTCCAGTAGGGGGTAAGAGATCAATGGAATGACAAAAATGAGGGTTAAGTAAGTCAGATCCTTAAGCTGATTAATTTCTGGGATAATGAAAATGTTGGAGGTTTCCTTTTGGAAGATTACATTAGGTTGGTTCTTTTTCAATTCTTGCTGGCTGGCCCCAAGTTACCTCTCTTTCTAACCTTGCTACAGATGGTTCCTAACCCTTTGCCCACCTTTGTAGGAATTTCCCCCCTTCCAAGTGGGACCATGGAAAAGAGGCGACCAAAACTGACTTGGAAGGCACCTGAAGGCTCTTGTCAAAAGCCTAGGACGGTGGAAAGGCTCAGATCCTCCCTTGGAATTTTACCCACCAGAAGTGCTGGCAGAGTTGAACTGGGAAGATTCTTCCAAGGCGCAGCTTCTCCTATCATGCTTGGGAGATCAAATTGAGTGGTATCATCCCAAATAGTAAGATTGTGAGAAAAGTAATCACAGTGATCACGGAACATGAACCTGGACACTGCCAGGAGTATTCCTGATTCCCTCAAGTGAGAAGGAAAATTATTTTAATTACTTCTTTTAATTTTGGTGAATTGGGATGGCAATGTCCTGAGGGAACGTGGTCTCCAGTGGCCCTTCTCCCCTTCCTTAGCTCACCTGGAATATACTCTTCTGACTTAGTTTCTGGTGAATGGAATGAGTTCTGGCTCTGATGCCAAATTGCCCAAACCTGACATTGCCTCTCTGCTTTCCTACTCTGACTTTAGGCAATGATTTAACTCTGGGCCTCAGCACTCTGATCTGTAAAATGGGGATATTAATTGTGCCCTCTTTCTAGGGTTGTTGTGAGGATTGAAACAATTCATGAGACATGCTTAGCACAAGGCCCTACACACCATGAGCCACCACAGTACCATCTGTGGTCATTACTGTGATGAGGACGCTAGGTCCACACTTCTGTGTCCTACCAACCCACGGCTATCCCTGTACAAGGCTATCATTTCTTACTTAGACACCAAGGCATCAAGGTGGTTTCTGCATGTTGTTCCGCAGTCTTTTGCTGCTGGAAATCCCATATTCCATGTTGGCCAAACCACCTTCACAAAAGATAAGGTGAATGAATACAAATGCCAATTTGTAAAAGGTGCCTTTTAGCCACAGGCGCTAAATTAAATTTCCAGCAAATCCTTTTAGAGAGGGTCAGTGTTCATTTTCTATAAAATGTGGCTTTCTGAATTAAATATAAAAGCTTTCCTTTAGAAATCCCATTTATGACTTCCTTCCTCTCTCCTCTTCCCTCCTCTCCCCATACTATTTCCCCCCCGCCCCTACTTTAATTACAGTGAAGGGGGATTAGTCAGCACAAGTCTCTGGGGAGTTCTGTACAGAGCTGTCTCTGAAATTAAACTAAAGAGAAAGTGGCAGCAGGCATGGAGCAAAGAGAACAGACGAGATTGATTGATCTGAACTCATCAGATGAGTGTTCAGGACCACAGGCAAGGGTGACAACAGAAACGAGGAGAAGAAACCCTTCTGCCCTCCTTTTCCACCCAACACAGCCAAACAAAGCACATGAGGTCCAGACCAGGCTACCCCTGGCCCCCATCTCATGGACCCAGCCCAGCTCCTGTTACTGCCACTCCTAGACTGAGAACAAGAGGGGCAGCCGAAATCACAGAGGAGAAGCCACAGGAGCTGGACTGCGGGTTTCTGTAGGTGAGGACCATTTTTCTTCTATTCAACCAACCTGTCTGGGGAGACGCAGGCCCTGTACCTGGAAGCTCGCCTTCAGCTTCTTGGCCCGGAGCCCTTGGCACGCTCTCCCGCAGCTCATCTGTGGCATGCTGTGCTCTGAAGACCCCATGGTTCTCCTTAAAACCCCATGACTGCACCATCCCATTTTATTTTATTTTTATTATTATTATTATTATTTTAAATAGTTTATTGTCAAGTTGGTTTCCATATAACACCCAGTGCTTATCCCCACAAGTGCCCTCCTCCATGTTAAAGCGGAAGTAGAAGGGGGGCGCCCGGGTGGCTTAGTCGGTTGAGCGTCCGACTTTCGCTTAGGTCATGATCTCGCGGTTCGTGGGTTCGAGCCCCGCGTCGGGCTCTGTGCTGACTGGCAGCTCAGAGCCTGGAGCCTGTTTCAGAGTCTGTGTCTCCCTCTCTCTCTGACCCTCCCCTGCTCACGCTGTCTCTCTCTCTGTCTCCTAGAAAGAAATAAAACATTAAAAAAAATTAAAAAAAAAAGCAGAAGTAGAAGGATAGATTTTCTTGGTTGAATTATGCTATCACATGAGGCTTGGAAGGGAGGAATAGGGCGCAATGGTGAACACTGGGTTCAGATTCTTCTTGTTGAGCGCACACCATAACCGGGCCCTTTACATGCCAGTGTACCTCATTCTCACAACAACTGTGAGACAAGCATTTAATTCACTGTCCCTGCAGGGCAGAGAGACAAAGAAACTTGCCCTGAGTAAGTGGCAGAGCTCCCCTTTATACTCGGGTCTGCTTCGGGTTCTCTGCACTGTCTCCTTACACAGTGCTTCACTGGCCTCTGCTTCATTCTCCGCCCCCGAGATGAGGTCACTTCCTCACTAATGCAGGTTCCCAAACCTTATGAGTATCAAAATCTGGAGGGCTTGTTAAAACCCAAGGGCTGGGCCTACTCCCAGAGATTCTGAGGGTTTAACAGATTCCAGGTGATGCTGGTGCTGCTGGTCCAGGGACCCAACTTTGGGCACAACTGCTCTAAGGAGTTTTAAATCTCTGTGGATTCCATGTTGCTTAGGGGGTATCACTTAGCTGGCTGCTTGGTGCTTTAGTCCAGATTTCTGGATAGATATTCAGTACCATTTAGAATACTACATGGCAATGAGAAAGAATGAAATCTGGCCATGTGTAGCAACATGGATGGAACTTGAGGGTGTTAGGCTGAGTGAAATAAGTCAGGCAGAGGACAGATACCATATGTTTGCACATATAGGAGGATTAGGAGGAACTTGACGAAGGACCATGGGGGAGAAGAAGGGGAAAAATAGTGGGGAAGAGGGAGGGAGGCAAACCATGAGAGACTCTTGAATGCGGAGAACAAACTGAGGGCTGATGGGGGTGGGGGGAGGGGAAGGGGGGTGATGGGCATGGAGGAGGGCACTTGTGGGGATGAGCACTGGGTGTTATATGGAAACCAACTTGACAGTAAACTATTTAAAAAAAAGATATTCAGTACCATTATTGTCTACTCCACAAGTACTGCACATACCTCGTCTCATCTGATCCTCACCACCGCCCCCATTTATAGAGGAGAGAACAGAGGTCCCAGAGCTCACAAAGGGTACAGCAGGAATTGCAGCTCCTTGCCTTGTCCTTAAATGTATTTAGCTGAAAACTCTTGGCGGCTGGCTCTCTTCTATTACTGCAATGCAAACACCAATGAGGTTCCACCAAGACAACCATCAACATGAACCTCTGGTGGAAAGGCCAATGGAGTCCGTTTGCAGAGAAACTCACAAAAGTATTTCTGGCTGATAGGAGAAAAGAACTTCCTAGGTGATAAAGACAACTGCTCTTGGTATGAGGTGTTAAGAGATTTGCTTCCTGACTACACAGAAAAGGAAGGCTTGAGCCTACCCCTAAATTAAAGGTAAGAACCAAGTTCCTGTATTCTAATATCAGAATATCATCAAGGGAGCAGGGGAGTGTGTTGGGTGTGGGCTGGGAGGAAGGGGAGAAGCAGGGACTAAGGCTCCCCCTCCTCCACTGGACAGAGGGGAAAACATAACCACGGCACTATGATGGAACTGTCAATGGCACATAACATTAGCTAAGGAAATAGTATATCATTATTTCCCAGTTCTATACGTTTTGTGACAATATAACACTAGTAGACTTTCCGTGAGGGTGGAGAACACAAAGATGAATTCCCACATCCTAGGGATAAAGAGAAATGAAGTCTGTCCACTGTGGCATGGGGGTTCAGAACCATGGGTGGCACTGTCCCACTTCTCCCCCTTCCGTTGCTCCCCAAAACCTCTTAGTTAACAGTGGAGGGAGGCCGTGTTTGCTCCAGAACCCATCTGCAGAGCCAGCACAATAGGTTTTACTAGCAGCTCAGGGTGCAGCATGTAGGGATGAGTGAGGCCAGTAGTGGGTTGGGGCAGAAGCAGGGATCTTTACTCACAGCGTTCGAATCTTCGGCATGTGGTTGAAGCTAGTGACCAGGATGCGGCTAATGTTGTTGTTGTTGAGGGTGCTGTGAAGGTAGAGGAAAAAGGGAAATGGTTAACAAGGAAGTAACATGGGGCTAGGGCAGTACCAAAATGCTTTTGGAAGCTGGGGGGAGGAAAAGGTGTGAATACCAAAAGAATCATAAGTTAATAGCTATGGAGCAGCTTGGAGACAAGGGGGCAGATCTCCAGATGATAAGAGGATCCCTGATTCCTTTTTTTAAAAAAAATTTTAACCTTTATTTATTTTTGAGAGAGAGAGACAGAACATGAGCAGAGGATGAGCAGAGAGAGAGGGAGATAGATCCAAAGCAGGCTCCAGGCTCTGAGATGTCAGCACAGCATCCGATGTGGGGCTCGAACTCACAAATCATGACCTGAGCCGAAGTTGGACACTTAACCGACTGAGCCACCCAGGTGTCCCCCACCCTCCTATTCCTTTTTTTAGGTGGTTCTTTCCTCCCCTCTGGTGGAGATCCATTATTCAAGGACCTACCCACCTGGAATGGTAGAATCACTTCCTGAAATTCTACTATGTGCTGAGTGCCTCATTATGGTATCTCTAATTCACACAACCACAGTGCCAGTTGCATATTACTGTCCTCATTTTAGAGAGAAGAAAACGGATACATCTCATCTTGTTTAGTAACACATGTCCCTACCAGGTGGGGATTATCTTCATGCTACACATGGGGAAGCTGAGCAATGGAGGGGTGACATAATTTTCCCAAGGACCCCGAGCTGCTAAGCGTGGGACATGGGATTTGAATCTAGCAATATCTTGCTCCAATTTCCCTGCCCTGTCCATTGCACATACTGTCTAATACAGAATGTTCATTCTGTTACTGTTTTCTCATTAGCTCATCTCCTCTTACTCCGCCACAGGCCCCCACTGGCCCAGGAAGAAGCTTTTCTTTGGAAGCTAAGCAGACTCCTTTTGTCCTTGGCTCTTCATAAACACAGTGCCTTTCTCCTAAAACTCCCTCCCAACATTTTCTATCCTGTGCCTTACTATAGCCTTCAACCTGGTCCATACGTGATTCAAGTGGAGTCGTATATACCCTAGTTGTGTGATCTTAGGCAAATTATGAGTATCTCTTATCTACAGGTTATTCATTGGCAGAGGGAGGCAGGTAATGTTTCCTACCTCACAGGATGGTAAGAGGTGCAGCGTGCAGTATATACTCAGTAAATGGAGGCTACCATTTTACTGATGCTGGTGGAGAGAATGTAGTCCTGTCCTGGTCATTCCTGTTTCCCCTACCCCAACCTCCATGGAAACAAAAATACAGCTTCATCTAGTACAGTAGCCTCCAAATCCACTGCACCCTAGGGGCCTGTGTAGGTTTCTTCTCCCCCAGCCCCAGGCCACCAGGATTCCAGTGATCACACCCCCTCGCCCCAGGCTACTCCTCAGTTCCCCAGGGCCTACTTGGCATTTGTTTGGCTAGCAGGCCAGAAGGAAATCTATCTACCTAAAGACACAGAACCTAGAACCTAGTACTTTTCCTTCTCCCTTCCCATATTTACCTTGTGTCCAGCACTATTTTAGGCACATGGTATCGTAAAGAGGAAAAAGCAGACCACATTTGTTTGCCAGCTCTGTCTCCTCCATACTTTACCAAGTGCAGACACTTGGCATTTTATGAAATTGAACCTACGTAGCTGTTTTGTTTCATGCGGCCTAACTTTTCTATGAAGTGTGCTAACCCATCCTGTCTCCACACAGCCAGGAAGCCTTCAGAACATCTTATCTGATCAGGCTGAAGAATCCGTCACTCCACTTCCTTGGCAGAAAGCCCCGGAAGTGGGGACTATGCCTCACACCAGTCCTACATCGGATTAGGAATGCCTCTGGGGCAGAAATTATGGCCTTTGTTTCCCTTTCTACCTGCCCCTGAGTTCTAGGCTCCACAACTGAGGGATACCTGGTTATTAGGATCATTGACTCACTACCAGACAAAAATCTGGCCACCTTTTCCTCTCAGAGGCAAAAAGCAAGAAGCCTTTGCAGAAAAGAGGCTTCCTTCCAACCATGCCCAGCCACTCACATCAGGCTGAGTTCACAGCCAGCCCTAATTTAGCCGAATACACAGTGCAGTTATATGCAGGGCTCGACTCTAACTGCATCCGGCAGTAGTCCGGTAGCAATGACTTATTAATGTATTACTACACTGATATTTAAATGTGAGCTGTAATGAGGGCTATAAAACATTTACGATAATAGCAATTATTCCAGAACCAAAATGACTAAACACAGTATTCAGACTTTCATGATTTGCTGTGTGGGGCTGGCCAGCCCAGGAATGTCAGAGGGCTGGTCACCTCTTGGATGCTGATCTCCCTGGCAGTTACAGTTTTTGTTTCCCTAATAAACACAGATTTATTTGATCTCCAGGCTTGGTGGCTTTTGCCCATGTATGGAGCACAGTGCTCTATCTGGTTCTTGCATCCCTAAGTAGTTGGCCTTCATTGGAGGTGATGTGGTCATAACCCTAACACAATGAAGCAGGGTTGGGGAGCATGTGCCTGGAAGGCAGAGACCTGGGTCAGACTCTGGCTCTGCCACTTACAGCCTGTGCAACCATGAGGAAGTTTTCTTAATCTCATTAGGTTTCCTCCTTTGTAACACAGAGATAATAATAGCACCAATCTGACAGAGCTTTGGTGGTGATTAAATAAGATGATACTAATAATTGTCAACATGAACTGAGAGCTACTGTATGCCAGGCAGGCACTGAACTGAGGGTACTACTTGTACTATCTCATTTAATTGCTCCAAATACTCTATGAGGCAGGTATTTTTGTTATCACCTCCATTTCATGGACGAAGGAAGTGGTAGGACCAGGATATGAATCCAAACTAGCCTGACTCCACGAATGGTGCCTGGATTTGTTGTCTACCACTAAGATAACAGATTACTAAAAGTTTAGTGGCATAACACAACACAAATTTATTTTCTTAAGTCTAGAAGTCCGAAGTCTAACATGGGTTCGTGGTACCACATTTCTTCTGGAGGCATCAGGAAGAGAATGTTTCATTGTCCTTTTGCCACATTCCTTGGCCTGTGGTCCCCTCCTTGCAGTATTCTGATCTCCTGCTTCTGTGGTCACATCTCCTTCTGTTCACTATGATCTGCCTCCTTGTTATGAGGACCCTCAGGAGGATGTTCAGAGCCCAAGTGGATAATCCAGGATAATCTTCTCTTCTCAGAATCCTTATCTTAGTCACATCTCTCAAGTCCATTTTGCCATATAAGGTGACATTCCTAAATTCCTGGGATGAGGACAGGGACATTTTTTGGAGAGAGGGGCACTATCCAGCTAACTACCATGCCCTGAAACCAGGCTGTTGTTACACACAGCCTGGCTCGTACGCAATGCTTAGTTATTTTAGCTTGGGTTTGTTTAGTATTTTACAATTTACAATATGCTTTCACATTCATCTCATTTCATGCTTGTAGAACCTTGAGGTTGGACTTCTTATCCCCCTTTTATAGATGAACAATTTCAAGCTACCAGGGGACACCCAGGGTAGCACATGAGCTCCTGGAGGATTTGGGAATTACTGTTCTTTTTTTTACACCACAATGTCTCCTGACTTACCCACTGTCTCCTGTTTTCAGGCAAGCTTGTTACCCTAGCATGGACATTCTCTGTCATGTCCACCCTGGCACCTAAAGCTAGAAAGAACTGCACAAGTGCTTCCTGTTCTATTAACTTCCTTGAAAATTATCCAACAGGAAAATAAATGTGTGGGTCCGACAATGCCTCCCCTTGCCTTCCCGGATAGCTGGCCCAGACTAGGCCATGGTGACCTCATCACCTCGTCTTTTTCTTTTTTTTTTTAATGTTTTATTTATTTCTAGGAGAGAGAGAGAGAGAGAGAGAGAGAGAGAGAGAGAGACAGCGGAGCAGGGGAGGGTCAGAGAGAGAGGGAGTCACAGACCGAAATAGGCTCCAGGCTCTGAGCTGGCAGTCAGCACAGAGCCCGACGCGGGGCTCGAACCCACGAACCGCGAGATCATGACCTAAGTGAAAGTCGGATGCTTAACCGACTAAGCCACCCAGGCACCCCTACCTCGTCTGATTTACCTCCATCTCTTGGAGAGTTTCTGCCACTTCTAGAATTTAGTCTCAACCTCACTGCTCTGCTCCTTTGGACAGATTTTGAGAAAACACGCCTTACCCCTAGTCACCCGAGTTGGAGGTTTCCCACCAAATAAATGCTCTCAATTCAGCATTTTCTATCAGGTGTCAAGATCAAGCTCAGGGTCAGATTAATTCTGTAAGACTTCAGAACTACTCTGGCCTCCCCCCTTTTACACCATCAGAAGCTCCTGAACGGGCATTTCAGTCTAAACTAGAAATAAGGCCATTCCTTCCCCACCCCCATGAGATTTAAAGACAGTGTGTCTACCTCCCTCTTCTTTTTTTTCTATAGAACGCTTCTCTATTGTACTGTATTTATATTGAGACTAAGTGTGGCTGGTAAACTGTGTAGTCACTCTTCTGTTTTGTCGTAATTGGAACACAAATGTTTAATGAAAAAGGATCATTTTCCCTATTAAAATGATCCATGTGGACAATGCTACTTTTAACAATGGATCCCATTTCCCCTCGATTGTGAGCACCAGGATGAGGGCATTAAACTTTTCTCCCCCAGGGCACTAAGGGATTAGTGAACTTATTGCTCCTGTAGAGCACAACTAGAACCCTGCTACCATGAAAAACTACTTATGTTCCTCAGCTAAATACCAGGGCACTGTGGCAAGACAAGGCTCCCCAGTAATGAAGAATGCATGAGGAAGCTGTGCACGTACTGATCTGTTCCAGCGGTTGACAGACTACTCCCCACAGGTCAAATCCCATCCAATATTGAATGTTTCTTGTAAATAAAGTTTTATCCACCCATTTATGGATTGTCTATGGCTGCTTCCATGTCACAACAGCCGAATAGATGTGACAGAGCCCACAGGGCACAAAGCCTAAAATATTAACATCTGCCTTTTTATAGAAAATGTTCACTGATCCTTGCTGCTCTAGAACTGGGAAATTCCAGTCCTGCCTTTGTCAGTAATTAACTGTGATCTGCTGGGCAAGTGGAATAACTGTTCTGTAAGAAAAGGGGATTAGGGGGCGCCTGGGTGGCTTAGTCGGTTAAGCGTCCGACTTTCACTTAGGTCATGATCTCGCGGTTCGTGGGTTCGAGCCCCGCGTCGGACTCTGTGCTGACTGTCAGCTCAGAGCCTGGAGCCTGTTTCAGTCTGTGACTCCTCTCTCTCTGGCCCTCCCCTGCTCACACTGTCTCTCTCTCTCTCCTAGAAATAAATAAAACATTAAAAAAAAAAAAAAAAAGAAGAGGGGATTAGGTCAGAGACTGTCAAAACACTGGTAGGAAAGCCCAAGCAGCAACCAGGAGGGCTAGGAATCTAAAGTAGATGGTCTGACTCTAGAATCCATACATTTCTGGCCTGCATCACAGTCCCGTCTGGAAAATGGGTCCTACTGTGTCCAGAATCTACAATGCTGTGATGAAATCAGAGCCAAGGAGAAGGCTCTGTTCAAGGGACAGGGCAGGTAAATCCACCTTGGGTTGAGTATGGGATGAAAACTTGGGTAGTGGTTCTCCAAGTGTGGTCCCCAGACCTGCAGCATCACCTAGGAATTTACCAGAGATGCATATCCTCAGGCCCCACCTAGACCCACTGAATGGGAAGCTCTGAGTGGGGTCTCAGTCGTGTGTTCTAACATACCCTCCAGAGGATTCTCATGCAAGCTCAAGTTTGAAAACCATTGAGCTAGAGGCATAGTTAAGAATAGAGCCTTTATCTAAGTGTAGGGGACAGTATATAGGTTACCTTCTTGCTGACTCTGGGACTTGAAAGCCTCTTTTGTGGAGGGCATGGTGCTTTCCTGCTTAGAAAGAGGCCCAAGCTCTGAAACAGTACACAGCCCTCGACGGAGGTAGTTGTAATCACCCTTGGAAAGCTCCAACTTGGCATCTGCCCCTGGCTCCCCACTGTTCTCTGCTGAGTGCTGGAGTGTGACTCTCCCTCACATCCCTCAAGATAGCCATCTTTGATCTGGAGGAGCTAAGTCCAGCTGCAGCCACACCACCCTGGAAACCTTAATAAGGCTGACATTTCCCTCTGTCTCCTCCGATTAGGCCATCACTTTATCACTCTGTGCTTTCTTGGCTCTGGGTGTAATCTGCATGTTGTGTGTCTATAACACTATGTAATTGGCTCTAATGCAGCAATATTATCTGTGAGCATGTATCACATAATTGCAAAACCAGGCATCCACAATAAGTGCCACTGCAGTTTCCCAGTGTGCCAACCTTCCTGGGATACTCTCTGAGC
Organism: Proteles cristata cristata; assembly: GCA_017311185.1. Classification (NCBI taxonomy): domain Eukaryota; kingdom Metazoa; phylum Chordata; class Mammalia; order Carnivora; family Hyaenidae; genus Proteles; species Proteles cristata. The sequence continues at coordinate 167,479 of JAESUZ010004746.1, forward strand.
CCCTCCTCTTTCTCTCTGGGAATCTAAACTCTGTGGGTTGGATAAACCCTCTTAGAAGATTGGCCTATTTCCCTTGTCTCAAGGCAGGCTGACTGTTCCTTAAGTCTAGGTAAATAAGGTGGTTCCCTCCTTAACAACCCCAGGAAGGAGACTCCTGGTGAGTCATCAGCAGCCATGGCAGCAGAACATCTTTTTAAAGTGAGCTTGGAGATGCCTTGACTTGTACTTATAGACACCAGGGTCCAATGGCCAGCACTCTAGGCCCTGAAGATATAACTTCTCCAGCAGTACCTATATTGAATTCACAGGAGGCAGACACAAACCAAAGTAGGCAGCATCATTTTCTGAAGAGCAGCTGAGAGCAAATACTGCGGATGGACCCTGTAGGAAATATCTAAACTGCCGGCATGGGGGATGAAAAGCACAGGGGGATTCTGGCAGCATGCAGACCTCAAAGGGAGGGGTTGAGGGCTCACTTTTGCTTCTCCCCCTTGCTGGCTCAAACTGGGAAAGAGGAATGAACTGAGGATGCTTTAGGTGCCTGCTCTCTTCTCTTGTTTACATGTCAAAGCAGGACCAGCTTGTCCTGGTCTTGCTTAGAGGCTGCTGAATGACAGCCATCACAGCACCAGGAATCAAGGCCTATTGCTGATGACCAGGCCCTTCCACATCCTCCTTGGTCCTGGGAATGTGAGTGCTGTTGGCTGGCTCAGCCCACTAGAATGTATGTAGGTGCTGTCTCTTTGTGAACTTGGCTGCAAAAGAGCACACGCCAAATGCCCACTGAGGTTGAGAGTGGCATCCCCAAGTCTTTCCCCCAGCCCAGAGTCTCTCTAACTGATTGACTCAAGTCATTTCTGGATGAAGCTCCCCTGAATGTCCCCCTCCTAGCCAGGTTGAACTTGCCTTTCTCACCTAGCTGTGCACTGTTCTGCTTTGGCTGGAGGCCCTAGGAAACTCCAGAAATCAGGAAGAATGTATAATGACGCATCCTTTGAGAGAACCTAAACTGAATGTTATAGGTTCTTCCACGAACTCTGCCTTTTAATGAGTGAGACTAGTAAAGAATATTGCTTTAGTTTGAGCTTGCCAAGATCCTTCTGTAAAGATGTCAGTAACAGCAGTAAAAATATTAACTATTAAGTATCTGCTATGTGTTGGCACCAGGCTAAGCACTTTTCACACATTATCTCATTTAATTCTCCCAACAATCCTGAGGTTGTCACTTTCAGTTTGGAGCCTAAGAAAGATCAATGAACTCTGCCTTAATGATAGCCATAAACTTGTGGAAGCCAGTGTTCAAATACAGGCAAGAGGGATACCAGGGCCCTATAGTTTTAACTGTTACACAAAATTGCCTCTTATAGGATTATCTGACAGATGCTGGCTGTCCAATTTCCATGTCTTTTCCAAGGCAGAGATGAGTCCTATAGGCTAGTGCTGGTCTCAGTGCTCTCAGACTTCCATGTGGCAGGGAATGTGGTATTGCCTCACTGCCAAGGCTGCTCAAAGGCAATAATAGCATTACCCGACCCTCCTCTCATCCATAGAACAGAGAGCCCAGCATAGAGAGTGAGGGCAGTGGTGGAGAGTTAGACAGAAGAGAGAGATTGGGTCTTAAAGCCTTCTGAGGTTAAGGTTGGGCTAACAAGTCTAATCGCTGTCAGACGCCACCTTTACTGTTGGATCGGTGGACTGGAATTTTTAAGCATACCCCACAGAACCAAGAATACAGGTCTGCTTCTTAAGCAAAGCTCATGTTTTGGCCATTTGCAGCAGGTAGTGAGTCTCCAAGGGGAGAGGGGGCAGGAGGGGATGAAGAGAGAGAGGAGAAAGGATGGTGGGAAGCCACCTCTCATATCACCTGCTCTCCGGGACTATCCTGGGTGCCGCCTATTACTGATTTCCTTGATCTCCCTGCGGACCGTTTAAATTAAAGCTCATAACCATTGTGTGGGCATATAATGAAAACAACTGATGCTGCACTGATTAGTCCATTACTCTCAACTGTTAGAAAACATAATGATCTCACAAGGGGCCTTATTCACTGACGTATAGCAAGCGAGCTCTCATTTGACACCTCAAATTAGCAGCCAAAGCAATAACAGCTGGGGTTTTTGTCTCAATATTTGTACCCGACTCTAAAGTGATTTGGCACCGGGTGAGCGTTATTTTTAAACACAGTGCTCTCACCGCCAAGTAACATTTTAAATGGTCTCCAGGTGTCATGTAAAACCTACAGAAATAAATAAAAACAATCAGCTGCCAATTTGAGCCTTTGATGGTACAGATTCCTTAACAAAAGGGCTTGTCTTTGGTTCTTCCTTCATTATATATTCATATTGTGACAGGCAGAAACTCATCTCACTCTACCCAGCAGAGCCCCGGTGTGAAAAGGAAAAAAAAAAAGATGCCTCCAAAATAAATGTAAAAAGTGGAAGATCAAAAGAGAAAGATGAATCTTCAGATTGTGTCACTGCTCAGTCAGATGCCTGGTAGTGTAGGCTCCAGTGTTTTAGGTCCCTTAATTCTGAAAAACTCCTTACCCAGTTTTTTGAGATCATCACAGACACTGCCTAGTGGTGATTCAGATGCATTCAACTGCTTCCGAATGACCAATTTAATTGTAAAATGTACTTAAAGGACAACATGAATGAGGTGGCCTCTCCCGATCCTGTTTCATCATCCATAAGCTGGGAACCTGGATGATCAATCTTGTCTACTACATTATTTAGAAATCAGGAAGTTGCCAGTGTGCCAAGATGTCTGCAATGGGCTGAGGTTGGAAGAATGTCCTCCAACTTACATAACTGAACAGGTGAGTTTGCAGGCGAGAGGGGGAGACATGGACGATTTCCCCCTCAGCTGCATTTCAGCCTGTAAGAGAGGAAGAGTGGGGAGGTCTTGAATGCCCACTGATGTGTGCACAATGAGAGGGCAGATGACATGCGAGTTTTGTGCTCTGTTGTATAGGCAGGGCCCAGCTCAGAGTCTGGCACACAGGACAACTCAATAAATATTTACTGCATGGATGGATGAGTTTTAGAATGTGAAGGGTCATGCTTTTGGCATCTTTTCATAAAAATAAACTTCCGCTCTGAACAGTCGCCTGGGCTGATCCAGGAGTACAAACTCAATTGCTTGTAGGAGCCAGGCTTTTACATCTGAATAAGTGGGTTGTGTGGGTTCCGTATCAATCCCACCTCTGCCGCATGGCATGGTCACTTCTTGTTTCAAAGGCTTGTCGCTATGCTGGAATGTGGGTGCAAGCACTGCTGCTTATTCCTTTTTTTTTTTTAAGAGAAAACCAGACATCTAGGGTTTTCATATGAAGTCTCCTGGTTTATTAACATTGGTGATTAAATTATCTTAGGTAACAAAAATCACAAAAGACATACCTCGGATTTGGATTACAGATGCCAGTTTTTAGTCTCGAAACCAAAAAGATCACTTTAACAATCTGAATCAAACACACACACACACACACACACACACACCCCTAACACATACATATCACATATACCAAATATATAATATACATATACATATATGTGTGTGTCTATACGTGTATATATGTGTGTGTGTATATATATGTGTATATATGTGTGTGTGTATATATATACATTTATATATATATATAAAATCAAAGTATTTGGGGGTGCCTGGATGGCTCAGTCGGTTAAGCGTCTAACTCTTGACTTTGGCTCAGGTCATGATCTCACGGTTCATGGGCTCATCGAGCCCTGTACTGGGCTCTGCATTGACAGTGTGCAGCCTGCCGGGGATTATCTCTCTCCCTCCCTCTCTCTCTGCCCCTTCCCCTATTTATACTCAGGCTTCTCTCTCTCTTTCTTAAAATAAATAAAAAGTTAAAAAAATTAAAGCATTTTAATAGTGAAATGTGGTTAACACCTTCCTTCTACACTGCATCTCCAAGAGGGTAGCCGCGAGGAACCTACAATTGAAATGGACTATCTTAATTGATAGAAAATTATTCAAGGTTCCCTCTCCCCACTCCACTATCATTACCTTGAGACAAAGAGCCCTGAGGAAGTTTCTGTTTCTAAGGCTAAGGCTGTGTCCCAGCAGGAAGGTGCGCCCTTGCCAGCTTCCCACACACCACATGCATCAGCCCTGTGGCTAAACCTATAGGGTGTTTCTGGTGAACAGTTCAGAATCAAGCTACAGTGTGCAGGAGGCTCTGTTTCTCAGCAGAGATGCTGGCGAAGTCTGGGTTTACCCTCTGATGTTTGTAAGGGAGGGGGGCTCTCTCAGGGAGCTAGACACAGTTTACTTGGGCTATTTGGGCTTCAAAGAGGGGCAGGGACCCCTGTTGCTCACTGGCTGGACTTCTGGTCACCACTGATAGCCAGGATCAATGATGTAGAATTCAATCTCTTCACAGATTGCCTTCCTAATAGACAGCAACCTGTTGGACACTGGGGTGGTCATCACCCAATCAGTGGATGCAGGACTAGAAGGCCCTAGAAAGGGAGGGTATTTGTCCCCATACGGAACATATACTGTTCTCTCTGGGAAAATGCTAGAGATTAAGAGATAATGGGCTGGAAAGAACATAGAGGTTGGCTTCACTATTCTTTGTTTCCCTTTTGCTAATACAGGGGAAAAGTAGGTGGTAATACAGAGCACTAGACAAAGAGCCAATAGACCTGTTTTCTGGCTTGGTTCTCCTATGAAAAATTTCCATGGCTATGTGAAAGTCACTCAGCCTTCTGAGGAGTTTCTTTCTTTTAAAATAAAGTGTAGGACTCGTTGACCTCCAGGGTCTTTCCAAACTACAGTTCCACTCTCCGATTCCCACTGGACTGGTGCTGGCTCTAAAATGGCAATTTGGAATGGGAATTGTTTTCCAGACAGCAGTGGAAGGAGTTGTGGATATCCAGATTTGTATAAAGATAGGACATCTGGCCCAACTCTGAAAGTCACAATTAACCCCCACTGCATTTGAAAAGTTCTACAAGGTCGGCTCTTTTTCTCTTTATGAAAATAAAGCTTCAGCTTCTATCGGGTTAATGGGCTGGCTTCCTTAACTAGCTGCCACATAATCTAGCTTATGTATGGAGAAGGGACGGGTCCAGACATGGAAGTGATTTTCCTACCCAGTTGACTTCGTGGAAGTGATTTGTAAGCCTGAAAGAAGTGAATAATTGGAATCAGGAAACTAATTTTCACAGAGAGAGGTTTTTGCTTTGAGGGGGAGACAATTTTAATAATCATACTCATGGGTTTCAATGAAAATGGGTATTTTGCAGGTACAAGATCCAAATGGTTAAATTCAGATAGAGAAAGGACAGAGTGGAGGGTGAGGGGAGTGGCAGAGATCTTAAAGTATTTAGCCTCAGAAAATTATCTGTTTAAATGTGCTTCTTAATGAATGTGAAACAGCTCTAGTGGTTTGGAACAAAGCAAATAGGAAAGCAGGCCCAGTGGGAGCTATGGAGATTTGTAGAGGGCAATCCCTGTCCAAAAGGGGTATTCGCCACTCAGCTCTACACCTGCACTGTCCAATAAAGTAGCCATGAACTAAAGTTGGTGATTACAATTTAAATCAGTTAGAATTAAATGAAAGTTCTGTTCCTCAGTTATACTAGCCATATTTCAAGTGCTCAAGAGTCACAATGTGGTTAGTGGCTGTCATGCGGGATAACACACATAAGCAGCATTTCCTTTATCACGCAAAGTCCTGTTGGACAGTGCAGCCCCAGACAATCAGAGACACATGCACGGCCAGGGTTGCCACAGCCTCCAGATATTTTGGGGACGTTGAATTTAGAAACTTATAAATAAAATTACCTGAGTTTCACACACGACAACTAATTCTAATTTTTTGAAACACCATAAAGACTAAAACAATTTAAAACATCAAATTCCATAGCTGAAGTTTTCAATCAACTATTAATCAGTAGCGGGGGTCCTCTGGTTTAATTATAAGTCAAAGGGGAATGGGCACTCTAGTGCTTCTGTGAGTCCAAAGAATCCAAATATGACATTGGAGAAACAGAATCAGATTCCTTCCATCCTTCCTCCTCCTCATCCCTTCTTCTGAGGGTTTCTGCATATAGGAAATGGAAGCTCAGGGAATGGTAGGGATGATGTTCTGCTTCTCCCTGGCACTGCATCTCCATGTTTTCCCCATGCCATCCTCCCCTCCATAAAGCCAACTAACAGGAAGGGGTGAAGGGGTCAATTTCCTGCTTGAGTTCCTAGGACTTGGCTTTTAGGACACAGTTCTACAGAGTAATGATGTTCTGCTTCTCCCTGGCACTGCATCTCCATGTTTTCCCCATGCCATCCTCCCCTCCATAAAGCCAACTAACAGGAAGGGGTGAAGGGGTCAATTTCCTGCTTGAGTTCCTAGGACTTGGCTTTTAGGACACAGTTCTACAGAGTAATGGACTCTTGGCCATAGAGGAGCCAAACCATCTAACATTCTGCATCCTGGATGGGAGTGGCAGCTCCAGCAAGAGGCAGGTCCGGCTCTTCAAGGCACCATGGTTCTTAGCCCGGAGACCCTCGAGAGCCATGAGATGAGAGCTGAACAAAGGGCAGATACTCACTGAATGCACTCACATACTAGTCACCAGAGTGAATCCTGGCTGCTGGGGGATAGAAATAGCGCAGAGGCTGACCATCGGCATAGAAGCACATTTGCAAATCAGTGTAGAAGCTGCATTTTTGGAGTGAACTGACCCCACTGGCCTGTTCATCTTGCCCCAGAGAGAAAACTCTGTTATCTTCCCCCCCACCCAAAGATGCAGAGTTATTTTCTAGTTTGTTTTAGATGGGATAAAGAAAACCAAAAGGCTGCTCCCAAATCTAGTTTGTCAAGACAGAATTTTAGCCCAGAGACCTGGTGGTTGGAGTCTGTGGCTCCCACGAACATCAAGACTTCCATCACCTGATTCCATCCAAGTGGTACTCATAGGAGAAGCTGATCATGGGAGTCCTATCAATTCACAGATCCTCTGCACTCAAGAACAAACAGTTCAATGACCTTCACCACATCCTCTTAACCCAGGAATGTACACCAATGCATTTTCTTTTCAGAGTCTAAACTAGCCTTTAATTAACAGGAACATGAAATCAAATGGAAACCACTAGAATATCTTCCCTTACTCCAATTCTAGCTACTTGAATTATTCAAGGTCCACTTATTTAAATGGAAAAAATTACCCTGTATTTCAGAGAAAATGTCACTTTTTCCTTAAGTTTTCTTAAAACCAAGCTAGTCATTTTAAGAACATGACTATAAGCCTTGAGTTTGGGTGACTACAAAGGAAGAGGGGTGTGCTGTGTGGCCCACATGAGCATTTACAGAAAACCCAGTTCCTTTCCTAGTATTCTGGGAGCTGAATGGAAGTTACTGGTGCCTTCCACAAAGTGCAATTTTAATTCTGATTGCCTGAACAAATCACAATTTGTAGCATAGTACCAAAAAAATCATATTCTGGAGATATTTTAAGACTTTCATTAGGCAATGACATTTCTATATTCAAAGCTATGTCATGACTAAATATCCTGATTCCAAATTCAGTTGAAATAAATGTTTCCAGCTCCCAGAGAAACCCAGGTGAAACATTTTATAAATAAATGAAAATGAGTCTTGTCTGTTAGAAAACACCAATTTTCACTATGGGTCTAATTTTTTCATTGGTAATAAAAAAAATCTCCACTTAGCTGGAGAAATAAAAAACCAAAGGTGCTGTTTCAGTAAAATACTACATTGTTCAATATTTAAAATAATTCTGGGACAATCACAACCTTAGTTCTGAGCAGGATTGAGACATAACATAGACATTATAGAGTGGAGTAGGTTTCAATTCAGTTAGTTCATTTTAACTCAGTTTGGGTTCTCTATCTTTAAATGACTACCTACTATGTTCCAGGATTGTGTGAAGTTCTGGAGATAAGGCAATGAGACAGTGTAGTTAGGTGTATCCTTCAGCTTTGATTGTGACAAGCATCCAGTTGGGTGTGTGCTATTTGCTAGACACACACCTATGGTATCTCCTTTAATCCACATAGTAGACTAAGGGGTTGGTATTACTGCTACTATATTTCAGTGAGGAAAGGAACTCCAAACCACCCAGTTTGGTGAAGCTGGACTGGCGGCCAGTCCTGTGGGAAGACTCTAACATCCCCAAAGTCAACTGTGGCCTTGTGCCTCCAGGTCTGGGGCAGTTTGTAGAATTGGATGTAAGTCTGATTAAGCTGAGGTCATAGGTTTAGATCTGAGTGCCCTGTGGGTCAACTTTTCAAAAGGAAAAACTATCATTCCTGAATCACTGTGGGCATTTATGATAGTCTGTCATCTTACTAATGCATATAATAAGTTTCTCTGGTACATGCGCTGCAGAATGCATAATTTAATTTTTATTTTTTATAGCAAAGCAGTGAAGTGCAGGGGCTGGGTATTTGCTACTTGAAGAGCAGTCCCTGTATACTTGCCAGTGTCACTTTGGGCAAGCCATTCAGTTTCTCTAAGCCTCAGTTTCCTCAAGAGAAAAATGATTAGGAGATTCTAATTTGTAAGGTAGAGGTGAGGATTTACATAAAATGCTGCATCCTAATATCTTATCATAGTACCTGCAAAATAGTGGACACTAAGAACTAGAGGCCATAATAGTTATTATAATATCTATAGTGACTACACTATTAATTGTTATATCATTGTATTATATATTATTAATTATTATTTGTTAATCAGAGCATCTAGTTTTACATTCAGAGGAAGCTCAATTGAAGTGGAAGATAGACTTCCACTTACATAAAGCTCTGGGTTTTCTGCACTGGGCTGACAGCATCTATGAATGTCCTTATACCCAATGCCCAGCACCCTTCGGCCAGGACAACAACCCCATGCTAGAGAAGTGAGTGCATCCTGACATGGGTCTCAGGATTATTGTCAATTTCTTGTCACTGTCTTCTTACACCAGCAAAGGACTTTCTTCTTCTATGTCTACAAGTGGGACTTGGGGTCAAGCCCTGTCATACCTGTCCAGATGTGGCTGAATTAAAACTACCCTAAATGTCTGGTCACTTTCCACACACCAGTGCTTTCAGTCTTGAATCTCTCTAAATGTGGGCTACAAAGGAGCTCAGGACATGGGACAATGAAGGGGTCCAGGGAGATGAAACTGGGTGGGGGGATGTTTATCTCTTTTTTCTTATCAATTACATAAATCCAATGACCACTGCTTTAAAGTCAAAGGGAATTTGGAGGCTAGTGCAACTCTTGAGAAGAACTTCCCAGATGATGGGGAATGAGAGATTCCTGCTGGCTTCTGTGGTGTCCCCGCTCGGTTTGGGAGTTCTGGACTCCACATCACTTAGCTCTGCTTGTACATGTCCACTCAACAATTCTGGTAAGCTCTGGCCCATAGAGTTTCATCCGCCAGAGACTCTGCTCTTCTAAAGCTTTACTGTCTTGTATTTAGCACCATGCTGGCACACAGTGTGTCCTTGCGTCTTAGATGGATTAGGGCAGGGGCCACCTGGGCTGGCGGGGAACTGACATGAATGGAGGTCAGTGGGAAAGTGGAGTCTACACATCCCATTAAGGAGGGAATGTGCCCTTTAGCTACAACTGATTGTCACACTGGCAGCACGGGGTTGCCAATGCTTCTGGCTCGCCAGAAATCTAAAGCTAGGAATCTGTACTTTTATGCAGAATTTTGTAATTTGAAAATACAAAAATGCTAATTTCAATGAAAACTACTCAACAGGATTTTAAAAAACTCATCTGTGTCTGCAATATAGTCTGTGATCTATCTAGTTTGCAACCTCTGGTTTTATGAGAGCTGAAAGCAGGGTCATTCCCTGATCCTGTTATGTACTAAAGTTTCCCTCCTGCCCCCAATCTCTTAAATAATACCAAACACTTAATAATGGTTTTGAGAGGACAGCTGTGCTTAGGATCCTTGATCTTACTGGGGATTTTTTTCTGAATACCCTAGTTGCATGGAGGTGACCAATGTGGCAAAGGGATCAAAGGTCTGCAGACCCAGGTTGTTGACCCTTTGCTGCCACCAACTTGCTCTTTTCCCATGGCAACTCTCCTAGCCAGAGGCTGAACAACGGTGAGGGAAGTGGGGTGTCCAGGAACAAAACGTTATGTGGCCTGGGCCTCGCTCTCCTCTGCTCTCAATCTTTCTGTGCCTTATCTCAAATAAAAGGTCATTCTGGAGACAACTAGGGTCCTTCCAGGCCCAGCTTATAATAATGTCACTGAATTTCCAAAATTGGTAAGTGACATAAATGGAGCGAGACCTTCCAAACAGCACACACTGGTTATCTGCAGATGTGTTGGACCTGCGTTCAATTTAGCTGGTACCGGGGATTTATCAAGGGTAAGCTACTCACTGGGATATACGAGCACTTTTGGGCTATGTTCCTGACATCTTCAGTTGGCATTTCTGCAGTGTATCTACTAAACTTCTGATTTGCTGCATGTAGTCAGGAGATAATGTCTGAAAATCTTTTTTCCTCTCCCACAGTCCTATTGAAAAAAGTTAATTATTTTATTAACCAGGTTTTCTCATTTTTGTTTCATTTGTCCATGTGCTTAATTTTTTTTCATTAAACAATTTTCTGACCCAGGATGGCATGTTGGGCAGGGAGGTGCCTGGTATTACTGGCGAAATGCCTGGCTGTCCTCAACCTGGCTGGCAAGGAAACCCGTGGCTCAGAGCACCGCAACAAATGATTCCTGACCACACAGGGTTAGAAATGCAGTCTTGGCATATTTGATTGTAGTATAAGAACAACTTGGAGGAAACCGACTATGTGGATCGCCAAATGTATAGAACAGGTAAAAATGAAAGGCCAATGATTTGGGTAGCAGAAGGGCATCTGAGTTCTAGAAACTCCCAGTTAAGAACCTTAAGGCCACACAGAAAGCTGCGGCTGTATCGTGGGAATGTCTGAAGAATGGAACCCCCAAAGCACTAAGTGTCAAAGTCAACTGGTGGTGTCCAGAAGTGAGCATAAGTTGTCTCTGGGACCAGAATGTGAGTCAGTGAAAAAGCAGGATTATTTTCTTTCCCTAGCAAGTCTGATTTATCTTCAACTTTGTGGGGACCCATTTACTGGATAAAAGAAACGACAATTTCACAGGCATGTGGGGGGCTCCAGCACTCTCCTTGGCAGAAGTGTGGGTCACTGATGGCTCACCTATCCTGGCTCTTGGGGCCAGTTCACATGCTTCAGGAAGCCAACACCACGAGGGCCTTAGCCACTCAGATCAGGAAAGCAGCTTGGTAGAAGAGTTAATCATACAGTCTCTGCTTTACTAGTTAAGCAGGTACTTGGCTTCTCTGAGATGGGTCCTTTGCAGGAGGAGGGAGATGGCAATGGCAGCTTCATGGAGGGTTGTGAGGATGCAGAGAGAGAAGGTATGTAAAAGCACAACTGGGCACGGATAACTGCACAACTAACAAGGCAGTATCTTGTAGTAACAACTACAAAGGCAGTATCTTATGCGCCATGATTCTTCTCCTTTGGTGGCACTGGGGCCTTGAGAAATTTCATGCATGCTATGCTTTTTTCCCCTAGCCCTTTTGCTGGTTACCTGTAAAGGGGAGGGTGGTGGTGGCTCTTTTTCTTTGTTCACCATATTCTGTGCTAGACCTCCCTCACTGGGTGTGAGCCAAAAATGAGGATCAAGCAAGCGGGTGTCACAGTCTTTTCCAGCCTTGTGCCCATTCCTCTCTCCTTACCGCCAGTGTTTCTCCCAGGCTCACCTCCTAAGTTCCCATTCAGTGTATCCTGTGAGACCAACCCCAGCCTAGATGGGAAGAAGTTTTGCAGTAGTTCCATTTACAGAATGGATGGAATAAGGGGGGGGGGGTCCCATGTGAAATATTTCTACTAGTTGACATCCACAAACTTTCCTTACGTTAATTTTGAGAGAGCTTTCCATGGGGTAATCATGGGCCTTTCCTTGTTTTTGCCTAATGTCAGAGAGAAAACACACCTGAAGTACTATATTTTGTCTTCTTAATTTGCAGACTTTTAAAGCTTTTAATACTTAAAGATGAGCTTTCTGGGGATAGGGTGATTTGAACCTCTCTCTCTCAAAAACTTATTAAGTTAATATATGATGATTTCACTTAGTTACTACTTATTCTTTCATTGGCAAAGTTCTTTATGATGGCTACGTTGTGATTACGGAGTAGTATTATAAAATGTCAATGTGCAGATGAGATTTGGAAGGTCTGGGGGTGGGGAGGGGAGGTGCTTTAAATGGAGATGTCAGCTCCAGCCAATTTCAGAATGGTTCACCATTAAGATAGATGGTTCCAAAGCCATGTGCCTCTGTTGGAAATTAAAAACCCATGGAATAAATGATTATGATTAATTTTAAGTACTTAGCCATGTGAAGCCAAATGAGAGTGTCTTTAAAACAAAGCTATTGATCTGGCTTTGTTTGGAATTGAGGGGATAAACTAATCAGATCCTATGGGCTCTTTGCAATAATAGGGAGGGAGAACTACTTTTTTCCCCCCACCAGAGGCTTTTAAGCTTCAAGTTTGAGAAACCTGGTGTACCAATGTGCTATAATATACCAGTATTTTAAAAATAGCAAAGCACTGGCATAGAGAGGAGCAGTCCGGTTCTGTCCCAGACAGGGACAGATGGGGGTGCGGGCATGATGGAGAGTTAGGGGGGTAGATAGGATAGCACTCAGTACGGAATCTGTCTCTTTTTAAAGTCGAGGAAACAGACTCAGACAGGCTGAGCAGCTTGGCCAGAGTCCCACTGCACCCAGGACCCCATGTGCCCAGGTGTAACTGACTGTCCAGCCCCATCCTCTCCCTGGGAGACGTGGCATCACCACTCCTAGTGCAGAGAACTAACATGCGGGCTGTCAGGTCATCACAGCTGTTTTGTGGCAGCTGGTGATTTCCATTTCCTGGTCTCTTCCCAAGGAATTTTCTCATCCTTCCCAAGAAAAGGATGACACGCTCCTAGCAGCCCTTGCCCGAAATGCTTTTTTGGCAGGCTGGGAAAACTGCGCCTACCCTTCTCAGCCCCAGCCTCCTGATGAGAGAAGTCCTAGGTCACTGAATTGGGCTGGCACCCTCTCCCTAGCAGACCCGCATTTGTTGCCGGTTCCGGGGTCAGAGTTTGGGTGAGAAGCCATCATCCATCTTAGGACTGACAACCTGACCTCCCTGGCTGTGGGTCCTGCCGTTTCTGTCCCGGGAATTCGCGGCTTCCATCCGATTTCCGGCACCTTGCAGCATCAGCATCCCCTTTGATTTCCCGTGATTCCTCTGGGAATCACCTTCTTCTCACACAACGTGGAGAGGCTTTCTCCAACCCGTGCCTACTATCTGTGGGGGCCAGGTGGAAAGGAAGGTGGAAGGAGGATCTTCCTTCACATATAAAGGGAGGTTTTTTACATATTCATTCATTTGTTTGACATTTATTCATTCTCCTGGAAGTCAGAGATACGTTACCTGGTGACTATGTAATTTTTTGATTTTCAGGGGGATGCTCAACAAATTCTACCCTATAATTCACTGGACAGAACTGTACCATCAGAATTATTTTTAGAATCAAGCAATGACAGAGCTTGGAAAAGGGAAGTCACCCGCAGGATACAGCAACAAACCCTCCATTTTCCAAACGGGAAAACTGAGATCCCAAGTGCAGAAGGGACTTGCCCAAGGTCACACAGCTAATTAGGGGCTGAGTTGGGACTGAACCACATGTCCCCCAACACAAGTTCTACTAGGCTTTATTATTGCCTTCCTTTCCATTTTTTTCCAAATCAGGGACAGTTAGAAGTGTCACTCTGGGTGACAACAATCAATATGTTTTCTTACACAATTCAACTTTAGTTTGAATGACCCCAGAATGATTCCTAGCTGAGTCCCACCCTCCCCCTGACTCCTCTGAAATCAAGTTAGACCCATATGAAAATCTGGAGCACAGAAAGGCAGCTACACATTTTTTTCCTCAAGACAAGCTATTTAGGGAGGGATTCCACCTCCTCTCATCTTGCCCTCACCCTACCTCTTTAAGGTTACTGCTTAAAGTTTGGATTTAAACCTAAGATGAGATCCTAGGAGCGACGCCCATGACCAGACTTCACTGGGCTGTTTGGCATCACCCCCAGCCCTGTGCCAAGGTCCCTTTGTGATTCTGGGTGATTCTTACTGACCCCTTGGTCTTACCCCCTCTCTTATCCCCCAGACCTGTAACCTGTCTCTTCCCATGCCCACACTCAAACACACTCTCCCTGAACGCTCTGGCAGGCGCCGGGGGGCTATTCCAGCCCATCTGTTCCACCCAGCAACAAATACCGCAGGAGCACCGGGGGAGAAAGGACTCAATGGAGACTTAATTAGCAGGAACCCCAGTTCGTGGGAGGTGAGAAATCACACTTTGCTGCCTACAAACACTTTGGCCAAGGTGAGCCAGAGGGATCTCCTGGTTCCCAATTTTAATAGCACTGCAGCAGAAGACACAGAAATGCATTCACACAGACCCCCCTGCACACACACTCCCCCTCTCTCCTCCTCACACGGACACGCACACGCACACGCACACAAGGCAGCGGTCGCAAAATCAACTCACAGGATCTCCAAATCGCGCAGCGCTCGGAAGGCTCCATCTTCAATGCAGCTGATGTGGTTGTTGTCCAGTTGCCTGTGGAAAAGCAAGGGGAGGGCATGAAGGCTGAGTGGAGGCAGCGCCGAGGAGCTGGGCGGCCCGGGCCGGGCGTCCCGGCCACCCTAGCGCCTGTCCCTCCACCCCTGGCAGGCTCTGCTCGTCCCCGCCAGGAGCTCGCGCAGAGCCAGCTTGTCTGCCACGCTGCTCTGTCTCTGCTCTCTGACTGTCTGAGAGAACTACACAGACGAGCGCACCAAAGGCTGTCAGGTCTCAGTAAATATTAATTGCGCTTTTTTTTTTTTTTTTTTTTTAGGCAGAAGGGAGTAATTTCATTACATTAGGGCATCCAATCCATTACGAGCTCTTACCGTCATGTCACTGAAACAATTTCATTAAGCTAAAGGCCTGTAAATCATTGGAGGTCACTGCTCTGCCCTCCGCGACCTCCCAGAATGCTTTTTTCCCTCTCTCCCTCTCCCTCGTCTCCCTTTACTGGAAGTTGCAGTCTTCTGCTCTGACACAGTGCTAAATCTCAAGGCTTTATCTGCCCAAGAGCAGCGAGGGTGCATGGGGAATATACCAATTCCAAATTAGACTCAACTAATCTAATTTTATAGTCTTTTTATTATTCTAAGCACCAAATGTCTGTGGTGGTTTGATGCCTCCGTGCTTTGTTATGGGGCCCATCTGGTAGGTCATTCTATTGAAGCATTTTCTGACTAAATACAGATTCCCTCAAACTGCACCAACCACCATCAACATTAAAGAAATCCATTGATGGAAGCATTCCTGATGGGGGAAAAAAAGGAATATTGTTATTGCCTAAAAGATGTACCACTTACATTTAAATTGGGGAGAATTAAATGCACCTATTTCAGGGCTCCTTTTTTTTTTTTTTTTCTCCAAATTTCCCTTTCCATCTTATGAGCATGAAAATAATGTCTTTTAAAAGGATGGCTAGACTAATATACATTCTAGTTGGGGATTGAGGTATTTTAGTTGAAGGATAAATATGTACCATTATCTCTAAATCAAAATAGATCTGATGTGTAAGTCACCACCGCGTTTGAACTCAAATATCATGTTATATATCAGTAATTTGTTTGCTAAAATAAAAGATGGGACACAGAAAATGTGTATTAGCACCAGGCTGTCTATTGTATTTTGTGTGCAGAACACACCACTGTCTTTGGGGGGGAATGGCCGAAAGAAGTATGGCTGTACTGAGAAACTCCCGTGTAGACTTTTTTTCTTTTGTCTCAGAAGAAATCAGCCCCCTTAGATGGAGGGATTTCCTGACGCTGGGATTTTCATTTGTAACTTGTACTAATCTATCCCAACAACTCTGTGCAAAAGATGTGTCGATGATACATTAGGTAACCCTCACAGAGGGTTTTATATCCTGCGGCAGGAAGGCGGAATTAAAATTAAAATACTATGATCATCGAGCAACCAGATAGATATAGGATTCTGTAAGTGCACATGAATGAAACACGTACAATTAGACTGATGTCATGTGTCACAATAGATGGGCTCTATCACGACTTCACAGGGAACAGAGTCATCCCAATAAATGCTCATGATATAAGACTTAGACATTTAGGACTTAAAAACAAACAGGAAATGGGTATCTCAAGAAGCAGAAGTACTCTTTAGGTCGGCAACTTCTACATTGACTGTTCAAAGTTCTCGCTGATGCCCACTCATCTGAAATCTCAGCATTCTTGCTACCCAGAATTCTTCCGGAGTCTCTCCTGACATGAGTTTGCTGGATGTCCTTTCCAAAGATTTCCCGTAAGTACTGAGGCCACTGATTCCCTGAAAAGGTTCTATTAAGGCAGGCTAGTACTGCTGCCCGGTTTCTAGATTTATCATCAGTTTAAGGGCTAATGAATCAACAACCCCTGCCCCACACCAAGGCCACCAAACCTTACCAAGCAGAAATAGAGTGGAGTTGGCTTTTGGCTCCAAGAAATTGTTCAATAAATATGCTGAATTCGGCAAAAATGGCTGCATCCTCCTAAGTAGAAAAGTATCTAAATCATCACATTGAGAAGTCTGGGGGAGTGTGTAGAGATGGCAGTTTGTTGTGCATCTATCTGCTTTGGGGCAGACATTTCAGAGAGAGGTCCTTGCTTTTAGAATGTTACTTATTTGCTGGATCTGTGAGGTGTTTTCTATTCCTTTTCTTTTTGAACACCAGAAACCAAACAGGATACTCTTAAGTGTACAGAATGTTATATGGAAAGAATGCAATCTGCAGGGGAGAAGAGAAACTCCTAGAAAAAAGGGAGGAGTGCCTGGGCAGCTCTGTCAGTTAAGTGTCCAGCTCTCGGTTTCAGCTCAGGTCATGATCTCATGGTTCAGGAGTTTGAGCCCCACATCAGGCTCAGTGCTGCTGGTGCGGAGCCTGCTTGAGATTCTCTCTCTCCCTCTCTCTCTCTGCCCCTCCCCTGCTCTCTCTCCCTCTCTCTCTCAAAATAAATAAATAAAGAACTTAAAAAATATAAAAGAATGGAAAGAATGACATGGTGGAAAGAGATTAGAAAGAGTGGGGGAAAGGACATGGGCAAAAGACAAAAAACAAAGCCCACTAGTCAACGTCCCATAGGAGCCGGGCCACCAGAGGTACTGGTGTTGTGAGGACAGAGTCTTAGGGAGGGGCTTGGTCGATGTAAGGCTGAAAGCAGAGAGGTGTCACACATGAATAGTTCCATGATGTTTAAACAGGTTCAGTGGGTGGCACAAGTTGACACCTAGTTGTTTATTAGTAATGGGGAAAACTGAGCTTTAATGTAAGAAGCATCTCTGTGGGTGTATTTTTATAGACTGGTTTAGAATGTATGAAATGTATCAAAATTTCAAATATTTATGCAGAAGTGTGCTCTTCTGGAAAACATTTATTATAACCAAGATTGTGTCCTTTCACTCTACACACAGATAAACAGTCTTCCAGCCTCAGTGGTCCCCATCCGTGTCCTTCATTAGGGAAGTCTATGGGGGTATAAGGCCTAGGAGGGTCGCATCAAGCAAACAAAAACCTGAGAATTACTTCACTGTCCAGCTATTAATATCTTTATGGCACTGAGTAACAGAATGTTCCTAAAAAGTCGCGAATTGCCTGCAATCAATCCTGATATTTCATGCAAATAAGTGAGGCCCCTAAAGCAAAGTAAATACATGCTTGGTTCAGACAGGGGTTCGTTTTCTTTCAGTTACATCTCAGACACACAAAAGCTAGTCCTGAAGCATGGGATAGGGAACGCAGAATAAATGCAAGCCCAGCATTTCTTTGCAGGTGTTAGGAGTGGAGCACAACTAACACACAGAGAACCTTCCAGAGCTAAGGCCAAAGCCTTTGACTTAGCTAGCAGTTTGCTTCTGGGGGCTGATGGAGGCTGCTGAACTGTGTTCTAAGCTCTCAGGTCAAAGGTCCAATTCACAGCTTTAAAAAGGACTCATTCAAAGATCCTCTCAATAACAAATCAAAAAGCCCACTGCTCACTCCATACTCCATTACTCAGGAGGCATGTACATGCAAAAGGAACTTTGGAAAGGGGAGCACAGAGAACTCAGTGGTTTTAGGATGCCCGATGGCGCTCTATTTTTCCATGGCAGAAGGAGGTATATTTTTCCCTGCTACTGAATCCATTTTTACCATACAAAATAGCCTGCCCTGGTGCCTAGCACAGTGCCAGGGACTTCCCGGCTGGTCATGCATGATTGCAGGGTAAGTCCTTGTCCTGAAGGTATAGCAGGGCTGGGTGGCAAGCTCTAAGCCATGAGCTCTGCTGTCCTGGCTGTGGCCCCATGGCCCTATTAACAAGAGGGTAATGATAGAGCATTTCCTCTATGACCACATCGGGAGCTTTCTGCCATACAGACCCTCCCTGGGGGAGATTCTGGGGAGGAGGTTGAAATAACATAAATTTCTCTGGGCCCAGGGTGAAGATGAGGAGTAGGAAGGCAGTGGAAGGAGGGAAGTTTGACTGTTTTTCGGAGGTAACTTTCATTGTCATCTACTTTATACAGAAAACTCAATTTGATTTACACTTTCCTGCCTGTGACTAAGCCTGGAAGCCCCAAAACGTTCACGATATTAAATTAACTGCTTTAATTTCCCTGGGCAGCTCAGATTTCAGCAAACAATGTGTGCTAAAATGATACCAGAGTCCATTTAGAAAGGACTCCTCTGACAAGAACTAAATGCAGACTCCCAGAAAGGAGCTTTCTGACTACTGTATTTTTATACTCTGAGAATATAAACAAGTCAGAAAGGAAAGCCAGTGTGAGTGAGGACCTAAAATAATCTTCCCCAACAGCAAACAGGGAGATAGTGCTTTTGTAAGAATTCCCATTCATAAGCATAACATTATTGCAATTCATCTCCTTCAATCACAATTTTGAGTGTCATAATTGAGGCAAGTATAGAAATATTTTTGCAGTTCAAAACCTTAAAGAAGCAGATCTAAATCCTTTAAAAAGGGTTTTCAAAAACTGATTGCAATATTAAGAGCAATGTACCTATGTCCTAACCACCACCACCATCACACAACAAGAACAAAGGCAGAAAGAAAATTTCATGATTTCCCTGATGCATTTGAGTCCCCATGAGGAGGAAATACCTTGAACATAGAAATCTCCAGAGACAGGCTTTAGATACCTGGGGGAAAAGTAGAATTCCCAACTAGTCATCTAGATACAAAGTCTACATATCAAGGCACATCCATCCAGATGTCTCCTTCTCATTCAGAGGTTCTAGGCGACCCCAGCATCTCTGCCCTTGGATGGTTAAACTTAGCCTAAGGGCACTGTTGCTCTGGGCCCCCAATCGAGCTGCAGCGTTTGCTCCAGGACTGCAGTTGCCGTGACCGCAGCCCTCATGTTAAATGGGGGAAGTAGCTAAGGTTCAGTGCTCTTTGGAATTAAACAGTTTGCTAATTTCCAAGCAAAACCATGTCCATAAAATGCACACAGTAAGTGGAAGGACTTCTGCATGAAATTCGCAAGAGGAATTCAAAGCAAGCCCATGGTCACGGAATCCAACAATTAATTAACCCGTAAGAGCAACCGAGTGTTAGTAGATGTTCACACTGTATTAGGTGCCTAGGATACAGAATGAAGTGTAAGACATCCTTTGAAAATATTTGGAAGAAGTGTTACCTGTGGTTTTTCCATCTTGATTATCTTAAAAGGTATAAGGGAATTCTAAAAACTAATTCAAATTTGTTTTTGATGAAAAATATATGTTCCTACAGATACATACTAGAAGTGTACTTGAATCATTGCAACTATTAAAAACAAACAAACAAACAAACAAACAACTCGAGGGAATTCCTGCTTTCTTAAAACAAGCCAGAAGACAAAACAAGAAGTAGCCCTGACATCATGTTTCTTTTCTCCCCATTATATTCTGTTTAAGCAGAAAACAAGAAATCTAGTAGTGCTTCAGAAGGTTGTTTTTTTTTTATGACAGTTTAACATTCTAAAAAATCATTGTTGAAGAACAAATTACAGAAGCATTTGTCTGTTGATGGCTGGGGTCTTCAAAAGAAAAAAAAAAGCTCAACGTTATTTTAACTGGCAAAGGGGAAAAATATGTTCAAAAGAAAAGCATACATTCTATATAACTGAGTACTGGCCACACTTTGTAGGCAAATCAAACACTTGATCTAAGCCACAGTCTGCTAATGAATTGTCACTATTTCTCATCATTAAGGAGCTACTGAAATTCCACATTAAAACAACATCTCAAATGAACAAAAAGAGGTGAACCTATTATTTTGCACATTTGGTACAGTTGTCCACCAGACCCGAGAACACATGCATATTGATATGTTTACCAATCCATGCATTATTTATGTACCCACAAAGATTCCTGTCTATAGTTGACAACTTTATGCCTATTTTTCTTACATAATAATTACATCCAATACCTCCTATTGTATGCATATAAATGCAAATACATAGTATAAAATAGGTAAAGTGACTGCTGACCTCTGAAATTTAATGTGTCCATCTCCAGTCATATTTACAGATATATTTAGATAATTAAGTCACTGTTAGTATTCCAAAGACTTAAACCAACCACACCTACTGTGTAAAGGACAGAATCCTAGGTTAATTAAGCTCTCTGATCAGAACATCCTGCTTAGAACTTAGTTAAAAATTGAAGCATTAATCTATTTCAACAAGCACCCTTATGCACACTTTGCCACATGGCTAGCATAAAACCTTTTATTAAGTATGTATCATATTGCTGTTCAACACATGCAACTTCTCAGCAGGAGAATAACTGCATCCCCTCCAGTACATGCTCCTGAAACCAAGCTCTGCAATAATGCAAACACAGATGATGGATTAGCACCAAAGAGGCACGCCAGACCTTGGAGAATAAAGGGGTGTTTTACACATCACTGGGAAATATCAATAACTCCACTTCTGTGTTTACATAGTTTCCGGTTTGTTGGGGATTTGGCAAATGAATTTGCGCTGAAAAATGCAGGGGGAAAATCCCTGCAAACCAATTTAGCATGAAGGATAGTTGCTAGGGAGAAGCTGAGCTCTCATTTAATTTGGACGAGTATCCATTTGAAACCAATTTCTAGCATTTCTAGATAAATAAAACAACAACAAAAACAACCAACCGACCAAACAAAAGCAGACCAAATGAAAACACCCCGAATTCATGAGGAGGAGAGTTTCATTCACTTCGTGGCCACTTTTAGACCATAGGGATCAAGGAAGTTTGGTTTTTGTTGCAGAATGTGCTCTCCAATTTTGAGGCTGATCTCAAATTCATCCTTTCTTGTGTCCCTTTTTTTGTGATACTGAACCAAAGTGCTTTATATCCAGGACGTCCAGTGTGTCTGGAAATTTCTTGTTTTAGCACTGAAACTTCTGAGACCCATCCTGGGGAACTCATCTGTCCCAGAAAACTGTGGTGGTTGTTCCCCAATTATATTCCTGGGGCTCACTCCACTGTAAGCAGATTATTCTCTGAACACCATTTCTTCACCAGTTTCCTGAACCTTAAAAGGCATGTTGATTTACAAACTCAGCCTTCAATGACATCAACTCGAGGCTCTTCACTGCATCTTCTGTAAAATGGGCTGTCCCTTTACAAACACACTCATACCCACGGCGGGGCTGGTGGGAGCCCTGAAAGTTGCTGAGATGTCCTAGTGTGTATTCTCAACTCTCCTCACTGGGAATTAAAACGCCTTGTAAGAAGCACCCGCGTTTTTATCGGCCTCCTTTCTGATGTCATGAATACTCAGAGACCAAACATAAAAGGCTGTCTCCATAGCAATTGGGGCAGGTTTGTGGTTTCCCTAGTTACACTCTGGAGTGTTAACCATCTGGGGTTCCTACTTGGTGGAAAGGAAAGGGAGTGAGAAATCGGAAAGATGAAATGTGCTTTTGTTAACAGGCTTGAAAGTTATCGTCCACATCTCTGGTTTTTTATTTCTGTTTTCAAGTCAATCAGCATAAACTGTCAGAGTTTTAAAATTTTTATATTCCTGTGGGGGTTTCAGAAATTTTCCCACTGGACTCTAGAGAAACTATTCCAGCCATGTGAACATGAGCAACACGCAACAGCCAGAGCCGAGTATTTCTTCCTGGATCGAAACAGCTGCAGGCATCAGAGCCCCCGCGGGATGCTGGGTTCCATTCAAATTTAGGATGTAAGCAGCTCTCCTTTGGGTTGGTCCAGGATCTCCCCCTGACCAGCCATCAAAGCCATACAAGGGAGGACAGGAATGGCCTTCTAACACCTCGAACGAGCTTTGTCTCCTTTTAAGAGAATCACACGAATTTCTTGTGTAGAAATTTAAAACCTTCTGAATTTACTCATATTTCCAACCCATACTTAATTAACTTTTTGAGGGTCTCAACATTTGCTACCCATTTTTTTTTATAAAATGGAAGACTGGGGCGCCCATAAATTTCTAGCTGATGAATGAAGTGACTCACACCTGCCTCAGTGGGCCTGGAGGGCAGAGCACAGAGTCTAAGATTATTCTCGAGTCTTAAGGCTTTGGGCTTGCTCTGGCCCTGCTTGTCACTTCTCTCCTCTTTACTATTTTTCCCTTTTGGAATGGGAATATTGGTCTTAGGCCTGTCCCACCATTGCATTTTGGAAGCACATGTTTGATTTTTCAGGTTCCTAACTAGAGAGGGATTTTCTTCCAAACAAGTTATACCTTGAGCCTCAATTTAGATGAGACTTGGTACTTAAGATTTTTAAGTTGATGCTGGAATGAGTTTGAGTCTATTGGGATGGAACAAAATATACTTTCCTCGTGAGAAGAATATGCATTTTGGGGAGCAAGAATGCTAGAGACTGATCATGTCTCCCCTAAATTTACATGTTGAAACTTCTCCTCTAAAGTGGTTGCATTAGGAAGTGGGGCCTTTGGGAGGTGATTAGTTATGAATGCAGAGCCCTCATGAATGAGACTAGTATCCTTACAAAAGGGCCGTGAAAAGATTTCTTGCCTCTTGCCATGTAATGTCACAGCAAAAAGACAGCTGGCTCTCTGGGAAGCAGACCCTCAGCAGACACAGAATCTCCTGGCACCCTGATCTTGGACTGTTTATAAACCACCCAATTTATGTACAGCACCCATGTCCCCAAGTCTGTTTCTTCACTTGTAAAATGGAGGGAATAACATTTAGCCCAAAAGGAAGTTTTGAATATGAAAGTAATGAAATGTATGCACTCTGAAAATATATTTGTGGTATTAGTTTTCTTTCCTTTGAGAGAAATAATAGTAAATACAGAAATTCATTTTATATAATCTCTAAAGTCTCCTTCAGATCTGAAGTTACGGGACCTGAGGTCAATTTCTTATGAGATTCTTAAGAAAAAGTTCCTGTTCATCTTATTCAGATCCTTCTGTGCTTTGAGCCTATCCCTTTATCCCTTCTTCTTCTGTCCCAGACCAAAGAATCTATTATTTGAGATATTCAATATATTTTTTCCCCTGGACTGAGGGCAGCAGTTCAGACTCACATGCTTTTTGCACTTCTCTAGCTGATAGGAGATTGAAATATGAGAAGCCATCAAAAACCTACATGAGGGGTGCCTGGGTGGCTCAGTCAGTTGACCAACTTCGGCTCAGGTCATGATCTCATGGTTCGTGGGTTTGAGCCCCGTGTTGGGCTCTGTGCTGACAGCTACCTCAGAGCCTGGAGACTGTTTTGGATTCTGTGTCTCCCTCTCTCTCTGACCCTCCCCTGTTCACACTGTCTTTCTCTCTCTCAGAAATAAAAACATTAAAAAAAAATTTTTTTAAAGAAAAACCACATGAAAGAAAATACAAATTTTTCTCTTACTGGGAGAATGATGTCAATATGGGCCTATATTTACAATTCCATAGGTGAGAACCTTTAGGGAGAGTGATTACAAAATTGAACCCCATTCCTTGGTGGCCATTTTAAATTAATAACCAACCAAGTTGTGCATTGAGCACCAAAAATAGTCAAAAGCCACACTATTGTCTATAATTTTTTATAGATTTTATTTTTAAGCAATCTCTACACACAACATGGGGCTCAAACTCATAACTCTGAGATCAAGAGTCACATGCTCCACTGACTGAGCCAGCCAGGAGCTCGAATGGTGTATAATTTCTTAATCTTAACATTCCTTCATCTGGACACAAGCCTTTAATGACTCCCTGAGGCCAACATGACAAATTATAATAACATAACCACAATCATAACTGCACCTAGTCACCATTTACTGAGCTGGGCATCTTCAGTGTCTTATCTCAGCTGGGTCTCAAAGCATCACGACCCCTGTTTTACAGAGAAAGTAAGTAAGACATCGAGAGTTCAGTCTCTTAGCTTGGCCTTGAACCCAAGTCTGTCCATGCTCACAATGATAATGACTACAGGTGGTGTTCCTTCTCTGCACACAGCCCAGACTCCTCAGCATGGCACCACTCCACCCACTCTGCAGGCAATACGTGAGGTACCAAGTGCTTGCATGGTTCCATGCCTCATTGTGTTAGTCCTTCCTGCTTCCTCTGTCTGGGGAATCCCTTCTCATCCATCAAGGATGTATCCTCTTGGGGCGCCTGGGTGGCTTAGTTGGTTGAGCGTCCGACTTTCGCTTAGGTCATGATCTCGCGGTTCGTGGGTTCGAGCCCCGCGTCGGGCTCTGTGCTGACTGCCAGCTCAGAGCCTGGAGCCTGTTTCAGAGTCTGTGTCTCCCTCTCTCTCTGACCTTACCCTGCTCATTCTGTCTCTCTCTATCTCTCCAAGAAATAAATAAAACATTTTAAGGATGTATCCTCTAGGCTACATCCTCTAGGAAACCTTCCTGTGCAAACTCAGCAAAATGAACTCTCTCCAAACCTCCTGACCCTTTGGTCATCCTTCTATTAAAGCACTTATCTCACAGTAGTAGGGCTAATTGTAAACACATAAGGAAACCAAAGTTCAGAGAGGTTATGTAGTATCTTCAAGGCAACTCAGTTAATACATCAGAGAGTCAGGATAAAACCGGTCTCCCTGATCTAGGGCCTCAGGGCTTTCCCTCCATTGCTATCCATCCCTCTCTCTGACTTCCAAAGTGCAAAGATAGGGGGCCTATATTAGGACCGTGTGGACTTAACTCACTTATATTCAGTTGGGCAGAGGATAGTGAGAAGAGTGAAGGTTTGGTCTTGGCATACATATGTCACTGGTATTCAGGCATTCTTACCCAGAATATGGTAGTTGAGGGCAGTAATTCAACGGTTTCCCCTCACTGTCTCCTGTGTCTCTCCATTAGATTCCCTGGAAGTCCCATGCCATTTAACTGGGGGAAGCAGAATGATTTGGGTTCTAGTTGCTGACGATAATGGGCAGGCACCTACACCTTAAGGAGATACTATAATTTCAAGCTGCCTTTTGGAACCTGGGATGTGGCCTCTGACCAGGATGGGATAGCTTAGTGCTTTCTTGAGCAACATTGAGGCACATTCAAGGAAATGGCTCTCTTTGCTCCAGGCAACTGGCAAATTGTGCAGATTTTAATCAATCTTTCCTAATCATGGCCTTCCCCAGTGGTGACGCAGGCTTGTCTTCTAAAGTACAACCTGAAACAACTGGGCAGTACTAACCAGGTCATGTCCTGGGATGTGCAGGATCAGTGGCCATTAGTGAGGTGTCACTCAAAGGTGTCTTTGTGGCAGCAGAAGCCAATTAAAATATGTCTTGTAAGTTCACTGTAAGGGGACATCAAGGTCCCTGTAATTAACTGCTGAAAAAGGGGGCATCAAACCCAGCAACATGGGCAGTGCTGATAACCACATTCGATCCAGCTAATGTACAGAACTGAAATACTCCAGGAAAAGGCTGGCTTCTTTTTCATGACCATTACTTTTAATGAATAATGAGTGCCTGGACTGGCAATGGGAGAGTAGGGTTTGTCTTGCTCACAGCTGCACCTGCCCCATAGTGCCTGGCACACAGGAAGTGCATGGTACACAACCCTGGAGGGTTACAACGAGCTACCACCTTATACCCACTAGGATGGCTAGAATCAAAAAGCTGGAAAGTGATGTGGAGAAACAAGGAGCCTCTCACAGTGCTAGTGGGGATATAAAATGGTGCAGCCTCGAACAGTTTGGGGGTTCCTCAAAAGCTAATCATGGAGTTATCTGATGGCCCAGCAATTCTACTCCCAGGTGTGTGCCCCAAAGGACTAAAAACAGGTGTTAAAACAAAAACGTGTATACAAATGTGAATAGAAATGCTGTTCGCAATAGCCAAAAGGCAGAAACAACCCAAATGTTTACCAGCAGATGAACAAGTAAACAAATTGTGACATATCCGTACAATAGAATATTATTTAGTCATGAAAAAGGAATGGGATCCTATGCCTGCTGCAACATATGGGTGAAATGTGAAAATTTGAGTGAAATATGAAAATTATACTAAGTGAAAGGGCCAGATGTAACTGCATACATACTATGTGATTCCATTTATGTGAAATACTCAGAACAGGTAATCTACTGAAACAGAAAACAGACTGATATGTGGCAGGAAGTGAGGATAAGGGAGATGTGGGGAGTAACTGCTTAATGGGTATGGGTTTTCCTTTTGGGGGCATGAATTTGGCTTAGATCAAAATGATGGTTGCACGACATTGTGAATGCACTAAATGCCAGTGAATTGTGTACCCTTTAAAATGGTAGATTCTGTTATCTGAACTGCAACCCCCACTACAGAGGGGCTTGCTCTTTCTGTGGCAAGGAGGGGCTTTAAGAGAGCATCACATTGTGAAGGTGATTTTCCAGTGACATCATCACAAAGGCAAGGAAGCCCAGAGCCAGATCTTATGCTAGGCACCATCAGGAGGCAAACCCAGTTCTACCTCATGTGAAAAGAAGTATCTTGGCATCTGAAGACAAAAGAGAAGGAAGGAAAGAAACATGGGGAGAGTTAATCCACCTATTTTTGGGGATTATTTATAGCAAATTTAAAAACTCTCCTAACTGGCTTTGGGGACACTACCTGTCACTTTGCACTCAGTAAAAAAAGCCAAGCCAAGCCAAGCCAAGCCAAAACAAAACAAAACAAAACACCAGTTTAAGCAAAGAGAATGAGGATGGAAAACTCGATGGAAGGGGGAGAGATTATTTGCCCAATTCCTAAGTCAAATGTAAAATGTTGTGGGATTAGCCACTATTTTGTATTGTCCTCATCACTGCTCCCTCTTCTTCATCAGTACCCAGCACAGATAACTCAGTAGACTGTATTGAGTTTCCTTCTTGCCATTCCTCAGATTGGTTCTTTAGCTCCCCTCTCTAAGAAGGCTAGGAAGGAGGCCATGCTCTTCCCCTTCACACAGAGAGTGAAGTGTCTCTGACCAGAAGTCTTCCCTGCTGGGGACTCTGGGATCCCCATGGACAAGGCTCCTGGGGAAAGAGAGGAAGGTAAGACTGGGTAGAAATGGGGAGTCATTTTCATCTCCCTACTCTTCCCTCTCTAACTTCTCAGGAGTCTGGAACAGCCACATGGTCTCAGGGAGCTGAATGAATCCAAATTAATAGAAGGAAGAGGCCAGAAAACAGAGGACAGAAAGGGCTAGAAGCCAGAGGGACCCTACTGAAACAGCTCCCACCTGAGGACATGGTGAGGGCCAGTTCTAGCAACAAGCTTCCATGTCAGGACTGAAGGCTTCTGGTTTTCCACTGCGGTTACTGCTAGTTAGCTCGTCATGTCAAGCCTGAAATCAGCTTCTAATTCCTCCCCTGATTCCAGGAAAGGGAAATGAGAGCATGGCTTACACTTCAGAACTGAGGATAAGAAGCACCGTACTAGGGAAAAAGGAAAAAGAATAATTTTCTTTTTCTCATTTGCCAGCAGTAGAGTTTATCTCAGATGGTATGGTTGAGTGGGAAAAAATAAAGTCTGCTTAGGAATCAAATGACAAAGATCTTTGACCTTGCTGGGTCATGGCCTAACTTCTGGGCTAAAATTTTCCTATCAGTAAAACAGAGCTGTGAAATAGATGATTTCAGTGCACCCCTCCAGAGTTGATATTCGGGGCTGCAGAATTTTAATCCAGCCCCTGAAGTCCTCACATGAGAATTTTCTCATTTTGTTGTTACAGGTACTATCTGAGGAGTCGATGTCATTTTTAGTGCAGCATGTTGAGAATGCAAATATGAGGTTCCCCTGCCTGAAACACTTAGGAAAGGGGCCATGGAGGTCTGAACAAGCTAGAAAAAAAAATACAAGAATGAACAAAAAGTGGTATTAACTTCTGCCAAAATGCTCCACAGAAACCCACTGAGCTCAAAAGCCCACAACAGTGCCTAATGGGTATAGATTCATGTAGCATTTCTTAGTTAGAATAAGACCAGCTCTCTCAAGCTTTTGCATATTTATGGGGTTAGAAATAAGGGATTGGGCTGCTGTGGCTCCTTCTACCTCATCTCCTTGAGATATCTCCTCTTCCTGGTCAGAAATGGCATCTTTCCCCATCCCGTCAGTCCCAGAGGCAACTTTTGAAAAGTACTCACTAACTTTTCCGAGTGGCCTCAGAAAGCTAAGGCTAGAGTCACCCATGAAATTGGGGACTGGCAAAACGAGAGTTTAGAAATGACAGTACAGTGAATAAAGGCAGAAGAGGACAAGGCCATCCCGGTCATACCCTCCAGTTGAGTGATTCACCGAGAAGTTCCTGGGAGGTCCCAGGGAAGACAAAGCCATCTAGGACTTTCTTTCCCAGGTTTGCCCCTAAAGCACATTAGAAATGAGACCCCTCTCCTGTCCTGAAATGATCTTTGGACTCACACTGCTCTTTCTGACAAGTTCACCTTATTTTACACCCTGTCTAAAGGCTAGTTCTCTTAAAACTCTTGCTTTGGGAAAAGCAGGGTCCTTTGAAGCTGGTCCTGAAAGGGAAAATGCTCATTTCGAGGCCAAAAGTGCTGTTTTCTCAACTGTCCCAACTCTAGATGTCCACCTAGATAGCATCCTGGCCTTTATCCACAAACTGCCCCAAAGAAGCTCCCTTACTTAGGGGGTGTCCAGGACCTTTCTTCATTCCCTCAGCCACTGCTGGCTTTCTGAAGCCTGTGCCTGATGGATACAAATGGATAAGCTTTTTTCTTATACTTCCCCAAGCTCTCTCACTCTATTTTTTTTCCTTAAAAAATTCCTTTTCAAATTCACCAGCCAAGGTTTCAATTTTCCATCCTAGGTTCCGCACTCACTCTTTGGGCACTCAAACTTGGGAACTAAGCTCAGCATAGGACACGACACATTTACATCCCAATATGCTTCAGCCCCTTTTCCCCTGGCCGGACTGGGTGTAGCGTGGGTTTGCATGTGAAATGTGGAAGGTGGTCACTGATATCGCAGGTCTTCTCTGAACACAGAGGACATGTGTGGCTTGGGGTGGGGTGAACCCAACAGTCCTTCCACAACGAGTGATGCCATTCCCATGAATTCAAAACGGAAAAGTCAGAACCCATTGGATCAGTGAAAAGGGTTGGATAATCAGAGCTAACATTTCCTTTGTCTGTGATGGATAGCCACTTTGGAACTATTTCCCGTCCTGATTTTTCCTTCGGTCAGCACTGCAATGGAAGCAGGAGGTGGAGGGATGGGGTCTCTTTCAGTCATGATGTTCTATGCGAACCCCTCCCAGAAGAGCACAGCACCAGAATTGTGTCTGTACAAAAGGTTTGCATTAACTATAATGAAGCAAATGACAAAATCAATAAAGCGGGAATTGCGCGGCTGTCATAAAGATGATGTAAATCCAGGGTTCACGATGGTTATGAAGCTATTTAGAATTGTAATTAAAACCAGCACCATTTTTTTCAAGATAAAAGCCCCTTTGACAACCATAAATGCAAGCTACAGGAAATTTTCAACAAATATATTCAAAATTAATGTATGGCACAAAGATGGCATAAATTAACTGAGGGATAATCCATAAGCCCAGGCTTCAGAATCTAAGAGCACTGAGTAAAGAGATTTCGATTTTGCGTTTGGTTTTCAAGCAGTGTGGTTTTCAATTTTAATCAAGTTAAAGCTTGACAGAGCACTTAGA
This sequence comes from Proteles cristata cristata, assembly GCA_017311185.1. Classification (NCBI taxonomy): domain Eukaryota; kingdom Metazoa; phylum Chordata; class Mammalia; order Carnivora; family Hyaenidae; genus Proteles; species Proteles cristata. The sequence goes on from JAESUZ010004746.1 coordinate 197,690, forward strand.
GACTCTGAATGAATGGCATATTTCTGACAACTACTTTTCAATGAGACTGAAAATGCTGTCTCTGTATTTGCTCAACTTGAGACCTGACGGCATTTGCTATTTTATGCCTTCCACATATTTCAGAAAAGAATCTCTCTGTGTGTGTAGGAGAAGATGACCTTTTTGTTTTATTCAGGGGTGGGGGCAGGAGGAGGTGGGGGAGAAAGGGAATAGGAGAGCCAAGTCTTTTGGTCCTAATGAGCTCTCTTCCTTGGAGTTATTTTCTGCACCCCGATAGCAAACCGTAACGCTATTTCTTGGGCAACAGTCACCTGCCTACTGTTCCATCCACCTAACTTCAGAGCACCACTGTTTGCTTCTAGGTCATTAATAATATCACCTACTATGGCCCTCTACCCTGCTGAAGGAGATTCCAGCTCTCTGGGTGATGGCAACTGTAGAGTTGTAGAATTTCAGTTTTGGAAGCAATCTTAGAGACCATCCAGTCCAAGTCCATAATTTTTAAAGAAAATGAGAGATAGGATCAGAGAGAGGAATAGTTGTTTTAAATCCTAAGATAACACTTTCAGAACTGTGAGGGCTTGATCACAAACCCCTTAGGTCACACTACTTGGGAAGGGAAGACTGACATGGGATATACAGATGAAAAAAAAAAATAAGACTGTGAATGATGATCAAATTGTATTGTCAAGTCTGAATGCCCCTAGAATCCAGGGATGCTTGATCCTTTCAATCCAAGGCCCTTTCAATCTAGGACTTGGCATGTGGTGAGGAGGTGGGGGGTTAAAAAGGAATTGAGTCCCAGGGACTTAGGGGCATAGCCATCATATTTTTTATTTTCTATATTTTATGACTGTTTGACATCTGGGAGTGGGGAGGGGTATGGGGATCTTGCTGACTGAGAAGAGATGTCCTCTCACAGAGCTAGTTGATTCCTCGAGGTAGTAAACAACTTGTCAGGGAGCCTGTCTTTCACACACAAACCACCTGATCCCGAGTTCATCCCTGTAACAACCACCTTTCTCTGTCTCTCTCTCTCTCTCTCACACACACATACCAGGCCAATTTCCCCTTCTCTTAATCACCCAAGGCCAGGCAATAGACCACTAGGGACAGTCCCCACACCCCAAAGCACACTGGAATGATTCAAACTAGGCGTACTAAGGTGTTTACTCTGCCTTGCCTCATCTTTCCCAAGCAAACCTCAATCAAGGCTGAGGCCTCTGCTTTCCCTCTGCTCCTGCTTCTGCCTCCTGCTTCCGGTGCTTGCCTATGCGGCCCTCCCTGCATGGTTTGCTGCTCATTTCTCAGATGGCTCTGAGTAACAATCAACTATTTTCCCAGTGGCACTGCACCTCCCTGTGTTATCACTCACTCACCTTTACAAACCAAGACCCAGGCACAGGTCTAAGGGACCCAGGTTTTGGTCACAATTCCTGTTCATTGTCTGAAAGGTTCTGGACAAGATAAATCACCACCTTTTAAAAAGAGAGAGCTGTGGACTGCATTTTCAAGTCCTTTCTAGCTTGGCTAAGTTTAGGAGTCAAAGTAAAGCGACTTGAATTCCAGGTCCTCAATTCAACAGGCAGAGAGGCTGGCTGCAGTAGAGGAATTGCACACTAGCCAAACCACTTATTATAAAAGCACAGCTCATACTTGTCTCAGTGGTAAAATGGGCAAAGAAAGGAATTCATTTTAGGAAATCTAATTGCATTAAGGAGCTGATTCCAGAAAAGGCATGTGGATTAATAGTCTACTGAGAAGGATCCTCTTCTGTGATGAACAATCCAGCAGAGAAAATTTGCACATTCACAACTCAATTATTTACTGGTTGACAGCAGGTTCCCCCAACTGCACAAGGACTATCTTAACTGCTAGGAAGGTGCAAATGCTATGAAGCAATTTCATAATGGAGCCAAAAGTAAGCTGAGTGCCAGTGCTCATCCTAAAATGGCCTGAGACAGGTGAAGAGGACCCAGAAAGACTTGACTTAAACCATTTAACCTCTGAGACACAAAATAAGGAAGCCCCTCAAAATTCAAAGCAGAAGTCCCTAGCTTGGGGTCCTTGGGATTTTTGTGTACAGGGCAGAGATGAGCCCTTTTAAACGTAGCAGCTGGTTGTTGGCAGCAGGAGCATCACTTAATAGGCTATGGATGCGAGATGTAACTAGTAGAGACTGGCCTTCTCTTTGGAGGACACAATGGGACCATTTCTAAAATAGGGTGCAAGTTCAGAATCTTGGAGGTGTGGTCTATATATTTTCCCTGTAGCTAGAAAACAGGCTGAAGACTCACTCAGGACCAAAGGAATCCCTTGGGCTATTTAAAATAAGGTATGAGCCAGTGAAGAAATGGGCAGAAGATATGAACAGACACTTCTCCAAAGAGGACATCCAGATGGCCAACAGACACATGAAACGATGCTCAGCATCCCTCCTCATCAGGGAAATACAAATCAAAACCACACTGAGATACCACCTCACGCCAGTCAGAGTGGCTAAAATGAGCCAATCAGAGAACTCTAGATGCTGGCGAGGATGTGGAGAAACGGGCACCCTCCTACACTGTTGGTGGGAATGTAAACTGGTACAGCCCCTCTGGAAAACAGTGTGGAGGTTCCTAAGGAAACTAACAATAGAACTCCCCTATGACCCAGCAATAGCACTGCTAGGAATTTACCCAAGGGATACAGAAATGTTGATGCATAGGAGCACATGTACCCCAATGTTCATAGCAGCACTCTCCACATTAGCTAAAACCTGGAAAGAGCCTAAGTGTCCATCAACAGATGAATGGATCAAGAAGATGTGGTTTATCTATACCATGGAATACTACATGGCAATGAGAAACAATGAAATCTGGCCATGTGTAGCAACATGGATGGACCTTGAGGGTGTTATGCTGAGCGAAATAAGTCAGGCAGAGAAGGACAAATATCATATGTGTGCACGTATAGGAGGATTAGGAGGAACTTAACAGAGGACCAAGGGGGAGAAGAAGGGCGGAAATGGTGGGGGAAAGGGGAGAGGCAAACCATGAGAGACTCTTGAATGCTGACAAAAACTGAGGACTGGTGGATGTGGGGGGGAGGAGGGATGGGCATGGAGGAGGACACTTGTGGGGATGAGCACTGGGTGTTATGTGGAAACTAATTTGACAATAAACTATTTGTATAAGAAAAAAATAAAAAAAAATAAAAAAGTTAATAAAAAAAAAATAAAATAAGGTATGAGCAGTAAAAGGCAGATAAAAAGGAATAGGCGCACAGATATTCTGCTTAAGGAAATTTTGGGATAACCCTTTGTGTTTCAACCCCAGTGCAATGTGTTAGAGTCTAGTGCAGAAGACTCCAGAAACTGGGGTCACAGTTAATTAAAGTTTTATTGCCTGGCAGTGTCTTCTTATTCTATGGCTCTAGGGTGAATCTCCATTGTTTAGCCCTCTCCCATTCTCCATTAATTTCTCTTTTGTCTATAACTCCTAGAGATCATCTAAGTTTGGTTTTATCTTCTTCATCATGTGGTTTAGATAGCAGTGCAGGCTAGGAGAGAAGGAGGAGAAAAATGCTGTGCACAAGACCCCCATGTCATGAGATGAGAGTGTTCACAAACCCAAATTAAATGCAGGCTGTTCACAACACCATACCATTTGGCTTGCCTGACAACTGAATAATGACTCAATATTTGTATCTTCCCAATGAATCAATGCATTGGCTTCTTTCAGTGACCACTCAGAGCCAGGAGCACACTTTGAACTTGGGTGTGGAATCTTTTTTTAAGAAAGAATCAAGCAAACATTTGTGCGTTTGTGAGCTGAATATGCTTAAGTAGACAAAAGCGATATTCAGCCAGTGATCTAATTGACATTTTACTTGGGCAAGAGAACTGGGGCTGGCCCAACAGCGGGCAAATTCATTTTCCAAAGGTCATGGGGTTGGCTGCTGGTGATTCGTTGTTGAAAGATATCTCAGGGATGGTCAAGGTCACAATCAGAAATGCCTATGGAATACAAATAATTCCCCTCATTCAAAACTGGCAGCCAGAACTGTGGGTCAATGTGGTTGTATTTATGCAAATGGTAATGATCATAGTTTCCAGTTATGGAGGGTCAACTGTGACAGAGACAGGTAGCCTGGGGCATGGCTGGCTCAGTCTTGTGAGTTCTTGCTCGGAAAAGCACTCTCTGTTACCTATGTCATACCAGGGAATCAAGTGAAATGGGAGAGCTCCCATTCTTTGGGCTGAGATCAGATGGATTTAACCCATAATTTTTTTAATATGTAAATATATGCACATTATGAAGAAAAGGTCAAGGGGCATCAAAAAGTCTAGAGTAAAATGTAATACCCCTCCTACCTTATCCCTCCTGTTCTGCAACTTAGCTTCCCCGGAAGCAACTATTAGAGTTTCCCATAAATGTGTCCACAAATTCCTCACAAATATAAGAGCATATGAGAACAAATACAAGCATAAGGTTTTAAAAGCACAAATGATGAAAACCTTACTGACCTTCCTGCATCTTGTTTTCTCATTTATCAGCTTTGGATCCTGCTCTGTATCGTATACAAAGATCAATCTCATTGCTTGTAACTACTCTATAACAGTCCAGTGAATGACATACCATGATTCATTTAACTCGTGGCCTACTGATAGGCTTTTAGGTGGCTTCCAAGACATCGTTGCTACAAATGACACTTACCTATACATCATTTGGGGACTTGTGTAAGTTTATCTTGAAAACAAATTTATCAGAGTTAAAAGGATAGATTGAGAGGTACGCATATTTTCACATTTGATAGCGGTTGCCAGATTGCTCGTTAAGGGCGTTATACTGGTGACATTCCCTCTGCCAGTGTAAAATACTGCTCAACATCCTTGCCAGTTCAGTGTCCCATGAATTCACAGCAAGCACTCAAGAAAAGAATGTCTTTAATCATCTCATTGGGAGCAGTTGGATGTACCACCCTGGAATCAAGAGCTTCATGGCCAAAATACATTAAGGTTTGCTTTCCCAACTTATGTCAGCTTTCTAACAAACAATGGGATATGGTGTATATACTACACTGGTATTTGTTCTGATTGCTTTTAAAGTAATGTATGTTAAAAATATTGGTCAATAGATAAACTAAAAAAAAAGTAAATAAAACAAACTCACTTTTAGGTATTTATCCAAGAGAAATGAAAACATAAGCCTAAGTTCATAGCAACTTTATCCATAATAACCCAAACTTGGAAACAGCCCAAATGCCCATCAACAGGAGAATGGATAAACATATTGTAGTCCATCCATACCATGGAGTACTATTCAGCAATCAAAAAGAACAGATTGCCAATAGACAATACAACATAAGATGAATTTCAAAACATTATACTAAGTGAGAGAAGCTAGTTACACAAGACAACACACTGTATGAGACCATTTATATGAACCAGCTTCTCAGGTAAAACATTAATAGCTAAGAGCAGGTTGGTTCCTGCCAGAATTGAGGAATGGTAAAGGGGAGAGGGGGCTGTATGTATACAAATACAAAGCACATTTTGGGTGATGGTTACACACTATATCCTTGTCAAAATTGCACTGAACTGTATAGTTAAAATGGATCCATTTTATTGTAGGTAAATTATGCCTCAATAAAATTGACTAAAAAACTAAAATCACCTAAATTTCTACCATTTACAGTTAACCATTATTGGCATCTTGGTTTATATCATTCAGACTTTACTCCTTATGCAAACATACACATATGCAAAATTATATTCACACTTTTTTTTTAAAATGTTTTTATTTATTTCTAGGAGAGAGAGAGAGAGAGAGACAGCGTGAGCAGGGGAGGGTCAGAGAGAGAGGGAGTCACAGACTGAAACAGGCTCCAGGCTCTGAGCTGGCAGTCAGCACAGAGCCCGACGTGGGGCTCGAACCCACGAACCGTGAGATCATGACCTAAGCGAAAGTCAGACGCTTAACCGACTAAGCCACCCAGTCGCCCCTATATTCACACTTTTAAATGTACCTTTCATAGTTCTTTTTAAAAAAAAATGAGAACAGATGGTTTGGTAACCTAATTTTATAAGAAGTCTTAATGATATATTAACTAGATTCTCTACTAGCTTAATTCCTTATCTCAAAAATGTTTTTTCTTTCCTAACAGCAGTAGTAGTGGGCTTTGGGCTTCACCTGCCCACCCACCCACCCTAGGTAAAAATATCATCCTCATGGAGTAACCATGAGGAAGCGTTTTGACATCTCTTTTTTTTAGAGGACTTTTCCCTTCTCCCTACAAGATGTGTGGATTATATTGGTCTCGGGCAGATGGCAAAGCTCTCACGGCCCAGCCGGGGTCACGGTTCACTGGTGCAGTGTAGTCAGCATAAACTTCAAGCTGGCCAGACCATCCCCCAGCTTGTATGGCACTCACAGGGAGAAGTCCAGAAAGGCTCCCAAGAAAACCAGAGATCCTCCACTCTACACTATTTGGGGGAGACAAAGGCCTCAAAGTAACTGAAAGGGAGGCTTTGTTCTCTGATGAGGCCCTCCCACATTCTCCAACCCATTGTCAGGACAGGGCACCTCCTCTACTGACAACATTCCAAGGGGTTGACAAATTAAGAGCAACAAAGGCCAGGGCATTAGACACAAAGGAGTCAATGGGAGCCACAACCAGTGCCTCTCACAGACCTCTCCCAAGCAAGCTGAGTCTCCCACCCCTTATGTTCCAGGCCCGTAGCTCTTATTTCAATTCTTGATTGATTTCACACTATTGTTTTAAGAATCGTTAGCAGTTTGAGTCAGATTGATCTAGGTTCAAATTTGAGCTCTGCTGTGTGATTTCTGCGAACTGCTGAGCTTTGCTAAGTCTAAACTTCATCTTGAAAGGAGGAATAATCCCACCTACCTCGCTGGGCTGTTATAACAATTCCACTAGATAATAATAACTCACATTTGAAGTGTTCACTATGTGTGGGTTCAAACCTTATCTGATTTAGGTACTGCCTTTAGTCTCCATGGAGGGAAAAAAAAAAAAGCTTGGAAAAATTAGCAACTTGCTCAAGATCAGTGGGGAGGGCTGGGACTCAGACCTAGATTTCTCTCATGTCACTGCCAAGTCCTAATCCAGCATGTCAGTGGTTTTCTTTTTTAAGAAAAATTTTTAATGTTTTATTTATTTTTGAGACAGATACTGAGACAGAGCATTGGAGGGGGGCGGCTCATAGGGGCACAGAGTCCGAGACATACAGAATCTGAAGCAGGCTCTAGGCTCTAAGCTGTCAGCACAGAGCCTGACACAGGGCTTGAACCCACGAACGTGAGATCATGACCTGAGCCGAAGTCGGCTCATGACTGAGCCACCCAGGTGCCCGCCAGTGGTTCTTAATCCTTATAGAATCATCCCTGATGTGCATGGAGGAGGGCACTTGTGGGGATGAGCACTGGGTGTTATATGGAAACCAAGCTGACAATAAACTATTTGTAAAAAAAAAAAAAAAAAAAGAATCAGCCCTGAGTGGGCTAAAATGCAGATTCCAGGGACCTGACCAGAAATAAAGATTCAGTAAGTCATTAACAGGGCTCAGGAATCTGCATTCTTAATAAGGTCCAGATCTGGAAGCAGGGGGTCATCATTCCACATTTGGGAGACAATACACGTGGCAATAATGAAGCAAGGCAATTATTACTTTACAATTATGATTTTAAAAAACAAATGGAGAAATTATTTGTGTTGGCCAGGGAGAGAGGAAGGAAGGTGGCTACAGCCTCACGAGCCCTGAGAGGATGGATCAATGATAGCATCGAGATGGTGCCGGAGCCAGTGGAGGCACACAGATGAATCTGCATTTATTGAGTCAACAGTCTATCCAAATAAAGAACCCAGAGTGAAGCTAAAGAAAGTGTCAGTCCCTCAGGGTTTGGAAGCGTGGGGATGCTTCAGTGAAGATGACCACTGAGGTGTGACTTTGAAAGAAGCTTGGCAAAGTCACCCACTTAAGGGATGGGTCAGGGCCGTACTCTGATCCAGCAAAACCCAATTCCTGGCAGGGTATTCAGCCTCAAAACACTATGGATTGTGGTCAGAAGGAAAGTTCAAGTCCAGGGACAGTGCTCTGCTCAGAACGATTAGCAGTGATCTGCGTGATGTGGTTACAGGGCTACTGTTCTCAGATTTATCCCTCTTTAGCTATACTGATTACCACCATTAGAGTCACTCTCTCAGGGCTGTTGGAAACTGGTGGACTTTAGCTGTCTTAAGGAATTATGGCACTATGGCCTGCCAACACATTAGCAAGGATCAAATTATTGACACACCGGGCTTTGGGACAAACCACCAGAACCTTCCATTCACTTCCACTCCTGCAGCAGGCTTTCTCCTCAGGGAGTGGGAGGCACCAGACATCTGTGTTTGAATCTGACCCACAAGTGGTATTATTTTTACCTGCACAGTGTGGACACTCAGTATTTAAAAGGGTTTTGCATTAGATGCCAGCATCTCAGAATCAGATGATTTTACATAGAAATCTAAATTTTTTGCTTCTTTTAGGAAAATGAAAAAAAAAATTTGTTAAGGGTGCCTATATGCAGGTGCTGGAGTGCTCACTCTCCAGTTAGCCATAGTGTCTACAACTTCCTATTACTTCCTCAATAGCTCTCAGGCTGTGTCCATCATACTCTTGGTATGTGAGCTTACGATCCTCTACTGAAGGGTTGGTCTTCAAGATACAGGAACAGAGAGAATGCCCAAGACAGCCAACCAAGACCATAAACCCTCCGTTTCCCCAACCCTTCATGCCAGTAGGTCAACTGTGGGACTATTTCTCCTCACATCAGTGAAGGTGAAAGAAAAAGAATGTGGGAGAATGGGGTGCAGAATACTAGTATCTACTTTGTGCCAAGCTCTACCTTCAGGGCTTTCCACTTGTCATCTCATTTAACTTTTGCATGAAAATGTATGGTTTGGTTAAGGGTTTATTATCTTCATTTTATTGAAAAGGAAATGAAGGCTCAGGGAGAGAAGCAGTGTGCTTACGGAGCAAAGCACAAACTCTCAAGCAAAGCACAAACTCTCAACCCCTAGAGACTGGAGATCCTTCTAAGGGAAGAGGTGCGTCAGGAACTCTTCTTTAGAGATGGCTGTACACAACCATGGGGTTCATTAGAAGCCTATAGGACAAGGGAGGCAGGCCTGCAGGCAGGAGAGCACACTGTTTCAGAGAGGGAAGCTGCATGCCAGCTTCGGTTCACTGTTTGCCATGCGGGATTCGGCATCCAATGTTAACACATTTGATATTTCCAGAAAAGCTGGAGATTCAGATTTCTCCAGCAAACTGCACAGACCTTTCAAACCCCACAAAGAAGAAACAAAACCTGTCTGGAGGTGGGATTTATTCTATCGGTTTTGATGTTCATTAAATGCTGTGCTAAGCCTTGGCAGCCCTGCATAGTGGTCACAGGTGCTAAATTTACACTCTCTGGGTTCAAGTCTCAGTTCTGCCACTTATTAGCATATGACCCTGCGACTTACCGCTTTGCTTCTCAGTGCCTCAGTTTTATCATCCATAAACTGGTGATAATAATCGTAAGGTTGTCATGGGCATTAAGCGACATAATAGGTAGAAATTAATCAGATTAATTAAGGGCTCTTCAAGAACTTATTACTTACTAAGAAGAATGAGTGTCTGTTTGAAACTACTACCCCTTCTTAAGCCAGCCTCTCTTTATTCTGGGAGGGAGTGGAGAGTAGATAGAAGCATTTCAGATTAAATAATGGGCTTTAGAGGGATGTTAGCACATATACCTCATTTCTAAGCCCAAGAAATGGCATTCCTTCAGAAAGGAGAAAAAGAAATGCAAACTTCCATAATAAAATGCTAATTATCTATAAAATCTCAGAACTGCTGCTGGGCCCTGTGCTGTGTAAACCAAATCTTATCTACTGGGTACTTATCTGTCTGGCTAGGTAGTTTTCCTGACAGACACAGTACCTGAGAACTGATCATTGGCATTTAGAAGTAATTTAGCTTTGGGCACTTGTGCCTGTGGCCTGGTTATAGAAAGAGTTTTAAATAAGACTGTTAACAATGGCAAATAATGGCTGTCCTTCTAAATGGACACATTGTAACACACTGTCCACTTACAGAGCTGAACACTTGTGGCAGACACAGAAGTGCTCCACTCTCCTGTGGTGGGCTCTGTGTATATAGATTTGTCAGTTCTGATACAACAAGGTGCTCTGAAATACCAACTCTGTTAACACACCCGTACCCATCATGAGCAGTGTTGAAAACCACCATCTCACCCCCTGCACAAGGAGTTCTTTATTCATCCAGCGAATGTTTCCTGAGCGCTGTGGCTGACCAAGTCTTCTGTCCTCCACATCCTTAAAGAATCCTCTTTCCTGAAGCAACCATTTCCCTGAGATGCAAACCAGTCTAACTGGTACAGCAAGTAGGAAGGGAGGCTGTGCAGGAAAGCCGGTTGAACTCAGACCTGCTGCAGAAATCTGTAACCAGTCCCAAGGATGTCCCAAAGATTTTAGTGACCCTCAGTGCCATTCCAGAAAATCTCTCCCAGTCAACATCCAAATTTATCTTTTCTTTTTCTCTGAAGGTGAGCCTAGCCAAGACCCTCAACCTGGGTAACCAACTTCCAGACACTGACATGCAGTATTCTGATCTTCTCTTCTGCTGGTCTCCACCAGACCCTGGCTTCTTGATTCTGCTGCTGAGATTTATCTCAATGACACAGTCTAACTCCTCCCTGATGGATGATGGTCTGAAAGAATCATCACACTTTACAGTCTGAACCTACCTGAAAGATCACCTATCTAGTCCAGTGATTTTTCAAGTTTTTTAAAAGTAGATCTCTTGTTTATACGAAATCTCATGTTGAACACCAAAATCTAAAAGGGAGATTTTAAAACTTTAGATGATTAAAAATAATCCAAATGCCTCGATGGCTCAGTTGGTTGAGCATCTGACCCTTTATTTCAGCTCAGGCCATGATCTCACAGTTCTGTGAGATTGAACCTTGCATTGGGCTCTATGCTGACAGCAGGGATCCTGCTTGGGATTCTCTCCCCCTCTCTTTTCCCCTTCCTGTTTCACGTCTATGTGTGCTCTCTCTCTCAAAATAAAGAAATAAACTTAAAAAACATATTTTATTTTTTGAATGTTTACTTACTCTTGAGAGAGAGAGAGTGAGCAAGTGTGCATGAGTGGAGAGGGGCAGAGAGAGAGGGAGACACAGAATCTGAAGCAGGGTCCAGGCTCTGAGCTGTCAGCCCAGAGCCTGATGCAGGGCTCAAATTCACAAACCTTAAGATCATGACTTGAGCTAAAGTCAGACGCTTAAGCAACTGAGCCACATAGGTGCCTCTTAAAAATATTTTAAAAGGAACTTTTAGGGGCGCCTGGGTGACTTAGTCGGTTAAGCATCTAACTTTCACTTAGGTCATGATCTCGCGGTTCGTGGGTTCGAGCCCTGCGTCAGACTCTGTGCTGACTGCCAGCTCAGAGCTTGGAGCCTGTTTCAGAGTCTGTATCTCCCTCTCTCTCTGACCCTCCCCTGCTCACACTGTCTCTCTCTCTCCTAGAAATAAATAAAAAAAATATTAAAAAAAAAAGTAACTTTTCATTTGTAGGCTCTTATCTCAGACTACACACTGAAATCCACTGATCACAACATATCAATTACTTATTTTAACAGATGAAGAAGCCAAGACCAAGAGGTTAAGTAGCAGCCTAAGGGTAGTATCAGTTTGGTTTCCTATTGCTGCCATAACAAATCATCACAGATTTAGAAGCTTAAAATATGTATATAATTTTTTTAGCATTCTGGAGGTCAGACGTTCTAGGTCAATTTCACTGGGCTAACATCAAAGTGTGAGTAGGGCTGTGTTCCTTCTGGAGGTTCTAGGGGAGAATCTGCTTCCTTATCTTTTCTAAGAGTGGTTCTGTCTTCATTTGCTGCATCACATGGTCTTTCTCCCTCTGCTTTCAGCATGTGTCTTCTTTCTCATAAAGACCCTTCTGATGATATTAGGTCCACTTGAATAATTCAGGATAGTCTATCCATCTCAAGATCCTTAATTTAATCACATCTACAAAGTCCCTTTTGCCATGTAGGGTACATAGTAACATATTCTGGGCTTTAAAATGTGGCCATCGCTGGGGAGCCATTATTCAGCCCATCACAGGTAGGCAGCAGTTAATAGAAAAGCTGTAACTGGGCCCAGAACGTCTGGGCTCTTATGGTACTTTCTGTGTCTTGATGGGGACAGGGAGAGGGATCAGGGTAGAAAAGGTATATCTCTTTTTATTTGGCTCATTTTGTGCCTTGCCTATTATAAGCCATAAATAAGAACAGGACAGCCCCACTGAAAGAAAGAAGAGAAGGCATGATGAAGTTAAATATTTAAAAAAAAATTTTTTTTAATGTTTTATTTATTTCTAGGAGAGAGAGAGAGACGGCGTGAGCAGGGGAGGGTCAGAGAGAGAGGGAGTCACAGATTGAAACAGGGTCCAGGCTCTGAGCTGGCAGTCAGCACAGGGCCCGACGCGGGGCTCGAACCCACGAACCGCGAGATCATGACCTAAGCGAAAGTCGGACGCTTAACCGACTAAGCCACCCAGGCGCCCTTGAAGTTAAATATTTTTAAGAGTCTGAAGCAGAACACTGTCAATCTATGCTTTTTCTTTGGGCATGTATTTTGTCTAAGAGGGGAAGATAGTTCATCAGAGGTGATAGTCTGATTCAAATCAATTCTCAGAGATGAGATAAAGGAGCAATACTTACTATTAATCTTCATAACAATGCCATGATGAGGGTAATATTTCCACTTAACATAATGGAAAACCGAGGCTAAGAATGTTACATATTCTGCTTAAGATTACATAGGTGGTAAGAGCCAGGCCTTATTTGACTCCAGGCAGGCTGACTTGGAAACCTGAGAATTCAACCATTATTGAAACACCCTCAGAGTTTATGGGGAGTCAGTACAGAACATAAAGCCTGGGCTGGTCTTTTGAATTACAGGACTTCTGTGAACGAGAGCTGTTGCGAGGCAATTCTAATGTTCATACCTCAGGCTATGGGTGCGGGAGTTGGGACTGGTCTTGGCTTTCCTGCTGATTTGCTCTCTGGCACTTAAACTTGCAGGGTGTCACTTACCCTCTTTCAAAGACGGAAAAAAAAGACTTGCATTGTTTGGGTCTCAACAACAGAATAAACATAAGCTATTAGGAAGGGCTGTGAAAAACAAAGGGATTTCCCTGTATATTTAAAAGCTAACACTCTAAGACTTGAGAGAATGGAGGGAGGGCTGAATGGGGGAGTACTGGGAATTTTTAGGCAGTGAAACTATTCTGCACCTTACTACAGAGGGGGATACATATCATTATATATTTGCCAAAACCCACTGAAGTTCACCAGGAGTGAACCCTACTGTAAACTATAGGCCTTAGTTAAGTGTATCAATATTGGCTTAGCAATTGTAACAAACGCACCACAGTAGTGCAAGATGTTAATGAGAGAAACTATGTGTGGAGGCAGGCAGTATTAAGATGATGTACTTTCTGCCTAATACTTTGGTAAACCTAAAATTGCTCTTTAAATTTTTTTAAATGTTTTATTGCTGACGCGGGGCTCAAACCCACGAACCATGAGATCATGACCTGAGCCTAAGTCAGATGCTTAACCGACTGAGCCACCCAGGTGCCCCTAAAATTGCTCTTAGAAGAATGAAATCTATTGATTAAAAAAAGAACTCACACTCAGATGTTCTTGCTAGTTTTCTCAGAAATTCTTTTTCAGTTGTGACCATCACAGCTTATTCCTGCCTAGGGTCTTGGCTGGTACTGGAAGCCAGAAATGCTTTCCCAACATTCCCCAATGATCTGTACCTGCTGTTTTCCTACAAGATGTCACCAAATCTCAGAATTCCTCCTGGCTTAACTATTCAAAACAGCACTGATGTATCTTGGGATCCTGTCCCAGCCTTGCTACTGCAAGCTCTGCTGCTTTGGGAGAGTTCCTGCATTTCTTTGAGCCTCAACTTCCTCATCTATATCTAAAAGCTAATAAAATTTCCCTAGTGATCTGGTATGGCTGTTGTGGTAATTAAATAAGATAATACCTATGAAGGCTTTATACATACTTGCCCTGTTTAACTTCTAATATTTTCCCCATTTTATAGATGAGGAGACTGAGGCTCAGAAAGGTTAAGTAACTTGCCCAAAGCCACACAGGTCATAAGCAGCAAAGCCGTAATAATAATAATAATAATAATAATAATAATAATAAATAAAATATGACTCTAAAACTCATACTTTCCATTTATACTTTACATTCATACTTTTAAAAACTATGCTACATTAGCTTCAGTGAGATAAAGAATCAGAACATCAATAGTTACTAGAGTCTCAAAGTATAATCTTTACTGTAAGTACTCATCTTGACTCTTCTGATCACACCCTTTCATTTCTTTTTAGAACTAAAAATCTCCACGCAAAAAGCTCAGCCCAATGGTGAATTTCTCATAAGACCACTAAGCCCAACTTGGAGAAGCCCAGAATCACCGTGCCTTTTGCCAATGTGCAGGGAAGATGAGATTCTATTTTACACGCTTGTTTAAATGCCTTATTTCCTGTGGATTTAACGCTCAGAGGGGTTAAATATCTATGATGAATTAAAAAAAGAATGTTGTCCACAAATGAAAATATCTCAGATAGTAAATTTCAGTGCTGGAGTCAGAATAGTGGTCTCCATTATCCTGAGGGGGGAAAAAACTGAGGGTTTCTCGGGGTGCTTTGCTTTAACTTGTCTTTGTTCTCAGATGTAACCATGCTCTTTCATTCATGATTTTAGTAATTCTTGAAGAGCTGGAGTCTTTTTGCTCTGAAAGTCATCCACTTATTCATTTTCATTGTTTGAGCACCTATCATATGTGCCAGGCACAGGACTGACTCTTGCAAGCAAACAGAGGGTGAACAAGACAGACTCGACCTCTCTGTCTACAAAGCTTCAGGCCATTGGAGGAGAAAGACAACTAAGCAGACAGTTATAACTTAGAGTAAGCAGAAGAAATATTCAAAGACCAACAGAGGCCTGCTAACACAGACTATGAAACTGTGTGACCTGGCCAGGAAGGGATTTACTTGTCACTGACACAATTGCCAATTTTAGTACAACTTCCGGGATGGGGCACTTAACCACTACCACCTCCTTGCCTTTGAACAACTCAGTAACATATCTTTTCCAGACTAATGGGATCTAATTCACCAGTGTCTTCTACTATTTTTCTTATTTCAGTGGATTTACTTACATAAATCGACTGCTATTTATTGAGTACTTGCATTGCTGGCCATGGAGCAGATAAGGGAGAATGCTCTAGGGAAGTATTTATCATACTATATATGTTCATTGTGTATCTGTTTGCCTCCCTCTGCAGATGAAATTTGTCAAGAATAGGGACAATGCCTTACTCATCTTTTTGTTTCTAGGACCTGCTTCAGGTCTGGTAAGGGTACGAGCTCAATCATGATGTGTGGAAGGAAGAACGGAAAGATGGAAGATCAGAAAGAAGGCAGGGAGGGAAGAAAGGAAGGTGGGTTGACATGATTCCTAACCCCCCCCCCGCCCAACTTTTTAAAGTAGGTTCCACACCCAGCTCAGAGCCCAACAGAGGGCTTAAACTCATGACCCTGAGATCAAGGCCTAGACTGAGATCAAGAGTTGGACACTTAATCAATTGAGCTACTCAGGTATTCCTGATCCCTGTTTCAAGATAGCTTATTTGGGTAGCACTTAGGAGACTGGGGTCCAGTCCAACTTCCTCCATCAGTGCTTCTGAACCTGAAATAGAGCCATGAATGCAAAGGAGGAAAGGCTAGAAAACCGGCTGCACCTTGGGAAGGTGAGAGAGCAGAATGCACATGCCTCCTGTGAGCAAATTTCCCAAACCCCCTTCTAAGAGGCAAGATGGCTTTTCTCACAAGAGGCAGGCACCACTCTGGGTCTACATTGGCAGAGATGCCTTATGTTGAAAGCCGTCTCTGCTTCTAGCCTGCTAGGCCCTGGTGATGCACTCAATTCACCCACTCAGTCAGCCTCCGGAGGTCTCTGAAATTTGCCTCTTTAGGTCCATTGAGTCGGGCTTCAGGGCCCTATAATCTCTCAACAACTGCAAAAGTATCCCCAGAGGCAACTGGAATTGAGTCTCCCCTTGGCAGTCTGTCCTCCCCACTGTCATCAGCACAGTCTTTCTTAAATGAAAATCTGAGCTCACCACGCCCCTATTAAAAGCCCGTCCATGGATCTTATTGTGCTATGGATCATGATATTTGAAGTCCTCCCTATCCCAGGCCCTAACTCCCCACCTCACTAACCTCATCTCTCTCGACTGCCTCTCTTGCTTGCTGTGTTCCAGCCATGAATCTCTGACAAGGATCAACTCTTTCACACACCTCTGTGCCTTTGCACAGGTGGGCGATTTTTCACATGCTGTTCCTCTTCTGCCTGGAAAGTCCTTCCCCTGGATGAACTCCTACTAATCCTTCAAGACCCAACACATGTCACCTCCTGAGTGAAGCCAGGATCAGGCTTGTCTGGGTGATTTCCCACCTCTTCATCCTTAGCGCCAATGGAGACTTGACCCACGTTCTGCACCTGCTCATTTAATAGTTTGTCCCCTCACTGGACTGAGTACAAGGATGGTATCTCGTTATTTCTATAATATTATCATATTAAATGTTATAACGATCATGCATGATTTCCTATATGTAATAGGTCAACTGCAAATACTTGAGAAATGAATGAATAAACATTGATTTGATGCATTTTTAGTTGACCTTATTCTCTGCCACAAACCGCTGGGGCACTGGGGATTCCACAGTGATAGAGGCAGGCAGGGTCCCTGCGTACACATGTTCATTCTGTGTGACATACAGAGACAGGTTGACAAATAAATGAACAAGATAATTTCAGGGGGCAGTAAGTGCTCTGGAGAAATATAACTGGGTAATGGGATAGAGAGGAGAGAACGGGAGGAGCTGCTTTGGATGGGTCAGGGAAGGCCACTTTGAGGAGGTGACGTTCAAGCTGAGACATACAGGATCTGAAGGAACTGACCCAACAGAGGTCTCTGGGCTTAGCATCCCATGCGAGGAAGGAGCTTGGATCGTTCAAGGGATGAAACAGAGCCCGAGAAGCATAATGTGGATGAGGGAGGGCCCAGCCATGCAGAGCTTTACTGGGTGTGACCAGGAGCATGAACTCTGTTCCAGGCACAGTGACAGAATGAATGGCTACTGAGATCAGCAGACGAGGATGCTACCGACGGATGGGTGCTTCATGTCCCTCCGCATACCTTCCTTACCCTCACACAAGATTACTGGCTGCTCACTGGGCGGGTGGAGACAGCCCTCATTAATCTCAGGAAGCGGGAGGGCAGACTCGGGCAGTGCGGCAACTCAGACTAACTAGAGAACACAAAGGCTGCCTGCCCAGCTTTGTTTTGAAACCGTCAATTCCAAATTCCGCTAGCTGGCAGAGACAGGGCTTATTGATTTTCCCTTCTGGAATGCATGTCCTACAGAGTCCTCGCAAATAGAAACTGAAAAACAGAGGAAAACACAACTGCTGAGAAAGATAGGGCAAGGGGACATTTAAAAAAAAAAAAAAACAATCTACACTGGATTTTGTCTTTTTCTTCTTATGTTTTGTTGGATTGTGGCTTGTCATCTCTGTTTTTTCCCAATTCATTTCTTTTTCCCTATCTCTGTGTCTGTCTGATTATCTCTCTCCTTCTCTCTCTTCCTCACTATGCCTTTGTCCGGTACCTGTCACGGCATGTGCATACAGGAGGCAGTTGGTACTGCTGTGTTGAAGTCGGCTCTATCTGGAGGTTGGTCTCTCTGAGACTTCTTTCTCCATATCAGTTTGTCCAGTTGACTGCCTCTCTTTAAATATAGAGCCTCTCCTGCTTCCAGACAGGCAGCAGAGCGGGACCAGCCCATAAAACCAGCGTTTAGTAATTGCATAGAGTGGTATCCCCAGCTAATTACCTTCTCTCCCTTCTCTTGAGAAGCAGGAAGCAATTAGGGACTTCCTTCCACTGCCTTGCTGTTGTGGGGGCAGGATGCGAAGTTCCTTAAGCACCCATTCCCACTGGGTTCAAACACCACCTGCGTCCTGCCCTTCGGCTCTGATAAAAGCTGCACACCTGTCTCTTTGCCTCAGTGAAACAGGCCTTCACCTTCTAGCAGCCTCCTTGGTTACTTTTCCTTTCTTCCTGTTGCTAGCATGGCTGAGTAGAGAGGAATCTGGGTAGACAGAAAGGTCTATGGATAGAGTAGTTGGGTCTGTTACTAAGGATAGGGTAGGTGCGGAGGTCTAGGCTCAATTGTTGTCTCCTGACTTTTACCAAATTACACACACTGATCAAAACTTAGCCTTGTCATCTGGAAAATGGGTATATCATGGCTTCTTCCTTCCTGAAGGGGAATGTCAGGACAAGCAAAGAAAATCCATGTCAAAACTACAGAATTCTAAGAAAAGTAGATAATCTTTGACTTTCTATTTTTTTTAAATGTTTATTTATTTTTGAAGGAGAGAGAGACAGAGGGTGAGCAGGGGAGGAGCAGAGAGAAAGGGAGACACAGAACCCAAAGTGGGCTCTAGGCTCTGAGCTGTCAGCCCAGAGCCCGACATGGGGCTCGAACTACAAACTGTGAGATCATGACCTGAGCCGAAGTCTGGCGCTTTACTGAATGAGCCACCCAGGCACCCACTGGCTTTCTATTCTTAATTAAACATTGGTATCATGGATAGGCCCAACGATTGTCATTTTGTAGCCTGATATTTAGGGACTTCCTTCCACTGCCTTGCTCTTCATAATGTATCTTCTATTCCTGTTACTTAAGGAGTAGAACAGTGTTATATTCTGTGAGCTCACACAGGCAGTAGAGAAGGCGGGGGAAGGAGGTCTGGGAGGTGGTTCTCAGACTGATGAGAGGGATGTACATTCCTGAGATTTAATATTTGTCCCAAGAGAGACAATCTACATGTGGATAATTGAGGTCTGGTAGGAGGAGGAGTGTTTCCCTAATAGGTTTTATACAAACTTAATTTCTGCAAAGTGTCTTCTATTTTACATGTACCGATGCATATTTAAATGTATAACTTCAATTATCACCTCTACGCAGATGCTTCCCCTCCTTGAACTTGCTCTTCAGCTCAGCTCCTATATCTCCAATTACCCATATGATATTTTCTCTTAAGGCTGTGAAATTATTTCACCTACATCTCTCTTATTAAAACCATGGAAGATGGGGACCATAAACATGGTTGTGACCCACAGACCAAAGTCATTTGACCAGCAGGATGAAGAGGATGGGATGTCAGGCTCACCAATTTCCAAGGACAGAGAAGATGCTCCATCCACACTGCCTGTGGAAGGACTTGACATCACTTCACACCCAACTTATGATCTTCATGTTTGGCTTTTCCTCCTGACCTTTCGGTCTTTGTGGACTGGAAGCTCCAAGAAGGCAAAGCTCACAGATCTCCATATCTTTCTTCCTATGGCTTCCCCCAGAGTTGGAATTTAGTAGGTTCAAAAAACATTTTGATGGCTGCTAAGATAAATGACTATGGAGATTTGCCATCATTCCTTGTATCATCTGAGCTTGAAACTCATCATTTTCCACTTTTTCCCCAGCCACTAATTCTTCACTGACTGCCCATTTCTGTTGACTTGGTCCCTTTTGGCATCTTTGGATCCTCCTTCACTTCTGACTGTTCTCTTTCCCAAACATGAGCCCTGACCCCTTACACTGGACTCAGCCTCATCTTCTGCTCCCAGCCTTTCCTTTTTCCTCCTTTTATCCTAGGCTCCTCTCCCACAATAAATGTTCTCATCATGACTTTTCCTGTGTTGGAAGCCATCTATAGTCTCAGTACCTACATCTAAAGTCCATACTTGCCGGCAAGGTTTGCCACCACCTGGCTTCCACCTCTCTTCCTGAACTGATCACCTGTTGTTCTGCCTCACAGCCTTCCCCCCCCGCCCCCAAGATGGCTCTGCCTGTGCCCTTGAAACACACCTTGTACAGGTTTCCATCTATATTTGCACACACTATTTATCTTGTTGACTTTGTGAATTCCAATCATCATTCAGGCCCATAAAGTCTTTATAATTATAACAGCAACAAAGGAATGCAGCAGTAACAGTAGCTAGAGCTTTCTATATCTATTCCATGTGCCAAACATAGTACTAAGTTATTCATACTCACTATTTTATTAACTTTCACAAATATCCTATGAGGTTAAGTACAAGTCTTAACCTCATCTTATAGTGGAGGAAATCTAGTCTCAGAAGTGTCAAATAACATACCTGAGTCCACAGACTCATCATGCACAATAGCTAAAAATCAGACTTAGATCTATCAGGTTGCCAATGCTATGTTTCTAACGTTGAGGCTACACTCCCTGAAGCCATTTTTCTTCTCTGATTCTGAAGTCTTTACTATGCATCATGGCTACCCATTTGTCAATTATCTTTTTCTTTTTAAATTTTTATTTGAGAGAGAGAAAGAGAGCGCGAGAGCGTGAGAGAGCAAGAGAGTACACGAATGGGTAAGAAGGGCAGAAGAAAGAAAGAGACTCTCAAGCAGGCTCTATACTCAGTGTGGAGCCCAACACGAAGCTCAGTCCCATGACTCTGAGATCGTGACCTGAGCTGAAACCAAGAGTTGGATGCTTAACCAACTGAGCCACACAGGCACCCCCCACCCCATTTGCCAATTTTCATGTGGAATGTTAGATCACTAAACATTCTCTTGTACACATGTGTTTCTTGTCCCTCATTTTACCATAATATGAATTATACTTCTGGGTTTTGTAGGTTCTGCCTAACAAATGCATCTGATGGAACGGATTAGAAGTATAAAGTAATCACCCCCCTCCTCTTTAGTGCTCTTGGGTAATTCATTCTTTAGGCAATGGGTTTACTTTCCCCTCCTCTCGCCCCAGGACCACTTGCTGACACTGGGTAGAAATAAAAGAGAAAATCATAACTGAGTTCAGTCCTTCCAATAACAAATATTTGCATGGCCTGGAGAAGGTGGGCCTGACAGTAGTTTCTGAGTGCCTTAGGAGTCTGCGTCTGCAGAATCTTGGATCTTTGAGCTCCTGAGGCCTTTGTGAAGTTAGACATATTACAGGAAAACAACACAAGTCCCCAGATTCAACAACTATCGTGGACCACATGAGATTTAATCACTTCCTTGAGAACAAAAAACGCAGTTGGGAATTATACAGCCCTGCTTATACATCACAGTAATGCTTTTGCTGTTGCTGTTGTTGACTGGCCTATTTAAAATTGGAGCCATGACAGCATCGCTTCTCATCAGGGAAATACAAATCAAAACCACACTGAGATACCACCTCACGCCAGTCAGAGTGGCTAAAATGAGCAAATCAGAGAACTCTAGATGCTGGCAAGGATGTGGAGACACGGGCACCCTCCTACACTGTTAGTGGGAATGTAAACTGGTACAGCCCCTCTGGAAAACAGTGTGGAGGTTCCTCAGGAAACTAACAATAGAACTCCCCTATGACCCAGCAATAGCACTGCTAGGAATTTACCCAAGGGATACAGAAATGCTGAGGCATAGGAGCACATGTGCCCCAATGTTCATAGCAGCACTCTCCACAATAGCTAAAACATGGAAAGAGCCTAAGTGTCCCATCAAAGGACGAATGGATCAAGAAGATGTGGTTTATCTATACCATGGAATACTACATGGCAATGAGAAACAATGAAATCTGGCCATGTGTAGCAACATGGATGGACCTTGAGGATGTTATGCTGAGCGAAATAAGTCAGGCAGAGAAAGACAAATATCATATGTGTGCACGTATAGGAGGATTAGGAGGAGCTTAACAGAGGACCAAGGGGGAGAAGGGCAGAAATGGTGGGGGAAAAGGAGAGAGGCAAACCATGAGAGACTCTTGAATGCTGACAAAAACTGAGGACTGGTGGATGTGGGGGGGAGGAGGGTGGGCATGGAGGAGGGCACTTGTGGGGATGAGCACTGGGTGTTATGTGGAAACTAATTTGACAATAAACTATTTGTAAAAAAAAAAAAAATAAAAAAAAAATAAAATTGGAGCCATGAGACAGAATAGCTATACCACTTCATATATGTAAAATGTTAATCTGGGGCTTAACCATTGAGAAGCTGGTTGACCTTGTATTAGTCACTGCCCTTTCCTGGTCCTCAATTTTCTGACTGTTGACCTGTGGGGTTTTAGAGGATCTTTAAGTTGCCTTCTTGCCTTGCCTTTCTGGGATGCTAATTAATACAACCTCTTAATTTTGGTTTATATGCACAATGTTGAGTCACATTCTCCATGGCTTTGTCTGCTCCACCGTGCCTTCTCCTGCTTCTGGGCAAACGCCCCCAGATGAAGCAGTGGGCAGTTTCCTATGTGGGATCCGCTGGCAAAGTCCTCTCTGACCTAGGCTTCCTTCACCTTGAGATGCCTCTGCCCTTTTGTGTATTTTGCATGTTAATCACCAAAAGCTTCCTGGTAAGTTCTCAGGAACAGGGAAAGCAGACAGCCTGTATGTGGAAGCCATCACCAGCATCCAGGACATTAATATCCCTGAAGTCCTTATAAAGAAATCTGAGAGCTAAAGTAGTTTTAAAGAAACTTCCTTCAAGACTTCTCAAGGTGAATGTGACCCTGTGGAGGAGGCCAATGGACAGAAATGCCTGCCCAGACAAACCAGACTTTCTTCTGTGACCCTCTCCCAACACATGTTCTGAAAACATGGACATAGCGGTAGGGGTAGAAAATTTGAAAGGCACACTCCTTGTGAAAGTAAGGGTCCAGGAGTCATTTTTAAACAGCAAACAGTGGAGACCAAGCAAAAAAGGACAAAGGTTGTTTGGCATTTAAAAAATGTGGTGATGGAATAGTTCTGTACTGACTCTATCAATGGGCACAGGAATCTGCATGTGACAAACTTACACAGAACTGCACGTGCATGTACACACACAAATGAGTGTGTGTGATACTTTCAAATCTGAAAGGTAAGGTCTGTGGATTGTACCAATGTCAGTTACCTGGTTTTGAGATCATACTGTTATGTAAGATGTTACCATTGGGAGGAAACTGGGGTAAAAGGGTACATGGACCTATCAGTTTTGAAACTTCCTGTGAATCAATAATTACTTCAAAATAAAACTAAAAGTACCCCTCAAAACCAAGCACCTGGTGCAGTGAGTGGACCTGGCTGTGTCCCCCCCATCAGCCTGGGACGCAAGTGCCGCTGCCGTCTCCCAATATCTTATTAGTAACAGCCACCCCTTTACCATCATGATCATGGTCATGATCATCAAGGTTCTTGTTTATTGAACACTTACTGTGTACAAGGTACACTTTCTCACTGGCATCAACACCCCCACCAGAATATCATCTCCATTTTACAGAAGATAATGACCTTGGAAAAAGCGGAGTTGAGCCGCAGGCCACAGAGCTACTGTGGGGCCAACCTCTGACCCAGGTCCTAGACTCTAGTGCTCAGACTTGGGACTGAAACACCAGAAAGGAACAGGACTCTGTGGAGCTGTCATGACATTCGATGCGTGTTCCCTGGAAGCCACTCAAGCACATCCCTCAATCTGTCTCAAAGGCGTCTGCACCGAGGCAGCACACAGCACAGTGACACCACCTTCCTGTCCCATCCCTCACCACTGTTCTGGCCAGAAAGCCACACCGCAGAGAAGAAAAAAATCGTCACTTACAAGTTCTTCACGTTGGTGATGCCACGGAATGCCTTCCTCGGGATCCCCAGGATCTGGTTTTCGCTCAGATCTCTAAACAAGAAGAGAAGAGGCACACTGCATTAACGACCAAGGCCCGGCTTTATCTGCATCTCATTATGACAACAAAACCTCTCACAGGCTGCCTCTGCGGTCAGGAGTGTTGGAGGCACTGTTTAGTCTCAGGCCTCAGGCTGCTACGAGCCTTCACATTGTTCCTCTAGTGATGGCCTTTGCAGAAATGGTTACCAGGCGGGAACAGCTCGCCTCCAGGGCGGGCTCTGTGGGTGGTCTCGCACCTCCAGGCCGTGAGCCAAGACTCTGGGTTATTTGTTGCACACACACCGCACCCAATTCTCTGTTCTGCCACCTCCCAGAGAGACCCCTGGCCCCCTCCTCCATGCTGCCCCTCCCCCACTTCAGGGTCAACACCACTCAGTCTCCCATCTCTCAGGGACTCTCTGCCTTTGTCACTTGGGTTTGGAAGGGAAACTGGTAATCCTAATTTCCTGATGGGGGATGACCATCTCTGTTTATTCCAGAGACTCAGGCACACCAGGGGCCTCCCGGATCAGCTTAGTGACAGGCATGATGAATTCAAATTGCATTTGCACAAACTTGTCCAAAATGGGGGTCCCACTGGCACCTCATCTAGCATTAAGCGGTGCTAATGTGTTGCTTTGAGGGGGAAAGGTAAGGGACAAAGTGTCAGGTCTTGAAGCCTGCTCAGACTCAGGTCTTGTGCCAGGGTCCTCTTTAAGAATCCCCAAAGCCTCAGTGTACTTTCCTAAGACCTATGCAGTTTTTTTCTTTCCGTTTCCCTTTTTCCCCCTAAACCAAACACGTACACTTGTTTTCATTCATACCTCAAGCTTGCTTGGGATTTCAGTGAGTAATCAGTCATAACTGCGTGTCTCTCCACACACACACACACGCACACACACACATCATATGTACATATATCTATAGATACAGATATATATCTCAATTATTTTGAAAATAACACCCGAACTTTTAGATATTAAGGTAAAAAATCATCCTCCCAGACCATAAGCGCTGTTACCAATTAGGAGCAATATGTATAAATTTCACAATATGATCTCATAGTATATAGTCAGCCATAAACTCTTTTTTCACTTATTATATTGAGAACATCTGTTCATGTCATTAACAGTACATGTATGCCAACATTTTTAATCACTGTATATCATCTAATTGTATAGAGGGCTATGTGATCCCACATTGTTGGGAATTTGCCATTTAAGGAAATACTAGGATGGGTTTTCCTCCCCACACATTTTTGGGATAATTATTCAGCTACTTCCTTGGTATAAAGTCCCATAAGGAGCATGTGCTGGGTCACAGGGTAAACGTCTTTAACTGCCGAGTCGTCCTAGAGGAAGATTGTATCAGTGGACACTCCCACACTGATTTTCCACGGGAACCTAATCAAAAGTTAAAGAGGACTCCAAATAAAGAGAGGTCAGACAACCATCTTCCACTGAAACTTAGCCCATCTGAATTAACATTTTGTGAAGGGGCAAGAGGAAAAACAGAAAGTAGAATAGAGGCATCGACTTTCCTGATCTCACCTGCTGAGAGGAGTTACCACACTGAGTAGGTGGCTGGAGCTTCACACACTTGGGGATTGTCTGGGGCCACTTGTTAAGCCCCAAGGCAAGGCTCAGAGTTGGGGTAGGGTACAGATATGACTACCAGTGGCTTCTGGGGCTGAATAATAGGGTACTCCCCATCTCAAATTCAGTTTCCTCTGTCTGCAACTGGTGTAAATAAATTTAGATGCACAAGGAGCCCCGTTGCAGGCTCCCCTCGCCAGGCCTGATTCAATGAGCAGGGCTCCAGCCGGAGTCAGGGCACTGAACAAAGCCCATGGTGACAGCAGAGGTCAGGCAGGGTCACCAAGGTCACTCCTCTGCTCTCCATCAGACTTCAGGGGAAGGGGGCACAGGTCCTGTCATCTACTAATACAATTTCCACCAGGCATCTGGGCAGTACTCAAGGCTCCAGCAACCACAGTGGGTCTAGTCTTTTCTGCCAGGTGAAGGCTGGTCTCCAGGACAGTCATCCCCTGCCCACTATCCTCCCAGGCCTGGCTGCCCTCTTTGGCCACTCTGGGAAACAACTTGGGCCACTGTGTTGGTCAAGGGCTAATGATCAGAATCAGGGGCAGGGGGCACAAACAGGAGAGAGGTTTGGACTGTCAGCTCTAACCATGTCTGGAAGCTACTTCAGTCATGCATTAACCCTTTGAGTTTAAGGCCCCAACCATCTTGAAGAAATAATTGTATGAAGGTACTGGCTTCCCATACAGTGGGCTGAGGAGAGGAGAGCAGCATTTTAGCCGAAAAATCTGGCCCGACTGCTGGGAAGCGCCCCACAAAAGCCATCACACAGGCCAAACCCTGCAACTGCACGGGGCAGTCTCTTGGGTTTCTGGTCACTATTTTCTTGCTGGAAATATACGCAGTTTATATTTATATTTATATAAATATATATATATATATATAAGGGACCCAGTTTATAAATATAAATATATATTTATATAAATATATATATATATATATAAGGGACCCAGTTTAAAAGCACAGCTTTCTTTCCAGCTCCCTGCCATGGCTTTCCTTCTGCCGCAAGTGAGCAAAACAGTGGATTGTAGGGAATTTATCTGTTCCCCATGACAATCCGCTTGTAAATTTTATTAATTTTATTTTCCATTGAGCCTCTGTTCTCCAGCTAACAATACCACTGCCATCCATCTGCAGGATTGTATATTGATTTCATAAATACCTCCAGTGGGCTGACAAACTGACAGCTTTAATGGTGTTACTGATGGGGCGTGGAGGAGGGTTCAGGGCTGGGTGCTTCATTTTCGGTAACTGTCCCTTCACAATTATCTTGGGGCCTTTGTGAGGGCTTCTAATAGTGTGTTTATCTCAGCATGATGCCAGACCATGTAGCTATTGCTAAGCACCACCCTTGAGAGATACAAGAGCCACCATTTTGAGCTGACACTTAAATAAAAATAACAAAATCTATCTGTAGTGCCCAAGAGCCTAGTTCCGACCAATTGCTTGCTGTGGGGTTACTGTCTTGCCCTTCCTGAGGGAAAATGCTCAGAAATAACCAGGGAAAGAGAACTTTTTTTTTTTTTTTTTTTTTAAACATTAGATATAAGGTATGAGGCTGGAGCACAGTTAGAGAGAGGGTAAGGGGCGTGTGCTGAAATTTTCTGGGAGAAATAAAAGAAGATGGCTGGTGGGAAAGATTTTCTTGGTTGGAAGTAGGGATATGGATTGGGATGCCTTTTTAAATAATTAAGACTCTGAAAGAAAGGAGAACTGCATTAGCTAAAGTGCATTTTCCTGCTTCCGGAAAATGATTAACCGATGGATTATTCCATCCAAAAACACAAGACCAAAGAGGACTTATTAAGGAGACAGTAAGTCAAACAGGAGTTGGCAAGAACCAATATATCCCCCTTCCAGCCAGCACCCCCCCTTTTTAATTTACTAAAATGCTTTGGACACAGATTAACTTTCTTCGCAAATTTATTATTGCTTCATCTACCTTGAAACGGGAACTGCAGACACTTTGATAAATGGATTGAAAGGTTGTCTAGTTCCAGTGGAGCTTTGAAATGCTTCCCAGGGCTCTCTCCGCAATGTCAGGCATGCTTTGTTCTCAGAGCAACAGTGAATGACAGTCCCCACCTTCACCCCCACCCCTGCCCACCCCACGTTTGCCAGGGAAGATGGCAAGGCAAGAAGCAGGAAAACAGTTTCCTCTTTGCTCTGTGGGGACAATGTGCTGGTCTCAGTCACATTCATGCTACCAGGAAGTCCTGTCTGTGTTAAATGGCAGTTTGTGGGGGGTGGCATTTGCTTCGAGATATCAGCCTTGAATTATTTCAAATGTACAAGCCAGGGCTCAGAAGCTCTCTCAACCTTGGTGACTTCTTGAAGTGCGGGTAGCCACTTATTAGCAGTATAATCATGCAAGCTACTGAAATGTTCTATGCCTCCATTTCCCCATCTTTACAGTAGGGGCTTTACTGAGTTCCTAGGTTAATCATGGGGATGAAAGGAGTTGATATATATGTACCTTGCAAATCACCTGGAACCCTGTAGGCATTCAACAAATGGCTGCATTTATTTCTTGGATTTTCTGCCCAGTTAGCTCTGATTTTTACATTGCCAAAAATGTCCTTTATCATCCTCTTCAGGGTATTTGCCTACAACTATGCAAAGAATAAAACACATAAGTGTTGCTAATATTCTTACCGTAAAATCTGAGGGAGGGATTGAAGTTTCCCTCATTTATCATCTAGTTATGAGGATCCCTATGTGAGTCTAGAGTTTTTTGAATGAAAGAGGAGAGCTTGATTCAGGAGAAAAGGTCTGTCTCAATTTGGGCTCTCAAAGAAGCTGACATTCAGCCAAGTGATGGATTCACACTTGAATCCTGGGAGAGACCAGTAGGATGCAGGAAGCAGGATGAACAAGGGGAATAAAGAGCAGGTAAAGTCCTGACCTTGTCTCTAACCAAGGGATCTGGGTCTTTGCAGCCCTACATCAGAGAGTCCTTGGTTAGTGATCACCCAAGAGAAATACAAATTGCCGGGCTTTGCCTGCTTTCCATAAGGCTGAACACGGTGACTCCATGACTCATGGACAGATTGGTGAGGAGGTTCCCAGTCATGGTCTTTATCAGCAAAGTCTGAAGAAGCAGGAGATGGGAGCCAGAGTCAGTAAAGGGACCCACGGAATCCATCTCAAAGCATTCATAAGAAGGCTTCAGGGATAGTCCTCCTGATTTGGGAAGTTCTCAGAAGATTAAAAAAAAAAAATCACTCATGAAAGATGACATATCTGGGACCAAAGATCAAGAGGCCACAAGGGGAAGCTTAGTGACCAAAGGATATTAGAACGATGCGATCTGATGCTTTCTTTGTCTACTTCCCCAGACCTTGCATTGAGACCAATAGGCACTTTTTTAGTAACTGAAAAACAAAACAAAACAAAACAAAACAAAACAAAACAAAACAAAACAAAACCCTACTAATGCTTGATTAGCCAAAGTAAAAGAGGATGATCTAAAAGCATTTCTATTTGGAACTATTATTGGATTTGAGATCAGGGCAGTGGATTACCAATCTGATTCTCTTTGGCCTGAGTCTGTATTAAAATTACTTTCCCAGTCACTGCCTAGTAGGAGGAAACTGCCAATTGACGTAGTAGGTATCAATCAGAACTCATTTAGGGATTTAAAACATTTCTGATAGATAATCCATGAATCTAAAAGTTCTTGTACTCTAATGCTGCCTTCTTATACAAAGCTGAGCCCTGCTCCCCCTAACCCCGACTCCTAATCTATAGTAACTGTGACATTATCACTCTGCTCTCAGAACCGAAGAGAAAGATATTGTTTTGCTTACCTTATTATACACAGTGGGAAGGACAGACATGCAGGAAAAATTATTCCCTGGGGATTCTACAATGTGAACTTTGGGGATGATTTATCTTAAAAGGTAACTCTCTTCTGCAGGCAATTTATCTTAATAAGCAAGATTATAGGTTTTCAGTTGGGTCACTATCAAAACCAAGTGAGCCCAAAGCATGTCTCAGCTGAGAAGCCCTGGTACCTCCAGCTGGGTATCTAGTCAATGGCATCCTTTGTCCAAGGGAGATTACGATGGAAAAACTAAATCATTTCCTGAAAGAACTGCCACCTGTCTCAGGGATCCAGAGAATCAAAGTATCAATGGGAGACAGAAATCTAAAACATGACCAAAAACATTAGTTTCCACTGCTCCAATTAGTATCTGAGTATTTCACTGCACCAGTTTACATGCTTGCTCCCTTGATGTTAAAAACTTACTGAATGAAAGAGATCAGTAAGAGTTCCTTTCATTCTGCCTTCTCTGACAAGCTCATTAGAAAACTCCTAATCATACCATTCAATGTTTAAGATCAGCAGATTAGATGGCAGCTCAGAATCTTCACATAACAAACAATAAATTCAGCACCTACTGGGTGCTATTCTATGTCACATGTTGAGGTACAGATGTGAACAGAAGGAAGTTTCTGTCCTCCCGGAGCATGTATTCTCTTTGACCCTCAATACAAATAAACAGACCTCTTCATACACATGATTGGAAAATAATCATCTAGACACCCCCAAAAGTAAGAGCTGCAGTTTCACTGTTTTTTCCTTTTCAACAAGAAGACACCCTCTATCTAAAGTCACACTGAGTATTATTGCTAACCAGCAAGGAAAATAATTCACAGCTTTGTTTTCTTTATTCGAGGCTCAAAATCTTTTTAGTTTTGGGGTGGTGGGTGTTGGGGAGGGGAAGGGACAGGGAAAGAGGCCAATCTGAATCACTGGGACTTGCAGGGATGCAGTCTTGTTTCATCAAGTACTTTGATTTTGTCTTTCAAAGTGAACAGTCTAATAAAAATAGGACAGTTTGAAGATGTTATTAAGAGTGGGCATGGCACAGGGCAGCCGTTCTCATAGTGGGGCTCATGGTCTACCTCATCCGAATTTACTGATGATGCTTCAAAATTAATACAGGTCCCTGGTTTTTAAAATAATTTAGATAGCATAATGGTATTGTGGGTTATGCTTCCCCTCATTTAGTTCTTTGTCTTTGAGAGATACATACTGAAATAATTAAGGATTAAATGATGATATCTGAGTTTTGCTTCAAAATAATGTAGAAGAGGGGGAAGTAGGTGGATGTATAGATGCACTAAGATTGGCAATGAATGGATACTGATTGAAGCTGAGTACTAGGTGCAAAGGAGGTTCATTTATAATTTATGCTTGACTTTTTATATATGTGTGAAATTTTCCATAATAAAAAAAATCATGAATGCAGATTTCTGGGATCCATCCCAGATCTACTGAATCAGAAACCCTGGGGACAGGCTCTAGTGTGTAAACTTTGAACACGTTTGAGAGTGTGGGCAGGATGATTTGTGCATGGGATTAGGTGCTAAGTTCATACCCTAGCTGTGCTACTTAATAGGTTGTGTGTCTTTAAGAACATCAATCAATTCTGAGCCTCAACTTGTGCTTCTGTGAAATCAGAATAAGCATCAAGAGTAATGAAAAATCAAGTGCTTCTTCTATACTCTAATGCAGTATATAAACGCAAATCACTATCTTCATTTTATTAGCAGACAGCTAACAAATATAGCATCCTACTACCTTAAGTGTCTAGGGGAAATTTTGTGTCCCAGATTGAAGTCCTCCCGTGTCTCAGGTGTGAGCCTGCTCAAGTTGGGCAAAATGCTTACAGGAACTAGTGTCACCAGAGAAGGCTGAAGGGGAACAGGGTGACAATATCTCATCCATACCTGACAAAGCCACCCAGGGGCCCAGTTTGGAAGCTCAGCGAGCAGGGGTGAGAGTCTATGGATGCTTACAACCTCCCCGGGACCCAAGGAATTCAGCCGGAGGAAACCAAGCATTTTGTCCCTGGGCTCTCCTAAACCTTCAGAGAAGACTCTGGTGACTGGGGTTAGCACATTCTCTTGGGGGACTCACAGACAATTGTTTTCCCAGGTTTCTAGGAGGGTTGCAGTTGAGGGGAGAGAGCACCGGAGGGCAGGTAATGAGCACCCGGACTGAGGCAGATCTTAGCTGTGACCATTCCAAAGCAGATGAAAGCCTGGTATTTGAGCACCAGGGAGCTAAGGATCTCTTAGGCAGAGGGACTGAGGGCTGCAAGTAAGGTTAGGGTTATTGCTTTGCTCTATGGTTAGTCACTAATGTACATGCTTCCTGCCTCTTTATTGGCTGATATTCTCAAAATCACAAATTCAATGCAGGTTAAAGGTAGGTAATGAGCAAAGCAGGCTGACTGTGGACACAAAAGAAGTGAGGGGTGAACTGGAGGATGCAGGGCCCATCCCAATGAATTTCTCTCAATTAAAAACAAATCAGCCTCTGTGCTGGTCAACAGGACACTTCATGCCAGGGCCTGAAGGGTACATAGGCCTTCACAGCCCCCCCCCCCGCCCCCCACTCCGAAGCGATCTGCTAATCCTAGGACAGCATTCCTCCAAAGAAATATAACATGAGACACCTATGCAATTTAGCTTGTTCCATTAGCTGCACTGAAAACAGTAAAAAGAAACAGTTGAAGTGAATTTAATAAAGTATTTTACTTAACCCAATATATCCAAAATATTACATGTAATCAATATAAAAATACATTAATGAGACACTTTACATTCCTTTTAATACCATGTCTTTAGATTCTGATGTATATTTTAAATGCATGTCAAGTCAGACCAGCCACATTTCAAGTGCTCAATAACTACACACAGCTAGCATCTGTTACATTGGACAGTGCAGTTCTAGAATAAGGCTAGGAGCTGGATGTTGTGATTCTGTACCCACCCACTGCCAAGAGAAGAAAAGAGTATTAAATGTTGGAACCACCTCAAAACATTAACAATAGAACTACTACCCTATGACCCAGCAATAGCATTGCTAGGAATTTACTCAAGGGAAACAGGAGTGCTGATACATAGGGGCACCCCATGTACCCCAATGTTGATAGCAGCACTTTCAACAGTAGCCAAATCATGGAAAGAGCCTAAATGTCCATAAACTGATGAATGGATCAAGAAGATGTGGTTTATATATACAATGGAATACTACATGGCAATGAGAAAGAATGAAGTCTGGCCATGTGTAGCAACATGGATGGAACTGGATGGTATTATGCTAAATGAAATTAGGCACAGAAAGACAGATACCATATGTTTCCACTTATATGTGATCAGGAGAAACTTAACAGAAGACCATGGGGGAGAAGAAAGGGAAAAATAGTTATGGGGGGGAGGCAAATCATAAGAGACTCCTAAACACTGAGAACAAACTGAGGGTTGATGGGGGTGGGGGAGAGGTGACAATGGGTGATGGGCACAGAGGAGGGCACTCATTGGGATGAGCTCTGGGTGTTACACAGAAACCAACTTGACAATAAACTATATTAAAAAAATAAGAGGCGCCTGGGTGGCTTAGTCGGTTAAGCGTCCGACTTTTCACT
Source organism: Proteles cristata cristata (assembly GCA_017311185.1). Taxonomy (NCBI): domain Eukaryota; kingdom Metazoa; phylum Chordata; class Mammalia; order Carnivora; family Hyaenidae; genus Proteles; species Proteles cristata. The sequence continues at coordinate 230,599 of JAESUZ010004746.1, forward strand.
TAGGTCATGATCTCGCGGTTCGTGGGTTCGAGCCCCGCGTCGGGCTCTGTGCTGACTGCCAGCTCAGAGCCTGGAGCCTGTTTCAGAGTCTGTGTCTCCCTCTCTCTCTGACCCTCCCCTGCTCACGCTGTCTCTTTCTCTCTCCTAGAAATAAAATAAAAATATTTTTTAAAAAAATGTTGGAACCAATCTAACGGAGTCCAATGTGGGACTCTTTGTTGGGGTGGGGGGAGTGGGTATAACAAGAGGAAATGTGAAAGGGAACCATTCAAGATAGAAACTTTAAGATTTAAGGAAGCAAGCCATGGCTTGAAACTTCCCAGTCGTTCAGCCATCCCTCCTATGAACAGAGAACCTCTTTCCAGCCATTAGGATTTAATTTGCGTCTTTCCAAACTAATACCCTTCCAGGGCTGGCAGGTTTAGTCAATGCTTCCAGTCCAAACAGAAGCTTTCTTCATTTAATTATCATATGCAATGCCAGCTAAGGCTCTTTGTGTTCATGCAACATTATAATTGACTGATCATCTCCAGCAAATGGTATAGAGGCTGAGCTTCTCGACAGCTCACTAATTCCTAGAATTATCACAATTTAGTGACAAGGTAGTTACATTAAACAGGTATGGGGAGCTCTCATTATCAGTCCAATTGTGCCTCCTGTTCTGATCCAGACATCCCTGCTTAACTAAGTGGTTCAGGAAACATCACTAGGATTCTAACTATCAACATCTGACTCAAGTTTGTGTGTCCATTGCCATGTACCCTTCAGGAGGTATAACTGAGATTTTGGTGTTCTTACATTGGGGATAGAAATCTGATGCTGAAAATCATTAGATCCTAAGGATCTAATTCTGTGCCTGAGATAGTCCTCTGCCAATTTTTAGGTCCAATGAAATGTTTTGGCTTAATTTGCCAATCCTGGTGTGAGTGTGCAGTGTAGGGTAGCCACCTGGTTCAAGAGCATGGGACCAGGGTTTTCATTTTTCCTTTGTCTGAAGCTATGTGTCTGCCCAATAGAGTTGAGGAAAGGGAGCCCATTTCTGTGCAATCCGTCCTCCTCCAGGCTGACATACTGTTCCCACCCCCTCCTTTCCCTCCGTCCCTCTCCCTTGGCATCCCTCTGAGGCTTTCATCCCTAATTTGATTGTCGTAGCTGACGCTGTCAATCTGAAATCTAGTAGCATGTCTAATGCTGGCTGGACAAGGGGAATGCACGGGGAGCAGTGGGGGAGGCAAATTCATCTTGAGAATAGCTTTATGTAAATCGATCTTCTGGCCGAAAGCTGGAGCCAAGCATTTGCTGATTAATTGGAGAAGCGTCCTTGTTCCTGTGTCTTCTTCAGAGAGATGGCCCAAATTGAGTACTCTCTTCTTCACAAAGACATTCCCATGCCAAAAAGCTTTTGCAATTAGGAGATGAAACCTTGTGAGCGAGGGGGAGGCAGAGGGGTTGGGGGAGCATTTATGGAATTGTTCTGAAATGAAGTATGTGCATTTGGGCTGCTTCATGATTAATTGCTGACCTGGGCACCTTCATTTGCCTCCCAGATGGTGGCCTGGTAGCCTAGGTTCTGAGGCATAATATCCCATAGGTGAAGATCTGCTTGTACAATTAGCAAAAATTATAGGGGGTGGAAAGTATACTTTCTAACATGTTCTTTCAGTGGATTCCAAATTTATATTTTCACTTGATGTTACCACTTGAGCCGTTCCTGTTAGCCTCAGGAAGGCGGGAGTGTCTGTGACTAACTCAGTCTTCTTTTTCAAGTACCTCTTACGGTCTCTGAGAAAAAGAGCTCCAACAAAATGCCAGATCATCCACGTTGGTGGTCCTTTAACTCAGTAACTGTCCCAGGGCACTGTTAAATCTGACTATACCAAAAAGCTAAAGGCAGATTAGGGATTTAGGCACAGGTAAAAGTGGGTTTGGACCCAGAGAGATTGCTTGTTTGCCAATCTATGTGCTGACTGAAGGTCCAGTTTATATGGCAACATGGTCATTTCTACTGGCTTCTTCATGAATTATTAGTTTCGCGTGGTCAGAAACTTTTGATGAGCACAAGCCCTGACATATAGGTTAAAAAAATATTTGTTGAATGGCTTAAAAGTAAAAATGATTTCATGCTATTGCATGGTTCATGGATGATAGAGAATAAATCTCAAGCTGTGGGGATTCCTCCCCACCCAAGTCCAGTTTGTCCCTTTAGATGATAAAGAGCTCTTCCCCTGTGGTCCCCACACTTCTGTCTCTACCTCCCAGTTGGGTATTGTGCTTGAGAACTAATGTCACTAGAACAGTCTTGCGTTCTAAAGAGCCACAGATGAAGCCTCTAACTGAGAAGTGTTTAATGAGCCTAACTGAAATACAGGAATGAGCAGTTACCTGGGAAGTGTAGCTAAGCAAACAGAGAATTTGTTTTTTTGGAATAGGGTTTAAACCTGGTCTGAAAGGGTACAACTGATTTGGAAAGTGGATTTGATCTAGAAAAGGGCTGTGTGCCTGACAAGAACATGTCTCCAAGAACATCTCCTCCACCCCCTCCCTGCCATTTCTAAATTCTGGCACTCATTGAGACTAGAATAATACAGATAACGAAACTTCGGGTGCAAAAGGAGACACTTTTTTCCCCCCAGAAGACACTTTAGCATCAAGCAAAGGAGATGTTAGAAAGGGATGATTGGCAGTGAGAAAGTTTTGATTATCTTTGTCATAATTTGCTCCGTGATCACTCTCCTTTCTGCCAAAGGGTCTAAAAAGTCCAATTGAGGAAGGTGGGAAGCAGAGAGGCAGGTCAATGGGCTAAGGCCCTGTAGTCTGGGAGCAGGGGAAGCCATTTCCTGATTTCTACCCCTGTAACCTTAAATGTTTAGCACGACCATGAAGAAAGGATACTTTGAACATTCCTCTGGGTACCCTGTGTGTGTCTGACCACAAGACTAATGTTTTATGGACGAAGATATGCCTCCTTCCGCCACTGGAAGATATGCCACTGAGGTCTCTCTTCTGCTGTCCATTCTATTTCACTGAAGAAACATGAGCTCCCAGGGGCAGGGTGGGTGGGCAGGGATTAACATTCGCCTTGGGCTATAGCTAGCTGCCTGTGGCTGGGGTCTGGAATGCAGAACTGCAGCTCAAGGAAATGGGGCTTGTATATGTCTGTTCTTTCTTGTAACTTTTCAGAACCCCATTAAATAAGTGCAACCTCAGGGATGAAGGTGAGATGCTATCCTGAGGCCATCTGCTGATAAAATCAATGCAGCTTCAGAAAGGCTCAAAATTATCTTCTCCCCGAGCAGGAAAGCAATTCAGCAAGAGCTCCGCATCCTGAGTTGCAAGGCCAGCCTCTTGAAGCCCAGTGTTGGATGAAGGATATAGCAGCAAAAGCCATTAAGCTACGTTAATACTACAGAAGGACATTTCTCGTGACCTCCTGCACTATTTATTGTTCCATTCAAAACAATTACAGTTATTGCTAATAACTCACACCTGTGGGTGTCCTGGTATCGACTAAAGCAGGATAGATGCTGTTCCCTTGCTTATTTATGTAAAAATGGATGCAGTTCAATAGGTTTACACCAAGTCTGAAGTTAACACTAATGCTTAATCCCAGATCTGCTTCTGGCTATTTAGCTTGAAAGGCAGTAGACAAGGGGCGTGTGCTGGGAGAACCCAGTGAACTTCAGAGATGAGAGTAATCTGTGGTGGATGTGGGGTTGCTGCTACTAGTCTTATGCCCAGTACAACAAACTCACCTGTCCCAGGCAAAAAGGGAAGGACCTCCATGGCAGGAGGTAGGGGCACAGAGCGGCCACTCTTTCCGAAACACCTCCCTTGCTTCTCTAAGGAAGTTCATTAACTATAGCCTGAGCCATACTCTGCCTGGTAACTCAACTCCCTTCCTTTTATATCTGACCCCAGAGGTCCTGCATATGGTCAAGACTCCAGGAGACAGTGAAGCACAGTGTGGAAGCATGGCTTGGGAGCCTGGAAGACTTGGTGTCAGTTCAGACTTTGCCACCTGCCAGCTGTGTGACTTTGTATGAGTAGATTATTACCCTGTTTGGGCCTCAGTGTTATCTGCAAAATAGGGACAATGCAACTACTTAGGTCAGAGAATTATTATAAAATGGCTAATGACTTTAGAGCTGTTTGTATGTTACCTGGCTGATAATAAGCACTTAATAAATACCAATTATTATGAGTGCTTGTAACTGTTCAAGTCTGCATTCATACACTATGGGTAGAAGAGAAAATCCCCACACATTCCTTGTCCCAGAGAATATTACAGAGGAAGCCAAACAGTAAAGCAGTAACTCTTGGTCAAATTTAACACCAAAGAAAGCAATACTTGGGTTCTACTCGGCCTGCTGTGCCTCAAAGCTTCTCTGGGTCCTGCAGGGAGGTCTGGCCTCATGGTCTACCAGGCTCTCTTTGGATGAATAGTCAAGAGGGGAATAGAGTTAAAGCCCCACAGCTCTCTATATACCCCCTAGGAAGCTGGCTGGAACTTTTGACTGAACAGCCACTGCTGTGCAGAGAAGCCAGCAGGAGGCGCCACAAAGAAGATGGACAGGAAGGAGGCCTGGAGGCAGCTGGTGGGGCTACTGGGATGAGAGCAGGGTTTAGATGGGGGAGTGGCCTCAAACCAACACAGGCTCTGGGCTGATTGCAGGATGGTGACCACTGATCTCTGTACAGACTCAGGACAAGTCAAGGTAGCCCTCCACCTTCCAAAGGAAGCTGGGGAACAGTGAGCTTCCCTGGAGCCCTGCAGGAAACAGCCACAAGAGGAGAGGCTGAGATCATTCAAGATGAGAAGGTGAGTTAAATTTACTACTAAAGCAAATTTCCTGGCTGTCTTTCCTACTCTCTGAAAACTGTCCTGGGGCTTAGGTTTCAAAGAAAGGTCCTCATTAATAAGGTGACTGTAGTGCACCCATGGAGTTAGGTGCTATGGGTCAGAACTAAGAAAATAAGAAGACACAGTCTGTGGAAGAAGACAAAGGGGGACAGCAAGTATGACATCACCTCTTGGGGAATGAAAGTCACCTCTGCAGATAGATCTGCCTGTACAAGGCAAGATACATCAGGCCTCTGTCCTCTTTCCTATTCTCAAACCCACCCTGGAGGCTCCTCAAGGAGTGAGGAGAAGTAGACGGAAAGTCACCCTGAGTGCTGGTGTGGAGGGGCTGAGTCTGTGATCTTTAAGTCAGCTGTGGATGTGTGGGAGAACCCAAGCAGGGAGGGACAGAGATAGATGAGAGAGAGATGGAGACAGACAGAGGGACATACACAGAGACAGAGGGACAGACAGAGAGAGAGAGAGAGAGAGAGAGATGGAAAGAGAGAAAGATGGAGACAGAGAAAGAGAGCGACCACACAATGGAGAAGGAGAGAGGGAAAATAGGCAGAGACACAAAAACAAAGAGGAAGAGAGGCTGTCACAGTGAGACAGAGAATAAAACTAGAGAAAACCAAAGAAAAGCAAAAGTCAAAGAAAAACACACATACAAAGAAACAGTTATTTCCCAGAAGAGACCACGAAAGGCAGAGAGACACATAGAGAAAGAAGCACAGTTAGGAGTCATGGGAAATAGGGTGGAGGCAGGCGTGCCGCACGCGTGCGCACACGCACACACACACACACATGAAACACAGAAGGAGCCAGGTTGAGAGGACAAGGGGCAGAGAAAAGCAAGAGGCAAAGGATCAGGTGGAGGTTGGGCAGGGAGTTGTCAGGCTGGCCCACAGAGATTCCTCTGCAAAGGATCCTTGGTGTTTGGGCTTTCTCAGGATGAGGGCACCAAGAAGGGGGAGGGATCAAGGTTTGTCTAACATCTGACTTAGGAGGCTTCTCTGGAGATCAGGAAGTACCATCCTCACTGTCTGGACCCTGCACTGAGCTCAGGTCTCCGCCCCCTCCCAAGCCTTGTCCATAAAGACCAGCACCGGACAAGGAGAGAAGCTACCAAGGGCAAGGTCTCTCGGAGCTTTGCCCAAGCTCCCATTTCTAACAAAATGCTCCAGCCCCTGCCTCCCTCAGCTCCAGAAGGTAGACACAAGAGGTTTTAGCAGAGGAAACTTGTGGAGGTTTCAAACTTTTTACATTACGAAGCGAGTTTTTAAAAGCTCCATAAAATTTCAAGGCACATACTTAATGTTCAAATGGCAGAATATATCGATCCCTACCCATCCTCTAGTATCTTAAGTTTACCCAGAGGACCATTTTATTTAATTAACTTGGTGCTTTATTAATATAAATATTCTCCTATTGATCATAAGAGGGCCTGACAGGCACTCAGGCTGGGTATACATCACCTTCCCTCTGAGCAGCGCCACTTAGAGGAGTAGCTGGCTCAGAATCAAGAAGAGTGGCAGGAAGTGGTCCCCTGGGATGTCAGGCACTGATGAATCTATAGCATTTTTTATGGAGGGAGACTTTTTTTTTTCAAAGTTCCAGCTCCTTGATTCTCTTAAAGCAGAAAGCATATGGAAATGAGATATGAAAATGGTCTTGGCTTACACGTATCAATTAAGCATGTCAATACTTTAATTAAATCACTCAACCTAATGAGATTTATACCAATGAATGTTTTATAGATATAATAGCTTTTCTGGCCACTGTTCAAAATGTCAAATAAATTGTAAAAAGAGGATTAAAAAAAGACATAATTGACGTTCTGAAATAAAGCCAGTATTTTTTTCTCCCTTCCTTTCTTTCCCCTTTATTCGTGTGATTTTGGACGATATATATAAAGTAATGGACCCTATAATGAATTGGTTTTTTAAGAGTCTTTTTCATTTTTCAATTCTAATCCTTCTTATCAACTTTTCTAAGCTTCACACCACTGAACCTGCGAATGCCTTCACTTTCTTCTGGTCCTTTGCAGCTTGCTTCTTCAGTCGTCTGCAGCTGGAACTCCTTGGTACACCCACGGAGAGGAAAGCACACCCTCTGCCCTGACAAACAACCCCCCAAACAGGGCATAAGGTTAAAAGGCATGATTACTGAGAAGGCTATTACTGGAACATCAAAACATCTGGGCAAAAGTATTCTTAATCTCCTACGTAAAAGCCAGGCTAAAAGCCTATTTTCTCTAACTAAATAATGTGGCAAAAGCAAGCCAAGATTCTTGCTTCTCTCTTCTTATGCTCTTTTGGCTTTAGCTTTTCTAATTAATTTATTTCTGTGTATAACTATAGTCTATATTCCCAAAGATAGCAAACAAAGAGAAAGCCTTCAAGACAAGTACACGCACACACAAGTGTGTGTGTTGAGTGAAGGTGAGACACTTGAATGATAGGGGACATTTGTACTGCTGTAGTGGATTCCTCCAGATAAGTCCCAGGCAGAAGGAGCACAGCTGTATGTTTTACGATGGAGGTTCAGAGTTACTATCAAAAACTGCGATTACAAAAAAAAAAAAAGGAAAGAAAAAATATAAATTATTCTGAGACACTGATCTGAAAAACACAAGTCCCGAAACCTCAGCTAGGCCATCGGTTGGAACGCTGCCCTCAATAAAGCAGAATGACAAGGAGGAGGAAGTGGGTGCCCCTCAAACATTCGTGCTCCTGACTCCTCTGAGGCCCTGGTGTAGGAGGCCTGCATCTGTGGCCTCTCACCCATTCACAGCCAATGCCCTGCCAGTGCCTAGGGAGGGCAGCAAGAACCAGCCAGTCCTCCTAGTAGGATTCCCTTTGCTGACATGGTCTGGCCAACTTAGGGGAAAGAACCAAACACCCCAACCATTATTGGATATTATCATTCAGAATGAAGCCTCTTTGCTCAGAATCCATGATTCTCAACACATTTTAGAGCTATAAGATTGAAGCTTCTTGGTTTGCAGATGGAAAACTGAAGCCCCGAGAGAGAAAGGGCCTGCCTAATGTCACACAGCCTGGGGCAAGAATGCATGACCTGGATTCTGTGGAGAAGGCTTCTACCTCCCGCATATGTTGTTTCTGTTTTATATAAAAAGGGCAGGATGACAGGGAGGTCTGGATGCAGTTGCTGTCATTTTCCTGGTTTCCAGGGAGCACTTGGCTGACCTGGCTAACTGGTGCTCTCTCTCCTCTTATCTGTCTGCAACATCTGTACAATGTTCCTAATGCTCTGCCTGCCTCTTTCTAGATTCATCCACCTATTAAACATTTATTGAGCAGCTACTACATGCTAGGCACAGGGGATGGGTGATGAATAGGATCTTTGTTTACAGAGTTTATAGAATTATAGAGAAGACAAACATAAGCAAACAATTGTACAGATGGACATTTGTAATTCAGCCTAGATGCTATGAAGAAGTAGACGATGCTTATGTGATAGGAACATGTGTAATAAGAGAGCTCAATCCAAGCTAGGCAGCCGGTGGAAGTGAAGTTCAAATGGATGAGTGGGAATCATGCAACGGAAATGGTGCAGTGATTCTCAAAGTGCAGTCTCTGGACCAGCAGCATTAGTATCATCTGGAAACTATTAGAAATGCAAATTCTCGAATGCAATCCTAGACATACTAAAATAGAAACTCTGGGGGTAAAGAAAAGCCACTTGTGTGCTTTAGGAGAAATTTAAAAACAGACACAAAAGTAGAGAGAACAGTATAATAAACATCAACCTGAACAATTATCAATATTTTGCTAATTTTCATTTCTTCTATCCCCACCACCTCCTTCCACATACACACTGTGGTTTTTTCCCCCCCTGGAATAGTTTCAAAGCCAATCTCAGACATCAACTCATTTTACACACGTGTGTGTGTCCATGTGTGTGTGTGTATTCCAGTACGCAATTCTAATCAATGGGACTTTAAATTTAATCATCAGGCATTATCACATATAACAAAATTAACAGTTACTCCATAGTTAAAATCTAAACAAAGTCCTGGCAGTGCATCTCAGCCACCTGAGTTTTCAATAAGCCTTCAGGTGATGCTGACCCCTCCCCTTGGCTGAGAACCACCGGTGTAGAGCATGCTGGGAGGGGAATGGTGTGCCCAGAATGGGGTGAGGGCAGGGTGTGATGGAGTGGAAGCTGGCTGGGAGGAGAGGAGGTGCTGGCAGACAGGATCAGGCTTGGGGACATGGGTCTCAGGACAAGAAGCGCCACTAAGAGTACAAAGCAGGGGAGGGGACAGTTCTTCAGGGAATGTTGGTGAGACTTTCAAAACTAAACCAGGAGACCAACAGGAATAGGTCTTCTTTATGCTCTTGCATTAAAAAATAACTGATAATGTTAACGAATTCACATTTACACGTGGATTTTCACTTAAGAAGCCACAGTCACTCTCACCCCAAGCCTCCTCCTCACACAGCTCTCTGCATCGAGGAACAAGTCCTGAGTCTGCACTCATGGAAGGGAGGGCTGGCAGATACACGGATAAAGAACTCAAAAGCGGCTGGGCTCCCTGGGGGGTGTGGACCTGGTGCCCCTGGAAACCCAGCATTGTTGCTTCAGCAGGTTTACTCTGCTAGGGCTTTGCTTGCTTTGGCATTTTCTGATGGGTTATAAACCTATCTTACCTCAGCACTACCTGAGAGCGGGGTGCTGGGTCCTGTTCTCCAGACCAGAGGGCTGAGGCTTTGCCCCATAACCCCAATGTCACTGAAAGCTAGGCGGGATCCTCGAATTCCTTGCTTTGTTCTAGCTGCCCAGGCAAAAAGGTGGTGCCTGTGGGGGGCATGGAATGAATGACTTGGGGGTCAAAGGGCATTTGGGTCATCCCTGCTGTGCAAGCATGCCCGGGGCATGTGGCCTTTTTGCTGGTCCTCAAGGCCCCCACCCACCTCTCTCCCCTCTTGTCGTTGCCCTGAACCCCACCTCTACTATCCAGCCCTCCCTACTCTCTGTAAGTATCAGAGTCACAGTGGTGCCTTCCAGCATGCTTTAAGCTAGTTCAGTGGGTTTTAAACTGCTATTTACATGCAGAACATTTTTGTCCAGTGATGTTTCCAGTAGTGCCCTGAAATACAAACTCGCTCATATTGGAGCTTCTCTGAGGCGAGGTGCCACGGGAGCCAGGCGGTGTTGCGCCCTCAATAATCCAGGGTGCTTTGCCAGGGTTTGAGCGTTACCAACTGCTTCTGAGCTGGGGCGCGAGGGTCAATGCCTTGTCTGAGAACTCAGCAGAGAGGGCCCTGTCACATTCGCGTCCAGGACTCTGTCCTTCATGCTCCATTTCCAGAAGCTTACACACGTTCAGAGCAGGGAAGACTGTACTCTGTGAAGACTCAAAGTTTGACCTTAGCTACATCTGCTTACAGTTGACTGACTTGGGGGCTACATGCTCTAGATTAGAATAAAAAAACCCATTTCATTCCCTTTCCAGGTCTTTCCTGCTAGGCTTGCTTGGAGGAGACTAGTGAGAAGTGGAATAGTGAGGGGGAAAATAAAAAACAACCCAAATTGGATGAGGCTCCACTCCTGCTAATCAGTCTTTGTATATTCACAGCAGGGAATCAGAGCTCCCCTTAGAGAGGAAAGCTGTGAAATGTTAAATGTTCTGACCCTTGCTTCTCCTGGGGGGGCTCATCCAGAAAACTTTACTTTAGAAATAGTAACAGTGATAAAAACACCTTGCACATGCTTAACTAGTCCTTATCAGTTGCTAGTATACTTCCAAGCATTTTGGCATAGGTTTCAATTTCCTCTTTCGTATCAGGAGAACAGAAGAAAAACTCCCAGGCATCACTGCAAAATACTAAATTCAGCTTTGGGAGCAGGCATAATGGCAGGAAGGTGAACTGCTATGGAGATAATACATTAGGATAGACACATGTGCATAATTATTTCCCTCCTATAGGGAAAGGAGTCATATCGCTAGTCTCTGGAAGAAGGCAATTCCTCGGTGCCATAGTTCTGGTAGCACAAGGGTGCTCTGGGCTGGCACCGAAGTTCTAGGTAATCCTGGGGTTCCTCAGTGTTAAAATCTCACAACCTTCTTTAAAAAGATTTTCAAACTCTGCCCCCCAACAGGGATGTAGCCATAGAGCACCATGAGATACCTGGAGTCCTACCTTATGTCTGCACTTACGTGCAGAGAGACGGACATTTACTTGATAAGGACCTACTATGTGTCTATTTCCACATCAAAAATGCTGAGGCAAATACCACTGTTCTAACCGTACATGTTAAGGAGACCATAGGACAAGTGCTGGGCAACTTGCCTAGGCAAAGAGGGGCTGGGATTGAACACGTCTGACCCCAGAGCCCTTGTGAAACTCCAACAGTTACTTGGAAGGGCCTGGTTCATCCCATCTGTCTTTTACTTCCACTTCATCTTGATATCACAGTTAAAAAGGAGGACAGACTTTGGTACCCATGAACATGGAGATGAGGTCTAGACTTTTGGACTTGGGAAGACGGCATTTTCCTTGTTTAATACTGCCAAATATTCTGGAGTTAAATACTATTTTATTTCAACATCTTTCATTTATCGGGGCCACACTGAAGATTTAGCATTTGTGATGAGGTGATGGGGATAGAACTGAATTTGAGGAGGCACTCTCTTTTGAAAAGATTTTAACTGACATCTCACATCATGTAGCATAAACTCATGCACGGAAGCTAGTTTCTTGGTAAGTTCTGGGCTGAGGCTTTGAGTCTTAGGCAGCAAAGCATTCAGAGGGGACTGCAACTAAAGAAATACAAGGTCTTATGCGAGAGGACTATTTCCAGCAAGCCTGGAACCCTAACTATCAGCCAGTCCTAATTTCTGCCCCACACCACTCAGAGTCTGCAGAAACAGGGTAAGCAGTGTGTTTTCTCATAAGGAAAATATCACTCCCCTCCCCACCTTTCCTCTGTATTTTAATGTTCGAGAAAGAAAAGAATAAAAAAAAATATCTTAACACAGCACACCATGCTATTACACTTAGAAATACAGAAAGGATTAAAACTGCCAGACCACATTAAAACTAATGACTGGTTTGGTGCGCACCCCTCGTTGCCGTGGTGTTGTCCATTGTCTCCAGCAATAAAGAAGCATCACAGGCAATTTATTGGGAGTTATTCTCAAATGAATTGCATTTGCTGAGAAGAGCACATTTAGCATTTGGTGATTCATATGTGGGAAACATTATTGCTTTGGAAAAGAGCTTTAGAATAAGTGAGATTTAGAGCCCATGAGGATAAAAAAAAAAACAGAGTTTAAGTTTAATTAAAAAAAAGCGTGCATTCATTATGTATCTGTGTGTGATTATGGGTTTGGATGCAAATGCAACATTCAGAAAAGTTCTGCCTAGATCCCAAATGGTTCTCTCTCCAGCAAGGAGTGGGATTGGGAGATAAGAGTTAAGAGGAATAATCTATATTTTTTTGCAATAAAAAAATAGAAGAAAAGAAAAATATATGGCCCAAACCATATACTTTATAACTTTTGATATTTCCATATTGTAATTTTTATAGTAAAGTATTCATAGGTTATTTATGTGTACTTGAAAGTTAACATTAAAGTGAATGATTATACTTTCAGAGCCCCATTTTACTGTCCCTGGGATCAAGGGAAGGATTTTTTAAACATTTTCTCACTGACTATTTTAAGCTTCTGTGTTCCAAGCGGCTGATGCAGGTCCTCACTGTTCTGCTGAGCCCCATGTCCTTGCAGAACCACAGCTGTGAGGAGGGCAGCCTGGTGCTAGGACCTCACACCCAACGGGGGAATCACTGTAACACAACTGACTGCTGTCCTTTTCCTCGTCTCTGTTGCTGGTTTATCAGGGTGCAAATTTACCAACAGTTCCCCAGCTAGAAGACCTTTTCTGCTTATTTCCTTCAAACCTGTCTGCATGTACATGCAACAGTTTTTCTCTTGTGTAAGTAACAGAAAAGATATCCTGAATATTTTGCTAATCAGAAGGCCAGTTATCCAGCAGTGTTCAAGTACAATCAAGTATATGAAAAGGCCAGGCAGGCAGTGTACATAAACATTATTTACCACTGATGGTGAGTTCTGGGTTACAACGAAATGAATGTGTGTTCTTTTTTTTTTTTTTTTTTTTTACTGATTATTGGTCATGTCCAATTTTGCTCTACAGACTTCAATGATGGTATTATATGTAAAACAAAGAAACTTATTATTTTCTTAGAGTAATAAACACACAAGAAAGACACTTTTGAAAACATAGGAAGGTAGAAGAAATTAGCTATAATCCTCCTACTCAACCACTGAAACCATTTTGCTTATTTCTTTCAGCCTTCTATGGATACATCTCTGTGTGTATATGCTTGCAAAATAAATATATAAATAAGTATACATACTGAGAGAGAGAGAGAGAGAGAGAGAGAGAGAGAGAGAGAGAGAGAGAGAGAGAGAGAGAGAAGGAGAAAAGTTTGGCTTTACACTATTCTTTTGCCACTTAACATCACATCACAACCTGGGTGGCCATATATAGGAGCAAGAAGAAAACTTTTCATTATATACCCTTGTAACCTTTTGAATTTTGAACCATTTGCATGCATTGCCTATTTTGAAAGTAGATTAGAATATAACTTCTTAGGGCACATGGGTGGCTCAGTCAGTTAAACGTCTGAATTTTGATTTCAGCCTGTCATGATCTCATGGTTCGTGAGTTTAAGCCTTGCAATGGACTCTGCTGACAGCACAGAGCCTGCTTGGGATTCTCTCTCTCCTTCTTTCTCTGCACCTTCTCTGCTCTCTCGCTCTTTTTCTCTCTCTCGTTCTCCCTCTCTCTCAAAAATAGATAAACCTAAAAATATATATTTCTTATTGTCGTAAGCACTTATGTACTAGTGCATTTGTATGCTCATCTTTTGAGTGGCTATGTTACATTCCTTATGAACGTGCTGGAAGGAATGGCGACCAGGTCAGTCATATCAGTGATGGTCAAGTCACCTCTTCCTTCTGGCCTTCTCACACTTGCTCAAACTCTCCTCCTAATCTGCTAGCACTGCATGCAGCCCACGGCTTGGTCTGTGGAGGGCTGAGGGCAGTTTTCCAGGAGAGCTGATGTCACTCTATGGAAACAAATCCTGCTGTCAGGACGCATGAGTGGTGGAGAGGGCAGGAGACTATGAAAAGCCTGAATTAATAGCATCTCCAGTTCCCAGACCCTTCATGGACCACACTGCTAAACCAAGAAGGGACACAGTGCTATGGATGGATTGCTGCTAAGGTAGCTCCAAAGAGTTCTTCCTCTTGTAACAAGGGATTTTGGAACACCCATAATCAGAGTAACAAACTACAGAAGGAAACAGAAAGGACTTAGAAAAAGGCATTGAGAAGATGAGCAAACATGGCTTTTTACAGATTTTCCTTGGCTTGAAATAATATAAAAAAACAAACCAGGTAATAAAATTCACTACAATTCTTCCAGACCTGATTATCCTATTTCATAAAGAATGATAAAGGTGTTCACTCAACCTCTATATCAACTAAAAATGCTTCCCATGTAAGACCTATGGAAGAACTACAATCATTTCTTCTACAGAGGCCCTCGCTTCACGAACTCTGTGAATGAGGCTCCCCAGTCATGGTCATAACACCCACTTAACCCCTATCTTGACTTGCAACTTCTCTTACAGGTTGGAAGTGTCATGGGAACCACAATAGGGTATAAACCCCCATTCTTGCATTTTTCCCTACATGTTCAAGGCCTTTTCTATGCACACCTGTAAATACACACAGACATCAGTCCTCCAGCCATGCATCTATCATGCCCATGTGTATGTGTGAATAAATAGCACCTTAGACACCAAGGGGGATAACCCCTGAGCTGTTCTCCCACAATAGACCAATATTTAGGGCATTGTTTTACTTCTTGTGGATGCTTCCTTTGCCTACAGATGATGCAAACTAGTGTTTGATTTGGCCTACATGCTCTTAAAAATAGAACTGAGCCAACATTTTAAAATTGGGAAATTTATATGAACGTCTGAATTTGTGGCTATTCTTGAAAACTCCAAATACCCATCAGCTTAGGCCCTCTCTTCCATGGCATAAAGCTTGTGGAAGCTGCCCTATGTGGAAGGTGCAGGCAATTCTTATTTTGAGTTTGGCTTTGTCCACAGAAGTCCCTGTTGCCTCCTAACATTAAGGTCCCTGTGTCCACTGCCATTTGTCATTGGGTTTGCATTGTTATTTTTCTCATCACAGAAAAATAATTTTATTATGCCTGCCTGCTTCACTCAATTACTTTACTTGAAGGCATTTGAGTTGTAATCCCTGGCCTAGAGTTCTGAGAATATGGCCTGAAGATTTACTTAGGCATTAAAAAAATTAAAAGACTCAAAAAACAAAACAAAGCCTTTAGCTTTCCTTTGCATCATGGCGCTTCTCCAAACTCATTCCTTCTTGCATCAGAACCAGATTTCTGGGGCACCTGGGTGGCTCAGTTGGTTGAGTGTCCAACTCTTGATTTTGGCTCAGGTCATGTCCTCATGGTTTGTGGGTTCAAGCCCCACAGTGGGCTCTGTGCTGGGTGTGGAGCCTACTTGGGATTCTCTCTCTTTCCCTTTCCCTCTATCCCTCCCCCACTCATGCTCTCTACATCTCTCTCTCTCAGAAAGAAATAAATATCAAATTAAAAAAAAAAAATCAGGTGTCTGGCCTGGGTTTGAGTGCATTCTAAGGGACTGCAGCTCACAGTCCACTGAGCCAAGACTCCAGACCTTCCTGCCTAGACTTGGCCATACTCTCCAGTTGTATCCTTAAAGAAGTCCCACTTCCCCTTTGTGCTACGTGCTTTAAACCCATTAACTTAATCTGTTACAAATGTGCGGCATTCGCTTTTTTGTTAAACATGGACAGATAGGTCCATAATTTCAAAGTTGAGAGAAGCACATCATCAAATGATTTTGTGCAGAACCAAACCATCTGGGTTGAAAATAAGCTTCTTAAAATAACTGTTTTCTCCCCTTGATGGTGGATCACAGAGTATTTGGCT
Source organism: Proteles cristata cristata (assembly GCA_017311185.1). NCBI lineage: Eukaryota > Metazoa > Chordata > Mammalia > Carnivora > Hyaenidae > Proteles > Proteles cristata. The sequence continues at coordinate 246,499 of JAESUZ010004746.1, forward strand.
CTTTGGCTGATTTGGTCTAGCTACATAGATGAGGTCTGTTTACTTACATAGTAATGAGACTAAAGGTTCAATGTAACTTACTCTCTCCCGCCATAGAAAAATCAACTTCAAGACTTAAACATCTAAATGAGCAGAATTTCCATTACATTAGTTTGCTCCAGTTGTTTAAAGAATTTTTTTTTATCCACAAAGACACACAAACACACATTTATATAACCACCTATGCATATCCATATGCACACACACATACATATTTGGCCATGCATCAACGACGGATTAAACCATCCCATGACACTTGCAAAGTTAAATGGTAATAACAAGTCGGTCTGTACACGTGATCAAAATGACCTCTGCAAACAGAACCTCTTATAAAATGCAGTGTATGCTTTGTCTCCTTACGAAGGGCATCTGGAGCCCTGCCTGGGAGACTGTGGAGGGAAGTCACAGTCCCCATCTCTCTTTTGTAAAGAAAATACCAATGAAAATCCTAGACTCTGGGAAACAGAGGGTACAGCCTAATGTTCTGAAGCAGGTACGAAAGCAAAGAAAAGCTGTGTTTAAAATCAAATAGCTTGTCCATTGGTTTGATGAAAGCCAGCCTCCTCTCTCTGCCCTAACTCTCATCTCAGGCTGCCTTCTCAAGACAAATAGTGCACGGTAATTAAATACCAAATGATTAAAAACACTTGTGTGGGAATAATTATTATGTATGTAGCAGATATATGTGTTAGACTGCAGTGCATACGTTTTGAATAATTTATGGGGTATCTGAGCTGTATAGTAGCTTGTCCTGGTAGGTTCCCCCTTTTCTGTACAATCTCCAAATGCTGATGTAATGTAACTACTGCACGTGGGAGAAGAGCTGCATTGTGGACTTAAACTTATTTTCTCTAACTTAGCATTAGCTCCCAATGAGTATGCTTTTAATAAAGAGTCTGATTAAAAATGGGGTTTTGCAAAATGTAAATTAAATGCAGGGCTTAGGAAATTCTTTCTTGAAACACTCTCCCCACACGTAAGTCTTGTTAGCATAATGAAAACATATACATGTACTCTAACAATAAGAAGTGGCCATCATTTAACCATCCTCTGATTGCCTTTCTAAATAATTCCAGCCTGATTTCAGAATAAGGGAGATTTATGTTAGATGGCACATTTGTTGTCAGGATTATAGCGAGCGAAGCGGCAATTCAGAGCTTTGGCCGGTTCAGATTCACGTCTGAATCACTTTTTGGAGAAACCTTTTCTTCATTGTGTCTTAGCCTTCTTGTCTCACAGTCTTTTTATTTTTGAGGAAAGGGCACATGAGTAGGGGAGGGGCCAAAAGAGAGGGAGACAAAGGATCTGAAGCAGGCTCAAGGCTGACAGCACAGAGCCCAATGTGGGGCTCAAACCCACAAACCATGAGATCGTGACCTGAGCTCATATGGGACGCTGACCTGAGCCAAATTCAGATACGTGCCTAACTGACTGAGCCACCCCAGCCCCTAGACAGTCTTGAGAGGATTTGTTATAACAGTGTTTTGAAACCACCCCCAAACCTTGCCTGTGTAAATCAAGGCTGGCTGTCCCAGACCACCCTCAACTTTTCCAACTGACCTTCATTTGCACAACCATGACTCTCCCTTATCAAGTACTCAGGATGTCCCAGTTTTTTCTTACTTCCTTTTCATTTAAAAGACAAGAAAACCAGGGACATGAGGGGTCAGGGACGCTTCCCACTGCACGGCAATGAAGGAAGTAGAGTGAGGAATTGGAGCCAGATCCTCTGGCTTTGAGCCATCTTTACCACATGCTTTCTCTCATTTCCCTTTTTTGAGCCCCTCTTTTCCTCCATATCCACATGCCCCACCAGAAATTGAGGTGTGTGTCTCACATGAACCAACCACTGAATGTACATCAGACCTTTCCATTCCTCTAATGATTCTAGGATAGTTTCCACACTTTACAATTGAGGGAGCTGGGGTATATATGTGTGGATGTGTGTGTGTATGCATGCAGCTTATCATTCCTCAACAAATGGCCAGGTTGGGTTGTAAACCCATGTCTCACCAAACCAAAGCCCTTGAACCTTCTACATGGTCTCTCTCACATTCAGTCATCCTCTGCTCCACTGCTCTTGTCCCATCTACCCTGTCCTCAGACTTCCTTCCCACCTCTCTGTGCCTATCCAGCCTGGATACACCTATTACTGCACATTTCACTTTGGGATTCCACTCTGACCTGTCCGGTCATCTGATAAAAGATTCTCTTCTGTATTCTGAAGTACCAATAGCTTAGAAGCCAAGATGAGCATTTTATTTCAGACCGGATGCTCTTGTTTGAATCATTTTAGGTCCATTGGTCTTTTCTCCTTAATTTGACAGCAAGCTCCTTACTACTTGCTGGTATCTTCCTTGTTGCATCTTGCTTGGTGGATAACCATGGTTGCTGCCATTTTGAGAAACATGATTGCCCTTCTGACCAGAAGACCAGATTTAAAGAACTGCACCCACTAGCTTTTCCCTAACCTAGCTGCTTGAGTTGAACACTCAAACTTGTTTATAAATTTAATATATATTTTTTAATGTTTTTATTTTAGAGAGAGAAAGAGAGAGAGAGAATATGCGTGTGTACACAAAAGCAGGGAAAAGGCAGAGAGAGATGGAGGCACAGAATCTGAAGCAGGCTCCAGGCTCTAAGCTGTCAGCACAGAGCCTGATGTGGGGCTCAAACCCACGAACAGTGAGATCATGACCAGAGCCAAAGGCAGATGTGTAACCGACTGAGCCACCCAGGCACCTTTATAAATTTAATATTTAAAATATTACTACATGTCTATAAAAATCCATAAAGATACAAAATGAAAAGAAAAACTAATTATTTTTTTTCCTTTACTTTGACCTCTAGTCTCTACCTATAAAGATTTTATGATTTTCTTGTGTATCTTTCTTGAAAATGTCTTTCTATATATACTGGCATTTATACATATTATTTAAAATAAACACAAATAAAAAAATAAAATAAACACAAATAAGAAAATAATATATACACTATTCTACATTTTCTTTTTAACTTGATGTTACCTTTTTTCACGGTACCTTGCCCATATCTGCACATGCAGCTCTAGCTAACTCTTTTAAATGACCATGTGCTATTCCTTTATATATGGACGTGCCATAAACTATTAACTGGTCCCCTTGAAGGCTGCTTCCAGTTTTCTGTGAGGACAGTGAACTTCAAGGTGCATACATCGTGGAATATTTTGCGAATACATCTGTTAGAAAAATTCCTAGCAGTGCAATTGCTGGGTCTTAAAGGGTATATTCACTTAAAATTTTGATAAATATTGCCCAAGGGGTCTCCAAAGAGATTGTACTAATCCTATTTATTTTGAGTAGTTCACATAGACTCCGTAGGTCATGGTCCCCAAGGAGGGCCCTGGACTAGGGCTAATGCTGTGGGCAGCATCAGTCTGCCCAGGATTTGGGAAAATTTAATCACAGAGAGAACCACAGTGGCAGCAGTATTAAGCTGTCATCTGCATGCAGACAATACAGAGCACACACTGAATGAGTGCCTTCCTCTAGCTGCTGTACTGTTACTTAGGCTTTCTGGGAACAGCCTCCTGGTTAAGGAGTATGAGCACAGTGGTCACTCCTGGGAGGGAGGAAACCTGGCCTCTAGTTCCAACTCTGTCCCCCATTGTGCTGTTTACCCCTCAGCCAGGCTCTTCCCTCTGCACTTTAATTTCTTTATTCATGAAATCAGATGGACTCAGGGTGACACACTGAATTACAGGGAGGCAGAGAACCTAACTCAGTGGCAGGGTGCAGATGACCACCAACTGGGGAGCATATGCCCTGGGTGAGAACGGAGCCAAACTCCCCTCCAGAGGGCTTCTGGGCCAGGGTGGAGGGTGGGGGTGGGGGGTGGTGAACATGTGAGCCCTCTGTTGCTTAAGCTCCTACTTTCCCATGGGAATCCTGTACTACAGATTAAAATATTTTTTTTAATGTTTATTTTTGAGAGAGACAGAGTATGAATGGGGGAGGGGCAGAGAGAAAGAGAGAGACAGACAGACAGACAGAATCTGAAGCAGGCTCCAGGCTCTGAGTTGCCACCCGGGGCTCAAACTCACAGACTGCAAGATCATGTCCTGAGCCGAAGGCAGATGCTTAACTGACTGAGCCACCCAGGCACCCCAGAACTACAGATTCTAATGCAAAATATCTAGGGTTTTTTTTCTGGATTTTTAAATGCTGGAAACTAATTTAAAAAAGTAAAATCCTACTTGATAATATACAAAAATCTGTAACTACACAGTAACACTCAAAAAGAGAAATTAAAAAATTCACTTGTCACCACTCTACAACTCTTTATTCTGAAAACTGGTAAAGAGAAGGCATCAAGCATCTTATCTGGTCTACTGTAGGAACTATGTTTCAGGGTAACCAAATGGTCTAAGTTTTGTGCTTTCCTCTACATATAAATGAAAACTAATAGACCTAAATAGAATGGTAGGAAAAGTCATTTTGCAATCTAACCTCCAATTAAATAATTCGGGCAACAATCATCAATGAATGTTAGTTGAATCATTCAGTAAAAGGCAGATTTAGGCTGCCAAAAACTTGGTCACAGATTATTGCTGATAATGAGGGTGGAAAAACATTTTTTCAAGAAAGGGATCAGATAGTAACCACCTAACTCCTTGATTAATCTTAGAATAAGAGCAAGGAGACAAAGATAGGGGCATCCTGATGTGGTTCTCTGAAGTACAGTGTCACTCAGGGAGGCTTCCTGTGAAAAAATCTAAACCTGAATCTAACCACGCCTAACTAACCAGGCGTTAGAAATCTAAGGCTAGAGGAAGAAGTTAAACTGTAGCATAGAGGAGCCATCACAAAATATCCAGAAGGTGAGTCAGATCTTAGGACCTGGTTTCTCCAAGAAGAAAAGGGCAAGAGAAAAACAGAGGAAGAAACTTCCAGATTAAAAGCAGAGGGTGACGTTTTAGACCAGTGCTATCCAAAAGAAATATAATATGGGCCACAAATGTCAGTCCTAGAAGAAGCTTAAATTTTCTAGTAGCCACAATAAAAAAATAAAAAGCACATTAAATATATTTAATATATTTTATTATATCTATGGCATCTAGAATATTATAATCTTAATGCAGAATAGATATAAAATGGTTAATGGGAGATTTTACATTTGTTTTTGGTACTGTCCTCGACATCTGGTATGTTTTGTATGCTTATAGCATGTCTGAACTTGGACTAGCCTCATTGCAAGTGTTTGTAGCCACATGTGGCCAGAGGCTATTGTAGGGAACAGCGTAGTTCTAGACTAAAAGAGGAATAACAGCTAAATGCAACATGCACACTGGTTTGTAATTTAACAAACCTGTTGTTAAAAAAATATTTTTAGAATAATGGGGGGCGTGTAATATGGCCTAGATACTGGATGATACTAAGGAATTATTCATTTTTTTAAAGTATGATAATGGTGTTGTAGTTTTGGAAGAGCATATTTTTGCTTTTTAACGAGGCATTAACTATTTGGGAATAAAAATATTTGGGAATAAAAAGTGTCACAATGTCCATCATTTACTTTAAAATACTTGGGCAAAACTATGGCAGCAACCCCACCAATAGCAAAATATTCCCAACCGTTATCTTTGTCTCTTTCAGATGGAAAATTTTAGGAAGCCAGCTGCAGATCTGCATTTGAATTCCAGGGCTCTGGGAAAGGAGGAGCAGATGCAGGCAACAATAAACTCACTCTAACTGGACTCTTCTCTCCTCTCCTCCGGGAGGAAGGCCTGGGAGAACCTGGAGCCAGGGGCAGACAGAGCCTTGGCTGAGGTCGAAGGACCTGGTGAAGTCAGATCTAGCTGAATGCGGAGCTGGGGGGGGACCCTCCAGGCGCCAAGCCCGTCACTTACCGGACTCTGGGCAGGACGCATCCAGCACTGTCCTTCATTAGCGCTAATGGAATTTCAAGGTCAATGACCAGTCATAAACATCAGTCCTAAATTAAGTGTATCTGAGGCTCCTTGCCCAGAGGATTTTTTTCTTTTTTCTTAAAAGCCAAGTTGCTTGGGAGATAGGGGAGTGTCAAAAATACAGTTAACCTTTCAAGATGAAAACATTATCAATTCTATTGATTTAGATCATAACTCGCTTCCACTTAACTCATCAAAAAGGATTGTCAATTTTAGAAATAATGTATTTCTCAGTCTTATGTGGAGTTTTTTCCTCACTTCCCCCTCCGCCTGTCTCTTTCTCCAGGCAACTTTTTTCTCAAGTCTGCTGGGGACACCTCATACAGGAGATTGACTGGGGTCTGGCTACATTGCTGACAACACCAAAATGCCATACACCTCACCTGTGGTGCTTTGTATTATTGATAGTGGCTTCTCTGCCTGTCATTTCTCCCCCCTCCTTCCAAACAGCTGGGAATATCCCTGCGATCCTTGTCATACAACATGACTAATATGTTCAGCTTCAGAGGTACAAAGGAGACAGAAATAAATGAAGGGATCGCTAAATAGGAGTTCTTCTATCCCTCCAGTGGGATGTTGAGTAACTAGGAACAGACGGCCCCCAGCATCATTGCTTAATCATCGTCAGGTTGAGGGCCTGAAAGGCTAAAAAACAATCTGAAATCAACACCCTTTCTAAGGTCAAATGCATAGTGAGCGTAGGGCCAGAGTGAACAGCTAAGTCCTAGTGTTCTCACACCTTGAGATTTACAAGCCAGATTTTAGCAGCTCCAAACCCCTCCTGCTCAGCTCTGTCTGGGGCCTTGTGCCTTGACTGTATATACATCAGCTCGCTTCCTTGCTTACTTCTCAATCTGTGTGTGGCACTGCAGGAAACAAAAGAACTGGTCCCTGACATAAATCACAGTCAAAGCTCCCTATTTGTTTTTTATTGATACTCCATGCTGAAGAATTCCAACCAGAACTCCAAACAAGGCATCTCTTGCCGCAGACACTAATGACAGGTTTTTATAAGATACTGTCTGTATTGAAGAAAGATGGCCATAGCCCTTCCACCGTGCCCCCATGGCTCCCGCCAGCCTTCTCTCTAAATCCTGGGGTCTGTTGTAATGTCTCCTGCTTCTCATCAAAAAAAGAAAAATCTGGCATTGCTTTTATGTCCATATTATCTCTAGAAGCATACCCTCCAATATGGAAGGTTTTGGTATGTGAAAATCTAATTCCTCTTTAGAGAAGCCAAGGAAACCTTTGTGATGTTACTGTGTAATTCTTTTTTCCCCAGGCTGAAAGGGTTAGCTTTATCAAGCTAATACAATCTTCTCTCCCAAGACAGACTAACTCTGACTTTAAACAATCTGTGAATAAATAGCTCAGCCTTCCCCCAAGTCTCTTTCCATTCATCTCAGCTGAGGAATGAGGGAATATGGATTATCATTTTGATTACAAATATATTTCTATCTAGAGGAAGATCTACAAAGGGCTAAAGTCACCTCTATAAATTTAAAGTCTCCAGTTAGCCCTGAAGAGTTAAGCCCCTCCTTTTTTTAAACGTCCTGGTGCTTCAAAGATGTTATATTAGATAGATGCCACGTTGATATAATAAACAGCAATGCCAAATCTACTGAATTTAAGGAAAAGAGAACCACATGCTGAGATTTTCAGATGAAATCAGGTAATGACAGGGAAGAAAAATGAAGCTGCATTTAAAAGCGGCTTGAGAGTCCAAAATTCAAGGTGTGGAGAGACTCATAGCAGGAGAAATCTCAACTGTGCACTGCATTCATCTTACATATATATGCATTTCTGCCTGGTGTTCTGACTTGGGTAAAAGAAAAAGAAAATGAGATTTAAAGGGTCCCTGGGGCTAGTAATACTTTGGTAAAGGAAGTTCGTATATCAGTTGTCATTGAGGCCCCAGCCATGTTGTCAACGGCTGCACTAAGGTGAGGGTTTTTAGAAGATATTTTATAAGAGGTTTGTGAACCCGATTTGTGTTTCCAACAACTTCCTTGCACTTGCCATTAATTATAGTCAGGTGGAAGAATTGAGCTCTCAGCAGTGTGGATCCATGGACAGACGTGTGGCATGCTTATAGCTTCCCCAAGCATTGATGTGGGAGTTGCAGCATCGGGCCTGGACAGGGGGTAGTTCTTCCTAAAGCTCTTTGGAAAAGAAGACATCAGAGCCTCAGTGATGCATCCAAGGTTATACAGGGATGGCAAACCTCTACTTTTGTCTAGCTCAAAGAACCCTGGCTTTAATTTGTGCCCATTTCATTTTTTCTTAAAAATGTTCGACCCCAGCCATTCCACTTCTAGAGATTTATCCTATAAATATACTCAGAGTAATGTACACAGATAGGTGCATAAGGATGTTTACTACAACACTGTCTAAGCGATGCTAGAAACAACTTAAATCTCTATCAGTGATTGCCTGGTTAATGTTAAACTAAATTCTAGTGCATCTAGACAGGAGAATACCAAACAGTTTTTTCAAAGAGAATTCTGTTCAGACGTGGAAACGCTGCCATGATATGTTGTTAAGTGAAACGGCAAACTTGAAAACAATATATAATCTGATTCCATATTATCAGGCATAGAAACTTTCTTTTTTAAAATTTTTAAAAAATGTTTTATTTATTTCTGAGAGAGAGAGAGAGAGAGAATGAGCAGGGGAGGGTCAGAGAGAGGGAGATACAGAATCTGAAACAGGCTCCAGGCTCTGAGCTAGCTGTCATCACAGAACCCGATGAGGGGCTTGAACCCACGAACTGTGAGATCATGACCTGAGTCAAAAAGTCAGAAGCTCAATCGACTGAGCCACCCAGGTGCCCCAGAAACTTTCTGGGAAGATACTCGAACTTTTAATAATGTCTATCTCTGTAGAGAGGAACTTTTACAATGTAAGATTAGGTAATACCTGATTTTTATAAAAATAATATTTTTTGTTTTTTGAAAGTCCCTTATTTAATAAAGATAAATTGAGTCACATGCTAGGCTTTTCTTTTCCAGATTAAATACCACCAAGTGCTTTAATTTTTCAACAACAATAAATTCGGATTCTATATACTATTGCTTAAAATCACTTCCACGTTGATAAAAAGTGGGAACATAAAAGCCAAGAAGTTTTTCCCATGACATGTTTTGGTGATCTACTCTCAATTTGATATTACTTAATATGCTTTTTTGTATTCAAGGACCTCACTTTGAGGAAAGTCAATGTTCATAATCAGTAGTACACACTAAGCGATTTGGAATGGATAAAATTAAATGAGGATTTTGGCTGTTACTACATGGAAGTGACTGTCATTTCTTTCTAGCAAGAAATCTAGGGAACCCAGTTTCCGGAACAGCAAACTCTCTGTAACAATGACCTTGATTCTAGAAGATAAACGGCTTTGGGATGTCTAGTCCCATTTGGACAGAATTCTAGAGGACAATAAAAGGCTACAAAGTGAGGAAGTCAACCCTGCCTTCAGAGAAGATAAGCATGCTGACTGGATGCATTTGGCTTGTATTTTGGGAGTCAAACATTTCAGCAAGCTGGAGCCCCCACAGCTGTGGGGACCCTGCTTCTATGAACTTCCCCTCTCCACCATGCCACATAATAGCTTCATACACCTGGCCATTTTGTGGAGAGCAAACACAACTTAACTAGAGGCTTGGAGGATAATCTCAGAATGAATTATTCACCAGTGAGACAATCGTGGCTGCACGGAGGGAATACAGATGCCCGCTGTGGGGCTACATCTCACCAACTTCCTTATTCAGTTTTAATGCACTTTCCAGCCCTTGTGAGTGGAGTGTGGGCATTCAGGAGGTTTCCACATTGCCTCCCAAACCTCTGCCTTTTTTCTCCCTCCTCTAGGGCAAGCTTACTTCCCTGAGAGTTGGGGAGAGAAGCTCTCTTCCCTTAAAACCTCTTTTGTGTAAGTCAGTTTCTCAGTCTCTCTCTTTTCCTGGCTTATTTAAACAGAGTTTCTCTCTCCCCCCCCCGCCCCCCTTTTGTTTTAAATAGCAATCACAGACACCATGCACTCAGCCTTCCAGGCTGCACTACTAATCTACTAGATACAAGGCATCACGTAAGTAACCACATTGCATTACTCACTAATTTTCAGTTTACAGAATACCTGCAGTCTTCTCACTGTGACACCTGGCTATGCCCCTTCAGTGGGGGAGCAGCTTAGCACAATGATTGAACGCAGAGGTTCTGCAGCTGGGCTGCTGGAATTTAATCCGAGTCTCAGATTTAAAATCCTATTCCTCCCCCCACTAACCTGGGTATTTAGATACCATCTGTCACGTGACATGTGGAAGGGCAAATGATAGAGAACCTCGAAGGGGATATTTTCCTGCATATGATCATGCCCAGAAAATAGCTTTCCTTTTTCTTCTTCTCTTCTCAGTCTTCCTGAAAATGTTCATAACAGCACTCTCTTCGTGTTCCCCAACACCCTATTTCCTCCACTGCTTCCACCCAGAGGTGCTCCCTAGGGCTCATCTATTCACCTCACGTGCAAGATGAAGAGGGCAATTTTATGTAGTAAAGATATATGGGACAAGCCAACCTCAAGTTCACGTCCGTTAAAGCATTTCTCTGTTGGCAACATTTTTACAAGCCTCTCACAGCTATATGCTTAATTAAAATAAAAGGGTGATATACATCATTGCACCAAGTCCTTGCTGATGTAGAGGAAGGGAGGGGGAAAAAATGAGTGCATTAGTTTTCCTTTATTAAAAGAGTTATTTCAGCATGACATCTCAAATAAAGACTAGCCATTAGCAAAATTAAAAATTAGGTGAAGTTGATTTTGGGAAATGCACACCATTAGTGCCCTACACTCGTCTCTCCAGCTGCATCTTCATCCATCCCAGCTCCAAGCTGCTTCCCCACCCCCCACTCTGGGTCTGCAAGTTCCCCAAACTGATTATCATAATGATGGAATGACAAGCACAGGGACAATGGTTTATAAACTCTGCCTGATATTTACTCACATTAAATAGGAAAAAAGTTGGTCAACCTTTACTGAGCACAGACTACGTGTAAGACACTATTCTAGGTACTGTATCCATAAATGCTTGTTCATTTATTATTTTTTTTCAATTTTTTATTTATTTTGAGAGAGAGTGTGAGTAGGGGAGGGGGAGAGGGAGAGGACATAGATGATCCAAAGTGAGCTCTGTGCTGACAGCTGATGTGGGACTTGAATTCATAAACCGCGAGATCATGGCCTGAGTTGAAGTTGGACATTCAACTGACTGAGCCACCCAGGTGCTCCTTGTTTAATTATTTAAGCCCCTTTGGGGGGTGAGGGAGAAGGAAAGCAATATTTGCTGAACAACTGCCACATTCTGAATTCATTCTGTGAGTTTTCTTTATTAGTACTCATACCAATATGTCAATGAACCCCATTTTACAGATGAGCAAACTGACGTTTTGGGAAGTTAAGCAACCGGCCCCATCCTATAGTGTTACTTGTCAAGGAACAAGGTTTCAAAGGGAGGCCTTGGTCATTGCAAAGAAGATCAATCCTACATAGGCACAATAAGTGGAGCATACGAACTGCTGTAAATTAAAATCTGCAGAGGTGGGAAAGTGCACGATGGGAAGGTGCACGGGCCAAGACCAAGAGGTTCTAACAGGGAAGAGTGAGAGACCAAGGTCACAGAGGGGTGGCTGCAATTGCAGATGGTGGAGCTGAGTTGACAGATCATGTACTTAACTAGGAAAGGGCAGGACTCATGGGAGTAAAGGAGTCAAGGATGGTTCCAGCCTGGAGTCTTTTTTTTTTTTTTAATGTTTTTTTATTTTTGAAAGAGGGAAGGCACAAAGAGAGAGGGAGGCACAGAATCTGAAGCAGACTCCAGGCTCTGAGCTGTCAGTACAGAGCCCAATGTGGGGCTTGAACTCAATGACAGAGAGATCATGACCTGAGCCGAAGTTGGAAGCCCAACCAACTGAACCGCCCAGGCATCCACAGCCTGGAGTCTTGATGACTGGGACAATGATAGCCCATAAGCAGAAAAGGAAGATGGGGATTGAGAAAGTTTTGAGGAAGGGTTTACTTTAACAAATCATTAGATGGAAGAAAAAAGGAAGGGCAAAACAAGCTGATGCTCAGAACATTCTACAGGCCAGAGGCCTGAGCATTAGTCTTGATGCTTCCCTCTCCTTAATTCTTGTACCCATCCAATCACCAGGCTCTATCTATCATTTATCCTTCCAAGTGTCTGTGCAATCCATTTGTCTATGTCCACTAGCCACATCCTCACCTGAGCCATCACCACCACTTCCAGGGCTACTCCAAAGCCTCTGTTCCCTGCAAGCAACTCTCCACCCTGGAGTCAGAGGGCTCTTTTACAAACATAAACATCATTAGGTAACTTCCTTATACCCTTTAAAGGCTTCTCAGTGTCCTTAGACTAGGCCAGGTGTCAGCAAACTATGGCCCATGGGCCAAATCCGGCTTGCTGCCTGAAACAAGGTTTCCTGGAACTCAGCCTCTTGTTTATGTATGGTCTGTAGCTGCTTCTGTGCCACAAGAGCAGAGCTGAATAGTTATGATAGAGATTGTGTGGCCCTTTACAGAAAACACTGGTCAACCACTGGACAAGTGTCCTTAAACTGGTCCACAAGACCCTGCCTGATCAGACCTCTGCCTACTTCTCCAGTCTCCCTTCGTGTCACTGATCCCCTTGCTCTTGGCACTTCAGCCATTCTGGCCAACTTCCAGCTGTTCACAAGGGCCACAGAAATGGGATTAAGTGGCCATGTATTGGCATGGCCTGTAGAGTATCCTAACTCTAGGCCTTTAAGATGAAGGGCACTCCTAGACCCTGGCTTCCCTTCCTGTGTCCTGCTTCTCGCCTGTAGACCGGGGTCTAGTACCCTCCACATGTCTACCTCCTTCCTCCTCAAATCCCCCTTTTAGCATAGGAGTCCAATTCAACCATTGCACCTTATCTCAACTCAAGCCAGGGCAATGAATACAGGAACATTTGAGGTTTGAGTCTTTTGTCTAAATAAGAAAGTCTTTTCCCTCTTAAAAAACCTTCTAGAGATCAGTAAGCAGATGGGAGGATTTGGCAGAGTGGAGGGAAAAGCTAGAGAAATCCCTCCCTCCACCCTGAGGTTCCATCATAGAGGAAAGCAGTGGTTTCTTCCACCAAAGAGATTAGCCCCAATTTCAGAGCCAGAGTCAATCAGTATCAACTGACCATCTTCTAGGAGTCAAGAATAGTGTGAAGACTGTTTGCTTGTTATTTTGTGTTGTCCTTCTAAATCCTGTAAACGAGTCTGGGTTCTATTACAGGTTAATGGGAGCTACTCTAGAGAGTTTGAGCAATAAGACCAACAATTTTATAAGCATCTATCGATATTGTAGCAAATGGGATTAAATGCTTACTAACTTGTTGGATGGCTCCAGGGAGCAGTACTGCAGAACTGGCTGGCCAAGGGAGCTACTACAGTGCACAAGCTGGGGAAGCGGGAGGCAACTGCCTCAAGAGCTGGTTCTAGAGTCAGACCATCTAGATGCCACATGGAGGTTTTCTTTTAAAAATATTTTTTATTTATTTCTAGGAGAGAGAGAGAGAGACAGAGTGAGCAGGGGAGGGTCAGAGAGAGAGGGAGATACAGACTCTGAAATAGGCTCCAGGCTCTGAGCTGGCAGTCAGCACAGAGCCCGACGCAGGGCTCGAACCCACGAACCGTGAGATCATGACCTAGGCGAAAGTTGGACGCTTAACCGACTAAGCCACCCAGGCGCCCCGCCGCACGGAGATTTTTAAAAGCTATATCCAGAACAGTAGGCCCCTTATCCATATCAGCGAGAGGGGTCCCTGGCAGGACTCTTCTCTTCCCGGCAAACTCAGTTCTGGATTCTAGTTTTGTACAAGTGTATCAGGTGGCAGATAGTAAATCATCCCAGAGCTGTGGTGGTGTCTGGGTGCTGCCATTTTTAGCTTTCCTGTCTCTGCATCATAGAAAAGTACACAAGGAAGATGCTGGAGTGAACATGGAATTAGGCAATATGTAGATGGCATAAAAGTGTGTGTGTGTGTGTGTGGGTGCTATTTCCCTGATTTCATAGAAGCAGAAACCAAGATTCTGAAGGTGATGTGCTTGGTTTCAAAGTCAAGTCCAGGTTCGTCAACTAAGCCTCTTTGCTTGTTCTAGTACAAAGAGAAAGAATGTCATTTGTTATATTTAAAAGCAGTAACCAAGTGAAGTCTTGGTCTTCTTACTGGCCCATATGACACGTTTCAGAGTTCAGCTAGCTGCTGGAAAATGGATTAGAAGTTAGCTGACAGGGCCGGCTGTGAACCCAGATGGGTGGAATCTGGGACCTCCATCGGCTTCTCCAACAACTCACTATTCAGGAAGTGATTTGCACAGGTTATGTTCCATCCACCAGGTCACCCAATGACAACAGTACTTTTGTTTGGGAGCAGTGGCTCAGAAATCAGGATCATCATAAAATAGAAATCTATAGCTCCCTAAACACAAGAAGGCTGAGTTCATCCACCCACCCAACTCAGTCTATGAGATCCTGAGAAGAAGCTCATCTCTCTAGGAGAGAACACAGGTCTCTGATTTGGGAGATAGGGTTTTCAGGCATAAGCAGACACAAGCAGTTATTCATTTGGTCATTACTATTGCCTTGGTGCTACCTCTGACCAGTTCACCACTGGGCCATCACAGCACCAACCCAGGCAGCCCCTATTTGTGTTTCTACACTTCATTTCATCTTTCCTACTGCCAGACGTATTATTTCTACAATCTGATCTATGTTAATGTCCTGCTCAAAAGCCTTTCAGTTTTTTATTGCTATGTCATAGATGAAGTCTACTCAACAACAGAAATATACAATTAAAAAACAGAGGACTTGAACAGATTTTTCTCCAAAGAAGATATACTAATAGCCCACAGCACATGAAAAGATGCTCAGCATCGCTAATCATTAGGGAAATGAAAAGCAAAACCATGATGAGACACCACACTATATGCTTTAAGATGACTACAATTTTAAAGAGGATTAATTCCTACTAAGCTTTAGAGAGGATATGGAGACACTGGAACCCTTGTGCACTGTTCATGGGAATGTAAAATGATAGCTGCTGTGGGAAATGGAGGTCAATTCCTCAAAAAGTTAACAATGGAATTACCATATGATCCAGCAATTCTACTTCTGGGTATATACCCCAAAGAACTGAAATCAGGGTCATAAAGAAATGTTGCACACCCATGTTCACAGCAGCATTTTTTTACAACTCAGGGGATGGAAGGAACCGAAGGGTCCACTGACAGAAGAATAGATCAACAAAATGTGGTATATACATAAAATGGGCTGTTACTGGGCCCTTAAAAGGAATAAACTTCTGACACATGCTACAACACTGATGAACCTTGAGAGGGTATTATGCTAAGAGAAATAAACCAGTCACAAAAAAGCCCCCAACACTATATAATGCCACTCATTGAAGTACCTAGAGCAGTCAAATTCACAGAGGCAGAAATTAGAGCGGTGGTTGCCAAGGTCTGAGGGTGGTGGGGGCATAGGGAGTTATCATCTAATGGGTATAGAGATTCAGTTTTGCAAGATGAAAAGAGTTGTGGAGATTGATTGCATAACAATGTAAATGTCCTCAATACTACTGACCTGCGTACTTAAAAATGGTTACGATGGCAGATTTGGGGTTATGTGTATTACAGCACAATTTAAAACCTTTAAAGAGAGATATAAAGTCCAAGGTGCCTGGTGTGGTATTCAATGGCTTAGGCCACTGGGCTCCAACCTGTTCTAGCTTTACCCCCTTGCTGCTTCTTGTAAGTAACTATGCTGGCCATTCCTAAAGCTCATCATGCTCTTGAACATGTCTGGCCTTCATTCAAACTGTCCCTTTGGCCCTGTGTCCATTTCCCCAAATATGTGCAGGATAGCTCCCCCACCCCCAGTCATTCTTCTTGAACTTATCACTGAGTTTAGAATCAAATCCAAACTCTACTGGGCCACGAGGCCCTTTGAGACTCTGCCAATGGGCCACTTGCCCTCTTGTTGTTGTTGCTGTCGTTTTTAAGTTTATTTATTTTGAGAGAGGAAGAGAGGGAGAATCCCAAGCAGGCTCCGCACTGCCAGTGTGGAGCCCCACATGGGGCTTGAACCCACAAACTGTGTGATCATGACTGGAGCCTAAATAAAGAGTTGGATGCTTAATCAACTGAGCCACCCAGGTGCCCCTTGCCTTCTTGTTCCCTGTTCTGTGGTCATGCTTTCTTTCAGCTTCTAGAACACCCCAAAGGTCTCTCTGGCCTCAAAGCCTGAGCTTCAATCTTTTCTGCTTGGAACACTTGTGCCACCCTTCCAATGGCTAGTGGCTTTTTTTTTTTTTTTAATAGTTTATTGTTAGTGGCTTCTTATCATTTGATTCAGCTTTACCTTTGAGAGAAACCTTATTCTGTAACTTGTTTCCTTTGTGGCACTTATTGAAACTTGTATTTGCATCACATATTTCCTTGTCTGTTAGGACTTAGTCTATCTTGTCTGCAAGGATGTAAGCTTTGTGGAAATAGGGACACTTGTCAATCATAGTATTGTTCACCACTAACTGGAGGAGGTGGCATGTTCGGCACCCAGTCCAATGTCATTCCTCTCTGAAGCCCTTCTCATTTACCTAGTGGAATGAATCTCTCCTTTATCTGGCTTACTTTGCACCTTCTTCAAATGCTGGCACATCACCTATCACGTTGTGTTATAGTTAGCATGGGTGTGGCTGTTTCTCATACTGGATGGAAAGCTTCAAGCTAGTGACGATATGTTATTAAGTGTGACATTCCCAGCAGCCAGCAGAGCGTTTGGCATGTAACAGGTACTCGATAAAGGTTTGTTTAATGTAGCATTTTCCAAACTTTTCTCTTATTTCCCCCCACTTGCAAGATTTTGATATTTATTTATACTTCCATTTAAGTTGGCTCACATTTATTTAAAGAGGAAAACCGTAATATCAGTAAAATCAAGTAAAATCAGTAAAATCAAGAGTGTAATGTACAAGTTACATTTTTCTCTATTACCCATTAAATTAACCCATTAAAAGTTTTCCCATGTATCTTTATATTGTGTCAACTATTGTTCTTTGAGAAACGATCATGTGAAGAATTAGCCCCTTGCTTCTATGCCACTCTGGTGTCCCCCCAGATCTCTGGCAAGGACTAGATTTTTGGACTGTGCCTAGGGAAGACAGCAGCAGTGGCTGCTGTGTAAATCACGTCTGTCCACTGGTCCTCCCTCTGCTTAGAAACCTGGCCTGTGGGCCACTTCTTGCCCCTTGATGGGTGCTCAAGACTTTTACAAGGAGGAAATGCCAAACGTGATTTTAAAGTCTCTAGCTTTTGCCATTACATTCTCCTTTAGAGGAATTCTTATTTATTTATATTTATTTATTTTTAAATGTTTTATTTATTTCTGAGAGAGAGAGAGGGAGAGAGAGAGAGACAGCATGAGCAGGGGAGGGTCAGAGAGGGAGGGAGACACAGAATCCTATGCTAGGCACTCTTATTGTGTCCATTTCATAGACATGGAAACCAAGGCTAATAGAGATTATCTGCTCCAAGTGATTCCAGCAAGTTATTCCCAGCCCCAATGTCCTGTAATAAAACTAAGCATCATTATTATTGTTGCTGTTATGATGGCAATAGCTAACCTTTATTGAGGGCTACTACATGCCAGATACTGTGTTAAACATTTTATGAAATTTAAGCCATTCAGTCATCGCAATAATCCTATGAATAGGTGCTATGAGGATCTTTATTTTACAAATGAGGAAACTGAGGCACAGAGTGCTTAACCAGCCCATCCCAAGCTGCGTGGGCAAGCAGATAGTGGGAAAAGCAGGGCCACAGATGGGCATGCTCTGAAACCAGGATTGGTGCGGGTGAGGGAAGAGCAGAGAAAGGGAAATTCTGTCTAACTGGAATTAAGACTTCCTGGGATTAAATCTCCCTCAGTTACCCCAGAGGGACAGCTGTGTCTCCTGACTGGCAGGTTATTTATCTCAAGCCTACCTGAGGAGCCTGTTTATGCATGGGCAGACAAGGCCTGGCTCCTACGAGGGAGGGAAATGCCTGCAGAGACTGTCTGACGGCTCACAGGGGCACCTGGGCCGTAGAATACCAACCACTGGGAAGCAGGCTGAGGTTGGCAGGAGAGGGGGATGCTACCTCACACTCAGGTCCTGGTCTGGTTTATTCCTCAGGGTGCCCTCCTTGAGGACCACAGCCACCGTTGGGCCTGGTACCTACACTTAAGTCAGCCAGGCAAGGAGGAGACATGGTAAGTCCAGGGACCTGCAGCACAAGTCACCCTTGGGGGACAGAAACAAGGTCCTAATCAGCATGATGCAGTGGGGAAGCTGCCCACCCATATCTCTGGGCAGAGGTGAGAACACATTCCTGGGTATGTCCCCAGATAAAACAGCACCTATGGTAGTAAGGACTGGGTATTTCAGTGTCCACGCTCAGCCCTGAGAGCCCATCGCTGCATCTTTGCCTAAAGAAAAGATGGCTCGGGGCACCTGGGTGGCTCAGTCGGTTAAACGTCCGACTTCGGCTCAGGTCATGATCTCATGGTTTGTGGGTTCGAGCCCCACATCAGGCTCTGTGCTGACAGCTAGCTCAGAGCCTGGAGCCTACTTTCGGTTCTTTGTCTCTCCCTCTCTCTGACCCTCCCCTGCTCACATTGACTCTTTCTCTCTCTCTCTCTCAGAAATAAATAAAATGTTAAAAGAAAAAAAAAAGATGGCTCAGAAGTGGGGAGGACCATCCGCTGTATGCAGGGCCATCAGTGTGGAGGAGATTACATTCTTTGCAGCTTTTTCCACACAGTCCTGCCAGGGATATAGGCCTACAAGTGAGCAAACAATAAAGCAGACAGACACACTTGGGGCTCTGAGGTCAGGTGATCTGGTTTCCAATATGCACCCTGACATATCTAGCCTGGTGACTCTGGGCTATTACTCAAACCTCCCACAGCCTCAGTTTCCTGTCTCCACAGGGTAGACAACTGTTCCTATGGGGCTCGAGGTGCCGGCGCTGTAAGGAGAGAGCATGCATAGAGTGGAGCTTGGCATCTGGGGCATAATAAGTACTCAGTAAGTATGAGGCCTCAGCCGTGTTACTCCTACAGTTGGGATTAGTATGGGAGTCCAGGGACTCTCCTCTCCAGGTCATGTCTGCAAACAGAATCCTGGGAAAGAGTTTGCAGCTGACACCTGCGGCTTAGTTCACAGAGGGAGTGGAGCTCCAGTTCTGGAAATTCTCAAACCAGGAGCCCGCCAGAGGCCTGATCCACCCAGCATGGAGTCTCTTGTCCTGTTTCACGGTGCCATGTGCTGGGAGTGGTGTGTCTCCTGGTCAATAACCCATGTGCTTTTGTGCCTGTGGAAAATTGAGCAGCCTATTTCTGGGGATAAATGCTTCAAAGTCACTGCCTCCCTCTGTAAATACAGCCTCCTGCTCCAACTGCTGACAGCCAGCCCAGGCCCATGCCCTCCATGCCCCTGTCACAGAAAGCCCGGGAGTCCCTCACAAATAGTCTTACTAGTATGGTCCATGATTTGGTAGGGAGGAAACATGGGCACAGATCAAATTCCTGAGACAAGTCAGAGCAGCAGCCACCAAAAAGGTGCCCTCTCCCCCAAAGAGAAAGACCATATTCCGTTTCACCTTCTAAAATGCTATACATGGAGTTTAGACTGCCCCTTACCTGGCAACTGCCTTTCAGGAAAAAAAAAAAATCAGATGGAATTGAAAAACAAATCATTGATTGACTGACTCATTCATCTACCCCACAAATGTTACCGTACATCTTTTATGTGCCAAACGTGTGTTAGGATCTGCTAGACAGGGATGAGCAAAATAAAGACACGGTCCCCGACATCACTGAGCCTAAGGCTGGAATGAAAGAGAGAGACCTGGACCCCATCTGCCCCTCCACAAAAATTCAAGTCATAAGTTGAGAGTTTTGATAAAAGTTCTCTGAGAAAGAAAGGCACAGTGTGTCTGAGAGCATGTAATGCAGGGTGGAAGCCGGTGGTACTGGGTGATTGGGGCTTCGGCAGCCCGGCCTCTATGTTGTACTGAGTGTCGGCGAACATAGTGATGTATGGCCAGAAGGTTCGCGGCACCAGTGTCTGTCAGCACATGCTTCTGACAGGGAGAATGGCCCAAGACATGTTGGCCTGAGAGGACTCTTGAAGGCTCCCCTCTCAAAGTCTGGCTTTTTTTTTTTTTTTTTTTTTTTACGAATAGTTTATTGTCAAATTAGTTTCCACATAACACCCAGTGCTCATCCCCACAAGTGCCCTCTTCCATGCCCACCCCTCCTCCCCCCCACATCCACCAGTCCTCAGTTTTTGTCAGCATTCAAGAGTCTCTCATGGTTTGCCTCTCCCCCTTTCCCCCACCATTTCCGCCCTTCTTCTCTCAAAGTCTGGCTTAATAGCTTTCTGGAGACATTTTCACCACGTACCTAAGCACTGGATCAGACTTTAAAATGTTCCTCTCCACTTCTACTCTGAGGCCAGGAACTGGGTGGGGGTGGAGGGGTAGGGGAAGGGGCAGAATCCTGCCTTTTCAGGGAATCCACCTGATTGCTTGGCCTGTTGCTATCACAGCATTCCCAGTGGGAGGGTGGTGATTTCAAACATGGTAGAGTTGGGACTACACTCTACCACTGAGAACCACAGATGATGAAGAAGGGGAAGCTAACTGTCTGCTGCAGGGGTGTGGCTGCCATATATATGCCTGGAGCCCCTGGCAGGGGGCAGGAACTGTTGGGACCGTTTCTCCTAATCCAGCTCCAAATCCTAACTCCCTACTCCATTCCTGACACTTTTTTGTAGATGGCACCGCAGCTTTCAAGCTATTCTTCTGTACTAGATAAGAAGGGCAGGAAGGGGAGTAGAAAAAACCATATACATATGAGTTTCTTCTCTCTAAGTCCTCTCTCTCCCTGGGCCCTTACTTTATAAGGAGACAGAAAGAACAGTAGTTCCTGTCTCCCCCCAACCCCCCCTTTTTTGGTGGCAAAATTCCTCCTCCTGTTTGCAGACAATGCCCTAGTGTATTCATCTCAGTCATTCAATCAACACGTGACTGAGGGACACCCTGGGGAGCATCACAGCCAGTCACCAATAAACCTGGAGGGAAAAGCGCTGGGGTCAGATTCCAACTCCTTCATATCCCAGCTGTGTGACTTGGGCCAGTTTGTATCCTCTCAGTCTGTTTCCATATCTGTAAAATGGGGAAACCTGCCTCCCAGGTCTGCTCATAGTGAGGCCATGCTCTTCTCAACCAGCCCCACATATACAAAGACTTTGGCAGCACAGACCACGATTTGGGTAGGGCTCACTAGAGCTGAACTCTGCAACATGCTTGATTAGGTGGTAGCTTCCCCTAGCAAGAACTGTGGCAGCTACTGTCATAAGATCCTAGCCTTTGGAAGCTGACACTATAACCAAGCCTTCCACATGAATACCACTACCAAGCCTGCCAGACAAAGTGGAAAGACTGCTATCTTAGAGAGATGACAACACTCGCCATCAATGGATACAGAGAATCCTGCAGGATGGAAGGAAAAAAGAGCATAAGCAAAGATTCCAAGATAGGCAAGGCATTGTTAAACAGAACAGTTGGGCTGAAGTGGAGGGTATTTAATAATCACTAGCACATCAGAAAGGACTTTGCATTTGGCCAAGTGTTTCTGTCTAGTGTCTCTGCTAATTCTTGTAATTGGTAGAGGAGGCAAAGATCGTGATTCCCTTTTTAGGGATGAGGACATTGAGGCTCTAAAGGGCAGGGTCCTTTCTCCTAGAGAGCACCATTAGTGAGTGAAGGAGTCTGCACTTGGGCTAGGACCTCTGGCTCCAAAGCATGGATGTGGGTAAAGAGAGAGAAAAAGGACTAGGATCATCTGGGGCCAGAACCAGGTCACCAAAGGCCCAAGAGGAGAGTTTGGATTTTATGGAAGAAGCAATGGGGAGGGAAGGGGAAGGAAGGTCATTCAGCAGAAGGCAGACATGAGAACAGAGATATTTTAAGAGGATGAACCTGACTGGGATAAGGTGAATGGCACACAGAACAGTGAGAGACAAGGAGGAATTCATCGTTTGTTATTCAGCCTGTGTTTATGCGGTGTGCCGAGAAGGTTGCCACTTGCTCCATTTTCTCTTCTTCTGCCAGGGAGCTCACGTTCTGCTGTACCAGGCAGCAATGGCTCCGGAGTCTGCAAATACGTGACCTGCAGTATTCCAAGGGCATGATGGGCTTGATTTGCCTCCCAGAAGCCTACCAGGACTTCAGTTTGGTCATCCTCTAAAGAGATGCATTTGCCAAAGTGGACAAGCCCACTGGCAGATGGCACAGCGATAATCACTCATCAGGGACTCCCAAAGGGGCAGTTAACCTATGGGAAGGTCCTGCTTAAGGAATGAAGCTGGAGAGCTGACAGACTTGCTGTTGAGGCACCCAAGCCTGGTTTCCCTTCCCGCTTGTTGGGATTCTACCTTAAATAGCCAGTTTTTAGATGATTCACTTCTGGATTCAGATTTTCTTTGCATAGAGAGAAATTACAGGAGAGAAGTAGCCCATTCACTCATTCATTCATTCAACTAGTAATTATTGAACTTATGTGGGAAGAAATGGAAGTCAGTGTGATACTACGCTGTGATAACCACAGAGGCATAAGGCTACCAGAGCCATAGAGGATGAGAGGGAGACTTCTGGCTGGAAATAACATTCAAGTTCAGTCTGGAATGGAGAATGAAGGAAGTCTTTGAGACAGGGTAAGAGTAGTTTAGGACGGCAGAGAGCTTGTGCAAAGGGAGAGGAAAGAGAGCCTGTTTTGGGAACTAAAACAACAACAGCAGCAGCAGCAACAAATGACTAATTACTTTTGAGCACTTACTGTGGGCCAGGCATTAAACTAATGCCTTATGTACATTTTCTCATAGATCTGTAAAACAACAAGAATAACCTTATAAGGTAAGTCTTGCCATCATTTTGCAGATGATAAGTTATCTCAGAGAGGGTAGCTAATTGGTCCAAGTTTATCTGTTAAATGTAACAAAGTCAGGATTCAGTTGCAGGTCACCTTCTTCCTGAAATTAGAGCCACCTTCCTGTACACTGAAGGCTTCTCTGCCCACACCTCCTCCAGGAAGCCTTTCCTGACTTAATCAGTCTGCAAGGTTGATTGTTCCTTCTCTGGTTAGCACTAGATTCCCTTTTATCTCCACAACCAGAGAGGACTTTCGTCAAGGTCAGGGGTGCAGCCTCTACACTGTTGTTTTGGCATGTTTTTTCATTCCTTTGTTTTAATTCTCCCATAGCACCTTAAGAAGCATCTGTTGATTGACCATTCTTTTGTTCTGGTGCCATACTGATGAAACAATCTTTTTAAATGGAAAAGCCTGTTGGGTCTACACATGTTTCTAACTCCTGGCCAAAAGGGAAGTTTGAGAGCAGTTCAGCTTTCATGGCGTTTTCATAAATAGAGATGTATAGGGTTACAATGAACAGCAAGGAAAGAGAGCTTCGGCACAAATCATGACGTTCTGTTGAGTTCCCAGGGCCCTGGAGAAATTCAGAGAAATCTCATCACAGCCCTCACAGACCCTGTGGTGTGGTTTCTTTGAGAACCATCCTTTGTATTTGTGTCTGATTTTTGTTTAAAGAATATTCTTTCCAAGATGGCAAACATTAAAGAAGCATATCTGTTTATATTTGGCAACTAAAAAAACGTATCAGACTGAAAGCAAGTTTCAAACAATGAACTGAACCTGGCCTAGAAAATAAAGGCTCTGGAATCCCATAGTTATAATTATTTTTCCCTACGCAATTAGGGATGCTTAGCCTAGGGAGGACCACATGGATGTGAAGTTAGTGAAACGGAACAAAAAGATTCTCAAGAAATCTGCCCCTTGGCACTAACGTACTTGGATCCCATTACTTGTGGATGGGAAATCAACAATCATTAGGCCAAGACCAAAGATGGGGCCAGCTCATTTTCATGCCCCTCCTGGACCACAGCTTTCCCACTCAAAGCAAGTGGTTAGAGATCTCCCAAACCATGGTCTCTACCCTGAAAGAATAAATGTCCACAAAAGGGAGGAAATTAACTCAATGAAGGCCCAGATCATGCCAGAATAACAAGCACACACCTTTCCATGTCATTTGACTTCCTGTAATGCCCTGTTCACAGGCAGGGTGATACCAACATTGATGCTGATCCTTAATGGATGCAAGGTGGTGGTCAGCAAAAGGAGGGGGCTTTGGAACCAGTAGGTCATTTAGTTAATCACCCTACTATTATTGAGCACCTACTAGGTCTTGCCCTATGCTAGGAACTAGGGCTACTGTGGTGAAGATTAAAAGGTAATCCCTATTCTTCCGGAGCTTCCCATTTGGAGGTGCTACCTAGAGATTAAACAACTGCACAAGTGGCTCTTTAGGCTCTTTAATTATAACTGGGCTTAGTGTTATGGAAGAGAGTTGATCATACACAGAGGTATATATGGGGGTGAGGATGCAATCAGAGAAGTCTTACTGGAGGAAGGGACACCTGAGCTGTGGTTTGAAGAAGGAGGAGGACTAAACCAGGTAGAGTCATGGGATTGGAGAAAGCTCAAATGAGGTCTTGGTGTAGGAAGGAGTCCAACACAGTGGAGGGACATGGAGAAGGCCAGCATGTCTGGAGCACAGGGGCTGAGGCAGAGTATGGGGATGACACTGGTGAAGCCTTGCAGGGTCCCTATAGGTCATGTGGGAAGATTTTCATTTCTACCCTAAGAAAATGGAGAAAATCATTTAAGTATTTTAGGCAGGGCAGTGAGGGGATCAGATATGCATTTTGGATACTGATTCCATGGAGAAGAAGTTGAACAGGGAGAAACATGCATGAAGAGAGACCATTTAGGAGGTAGCATTCCAGGAAAAAAGTGGTGGCCATCTGGCCTTGGGGGCAAGCAGTGGGAAAAGATGAAGTGAGTTTATTACATATTCTGGAGGTATAATCAACTAGAGTGATGAGATGGGGGTGTGGAATGGAAGAGGTAGTATCAAACATGGCACCAGCCTGAACAGCTGGATGGGAGGTTCTGGTGTTCTGAGCCTGGGACACTAGAATCCACTGGATTTGAGAAGGAAGATCACAGACATGTGTAAGGACCCTGGATTGGCTACTCCCTAGCTGTAGGACCTTGGATGAGTCATGTAGCCCTTCATGCACCTTAGTTTCCTTATCTGATTCACAGATGTCAAGTTACCTTGTATTTTTTTTTTAGAAGTAAATTGAGGTACAGTGTCCAATACAGTGCCCAGTATATAATACTAATAAATGACAGTAGTGATGATCATCACTAGTAATTTTTCCCAGTGCAAGCCAACATGATGATCCACAGTAAAGCTCCTGAAATATCTTAGTTGTAACTTCTGCTTTCCAGAACACAAGTATACCCTATGGTCATAACCCTAGGGGGCCCATCCGCAAGGTAGACACTGTACATCTGTAGAGTTATTACATTTTCCTCCCCAGAATATGGCAATAAAATCCTTGTCCTAACAAACCAATACATCATGACAATATTCTGTCATGTAGGAGTAAACTACTTGGAGGAAGGGTGAACTTATTCTAATTCATACAATTTGCTGCAATTCTGTCCATGTGAGAGAACATGAAGTGTGTGTTGGCTAAACACTAGACAAAAAAAACCATCTAAAAACTCCTATTGGCTTTTACTGCTATATATATAATGGAGGGATTTTAGCACCTAACTTTTATAGAGAATGTTTTGGTCTAGTACAAGACATTAGAGTGTGAGAGAAAGGGGCATTTAAACAGGAAATAGATGAGAAATGCATCTAAGTGCTTAGCACATTGTCTTGTACCTAGTGACAAATACATGGTGGCATGACTATGATGCTAATGAAGATATTGCATGTTCTAGAATAAACCTTGATATCTGAGCATAATTTAGAAGAACCTTTCAGAACACTTATTAAATATCTTAAATTTAAATGTCAGGGCTTTAAATTCAATAATTTAATAAATTTAATTTTTAATCCCCTCAATTCTGTTTTACTCACTTTTCCATATAATAATTGTAGCAGAGGCAAATCTACCTCCATTGATAAGACAGAGATATTTGTTCAAAATGGAAGACATGAGGGGCACGTGGGTGGCTCAGTCAGTTAAGCATCTGACTCTTGATTTAGGCTCAGGTCATGATCTCAAGGTTCCTAAGATCAACCTCTGTGTGCCAGTGTGGGATTATCTTTCTGTCTTCCTCTCTCTCTGCTCCTCCCCAACTTGTGTGTGGGCACATGCGCTCAATACATAAACATTTAAAAGAAAACAAACCAAAATGGAAGACATGACACACTCCTAGATCCACTGTAGGACAATGACATGAAAAAAGGTATATGAAACCCTGTAGACAACACAGGAATGAACACTGAGAGGTGGGCATACAAAGAACCACAAATACAGAATAAAAGAGAACTCAAGGCAGGCAGGCAAAGCAGCAGCAAGCCAGATGGAGGCACCTGGGCCTAAGAAAGTCCAGAGCTGTTGCAGGTGAAGGGTGGGATTGATGAGTGGGGGTCTTCAGGTGTTACTGCAATACTTGGGCACATTTTGCCATGGGAGGCCACTGTCACCAGGCCTCTAATTTACTATGTTACAATAGGTAACAGGCAAGAGCAGAGAGGTGTAGCTGGCTCAGGAATTCCAGTTAGAACTGTGGTCTGATGAGTATAGTATATCCTAGGAATACAGTAAAACTCGTAGATTCTCATAATTCAGAAATTTGGAATTTGTGCTAATTCAGAAAGGCTAGGGATGATCCATGTATCTTCTATGAAAGAAGGCTTGACTAAATTTACAAAAGCAGACAAGATAGAGGGGAGACTTAAGTGGAGAGAAAAACCCAGCATTCAAAGCACACCGGACAGTTTCAAATGTTCTTGTAAAGTAAGCTGCTAGTATCTCCACTCTCTTTCACTTAAGGAGATTTTATATATCTACACCTATCTATACAAATAAAATTTAGTGAAATGGATCTTTTTTCATATGTGTTTTATAATCAAGATGTTTTACAGAAGCACATTATCTACTTTTAATGCAAGGCACTCTGGTATACAAAATGGAAAGTAACATTTTAGACAATGTTTTAATGCTGTATTATTGCGTATATATTAATCATCATCATAACAGCTACTACTTATTAGGCACTTTCCGGGTGCTTGGCACTCTGTTAGAGATGTTTCATATATTACTTAGTTTAATCTCATTATCCTATTTTTACAAATGAGCAAACTGAGATTCGGGGCTAAAACAGTCATGGTTACACAGGTATGAAGTGACAGAGATGGGATGTACACTGGATTGGACTAACTCTGGGGCCTGTGTCCTCAGCAGATGGGGGAATACACTGGGGGAGGATAGCAGCTAAATAAAACTGTCAGGCAATAAATGATAAGTGTCAAATAAGATGCAGGTGATAAATGCTAACAGAGGGTAATAGCCCTTGGTAAGTGCCATTGGCTGGTTTGGTAATAACAGGTTTGTTCTGTTCAAGTCTTCATCTTGAAGTATGCTGTTTTACAGGGCTTAAGAACAAGGAGACTTAACTGATGGAATGTTTCTGGATGATGCTTCCATAGGTTCACTCATATTGAATACCAGATGCTACTGGTCCTTCATGCAGAGTGGCGATTCTAAAGTAGGTGATTCCCTACTGCTGTAAATCCACAGTTAAGAAAGACCACATCCTTGAATAGAAAGAGTGGTAAATATATTCAAACACCATCAGATAGCAAAGAAGGAAAAAAAAACGCCTCAGAATCTCCTAGACACATAAAGTTATAAAGGATTTTTATCATCTTTGTTTAAAAAAAAAAAAAAAAGGGAAGCAAGTGGAGTCTTCAGATTCTTTTACAGCCTGGTCTATTTTGCAAACACCGACCATCATATTAAGGGTATCAACAAGACGAGGGTGATTTAGTTCCAATCTGGAGATGTGAAATAAACTACGAGGCAGGTTGCATTAAATCAATCCTGAAATGAATCGTCCAGATATCAAATCTGGGCCTTTCAGGACAGTTTTATTTGCTAATAAGCCTCATAAATTGAAAGCTGCCAGTGTTGTCATGAGACATGCACCCTGAAAAGTATAAACGATGTGGAAATACGGGTTTTGCAGCAAACAGACATGGCAAAGGATGGGCTTGTGAAGAGGAGCATATATATGGTTTTGGCGAAGCTCTGGCTGGTCCGCCCTTATCTCCAGATGGGATCATTCAGGATCCCCCAGTGACCACTGTCATTCCTGAGCGAGTTATAGCAGCAAGTGAAACACAAGACTTTCCTCCAGAAAGCAAACAGGCCCACAGGGCTTGGGCAATTAAAACCTAGTCAGTTTTAACTTAGAAATCCTTGAAAGACGATATTCTTGTTTTGGCCTGTTGTTTCCCTGCTTATTTCTCATTATTTTGGTTTGAGGTCTTTTGAATTGCCAGGAATTCACCTACAATCTAATTTTCTTCCATTTTTTCCCTGCCCCCCACCCCCAAAGTTTAGGATTGATGCCTTTCTCATCCCCCATTTCTATCCAGTTTTTCTAACAAATTCTAATCAGTCAGTGACTGAAATCAAAGACATTAGGCTCATTCATTTCTTGGCAGGAAGAACAGAGTGGAGTTCAAACTCTGGCTCCATACACTACCTAGGTTAGGTCATTTCATCCTTCTAAAACCTGCTTTCCTCAGGTCTAATAGGAATAAGAAATGCTACTCCATGGTGTTTTTATCATTAAATTGGTTATTCTTTGTCAAGTGCTTACATAGTACCTAGCACATAGTAAGTGCTCAATAAACAAAAGCTGATATTGCTTCAACATTGTCCCTAAGTGCTGATGAACAGTGGAGAATACAGTTCTCCATAAAAATTTGGGGTTCAAGGCTTGTTCCTAAGTGGAGAAACTGAAATCCCATTTCTGATTTGTCTCCTTCAGGTAAATGGGTGAGAAATTTCAAATTTTCATATTAATATCATCACCTATACGGAAATAGGGATTATACAATTGCAACAGAATTTGGAATCATATAAATTGGAAGGTCAAGTGCCAGGGCTACTGGAGTGGGTTACCGAACCCCTCTGAACATAACTTTTCTCATCTGTACAAAGGTAAGAATAAAAATATCTATCTTGTGTTTGTCAGGATCACGTAAGATTACTTGTATAAAAAGAGCCTGCAGACTGCTAAGCTTCAGACCGATTGGTAAAGTATTCTTTTGGCATCTAGCACCGGACCTGGTACACAGCAAGCAATGAACTGAGCTTCCCCTCTAGTCACCATGTCTCTATCATTTTCAGTGTAAGTAGTTGGTGTGTGTGTGTTAGGGGTGGAGGAGGGAATAGGGCTAGTCTTCAGAGGCACCACGTGACTCAGGGCTGGCTAATGTGAATAGTACATCCCCGGGCGGCAGTGATTGGCTCAGTGGTGGTCACATGACTGAGCCAGAGCCAATCAGAAGAAGTTCCAGACCTTTTACAGGAACTAGGGGGGTAGGGGGCACAAAATAAAAAAACCAAAAGGCTTCTTTTTATGTCAAACTCCATGCTGAAGAGTTAAGTGTGGAAATGCTGGGAGCTACCACATATAAAAAGTCCCAATGACATTACTGAACCACTGGGTCCAGCCTTGTCTGAAGCTCTTAAATCTTGAGTTTTATGAACCAATGTTTCCTTGTTTCTTTAAACACCATTTTGAATTTGGGTTCTTATTATTTGCAAATGAGAATCTTGATAATATAAATAAACACAAATATATATAAATATAACCAATATAAACTTCAACAGTCTATATTGGTTTTGCTTATTTGTTTTTTTAACCTTGGTCTATAAGGTAGATGTGCTTAGGGAGTAAACATTGGTACAACATATTGTATCTCTATGTATTTCCTTTTGGGGAGGGGGGATATATGGAATTAATGGTCTGCAGCAATGTAGATTTCTGCTTATGCACAAACTTTCCTTTCTGAACATTAACTTCTGCCCTAATTTTTACTGTAATTGTACTCTGAATATATTTACTACCTAAATCTAAAGGCTTTTGATCATTTCACATTCTCTTTGACCTTCCCTGGGTGTCTCCAATTGCTCATCATGAAATGAGGCCATAAAGATGATATCAGACATAAAGAGGCTGATGGGCTGGTCTGCTGGAACCTCTCAAGGCCTCAGGAGTTCTGTGGGGTCACCAAAGTCTAGGATGGAGGCAATAAATAGATCCCATCTTGCTAGCCAATGCCTGACTTCTGAAATGTGCTGGAAGCCCAAGTCCAGACTAAGTAGAAAAGTGTGTGATAATCCACTGGAAGTGTCCACAGTGGGTTTCGGAGGAGGAAGTGGAGCATTGTTGAGCCACATTTGTTGAGGTCTCCTATTGACCTACCAAGAATTTTAAATCTCACTAGTTCACCCAGAGAGTATGGAACCCTCAACAACTAAATCATGCTAAGTGAAATTATGAGATTGCCTGGTAATTTGTATCTTTCCACTACTCTAACATCTATGTCTCAAAACTCAGGATCTTCAGAAGGGGCTTGGGCATTTATTCTAGGAAGATGAAGTGATGACCAATTTCCCTAAAGGAAGACAGACTTTAGGGAATATACCAGAAGAAGGGTTTGGGGTGACCCCCAAAGGATAGTTCCATGATGTTTTCTGCACACAAAATTTTCTTGAGCTCAGAAGAAAGAGAAGAAAGTTTTTACAATTACATTTAGCTGTTTGAAACTGATATCTGCTATAATTCTCATGGGAAATAGAGGAAGAAAATTAATCTCAATCAACTTGGCTAATCCAAATATTCCACTGCCATTAGCTGAACACATACGATGTGTTTAAAACAGATATATAGGGCACCTGGGTAGCTCAGCCGATTAAGTGCCTGACTTTGGCTCAGGGCATGATCTCACAGTTCATGAGTTCAAGTCCCACATCAGGCTCTGTGCTGACAGCCTGGACCCTGGAGCCTGCTTCAGATTCTGTCTCCCTCTCTCTCTCTGCCCCTCCCCCACTCACACTCTGTCTCTTTCTCTCAAAAATAAAAGAATCATTAAAAAAAAAATAGATATATAAACTGAGCTCCCATGTGTTTGTGCAATGCTAGGCTAGGAGCAGCAGATCTGAGTCATAATCTGAGTCTTGGGGCTATCGAACTATATAACCACAGATTAATCTCTCAGAGTCTCAGTTTCATTATATGTAAAATTATTATAATAATGACTATTTACTCCAAAGCGCTGTTGTGTGGGTCAAATGAGAAATGTGCAGGTGCTGTGCACTACTTTGAAGCATTATGCAAATGCAAGGTATCATATAGGCACACTCTCTCCATGTGCACATATACACATAGTTTATGAATAATATATAAGCTCTGTGTGGCTGAGACCCATTTAGCTCAATAATCTCACCTTCATGCTCATATAAAACACTGGGGACAAACATCTTGGATTAGCGCTTTGACAGTAACTCTAATGGCATTGAAGAACACTGTTGAAAAAAGGAAAACAAACAGAAAACTGCTGACCATTGTTTTAAGCCACAAACTCTATCTGAACAAAACTCCTTGGCAAATCCCTAAACAGTAATTCAATAAACAAAGCCATTCACTCGGTTTTACCCCCAAAGTCCTTGGTGGCTCAGCAGCACACATTCTGAAGGTTTACTTTGTTATGCACAGTCCCCATCCTAGGACTAATCTTTTTATAATGAACTTAATCCAGTTAGAACTCCCTAGAATGGCCACATGTCAAAGTAATTGGATAACGGCCTGAGATTTTGCAATTATTCCTACTCTGCAAGCAGAGCTGGTTTGAGTCTGCCCACCCCCTCCTATCACTGACAGCTCTTCCTAGTGATAAAGCGGATGCCAAGGGGGAGAGAGTTGAATGAGCTCTGCTGTTGGGGGGTAAGGGTGTTAGCAAGAGAGGAGTGGGGGAGAGGGAAAGCCGAGAGGGGTGGAGAGCCGGCTGCCCCTGGTAAACTATCTGTCTCTCTTTAATAGGCTGCTCCTTGCAATAAAGAAACGCAGCTTTTGCAAGGCGTAGGTGTCTCTTCACCATGGGGAAGAACAATTAACCCAGTTGAGAAAATGGTTTTGAACAATTTTGTAGCTGCTCAGGCATGGCTTCCCTCCTCTTTTTCTAATTTACCTTCCCCTCACCGAAGCATGCCACATTTGCCTCTGCTCTCTCCATTACCCTTCAGACACCGAGACACAAAGCTTCTTTTGGGGCACTAGGCTCGAAATGTTCTGAAAAAGGAAGTTCTGGTTGAGTCAGTGATTGTGAAATTAGGATGTCAAAAGGGTTCCCTAAACCCAGAAAATTCAAATGCACAATGAAACAAAAGGGCACCTTCCATCTCCCAGTTTGTTCCTTGTCTATGGGTAGAAGTCATTAGCAAGTCTGGACTGGCCATTCCCCAAGTTATTTTGTAAGGGGAAATGATGGTTCTTCCATATCAAATGGGTCTCTCTCTTGTGGACACAAGTTACCTTGTGCGGAGAGTGGTGGTCTCACTTAATCGGCCCATTTCAGTACCGAGGAAGATGCCGGTGAGGCAGGAGTGTCAGAACCCCAACTGGGACAGCCCTATGCTACTGGAGGAAAGGAGGGTGAAGGAGGAAAGAAGTGGCCCTCCACAGGTGTACCTCTCTCCAGCTCAGATCCTCAACACTGATGCTTACCTTGTGCAAAGTGAACAGAACCCTGGTGAAACTGGCAGCTTCCATAAACAGAGCGAGACCT
The DNA here is from genome assembly GCA_017311185.1 of Proteles cristata cristata. Lineage (NCBI taxonomy): Eukaryota > Metazoa > Chordata > Mammalia > Carnivora > Hyaenidae > Proteles > Proteles cristata. The sequence continues at coordinate 279,358 of JAESUZ010004746.1, forward strand.
TTGTGGGAAAACCAGCCCACAACACCCAAAGCTACACCACACGGATTCCTATTAAGGAGTTGTTTCAGCACTTTACAGCATGAAATCTCATTCCAGGGAAGAAAATCAGCAGATCATCACAGGTTTCTTGATTGGACCGCACTGTTAGGACTGCAGAGAGCAACACAGATTCTGGCCTGGCTTGTGCCTCTTGCTCGTCACCACAGGAGACCCTGCCTGGAGCTCTCTGCACATGCTTTACTTTTAATATGTCCTAAGTCTGCTTTCAGTTATTCCAAATATATCAACACTGATACAGAAAAAAAGTCCGTTGACTGCTTTAGGGGTAAACTCCTGTGCTTTCTCTCAACACATAGATTAAAACACATGCTCTGTGAAGAGGCAGCCAGGATTTTAGGGAAACTCAAAACCAAGTAAAGAAAAAAAGAGGACACTTGTTCTGTTAGGTCTGGGCCAAATCTCTTGATTTGTTCTAATCTCTGAGCTGGTGCTAACACTCACGATTGGATCAGACACAAAACTGTACTCCTAGGCTAAGGGTTGGAAGGTTTTTCGTGTGCTCTTTCTAAATCCCTTCCTATAACAGCTGTCCTCTAAGTAGAAGTTTCGTATGCATTATGCCCACTTACTTCTTACAATGATGCTATGAGGGAGTCCCATTTAATGCAGGGGAGGAAATCGAGGCTTTGAGATATGTGACAATTTCCCCAAAGTCACTGGCCTGTTGATAGTGAGGCTGGGATTTGGACTCGTGTCCATGTTCTTAACCACCAACCACACTGGCTTGAAACCCTCTCTCACTGCTTCTGACTCAGTGACCATGGACGGCCCAAGGGCCTTGGTGGGGGCGGGGCTCAGCTGACCCCAGTTTTCTTAGCCATCGAAGCCTCTTTGTACCAAAGATTCTGTCCTGGCTCAGGACCCACTGTTGGCATCACCTGCAGCTGCTATTACGGGCAGCACCATTCAGTTGGGGGACACTGAACCCCAATCTACCAAAAGGCTGCAAATAGGCCTGGCTCTGCCTTTTCCTATTGCAAATAGGCCTGGCTCTGCCTTTCTCCAGCCCCAAGGGGCAGGTGCTGCCCAGGAGGGTTTTCCATGGTCCCATAAGTGCTCCCAGCATTGCTTACATAGCACAACAGTGACATCCAGGGGATAGGCTGGGTGATGGCAGGGACGGCCAGGCTCCAGCATCTTCTAGGCTGACTTGCAGGCACACAGACCCTGAATCATAAGGGGCTGGGCATCTGGGGCTTGTCAGTCAGCAACCCCCCTGCAGCTTGCTGGGAGTCCTACGTGGACTTCATGGCTTCCTCCTGGCCTGGTTCTCACCCCCCACATTCCTCCAGCCTTTGGCTTAGTGACCAGCATTTAGGGAAGGTGACTCTAATCTGACCTAACAGAATATGTAGCAGGTTCCCCAGTCCCTAAACACATCTCCATTCATGAAGTCTTGTCAGCACCACCTGATGATAGAGCAGCTGTTTCTAGAACTAAAAATTAGCTCAGTCCTTCCCTCAAAGAGAAAAGTTTCATAAGCAAATGGCAAATATGCTGGGTGTCATATTATTACTATTATGTCCCTCACTACCATCTTATTCATATTCATTGGCCTGTTCCCCTTATTTTCACCTGCGCTATAGAGATTATAGAGGTTGTCTACGAAAGCAAGGAACATATACCACACAGAAAATTAGACCCTAAACACACACATGCATACATACACAGAGAAATATGCAAGCATTTAAACATCTAAACAGACACTGGGGCAAGAGAAGCTGAAAGAAAGGCAATGAGAGAGAAAACAGACCCTTGCCTCTGCCAGGACCATTTTCTGGGGAGAGCGTTTGGGCTGGTATCTGCCCATCACCTGTCCATGGCCTGTGGGTGTCGTCTCCGCAGACTGCTCTCCCGGATGCTCCCTGTGTCCCTCAGGAGCTGCGGGAGCAGCTGCTGTCTGCAGCCGAGACAGCAGGACTTTCCTCCCACAGGCCCCTGCTTGCTACTTATTTTGGCCAGGAGGTGGCAGGGCAGAGATGCTGTATCAGACTGAAGCCCAGAGGTGACATAAAAGGAAAGGAAAATCAGACTGGGGTGCCCTGATCATCTGTGCCCTGCATCCCTGCCCAGGCTGAGTAAAATTCCAGGGCTACCAGCATAGCCATCTGGGGCTAGTTTCTCTACATAGTTTGTTTATCCTTCTTGAAGAATGAGAACCCAAGGTCTGAGCAATAGGTAAGGAGCCTGAGAGGTAGTTTGCATCATCTTGAAGGAAAAGTAGGAGAGGAAACTTCTGCCTGTGGAAGGGTATGGAGGGAGGGACACACTCCTCTTTTTGTCTTCTCCCCAGCCTAGATGGTGCACCTGAGCACCGAGCCTGCCTGGACCAGAGCCTCACACAGTGTCTGGCACATAGAAGGTGCTCAAACACTATTTGACTTGTAGTCATGACGCTCAGGAGAGCCGTTTTCTGGGTCTAGAGGAGAGAGAGTAGGAAGGGGCTCAGTTTGGAGTAGGTGGGCTTTAGGTACAAATCAAGTTCAGATCTGGGATCCATAGAGAGCAGAGAGCAGCTTTCTCTCCCCTTCTGAGAGAACTGATCATGAGGGCTCGTGACACTTTGCAGGTTTAGGTGGTAAAGCCTCCCTTGAGATTTTTCAGAAAAGGAGAATCTAGTAGAAAAGGTACACTGATTTGCTACCAAGATGCAGGGCTGAGACTCCCCCCCCCTTTTTTTTTACCCCCTCCTCCATTAGCAGATACTTTCTTCCTGCCTGTTTTTGCTCTAGAAACAAAATCTAACATGAGCTTAATTTGTAAAACATGCGAGTGAAGGGAGTCTGGTTGAACATGGACAAGCCAGAGCCCTGTTATGTGGACTATCCCTGGTTGTTATTCTTTTCCCAGGGTAGTCTCAAAGGCATCTTTGTGAAAAACCCAAGCTCTGGTGACACTGGTTGAGAAAGCACTGGTAGGGACTCATGGCCTCCAGGATTTGGTCCAGGTGGGTCACCTGCTGGGACATATTTGGGTTTATCTTCATGAACTCTAAAAGGAGGCGTGTGGACCAGATTAGCAGTTCCCATACCTGGCTGTTCTTCACACTCAGTGGTAGAGCTTGTCAACACTGATGTCTATCCCCACCCATATCCCCGAGATAGCACTTCCTGGGGTAACACCTGAGCATCTGTATCTTTCATGAGCATTTTTGGAGATTCTGATTGATTGGCACTGGAAGCTCCTGGACAGCAAGCTGACCTGTGAGATTCTCTTCATCTGCAGGAGTTCCAAGGCTCTGCAGCCTTGCTTTTAACCCTCAGCAAACCTGACTGGGTGGGGGTAAGTTAAACTTCCCTCTCAATAATGTGTCCCCAGAGCACAGACCACAGCAAATCCAGGCAGTTATGGGGATCATTCAGCATATGCAAAAATTTTAAGAGAAATGGCACAAAGAGAAAGCATCAGGTCATCCTTGGAGGCTCCTATCTGTAGTGATTACCCGACATGTGGCTCCGTGAAACTTCAGTCCCTAAAACACATCACAGGGATGTTCTTGATCTTGTTATAGCCAGCCCATCCTCCAGAGAAGGTTTCCTTTCAGAATCCTCCAAAAGTAAGTGCCATGGCTATGCACACAGGAGGACAAAAATGTGTCCTGGGTTGGGTTTAAAAAACAAAAACCAACAGCAGAGTGCCCATAGTAGAGGGAGATATTTGCTGGAAGAACAAACAGAAGTCAGTGTGTGAGGCAAAGTCACAGCTAGTTAAAATTGCCCTTCACCCTCCTATACTGTTGGTGGGAATGTAAACTGGTGCAGCCCCTCTGGAAAACAGTGTGGAGGTTCCTCAAAAAATTAATAATAAAATTCCCCTATGACCCAGCAATCGCACTGCTAGGAATTTACCCAAGGGATATAGGAGTGCTGATGCATAGGGGCACATGTACCCCAATGTTCATATCAGCACTCTCAACAATAGCCAAAACACGGAAAGAGCCTAAGTGTCCATCAACGGACGAATGGATCAAGAAGATGTGGTTTATCTACACAATGGAATACTACATGGCAATGAGAAACAATGAAATCTGGCCATGTGTAGCAACATGGATGAAACTTGAGGGTGTTACACTGAGCAAAATAAGTCAGGCAGAGAAGGACAGCTACCATATGTTTGCACGTATAGGAGGATTAGGAGGAACTTAATGGAGGACCGTGGGGGAGAAGGGGGTAAAAATAGTGGAGGAGAGGGAGGGAGGCAAACCGTGAGAGATTCTTGAATGCTGAGAACTGAGGGCTGATGGGGGTGGGGGGAGGGGAAGGAGGGTAATGGGCATGGAGGAGGGCACTTGTTGAGATGAGCACTGGGTGTTATATGGAAACCAACTTGACAATAAACTATTAAAATAAATGAAAAAAAGAAACTGACCTTAAAAAGCCCTGAAGTTAACCATGAAACACCACATTGGATGGCTCTGAGTACCCAGCTCTATACAGTAATATGGAATTGTTCAGAATTTCTTAAAGGACCAGAAGGTTAATATCTTAGGCTTTGTTGGTCACATAGTCTCTGTCACAACTACACACTTGTTCTGCTTTTATAGCAAAAAAGCAGTCAAAGACAAATACATGAACATAGCTGTGTTCCAATAAAACTTTATTTACAAACACAGGCAGTGGGCCAAACTTGGCCCTCTAGCCAATTTCTCAGGCCATACTTTGTCATTTTTAGTTACAGAATATAATAAACGACCTGTTATACAAAAATCAGGTCTCAAAACACTACCACACAAGGATGTGTGGGATGGCGGTAAGAAACAGATTCATGTTTTCTATCTCAGAGTCTCCCTGGGCATACATTGACCAGAATGGCAGGTGAAATTGCCCAATATTTAAATGATTTATCTGTCTCTTGATGTTCAGCACAGAGTTGATTTCCATAAGTTGACTATTAACCTTTGTAACCCAACAGATAAATATAAAAACCACCAAGTTGATCTTTTTCCTAACTTCAGGAATTTATGCTGCATCCGATAGGTTTAGACTGTGGAACATCTAAACCATGGGTAGCAGGAAGGGAAAATATTTTAAAAGTTTAGTTCTATCTCTTATCGCAAGGGATGGCCATCACCAATAGAAAAACCGGCCCCAGGACAGAATATTAGATAGGGACAGATATTGGTGTGAAAGAGAAGAATTCTGGACTTCCTCACTGCCAAGATACAGCAAGATAATAGTACCACTTCTTTAAAAAATTTATTAAAAACTTAAAAAAAATAATGGACTTACACCTTTGTAAAAGTTCTCATGAAAGCCTTATAGATACCTGGTCTAGTGTTTAAGTAGAGTGACTTAGGCTGACACTGGTTAAATAATTGATTACCAGCTATAAACAATGCTTACTATTAAGAAAAATATCACTAATAAGTAAAACAATGCCTACTATTAAGAAAAAATTTTTAAAAAGCCATTGTAAGGAGATGCACCATTTGATAGCAAAGTCCAAGACATGCGGTCCAGTTTACTCTTTACAGAAGGGAACTGTCTTTATAATAAGGGTTCCTACTGACCAGTAGTGTGACTCCTGGCCTTACAGGTCACTCATTCTCTCTACCCTTACAAAACCATCTCATGGAGAGATACCTCTGCTAAAGAAAGATGCAGAGGTAAACAGACCCATGATGAAATGCTTAGGTGCACAAGGCTTTTATGGATGGGCCTTGAAATATAACCCACAGCCCTGAGAAACCCAGTTGGAAGATGACAGTGTACCTCCCCCACCCACCTCAGCCTTCTGGGTTCAACACCAGGAGATCCACCTTGCCCTGCTGCTCAAACTGGTCTTGAATTTCCTGGTATTTCTTGGGGAGGTGGAGGCAGCTCCAAAGAGTTGGGAAATAGATTTAATGAGAAATATTCCCCCAAATTTCCCAAGTGCTCTGGGTTATAAATGAGGCCATGAATCATGGGGCTGCCTGTAATATTTTATAAGCGGTGTTGGAAAACCGCCTCTAATAAACTTGGGGGAAGATGGATCACCTTTCTGTTAAAGCAAAAAGGGATGGTGGAGGCATAAATGTATGCAAAGACCAGATTTTGATCCATCTCTGTTTAAGAAGCAAGGCTTCATTTCTCCCTCCTTCTGGCATTGCCAGCCCCCCAGCTGTAAGGGCTTTATTACTGGAGCTCGGCACACGTTTACATTTCAGGCCGATTGTCAGCACCAACAACACATCTGGCATTACTTCTCTCAAGTGGCTGCACGCCCCCCGGCCCCCTCAGCCCAGAAGTTCTTGCAAATATTTCCCCTGCAGTCTCGGGCGTCTGAGGGCCAACTCTGTGGGGAGCAGGAGAAAGGCAAAGAGAAGGAAGAAGGAAGGGAGGAGAAAGGAGAAGAGAAAGAAGCATGGGAAGAAGGGGGTGGGGAAGAAGAGGAAGAGAGGGGAGAAAGGAGGAGGGAGGAAGAAGAACTCGCCAAAACAGGAGAGGATGGAAGAGTGGAGCAAAAATGAGACCAAAAGGAAAATGCAAAGATTACAAAGAAGGAAGAAAAGACAAGGGAAAGTAAGAAAGGGAAAATGAGAGAAGGTCAAATCCACTGGGGAACACTATTCTTTCCCATAACAAGCTGATCCAGTTGGAGGTCTTTGCTCTGATATCTTCTCCACAGAGATTTAGGAATAATCCACGGGGAGGTTTCTCCTCCCACTACCATGGTGAGCAGATGGGTATACCTTCACTCATTCATTTAGCAGGAGTTCTGAGGATGTGCAGCAACAGCAAGTGCTTAAAGGGGCTGCCTCCTGGGAAGGGCCCAGGAATATCTCTGTAACTGTTATCACCCCAGCTACTCTCCAAGGAGTCGGCAGTTTAGTGTGAAAAAAGAGAAGGTGAGATTATCTTTTCTTCCTGGGCCCGTGTCTACACACAACGGGTTGGAAACAACCTCAGCTGGTTCTCATCTACAAAATGAAGGGTTGCGGCAATTAAATGAGATAATTAGTGCGAAGCACTAGGCAGGTCTCCAGGCACATGTAAGCACTTCATAGCCTGTTTCCTCGGATGCAGGGCATAGTGCCCACACATAGATGTTCGCTCTACCCTCGTTGCAGGAATATAGGTGCTGAATGCATATTTACTTGCAAGCCCTCTTCTGGGCTCCATAACTGACTCTCAGCCCAGGGAATTGGGGCAACAGAATCAAACATTTACTGTGCACAAAGAGCCCTCATACATAAATATTTATTTGCCCTTCAAAATGTTTTTCCTGCCGCCAGCGCCCGAGAACTGAAAAGCTGCTATATTTAAGCATCCTGGTTGAGGGCTTCCAGAATGCAGCCATAATGGGCCCCCAAATAGGTTTTTCCTGTAGAGCTGGGAGCTGAGAAAATTTTACTTCAAAGGTGTCATTTCTGCTCTGGGGAAACAGGTGTCACTCCAGAGTCCAGCAAGTCACTCAAAACTGTCTTATTCTAGGTGATCAAACACAGGAAGGAGGCGGTAGGATGTTTTGGTGATGGCTTCTCTAAAGGAGGTGGCTTTGGGAAGGTTAGCCTCTTGGGCCCTCACTGCTCATCGATAAACTGGGAATAATTGCTCCAGCTTTGCCGGATGTGGGGAAACCACAGATAATGGACACAAAGTGAGAGAACTGTGTCTGGCACCCTTTCCAAGGACATCTGAAGCCAAAGGTCAAGAACTCAGAGTTCAAACTCACACACCAGTGGGGGTCAAGCAGGTAAGACAGAAGAGTGAAGAGACCAGAAGAAAAGCAACTGGTAAAATGCAAAGTAAGGATCTTCTCTAAAGAGTATAGTTGTTCTAGTTGACTGTTGCCATGAGAGAATGTGGGCCAGGGTGGCCAGGTCTTCCGATTTTCAATCAAAACAAAAACTTTGGATTTTTAATGGTTGACCAAAAGAAAAACAAAACAAAACAAAAACACCTGCACCTCTGTGTTGGATTTGACCCAAAGTCCAAAGTCCTCCAGGTTCCTGCCCCCATCTCCCACTGCTGCCTCCAATGACTTCAGAAAGTCTCTGGGCATTCTAGAGGAAGGCTTGTTGCTTGGCCATGTTTTTCTGAGTACCTAGTGGCCCTCCTGGCCTTCCCTCTGGTGGTGGTGGGGGGCAGCTTACCAGGTGTTTCCTATTTAATTTTGATGTGCAGTTTTTAACAAGAGCAATTTATAAGCTTGACATTGTCAGTGGTGGTCTGAATGGCTTCTCAGCCTAATACAAAGGCTGCCAGAACCCATTAGCAAATCACTTGGGTAGTGTGGCGTTTTGAAAAGAAAATTATTTTTCTATTTTTGCAGGTTAGACAGCAGTGCTCCCTGGAGGCTCCCCCAAGAGGGACTCTCTACGGCTGCTTTCTCGGAGTTGCGAATACTAATGGTTAGGACTAAATTGCTTGCTGCTCTCCCTCCCGCATCTCCCCCTTCCAGCCAACAGAGTGCAGCCTGCTCATTAGCTCAGGTTGCTGGTTTAGTGAGCTCCTGCCCTGGATCAAGATGTTCTGAAGACCAAGAAATGGGAAGGCAGGAGCTCAAAATCTTTGGCTCTGACTATATCCTGGAAGACACGCTTCAGTGTTGGCCATGTGGCCAGGGGAGCTGGTGCCTGTAAGGGGCACGCTTGGGAGACAGGTCACTGTTGGTACTACTTTCAAACCTCTGGGCTTTGGGCCACTGCTGAAAGGCTTAGGGTAGGAGAGGGGGTTTTAAGGACTGTGTGGTGCACAGTGAGGGAAAGGAGACCTAAATGAGAACCAGCAGGGATGAGAGCTCAAATGAGGCGTCTGTGTAAGTTCTGTTTCGTGGCATGTGATGGAACCTTCCCTTTAGCCCCCGATAGCCACCCTCCAACCCCTCCCTCCTCCAATTAATTCTGGAGGACCATGTTCAGTAGTGACTAAGATTTCAGGTTTGGAGATGTGACTCCCACGGTGTTTGGTCTTACTTCGCTCAAGAAACAGGAGTTAAAGACCAGGCAACAAAATATTTGGGTTCTGTCCATGCCAGCAAAACAGTGGGGGCAGTGATCTACTGGTCCAGTACAACACAGACCCTGGATGTAGCCACACCATGCACAAGGGAAACTCATTTTAGGATTTAAAGGGGGAGAAAAACCTGCACAAATGGTGCCTGTCTAACTAGAAACCAACCAATCCCTTCCTAGAGAGAAATTCCTTCCTGCCTCATTTCAAGTGTAAAGGCTGTTTCCCATGCACTCCACGAATACCCACTATTTAAAGTAACATCAGAACAAAACTCTTCTTCAGAAACAATCCACTATATGCAAAGGACATAAAAAGCCATTAGGGTCTCTGAGAAATCAGAGTATAAGAAAGTCAACCGAAGATGTTCTCTGTATGTTAGATAAGGACAACTTGGAGAAACCAGCATATGTTTACGCAGACGATAGTAAGACCGATGCCAAGACACTTGAATAAATTAAGGTTCACTAAAAACAAAAAAAAATCAAATTACCTTTGACCTGCTTGAGAAATTTCAATCAACTGATCCATGAAGAAACACAGAGGAAGCCCATCTTTGAGGTAGCTGGGTTTTGAAAATATTGCTGATACCTACAAGGTCAAAGGCTTAATTTTACTTCATCCCAGGTCTGTATGTTCTCTTCAGTGTAAGGCAGATATTTTCGTTAATTTTGGCACCTGTTAAAGCACACTGCCATTGGGACTGGCTATGAGGACCTTGTTGTGTGTCTTACAGACTTGGCGTCTCCGACATCAGTATAAGCACGCCACCCAGGGGAATCTTGTTAGCATGCAGATTCTGATTCAGGAAGTCTGGACCGGAGCCTGGGCGCCTTTGGAGGTCTATAAAGCTCCCAGGTGATGCCAATGCTGTTGGTTCCCTGGGCCCACTTTGAGTAGCCAGCACCTAGCAATGATTGCCTGACCTCACTGTGATTGTGTCCCAGAATCACAGCTGATTTAATGGTACCTGTTTCTGGGCTCCACTCCAAAGGCTCTGATTTTTTATTTTATTTTTTTTTAGCTCTGTTTTTTTAACAAGCTTCCCAGATGATTCTGTTGCACCCTCTACTGGTATATGTGGAAGTGGAGAGGGATCAAGGTGCCATGGATTCTAGTCCTGGTTCTGCTATTTGATCGCTGCAGGACCTTATATCAGTCCCTTCTTAACCACGAATGTCAAGTTCTTCAACTTAAACACTGGAGTGGGGGAATGATATAAATAGCACAGTTTGGTTACCTAAACATCGTTAATTCCTTTCTATTATTTTTTTTTCACATTTATTTCTTATTGAGAGACCGAGATAAAGCATGGATGGGAGAGGGGCAGAGAAAGAATGAGACACAGAATTGGAAGTAGGCTCCAGGCTCTGAGCTGTCAGCACAGAGCCTGACAGGGCCCGAACACACGAACCGCCAGATCATGACCTGAGCCGAAGTAAGTCGCTCAGCCGACTGAGCCACCCAGGCACCCCAATTTTTATTATTTTTTTTAAAGTTTATTTGGGGCACCTGGGTGGCTCAGTTGGTTAAGTGTCTGACTTCACCTCATGTCATGATTTCATGGGTTCATGGGTTTGAGCCCCGAGTTGGGCTCTGTGCTGTCCAGGCTCCAAGCCTGGACCCTTCTTCGGATTCTGTGTCTTCGTCTCTCTCTCTGTCCCTCCCGTGCTCACACTCTCTCTCTCTCTCAAAAATAAACATTAAAATAAATAAAGTTTATTTATTTTGAGAGAGAGTGAGTGGGAGCACATGAAAGGGGGAAGGGCAGAGAGAGGGAGAGAAAGAGAGAGAATCCTAAGCAGGCTCCTCACTCCCTGTTAGCGCAGTCTGATTTGGGGTGAAACTCACAAACGATGAGATCATGACCTGAGCTGAAATCAAGAGTCCGACCCTGGGGCACCTGGGTGGCTCAGTCACAGGTTAAGCGTCAGACTTTAGCTCAGGTCATGATATCACAGTTCGTGACTTCCAGCCCTGTGTCAGGCTCTGGGCTGACAGATTGGAGCCTGGAGCTTGCTTCAGATTCTGTGTCTCCCTCTCGGCCTATCTCTCTCTTAGAAGTGAATGAACATTAAAACACAAAAAAGAGTCCAACCCTTAACCAATGGAGCCATCTAGGCACCCCTAATTTTTATTTTGAGAGAGAGGTGGAGGGGGGGAGGGGCAGAGAGAGAGTGGGAAAGAGTGAGAGAGAGAAACCCAAGCAGGCTCCAAGCTGTCAGTGCAGAGCCTCACCCTGGGCTCGATCTCATGAGCCATAAGGTTATGACCTGAGCCAAAACCAAGAGTCAGATGCTTAACTGACTGAGCCACCCAGGTTTGATGGTTTTTATATGTTAATTCCAATATAGTTAACATACAGTGTAGTTCCAGGTGTACAATATAATGATTACACAATTCCATACATCAGCCTGTATTCATCACAAGTGCACTCCTTATGGTCCATTACCTATTTCACTCCCCCTACCACTTCCCTTCTGACAGCTATCCGTTTGTTCTTTATAGTTAAGAATCTGTTTCTTGATTTGTCTTTTTTTCCCTTTGTTTTGTTTACATTCCACATTTGAGTGAAATCATATGGTATTTGTCTTCCTCTGACTGACTTATTTTGCTTAGCATTATACTCTGTAGCTCCATCCATGTCATTGCAAATGCAAAATTTCATTCTTTTTTATGGATGAATATTTCATTGTGGATGCACCCCCCATCTTCTTTATTTATCAATTGATTGATACTTGGGCTACTTCCATATCTTGGCTATTGTAAATAATGCTGCCATAAACACAGGGGTATGTGTATCCCTTTGTATCAGTGTTTTTTGTATTCTTTGGGTAAATACCCAGTAGTGCAATTGCTGGATTGTGAGTTCTATTTTTAACTTTTTGAGGAATTCTTTTCTGTTTCTCACAGTGGCTATACCAGTTTGCATTCTCACCAACAGTGCATGAGGGTTCGTTTTTTTCTACATCCTCACCAACACCTGTTGTTTCCTGTGTTGTTGATTTTAGCCATTCTGACAAGTGTGCAGTGATATCTCATTGTACTTTCAATCTGCATTTCCCTGATGATAACTGATGATGAGCATTTTTTCATGTGTCTGTTGGCCATCTGTATGTCTTCTTTGGAGATATGTCTATTCATGTCTTCTGCCCATTTTTTAATTAGATTATTTGTGTTTAGTGTGTTGATTTTTAGAAGTTCTTTATATTTTTTGGATACTAACCCTTTACCAGCCATGTCATTTGCAAATATTTTCTCCTATTTTGTAGGCTGTCTTTTAGTTTTGGAAATTGTTTCCTTTGCTGTGTAGAGGCTTTTTATTTTGATGTAGTCCCAATATTTTATTTTTGCTTTTGTTTCCCTTGCCTCAGGAGACACATCTAGAAAGAAGTTGCTATGGCCACAGCATTTTATAGTTTCAAGATATATTCATGTTTAGCTACCATTTTATTACATGAAAATTAATAATATACTAGGAATTGTCCTTAGGATTTTACATGCATTCTCTCTTTTATTCCTCATAAACCCCCATAGGATAGACGGGCATTTTCATCCCCATTTTACGGAGAAAGAAACTGAGACCCCTAAAATTAAGCAAGGTGCTCATTTTAAACTAACAAGCAAGTGGAAAACTGGGGTTCAATGCCAGAATTCTGTCTGCACAGTCTGTGCCCGTAACTACCATGTATATACCCACATTTCACTTACACCCCATGAAAATTCCTTAGCTTAGACTGGGACAATTTTTACCTCAGGAAAGAGAAGAGGAGGGCCCTGGAGTGTAGAGAGATTAAATGGTTGCCTCCAGGGACAATTCGATCACGTGTGTTAATGAGAGAGGGTGAAGTGGTGTACTGACGTGCTCTCTTCCACATTCCCCACTCCACTCCAAGTTAACTTAACACTTCAGACTCTCCTTCCTACCTGTGGCTTCTGACTGAAATTGTGCCTCGAAAGGTACCTCTCTCATCTTACATGCAGTCAAGAATAATAATGTGTACAGAACATGGCCCCATGCTCCTGTCCGTGGCAGACATTGCTAATCCATCACAACTCTTTTCAGGAGGCAGAATGTGGCTTCATCACCCTGCAGAGGACTCCAGGAAGGCATGGCCGACTGATTCAGGTGGAGATTTGGAAAGAAAGTGGCTGCCTTTCAGCATTAAGCTTCACTGGCACTGTGGCAAAGTAGAAACGATACTTGTCTGGGGATCTGGAAGCCCGAGTTCTAACCCTGGCTCTTGAACTACCTTGCTTATGGCCTTATACAGGTTATGTTTTGCCTTAGGCCTTAGTTTACCCATGCATAAATGAAGGAGTTGGCTTATGCCCTAGGAAATCTAAAATCTCTCCCAAAAAGAACATCCTAGGTTCTGACAGGTATCCAAAGGTAGGTGCAGCTCATCAGGAGAAAGAAAGCCTCTGTCTGTGTTAATATGACTGCACAACCAAACATGTATAAGAAAATCCTCCCTACACATGTGAGAACCACCCTGGAGAAGCCACTATTCCACACTGTCTGTGACTTTATTGGACAAAGTGTCTATAAGTAGAAGAAAAAGCAAACACGATATCGTTTGTTCAAATTATGAGTGACAACCTGGCAGAGGTCTCACCTCCCAGGCTGTCAGAGCAGGTGATCTCTCCGGAATGGAACCCGAGGTGGGGGCCAAGAGTCCATCCTAGTGACGTGGGCAGAGCTTTGGAGTCTTGAGGACATGGCTGCTTAGTTCTGTGCCCCCAGGCCCCAGCTCTGACTTCCCTTTGCCTGGGGGTCAGCTTGGAGATGTTTCTCTGTTCGGATCAGACATGCAGGACCGCAGTTGTGCCTTCGCAGTGAAAATCAAGATGTCTGGCATTAGTGAGAACCATGCCCTCCAGATATAACAACAGGGGATGTTCCTGAGTACTCTCTTTGTGCTAGGCACTGTTATATATGCTTGCATCCTTTCAACAGTCCTATGAAGCAGGAACTATTATTATCCTCATGTCAGAGATCAGGGAATTAAGGCATGGGGAGGTTAAGCAACTTGCCCAAGGTGGACACTCATAGGAGGTCAACCTCAATCCTGCATGATGAGACTGAGAATCCTTCATTTTTAGCCACATATATCAATTCCCTAACATGGCTTCTAGGTCTAGGGAGAATCAGGGACTCTGTTTCATATTTTCTATACACTTGTTTAAATGAGTATCTTCCCTGCTGGATTACAAATGCTAGGAGGGCAGGGGCCATGCTTTCCCTATTCAGGATTGTACCTGTGTTGTCTAGCAAATACATGCACATTGTAGGTGCTCATTGATCTCTGATCAATGCTTACATAAACAGATGAGTGAGTAAAATCCAGCAGACAAGAGTTAAGCAGTGATGCCTCCTCCCTAGAATTATAAGCTTTCTGAAAAGAAAGAGGTTAAGTATATTTGCTAAATTCCCACTATATGCCAGATACTGTGATTAATGTATACATGATTGGTTTTTTTAATCATCATAAAAACCAAAAGAAATACAACTTCATACTATCTTTACATATGGGGGAAACTGAGGCCCTGGAATCATCATATATCTTGTCCAAGATCACGTACATTTAAATGGTAGAGCTGGGATTCAAACTCATGGCCAACTGGCTCTAAAGTAACATGAACATTCCCTGACAGTGTGTGCTGTCAAAAATAGATTCTTGGCCTAGATGGTTTGGTTTGGGATAAAACAAAGGGCACAACATAGTAAACTGTAGACAACATATTATTAAGGAACGGTCAAGAATTGTGGATTTAAAGCTTGTCATAGCTTTACTAATTTAGTTATGTAGTCATAGGTAAGGTTTTTCCATCTGCAAAATGATGAGGCTCAAGCAAACAATTCTTCCCTCTTCTCATGGTTTGTGACTCAATGGAAGAGGCAGAGCCCAGAACAGGGTCAGGGGATGTAGCAGTTGGTCTTGCAAGAGCTGGAGAAGATGCCTTCCCTTTGGCTAACTGGAGGTGGTGGTGAAGAGGACAGTAATGAAAAGGTTGATATGATACCCTTAGATGTTTTGTCTAATTTTCCCCATTCTGCCTGAATCTTGTGAAAACACAAAGCCCTAAAGTTATGCAGACATCCATTAGCTCAGTGACAGGAACTGAAGGCTACTTCTTCAGTGTTCCAGAGAATGTTAAGATTCTGACACAGAGCTGGCCACACGAAGCCAGGTTAAGATTATTGGAGAGAAAACACTGGAGGTCCAGCAAGAATCTGTAGTCACAGAACCAGAGAATATTAAAATCAGACTGCTAGAGCAGTAAGATTTTATTTGGCCTATATGGTATTTTAATAATGTAAGCTAAGAATCCAAATTGCTAGCTTCTCTTGGGGGGAAAAAAGAAGATATGAAAACTGTGGTCCTGTATTCTCATCTAATAAATATTTGATGTAGCTAACCTGAGTAAGAATCTTCTTAGAAGGACAGAAACAAAATAAAAAACAAAACAAATTAAAACCCAAGCCAAGGGCCCAAAAAGTACAGAAATAGTTTAGAAGGCAAGGCTGGTTAGAGATAGAGCTCAATAAGGTCATCGAGGACCCAATTTCTTTCTGCTTCCTCCATTCTTCCTTCTAAGATCCCGACTTTGTCATAAGGCTGGTTCCCTTGTGGGGGCAAAACAGCCATTATGGTCCTAGATATCACAATTTCATTCTATACCACTGAGAAGCAACCAGCCTTTATGTGCCTCAGAATGTCCAGCAAAGACATGAGCTGTGGGCTAATCCCAATGGGGAAGGGGAGGATTGAGGTTGGAGAGACAGTCTCATTATCCACCAGATCCTGCCACCCTATCCCTCTGGGTGGGCACATGCCCAGTGCACCATGCTCTCCACCACTCCCTATTATATGACACCTGGCTTATTTTAGCCCAGGTATTAAACAATAAACCCAACTCATGCCTCCCTTTCCCCATTTAACTAAAAGAACATGTATGCATATAGAAACATACAAAAGGCAGCTGTTGAGTCAGAATCATTTTATAGATGGGGGAGGTAAGGCCTGGGGCATATTCCACACTTGCAAGTCAGGCAGGGACAGTTAATTCCAACAACCATGGCTGAGCCAATGATAGAGCCCAGGGAATTTTACACTGTCCACATGGACCTGCATGACTTATAGTCCGCTTAGAGGGCACAAATCCCACTCAAGAGTTAACCTTCAGTCCATGTATAGATGGGAAGTGATGGAAAAATCAAGTTAGTTCAGTTTTGATGAGTCAAGGCAGTCTTTAACATATGCCTGGCTGGGGGTAATCCCTGTTTTAGAGATAAAATCTACTGCTTTTCCTGCTGAGACAGGGCTGACCTAATGCAGGTGGGATATAAACTCTCATATTAGTTTCTAACAGTGTCCCAAATTCCTGCTGCTAAACAGCTCTGGGAAGTCCTGGTTTGAATGTGGGTATTAACTGAGCTGTGCTGCAAATGAACCCATGAACACAAGTAGGTGGTTTGTTTGACAGTTGAATCAACAAAGTTACAAATAAATGTATCATGCATATAGAACAGCCAAGTTTTAAGTCTGATATTAGGTCAAGAAAGGTGGGCCTAGGGGGAACCCTTTAGAAGATAGTGGCACCCTTGGAGTGGAAACGGTCACTGAGCCTAGTTGGAGGTGGACATTGAGACTGGAGAGAGGAAATCCAAAAGGAAAGGAGAAGAGATGCTGGAGCTTTATTAATTTGCTGAAGTTAACCTTGCTTTATGGAAAAAAAAAGGGCAATGCACTCAGGAAAGATCATGCACTATGACTGAGGGCAGGCAGCAAGGCTTTATGTAAGAACTGGTGTCTCAAGTACTGACAATTGGGCTGTGAATATGGCTGGTAATGTAATGAGCCCTTGACCTTGGAACACTTTATCTCCTCACCTGTATAATGAGGAGTCAGTGGATAATCTCTACAATCACCTTTTGCTCAAAAAATCTTTATTTCCAGAAAGCATTGTCATTCTTACCCTCCACCCCTTCCCCATTCAGTGCTGAAATACCCAGTCAGGGACCCATGCATCTTTGATTAGATAACAGCCCCTGGAGTGGGGAGCCCCAAAGGTATAAGTACTAAAGGCTATTCAGGTTCTCACTATAGGAAGGAATAGCCAGAAAATTCACTCATTCATTTAAAAGAATGTCTTTAGCTTCAGCCATGTGCCAGATACTGTTTTACATACCAGATACAGTGCAATGAGGAATACAAACAGAACAAAACAAAAATGGGATCAACACAACCAAAACCCATACACACATCCTGCCCTATTTTTTGTCCCAGGACCGATAAGGAGGGTGAGGGTGGGAGGTAAGAACCAGATTAATCAAAGATTAATTAGTCAAATAATACAAGTAAATGTAAATCTATAGTAGAAATAAGTGCTTTGAGAGAGAAATACAGAGCGATTTAGGAGTTTAGAGAAGAGAAAATAGACCTAAGTAGGAGGCCAGATGCTGGAGTTGAAAACAAAATGAAGAGGTAACATGGAATAGAACGTCCCATGCATGTGCAAAGGCTCTGTGGCAGAAGGAAGTAGGATGGATTGGTAGTATTGATAAAAAGTGTGATGCGGTTGGAAAACAGCACAAGATGAATCCAGAGAAGAAAGAACCCAAGGACCTAACCACGGGGATATTTTATGTCATGTTAGGAACTTTTGTTTTTATCTTAAGAGCAACAGGATACCATTTAAGGTATGTGTATGTACGTGTGTGTGCATGCATATATGTGTGTGAGAGATGAAAGAAAGAGACCAAGGCACCCAGAGAGAGACAAGACAGAAGGAGAGAAAGAGTTGGTCAGAGCTGTGCTTTGAAAAGATCACGCTGGGTGTTGTAGGGAGCATGGATGAGGAAGGCCAGGGAGGTGTGATGAGGCCACAGAGCCCTGTGATTCCCCCTGCCACCTCCACTGCACATGACTGCAGTGTTCCCACATTTTCTCCAGGGCAGAACTATGGATGCTGATGCTCTAGAATCCCTGGCTGCCCACTTTCTCTATTCCTGCCCCCACCAGGGATCTCTGGTCAGCTTTAGCACCCATCAGGACTTTCAGTATTCCAAAGGGTTCAGGGCATCTCTCTAGTGGCTGGCCACACTGAGATACACTTTCCAGATGTAGAAAGCACCAGCATTCTGCTCTCCACACAGGACCAGACAATGAAATTCTGCTTTGGAAATCAAACAACATCCTCCTCTCTGTCTCTCTCTCTGTCTCTCTGTCTCTCTGTCTCTCTGTCTCTCTGTCTCTCTCTCTCTCTCTCACACACACACACACACACACACACACACACACACACACACACACACACACACATTGATACCCTGCATATCTGTCAGAAACCTTTTCTGACAAATGGGCAGAAATGATGATTTATGGGAGGCTGTTCTATTTCCCGCCTCTCTCTTGCTCTATTTTAGGAGAATATATCCAGACCATGTGTTTTTGCTTAGCCTGACACATTCCAAGCAAGCTTTCTGTATTCCATGTGCTGGTGAAAGGTTCTCCCTTAAGAAGTAGAAGGGAAAAAAGCAAAAGCAAAAGTGAGCCCAGCCCCCATCTTCCCTGGGTGGCTAGAGGAGAGGTCATCATCCACACACTGGAAGTGCCAGGGAGTTCCTGAGGGCTGGGCAGCCCCTTTCATGGTCCGATTCTGGGGCACACTAACAGACTCCCCATGTTTCTCAGGAGCACCCTACTTCAAGCACAGAGAAAGTGGGGAGGGGTGAAGGGTGGCCCCCAGCCTTTAAGCTCCTCAGATTCACCATGCAGTTTCCCTCCTAGGAGCCTTTTAACTTCACAATGTAGGTCACTCAACTCCTTGAGGACTTAGCTTAAAGGACACCTTTGCGAAGCCACCTTTCCTTCCCAGGCTACCCCATCCAAAGTGAGTCTCCCTGTCACTGTGTAGCTCAGTGCCCAGCTTCTATCTTTTACAGAAGAAATTGCACATTGCAATTGTATTTAGTTCCTTTTCTAATTTTCACTTCTTTCTTTCATTTGGCTAGGGGTTGACCAACTATGGTCCATGAGCCAAATCTGATCCATTGCCTGTTTTTGTAAATGAAGTTGTTGTTGGGACACAATCACTCATGCTCATTTCTTCACAGACTGTCTGAGGCTGCTTAGCAATACATGGCAGTTGAGTTGTGACAGAGACCATATGGCCTTCAAAGCCTCTGACAGTTACTCTCTGGTCTGTTACAGAAAAAGTTCAGTGGCCCCTGTGAACAGTAAACTCCATGAGGGCAGGAATTAGGCCTGTCTTGTTTATCAGGTTATTATTGGTTTCTAGCTCCGAGTCTGGCTCCTAATAGGCACTTGATAAGCATTTGTCGAAAGACAGACCCTCAAAAATACTAGGTTGGGATTGCTGAGTCAATGGCCAAAACACTAACGTTCATTTTCAAGCCTCACACTTTGTTGTTTTCTTTGTTTAGGGTTTGCCTTATACTTAGTTTGGGGTTAAAAACCAGGCGAAGATACTTTAGTTCTGTAACTTAGTGCCTCTGAGAAAGAACAAAAAGTAAAGTTTTAAGGGCGGGGGTGGGGTGTGGGGGAGGAGGAAACCCTAATCTTCAAACTGGACTTTAAAAGACCAACAAAGCCATAAATATTAACAATTCTGATTTATGAGGCCGCAGAGGCTCATCCCTAGTCACAACAGCAAGCTCAAAGAAGTTGGCCCGAATGGAGAGAGACGCAAGAGGCTCGGTAAAAGGAAAGAAAAAAACTATTAGCTTGATTTTCTACAAGTGGGCCAAGACTTCCTGCTGATAAAAGGTGAGCATTTGGGCGAAGCTTAATTTAATAAAACATTTGGGAAAACACTTTTGTAGCACAGTCAAGATTTTTAAAATCACCTAGTCTTGGGAAAACACTAGAAACAATTTAATTGGACTCAGTGACGGAATACTTTGAAAATTATAATTTGATCAGACGCATCAATGTGGGTTTATGTAAGGGAGACTTTAGTACCTAACCAGTTATAAATAAGTTTCCTGGATAAATTACTACCCTGGGAGATAAGAGAGAGGCAGATATTGACAAGCATTTACAGAAAGCCTGGAGCACAGTTTCACATATTATTGGCCAACAAGACGTATGAAAGGCGATTAGGAGGCTGTGGAATATATACCGCCGAAACAACACCACCACCACCACCTCATTTCATATTTTAAGCTGAATAAAAGGTAAGAAGCCAGGTGACTTGAATGAATTTAACTGTTTATAAACAAAGCAAAAAGTGGGAAAAAAATATAGTCCAGTTGAATATGCTCAACCTTTGATACTTCTGGTCACCTAGTGGTATTTATTTCAAATCTTTTGGCCCAAATGCAGTAATGGAGGTAAAGATGTAACATAAGCTAGGCTGGGCATTGAAGAAAATAGCAGTCAACCTGCGTTAGCAGCTGAGCCACCTGCAGATCAGCAAAGAGGGACCCCTTTACCACAAGGCATGTCTGCTCTTTATTGTTTGCACACACCACAAAGCACATTTTCTGACATCTAGGAGGGCCCTTAATAAATCTGGTGAAGGGTCTGAACGCTAGGTATCACTGATGTGTCCCCAAAACACCTGCAGATCATAACCAGGCCCGGAGCCAGGACTGGGGCGGGGCTAGTGGAGGCATGGCACCATTTAAGGAGGTGCTGAGTCCCAGCTGCAACCCTGTATGTACACATCTCTCAGAGTGAGTACCTCCTTAAGGGTGCACCCTGGGCACCCGGCTTGTCTTGTCCTAGTCTAGGCTCTGACAAGGACCTTTTCTTCTCAGAAGAACTGACCCCGAATGCCTCGCTCTCCAAGAGGAGAAATGGTTGCCTCCATTTAGAGTTTTGTGAAAGAGAAACATGATGATAAAGTATCTATTGAAGACAAAAGGGGAAGAATAAAATTAGGGCATTCGTTGTATTCTCAAACATTTAGGAGATAAGTAACACATTAATTAGGTATGAGAATTTGCTTACTTCAATAATGAAAAGATACTAAAACTTCAAGTAAAGCTGGAACAAGAAGATTAAGTTTCTGAGCAGTACAGCCCAGAAGCAAACTTTAATAGGGCTTTTTCAGGGCATCTGGATGGCTCAGTTGGTTGGGCATCTGACTTTGGCTCAGGTCATGATCTCACAGTTCATGAGTTTGAGCCCTGTGTCGGGCTCTGTACTGATAGCTTGGAGCCTGGAGCCTGCTTCAGATTCTGTCTCCCTCTTTCTCTCTGCCCCTCCCCTGTTGATGCTCTGGCTCTCTGTCACTCAAAAATAAATGAACATTAAAAAAAAATTTAATGGGGCTTTTTCTCTTGTGACTTTCTAATATGAACTTAAGACAGCTATAAGATACTAAGGTACTTTGTCCATTTTCATCAGTCCCAAAATATATATAATTATAACTCTCACTGCATTTTGACCAATATTAAATAGGTTCAGGGAAATAAGTTCTGCCTATTCAAGCTTGGAGCCCTTATGACATACCTTCTGTTGGTCATCCAAAAGAGACTTCATGCTAAGAGTACTCTGACACACTAGTGTTACAAACTGATATTATACAGCAACTCTAAGTACAGACAGAATTCTTCTCTTATCACTTATCAGCATTTACACCTAAAAAGTTCACTGTCTTTCTGAAGGTAAGCCTTCTGTTTGATTCTGAGTTCGTGCTTATAGTTTTCAGGTGAATAGCTCAATAACCCCAAGTGAAATGTGTGGTGATGTGTCTACCTTCCCAACTGTGAACTCGTCCACGCACTCACTTTATCTCACCTGACTCTGTTTAGTTTAGGAAACAAGATCTGCCTTCGAAGTCGTCCAGTGACAACATCTCAGAACTGAGCATCTCAATAAAGAAAAATAAGCAATAGCATATGGTTCTCCTGACTGAGGCGGGCCAGGTTCGGTGCTCATAATGTGCAGAAGTGCCTGAAGAGATGCTATATTGATTGTGAGATACAATTGTGAATTTTATTACCTTCTGGGAAAAAATAGGAAACATAAAAGCAAGAGTTTTGTGCCAGATGTAAGAACTAAACGCTACGGTTATCTGATTAGCATTAGAGACATGTGCTTTGAATGTGAAACATTTGTAAGTCTCCCCAGGTGAGCTCTCGATCTTATCTGCGCCATTTATGTCAGACTTTTATATGCCTACTCTTCTCAAATGGGACGCAGATGAAGTCCAATCTTTTGCTTAGAAGAGTCTGAGGAGAGCACTGGATTTTAAAAATTTTAAAGCTGGAGTGATTTTTATAACAGAGATGCAAAACGTTGGGCCCTTACTTGGAATCACCGGGAAGAGGAGTAAGAGAAGGCTGTTCCATGTGCCACCATGTTTTCCATGTTACCGGTGTCACCTCCTCTTTAAACTGTCAACCCTGATGGCAGAAGCTGTCTCACGTCTACACATTAAAACTGACAGAACCTCCCAGTCACCACCACAGCCCACACGTTATATGTATTCTTCTACGTGTGGTTTGCTTCCCCCAAACACATCTCTGAGGGCTCTAAATGTTCTCAACGCTTGAACCTTTTCAGTCTTTCCCCCTAGTTCTGTGGGGGTTCAAGGAGGAGTTAGGTCAGGATGCTTCCTACAGCCTCGCAAACTTAACAGCATTAACACATTTTTTAAAAAAATGATACCTTGTGAATATGAGGATAGGGAGAGAGAGATGCTCTCACTTTTGGAAGGGATATAACGTGGTAATACCTTTAGATTGGGCAACTTAGTAATGTATCTCAGTACTCTTACTATGTATATAACCTGTTGTTTAGCAACTATTAATAAGGAAATAGAATGGCAAAAGCACACAAGATTATATGGACAAGTCTAGTCACTGGGGCACTTTTGATGATGGAAAAACACTGAAAACCACCTAAACTTCCCAACTGTAGGAGCTGAATACCATGACCTATCATTATAGGGGAAGACCAGCAGCCAAAGGAAGAAGGCTGTTGATAAACTTAGACAAATGCTCTCTCGATATAGTTTAAGTGAAAAGGGAGGTTTCCAAAGAGTCTGCTTGGTGTGACCCAGTGCTACAAATAGAAATGTGCACGTGTACACACGCGTAGGTATGTGTGTACATGTGTGTGTGCATGTGTATGGGGAAAGAAGATTTGGGGGAAATTGCACCACAGTATGACCAATGATTTTTTTTCTAGGTGAGGGATTATGAATAAATAGTTTTTATTTTTCGGCTTCTCTGCATCATGTGATGCAGATGTCATGTGATAGAATACTTGTGTAACAACTCTTTAAAAACTGTCACATTCCTCTGGAACCCCTGTCTCAAGTTTTTAAGCGTTTTCAGTACCTTCACTGCACCTGTCCCTCTCATGGCTCCACACCCACGATATATGTGGTCAGGCTGCCTCTGCAGAAAGGGGAGCATGTGGTTTCCTACTTTCCTTCCTGCTGTGGCAAAGCTGGCAGAAAAGATGAGGTCTGTGCTCTCAGACACTCTCCCTCCTGCCAGCATCGTATGCTTGTGCTGGATTCTCTTCCCAAGCCCTGCTCACCTGCTCTGGCAGGCGTTCAAATTCCTTCCTCATTGCACTCCCTGGGCCTTGGAAAAGAGAGTGGGTTTTTAAGATTCCTCACCACACTCCTCCCTGAACATAAAGATAAAGAATTATTTATTTCTGCCCTCCTGTTAAACATGGCATTCTTGTCTCAGAGCTGATCTCCTCCTCTGCTGGCCCAGGTCAGCGGGGCTGGGGGTACTGTTCATCACCATCGTTATCAGCAAGCCTACCCACTCTCGGCTTCCCCCAGTCCATGCCCCGCTCAACTGTTATTCTTCCTGTGTCTCATTCACCTCTCCCTGTTCTTCTGGAATTTCAAACTCTTCTCTCCCCACATATGGCTGGGATGGAAGCTCCTGTCTCCATGTGTGCACAATGGCAGAATCCCATCTCTGTCGTCGCCCCAGCAGATGCCATCCTCCACTGCCATCGTCAGCAGCATGTCTTTGTAGTGGGCTCTGTGGCTGTATTACAAAGGGAATCCTTCTGTAGACCTAATTGTATACCTTCCTGAAGTACTTGTCTTTAAAGAGCAAAAACCCTTTGGGGAGGCCTGGGTGGCTCAGTCGGTTCAGCATCTGACTCTGGATTTCGACTCAGGTCATGACTCACAGTTCATGAGTTTAAGCCATGCATCGGGCTCTGTGCTGACAGTGTGGAGCCTGCTTGGGATTCCCTCTCTTCCTCTCTCTGCCCTTCCCCTGCTTGCTCTCTCTAAGAAAACACATAACCTTTAAAAAAAGGAGCAAAAAAACTGGGAGATAGGATATAAACCTTAACTTACTCATCCATAGAAATCTGGTTCCTATTTCACCTGCCAACCACAACTATTCTTCTGAAGTTAGAATCAGTTCTCTTGTTTACCAAATCTATCTCCTACTTCATAGTGTCTTGGCTACATACCACTATACGTCTTTGCCCTACTCACTACAGTCTCCTACATGAAACTCAGAAAATTTCGAAACCCTGACACAGATTGACTTAGGTCTGTCATAGTTCTGACTCCTTCTAGCTGTGTGACCTCGGGCAACTTACTTTACATCTCTGATCTTCAACGTGAAATGATGACAGTAATTTCTATTGTGCACTGATGTTTTCAGAAGCAGAAGAAAACCCAGTTGGGAGTCTGATGGAAGTGTTGCACTCCCGGTCTACAGAATTTTTGCTCAAAAAGATATCCAGTGCATTTTTTTATGAGACACCAACCTTATAATAATCATAATAATTAATCATTTTGATGCAGAGTCATTTTCATCTTCACTAGCAGAGAGGAACAAAGTCACTTGAGAAGTAAAATGAAAGAATTGTTGTACTTTGTGTTTTGGTTTATCTTATCCCCTGAGTTGATTCTTCGGTTTTGTCTTTAAACAGACACAGTGGAAGCAGTTAAATAGGCTCAGCCTGAATGCAGACAAGCAGGCAGTCAATTTTAGGTTGTGATGAATAAATTACACAGAGGATTTTGGCTTTGATTTTAATCCTCGGGTGACATGTTGTGCCTTGAGCTGCTTACTGCCCAGGCACCAGTGTGCCACTGGACACAGACAACTTTAACCTGTGCAGTCCCTAGCCACAGGTGGTTCCACTGGTGGCTTCTACATTACTGCAAATTGTGGGGCTCTGATTGTTTGTGTTTGATTTTCTCCTGTTCAGGAAAACAGCAGCAGGAAGAGGCTCCCTCCCTCTCTCAGGCCATTCTGAAAACAGCCATCAAGCTATCAGCAAGAAAAGCCGCTGGATGGGGCTGCTCTGCTCAATCTGGCTGATAAACTCAAACACATCTAGATGATTTTCTGACAGGTGAGGAGTTGACAGCTTGATAAATGGGAATGAGACGCCCTGAATTTGACAGTGACAGGTGCAGTTCCGTGAACTTGCCTTCCTTCCCTGAGGCTGTCCTGGCTCCCGGGCAAGAGAACGCTCATCTGGGGCTCTCTTCTGGGTCCTTGAGACAACACTTCTCACCCTGAGATCCTAATTCTTCCTTGCCATCCTTTCCTTTAAAATCAAGACCAAACAAAACCAAAAATATACTCCCTACGGTGGACTGGGTGAGAAAACCCAGAAACGGAATCTCTGCAGGAGTCCAGCACTTAAGCTGCTGTCTGTCCACAGATTACATCATGTAAAGCTGTTGTGTAAATTTATTGCATGTGTGTGTGTGGGGGGGGGGTGGTGTTATCTCAAACTCCCACCCCCTCACCTATTCTTTTCTAGTTTCTTACTCCCACCCTTAAACCAGAAGAACCTTTTATTTCTAACACTTAAGAGCCTGGATTGTCACCACTTCACTACTCCCTTGCTATGTGCCCTTGGGCAGGTTATATAATCTCTCCATGCCTCAGTCTCCTTCTCTGTGAAATGGGGAGTTGCTTATTTAGCAACTATTAAGTACTTATTTTGTTCCAGGCATCACATCTATAGAGAAGAACTGTAAGCAAAAAAGCCCCTTGCATTAAAAGGGCTTGCCTGCTGGCAGGTAATTATAGGATTCACATCCTTTATTTGTCCACCAACTAATAATTACTAAACATTTTCTATAGGCCAGACACAGCTCTAGAGGCTGGTGATCAGTGGTTAAAAATGCAATGTTCCTGCTCTGATGGAGCCCAAGTTTGTATCGAAATCACATGAGAACTACATGAGATTAAAGCAAAGGCGTGCTCTCTGTGGTGGCCATGGCTATCATCATCATCACCTTCATCATGTGTGAATCACCTGAGGCGACATATCAATCATCTCTAGTGCGGTCTGGTCCCAGGGCTCTCCTGCTCCGCACCTGCATTAGACCCCTGCGAGGGCGGGTGCATCTAGTGTGAGATGGGTCTCAGCTGACCAGGGCAGTGGAGGTTCTGCTGTATTGCAGGGAGTGGAGAGACATTTCCTCAGTTCTCCGTTCTCAACCTGGTTATATCTAATGTGTGCAAAAACAGATGGGAGCTTTGCTTTTCCTAGACAGTCCTGCCCCTTCCCACACCTAACCTGGGAACTCAGACTTTATAACTGCACCTCATAACATTAGCAACCGTATTTCCTGCCTTCCAGGATATCTGCTTTCAATCACCGAGAACCAGATTTTGTCTTTTATTAGAAGTATTCAATAAATATCTGTAGAAACGAATGTATGGAGAGGTAGGTGTCCACATGCTCACAGCAGATGAGCAGGTCACATCAGATGAGCAGAAGACCAGGGCATCCCAGAGCCCTCTGCTGCAGAGAAAGGTCTGCTCTGGGGCTCTTTTTTCTGTGGGGTGCCTCCAGAGAGCACCCTTTCATTTCTTGTTCACCCTCTATCTCGAGCACCTGCTGATTACCAGGCACTGTTGTAGATGCCAGGTATCTTGGGGAAAGAGAGAGCCGAATCTCCCTTTCTGGACTTAACATTGTAGTTAGGGACATAAGGAACAAATAAGACTACATGTAAATAAACTGCAAATATAAGTGCAGATTTAGTAAATGTTACATAGGAAGTCATCGTAGCGATGGGACAGAAAGTATTTGGAGGAGGCGGCATTGGATGGGATGCCAGCAGGTCTCTCTGGAGAGGTGGCACCTTCTGAGCTGAGATCTGGAGGATGAGAAGGACCCTGTGGTGAAGAAGACCTGGAAGGGTATTCCAGGTAGAGGGGATGCATGGCTGCCTTGCCATGGACTCAGGGGGCGGGGGGGGGGGTGGGGAAGGGAAGAGTGAGCAAGAGGAAGAGAATGGTACAGGATAAGGTTGGACAGGGAAGGTGGAGCTGGGCTGTGCAGGATCTGGAGGGACCATGGGGGGAAATGTGATCCAGCCTGGCTTGCTGATGGACTGGCTGGGAATCAAAGTGGGAAAAGAAATCTGAGAGTAAAGAATGACTCCTAGGTTTCTGTCTGGAGTAACTGGGTGGATTATGGAGGACCCATTTCCGAGGGCAATACTGGTAAAGACGCTCAAGATCTTATGCTTTTTTTTTTTTTAATAGTTTTATTTAGTTTTTTGAGAGAGAGAGATAGAGACAGTGTGAGCAGGGGAGGGTCAGAGAGAGAGGGAGACACAGAATATGAAGCAGGCTCCAGACTCTGAGCTAGCTGTCAGCACAGAGCCCAATATGGGGCTTGAACCCACGGACCATGAGATCATGACCTGAGTTGAAGCTGGACGCTCAACCGACTGAGCCACCCAGATGCCCCAAGATCTTATGCTTGAATCTCAGTTTCCCTACGTGTTAACTGAGTACCTTCTGATACGGTAGTCTCTAAGCCCCTCTCTAAGCCTTTCCTCAGCTGTAAAAGTGGTGTACTGGGGCGCCTGGGTGGCTTAGTCGGTTAAGCGTCCGACTTTCACTTAGGTCATGATCTCGCAGTTCGTGGGTTCGAGCCCCGTGTCGGGCCCTGTGCTGACTGCCAGCTCAGAGCCTGGAGCCTGTTTCAGTCTGTGACTCCCTCTCTCTCTGACCCTCCCCTGCTCACACTGTCTCTCTCTCTCTCTCTCCTAGAAATAAATAAAACACTAAAAAAAAAAAAAGTGGTGTACTAACATCTCCTTTTAGGGATGTTGTAGTCAGTAAGCAAGAAGACCTTTGTGTGGCACCTGGTGTGGTGACTAGTCAGGAGGGTTCCATGACTGTTGGCTCCCTTTCTTTCTCTTCCCTTTGCTGTGTTCTATATACTCATATACCTGTCACTGCTTATTTTAACTCAGTGTTTGCTGGTGCCTCGCAAGGGTGTGAGCAGCATGCAACCTCTCTCCCACACTTCAGGGCAGCTGTTGTCACTCTGCTCTTTCTTTCCATTTGTAGGATCAAATGCATTCTTTCCCAAGTCCTTTCTTCCCCCCAGGCTGTGCCACAAATATCCCCCACATGGACTTTTAGGTTCCCTTCCCCTCTCTAGGTGTAATTTCCTGGTACAAGCAGAGATAAGAAGTGTTTGGCTGAGCCAAAATGCTGGCAGTGACTGGGGCATGCTTTCCTCAGATGACCTTTGAAATTCTTTCCAACTTAAGGATGCCAAACTTCAGCTGAACACTGACTCTGAGTATTGTCTTTGCAGTTCCCAAAGAGATAAGGGGACATGGACAGGTTCCTTCGGTCTTGTTTCTATGCCTGTAATGAAGAGAATGACAATTTTCTAACTGTTGGCTTTTGACTCATTCCTGGTCAGAAGCAAAATCATCTGGAAGTAACTTTTCTTTTTCCTGTTCTTCATAAAAAATGTCTAAACAGCTTTATTGAGACATAATGCACATACTTTAATCTGTCCATTTAAAGCAAGCAATTGTGCAAGCATCAGTGTCATCAATGTGCACACTTTTCACCAGCTCAAAAAGAAATTCCATATCCTTTAGCTATCACCCCATCCCCCATCTCTGCCCTACGCACAGCGCTAAGCAACCACTAGTCTGCTTTTTGTCTCTACAGATATCCCTATTCTGGGCTACTGTATGAAGGGAATCATATACCACGTGGTATTTTCTGACTGGCTTCTTCACTTAGCATACTGTTTCAAGAAGCACGCATGTAGTAGCATATACCCATACTTTATTAATTACATTTTATGATTGAATAATAGTCTGTTGCATGGATACACCTTATTTTTGTTTATCCATTTGTCTATTCTTGACTTTGGATTGTTTCCACTTTTTGGGTGTTATGAATGCTGCTATGAACTATTGTGCACAACATGTCTGGACATGTCTTCATTTCTCTTTAGAAATAACTTTTTAAAACTTTTTAAAAAAATAAATTTTCTCACTAATAGGATGGCAATGACCATTATTATAGCAAATGACATATACTGTGTTGTTAGTTGGTATCAGGAAGTGTGTTGATTTTATCTTCTTGAATCCGCATACAACTGGCTTGAGATAGGTACTATTATTACCCCTAGTTTACAGATGCAGAATCTGAAGCTTACAGAATCTGAATAACATAAAAGGAAAGAGAAACTCCTAGATACTACCCATGATTGGTTTTCCTAAGAAGAGAACCAAATATTAAAGATATAGGTAGACTGAGTCTGAACATTTTTTCTTCTAAAGGTTCATATTTCTTTTTTTTTTTTTTTAATATTTTTATTTATTTCCAGGAGAGAAAGAGAGACAGCGTGAGCAGGGGAGGGTCAGAGACAGAGGAAGTCACAGACTGAAAACAGGCTCCAGGCTCTGAGCTGGCAGTCAGCACAGAGCCCAACGCGGGGCTCGAACCCACAAACCGCGAGATCATGACCTAAGCGAAAGTCGGACGCTTAACCGACTAAGCCACCCAGGCGCCCCTAAAGGTTCATATTTCTGATAGGCATCCCGCTCCAATTTTATATCCGTTCTTCTAGAAAGGAAGTAAAATTTACCTTCATAGTTTTGCATCCAAAACCACCTCCCTGTTCTTTAATGACGTCAATACAGAAAAATAATACTGCAGGGGCAGCTGGGTGGCTCAGTGGGTTAGGCATGTGACTCTTGATTTTGGCTCAGGGCATGATTTCAGGGTCATGAGAATGAGCCCTGCACCTAGCTCCATGCTGAGTATGGAGCCTGCTTGGGATTCTCCTCGGCCCTACTTCCCCTCTCTGAGAAAGTACTGAAGGGTACTTTCTCTAAAAGAAAAAAAAAAAAAAAAAGGAAAAGAAAAATAATACTGCGAAGATTGTATAAACATACCCATTAACGGACACAGATTTTAGGTTTGTCCCATAACCCTGATGGTCCAGTTTCTAAATAGAGTTACATGTAAAGAAGAAGTTAGGAAACACAGACGGTTACAAAGGGATTTCAATATTTATTTGAATCTCTTAAATTACACTTATCTGGAGGAGGACTTTTCAGACACCTTCCTTATCTCCATGTGTCATATGCATACCTCATGGATGTTCTGCACACTCCTACTTGCTAACACACCCCCGTCCCTCAATCAACCCTGCCATTTTACCACCTCTTGTCCATTTTCCAGACCTTACATCACAAGACATCCAGGAACTAGATTGGTAAAGATAGGATTCTTTCTTGGAGGGGTGGGAGTTGGGGAAGCAGCAGGGAATGGTGGGCCAGAGAAGAATAGGGGTAGAAATGAGAAGGAGGGAGCTGTTACATAAATTCCATTTTCTTTTTATAATGCACACATTTTTCACTTTAGTGTTTCATTCATAGGAATGAGAAGATATTGACTTGTTCAAGGAGTCCCACCTAGCTAATCTGACCAATAGTTTATCAAGGTTAACAGACACATGAAGTGTACTGGGTACATGAACAGCAGAATAGCAGAATGAACAACTTCTCTGGCTTTGACTAGAATGCAAATGGCTGGCGTTACATAAATAGCAGATCCTCATTATTCACAGATTCCATCTTTGCAAATTTGCTTACTTGCTAAAATTTATTTATAACTCCCAAATCAATACTCAAAGTGCTTTTGCAGTCACTTGTGGACATGCAGAGAGAGTTAAAAAATTTGAGTTGCTTGATATACAGGGTCCCAGCTGAGGTCAACCAAGGTGATGCTCTGCCTTCTTGGGTCAGAGATGGCCCAGGGGCAGACAGCCTGAGAGCGAGGCAGTGTAGTGCAAGAAGATGCAGCTCTCAGACCAGCTGGGTGGGATTTAATTCCAACTCTGGCATCGGTTAGTGGGATGGCCTCAGGCAAACCTTTTAACACTTCTGAACTTTGTTTTTGATTTCACAAAATAGAGCAAACAGAACCTACCAGAATGAGTTGTTTTTAAAATTTAAAGTGATAATCGTGTGAGGTGTGCATGTGTATGTATGTGTACGTACATAGTTCCTGTAGAACAATGATTCAATATTCACTAATTTAGCATTCGAGGTGACTTTGTAGACTATAACCACCATGAATAAGGAGAATCCACCACATACTGATTTTATGGCCCTTGGGTGACTTGGATAATGGGAAGGAATCTACACTCATTTTTAGAAACTAGCAGAGAGCTGGGTATTCTGTCCAGGACTCATCTTCCCAAGACTCAACTTCGATTTTTGTCTGTTTATCTAAGCCTCATAAAAACTTAGACATGAGAGATCTAAGACTTTAAAGATGATCTATCTCTTTTCTTTCCCCCACCCCGAACGATGAAACCTTTCTTTGAATGAAAGCTGACATGAAAACCTTAATACATAAATCAGATCAAAGTAAGGCCGTATTCTTGAAAGCAGGGGCCCAGGGAAATCTGGAGTTTTGACAGACAGAATGTTCCTTACATTCTTTCTCTCTACCCCACTCCTGAAAGGGCCCATGGGGCATGTCTAGAGAACCCAATCCAGGAATATGAAGCTCAACTTCCTCACGGTCTATGTAAATTCAAACTACAAAAGGTAAATTTACTAACAGTGCAAATCAACAAAGTCCTAAATAGGAAGGCCCTCCAAATTCTGTGAAATATTAGAATTTCTCCAAAGTTGTCTACCCAAGATACCAAACAGTCAACCAAGACTTGTCTCTAATTTATCTTCTTTATCCCCAACATACATGGCACATAGAACACAGTAAGGATTTTTATTAATTAACAAGAAGGACATCACAGATATTAGGTGATTTCATTTCTAAAATGGGAAATATTCAAAACCTATATAAATTTTGGCCATTTGTAATCCACTTCAACAATGTCAATGGGGCAAATTTGGGTTTATAGCTCATAGGGCTTTTATGAAAAATACAGATAACTACAAAAATTTTTTAAATGTTTATTTTTGAGAGAGAGAGAGAGCACACGCACATGAGCAGGGGAGGGGCAGAGAAAGAGGGAGACCCAGAATCAGAAGCAGGCTCCAGGCTCTCAGCTATCAGTACAGATCTCGACGTGGGGCTTGAACTCACAGACTGCAAGACCATGACCTGAGCCAAAGTCAGACACTTAACCAACTGAGCCACCGAGGCTCCCCAATACAGATAACTGTAAAACCATAATTATAAAAAATCCTTCTCCTCTTGTTTAGAATACTTTAAAGTGTATATATATTTAAAGCTGGGATCTATCTACCTAATTTTACCTATCTACCTAATTTTTTTTGTTTTTGTTTTTTTTTACTGAGTTTGTTTTAAAGTTTGGAAAACCAATATCTAGAGAGGTCTAGTGTCTTGTTCAAAGTCACACAATTAGTTTGCAGTGGAGCTAGATCTCAAATTGAAGTCTTCTTCCTCTTGGTTCACTGCCTTCTCCACTTTTAATACTACTTACTTAAGTCCTATCAGTAAGGGCACCTGACTTATGAAAGAGAGCTATATTGCTCAGCAAAAAGAGAAAAATCCTTTGTTGACCCCATCATCTTTCCAGTTTGAACTAGATCTTGGCCTCAACTACTTGATGGGAGTTCAGATCTCCAAAAAACATAATTATATCTATATTATGTATATAAATATTTGTTTATTTTTGAGAGACAGAGTGCGAGCAGGGGAGGGGCAGAGATAGAGGGAGACACAGAATTTGAAGCAGGCTCCAGCACAGAGCCTGATGCAGGACTCAAACCCATGAACTGTGAGATCATGACCTGAGCCAAAGCCAGACACTTAACTGACTAAGCCATCTAGGTGCCCCCCAAAAAAACCAGAATTTTAAAAAGTAAGTTGTTTTTTGGCTTTGAGTTTTGAAGGGACCAGGTTCTAGAGACTTAAGAGTAATTTAAGGGATTTTCAAGAGTACCTTTGTGCAGATTTTCAGATCACTGCTTAATTTAGAACCAAATGCTTGTATTAATTGCACTACATTATATTTCCCTCCAAAAATAGTTCCACTTAGAAGAGCCAAAGGGCTCTGAAATCATCTTGAGAGAAGAGTGGAGGTATCTCTTAAAAAAAAAAAAAAGAACAGTTCAGAACATGCTCCTCTCTGTTCTTAGGGAGGGAGCCTTACCCACCTACTTCCTGCCCTGGGCAGAGACTAAGACTTGGCCTCATCTTCTACCTGAAAAGACAACTCTGGCCTCTCCTCTGAGGATGGGAAAAGGACTGGGAGTTCCCTTCTAGAAAGTCTGTTCATTTGCTGCATCTTCCTCCTTGGCCTCAGGGGCTGGCCTCCTGCCATTCACTTTCCCATGCTGGGCCACACATCCCTGTGACCTTCTAAGATGTGTGCTCCATTTAGTTAGAAAAGTCACCACCCTACTTTCACCAGAAATGCAGGTAAACATAGCAAAGAACTTCCTGGATAAAGGACTTCTGCATACCTGACACGTGTTGCTCACCAGACCCTCCTCAGCCTACACAGGAGCCAGTGAAGTGGGTGTACGGCTCATCTCACTTGCTGAGGAAACCCTGTGTTATCCGGTTTTTCCAGGGCCTGGGATAGAAGCTAATACTGGGGCTCTTCCTAGGCGGCTGTCATTCTGAAGTCCTACTTCTACTAAACTACATCAGTTTATGAATCATCTGGCTGATCTCAGATGTGTCGTTCCTGTCATGGACCATGTCACTTCAGCCAGGAAAGCCAACCCCTTTTCCTCCATTTGCTATCATCACATCCCATCCCTAACTCAACATACACAAACACACACAGCACTGGTATAGGATGCTGACTAATGTGAAGATTGAGGGGATGCAGGGAGGCTTAATTTTAAGCATCTCTGTTTTTAAAATTTTTAGCCACCTTTCTCTGTAAGGCTCCACCTCCTGCATTCTTCCCTGGATTCTCTCCTTTGCTTTACTCTCTCAAAAGAGTCCTCTGGAGACCTGATCTTTGCCCCATTTCCTCCCACTTTATCAGGCAGGGCAGTTTAAGTGTGCCAAATTCCCCACTCCAGGTAGAAGTCTTAGTTTTGGAACATGTCCAGACCTGGTAGCACGTCCCTGCTCGGGGTCCCACTCATCCTCACTCTCTCAGGCAGAGGGCAACTGGGCACACATTAACTTCTACAACTTCTACTTCTTTAAGAGTCAAAGCAGCTAGAGTTGATTTTATTTGCAGCAATAATAAATATTTCTCCATAAGCCACAAACTTCACCCTACCCTGGCCTAGAGACTCAATGGCCAACGAACAAGAACAATGTCAAACATTGTAGGTACCAGGTGCCAGCCATGACTCTAAGTACTTTTCCTTCATATGCATTCACTTCTCATGTGCCTTATGAGGTAGGTGCTACCTTATCTCCTTTTACAGGGAGAGGAACTGAAGCTCAGGGAGATTATGTAACCTGCCCAAGATGGCAGGACTGATGCTTTCCCCTCAGAATTCATCTTTTTGATTCTTCTGTTATGCTCTTTTGCTTGATTCCACTGTCCTCAACATGGCTGCAGAACAAAGTTTCCTGGGAAATTGAGGACCTAGAATTTCAGGTAGGTGAGGAGGAGGTAGTGGGGCCACATATGCTGTGCACCCCACTGCCTAGTTTTTGCAAGAGAGCTTGTCCAACCTCAGAGAATGTGGCATTCCATGCTAACCAATCATTTTAAATTCCTGCAATAAATGAAAAAATAAACACACAGCTAAGGATATAATTCAGCTAACCTCGCTCCCAAATGAGGCTGATTCCAGATAGAAAGCAGATTTTCATATTTACTGTATGTGACAGCTGTAGGAATTAAATGAATCATCTGTCTGTCTCGATTGCCTTGTTCCTCCTGTGCTGTATGTATCTATCCCTGGGGTTGTCTGTCTTCCCATTCCAGAAAGACAGATCAGTGTAGTTTCAATTATTAATTCCATGTTTGGATCACAGTAACACCAGTTCCAGTTCAGTGCCCTGCAGTTCCTATTGATTTAAGTGATGAATTATCTACACTGCAATGTATTATTAACTTTATTTTGTCTCTTATTCCTTCCGCATTCATGCATCAAAATAATAAAGCACCATTCACGGGCTAAAAGGACCCTTTTCCCTTCTCACATTTCCCATAAGGCAAAGCCAAGGCACACCAGGGAGGTAATTACACAGAGCTGGGAGGGGGGCTGGATATTTATTTTGCATATGAATTATTTATCTCAGCTGTGAATTTGAGGGAGGGGGTTGGGACAGGGATCTTGAGAGGTGGCAGGGATCTGAATGGGGAACAAAGAGGCCCAGGAGTAAAGTTAATGAAGACAAGTGAAGACTAGAACCTTGGAGATGCAGAAGAAATAAAATAACCTCAACTCAGAAGGTCAAGTTCTGTGAGTCTCTCTTTACCCTTTGTGATGTCAGCAGGAGGATGGCTGTGGGTGTGTAATGGCTGTACAGTGAAGGGAAGGGGGCAAGAGAAGTCACCAGTGTTTCTTGTAAGGCCTTTTATACTACTTTACTCTGTGTTCTCCATGGTAAGACCTACTGAGTGAGGTCATATCTTAGTGAGACATGGAATGGCAGAAGTATTGCTGAAATTGGTTGGTTCTGGCTGCCCATCACCACCTTCATCTTCTTTGGATAAACAAGAGGCACACAGTCCAAATTACTTGCTGAGGGATTGCATTTTGCTGCATAAAATCTGGGAGGGCTGTTACTCAGGATGCCCTACCTTTCCCTGACCAAATGCATGACCCAAGCTGGGCCAATTAGATTCTCTCCCCACCAAATGGCATTTGAATTACAGGCAAAGGAACAAAAAAAAAAAAAAAAAAAAAAAACTGAATGTAGTTGCCATGTATTCATTAGCACTGATGCCTGGGTATATAACTGTCAAGAGATCACTGCTCTCAAGACCCTCTGAAGATGATCATTGCCTGTCTTTGCAAACACTGTTTTTCTTTTCTTTTTTTTTATTTAAAAAAATGTTTATTATTTTTTGGGGTGGAGAGAAAGAGACAGTGTGAGCATGTGAGGGACAGAGAGAGACAGGGGGAGTTAGAGAACCTGAAGCAGTCTCCAGGCTCTGAGCTGTCAGCACAGAGCCAGATGTGGGGCTCAAATCTGCAAACCGTGAGATCATAATCTGAACCAAAGTCAAGATGCTCAACCAACTGAACCACCCAGGTGCCCGGCAAGCTCTGTTTTTCAACCTTCTCTTTGATGTGAGATGCCTCACGCCCATATGGTTTCAAAAATCCTTCTTTTATTTGAATTTGGTTGTGTTTTATTACTTTCAACCAGAGAACTCTGCCTGAGCTGTCAAGGGACTTGGCTTTATCTGGAATGTCACTGAGCACTGAGAGATGGGAAAGGCAGAGAGAGAAGTGATGGAGATCTTGTCCACATCTCTAGTTTCATCAAGCAACAATCACACAGGTGGGGAGAGCAGGGCAGGAGGGAAAGTGAAAGAATTCCTCTGTTCCTTTTCTCCCATGTCTTGTTCCAACTGAACCCAAACTCCCAGCCTCCAGAATTCCTACTGGAGTGACTCCCAAAGTCAGAGAGCCTGGAGAGACACCCCATCTGGCAATCCTACCCGAAGCGAAGACCTCAGCATGGGTTACCATGGGTCAAGCGTCCACCGATGAGCCAAACCCCAAGAGAAAGGAGAGGCACCCAAAGACCTCCCAGCTTGACAGGGAAAAGCAACATGCTAAATGTGTAAAAGTTTCCATGTGTAGACAATTGGAGGATTACCTGGGTCTCATTTGTAATTCTACTAAAACTTAGAGACTTTGTGAGAGGATGCCTGCCTCACCTAAGGCAGCTCCCATCTTGTGACTCGTGGCTCAAGAGGCAGTCTTGGTGTGAAACAGATGTCATGACTGTTTTACTGTACTTTCTACTTGCCACTGTCGCTCATTGATTCCGACAGAAGAGCCATCGCCTTTCCTTTCCTTTCGTTTCTTCTCCCCACCTTCCCCCATTTGAAGGGGACAGAGCTGAACATCTCACAAGTACAGTCTGATTCTACCAGTCACCCCAGCCCCTTACAAGAAGTAGAGAATGGCCAGTGATGCCAGAGAAATAAGTTCTTTCTCTTTCCCGTACTTCACCAAATAAGGAGAAGAGGAGCCGAAAACCACTGTGATTAGATTATGTGGAAGAGGGTCAAAGATTAAAAATCCGCTGCCTCTCATTATTAGAGGAGAGATGACAGATTCAGACCAGAGCACAAAAGAAAATACATTATTTCAAAACAGGATATGAAACCCAGTCCCAGGCGATTAGTCTCTGTTAAGTAAATTTACTATCTAATCTTTTAACTGTCTCCCGAAATTGCCGGTCCAAAGTTCCCTCCCTCCTTAGTTAGAAGGTCAACCTTGGGCGCGCTGTCATGTGCCCCAACTCCGTCAGCATGCTAATGGAACCAGTGTTCATCTCAGAGGGTGGGGGTGGGGTGGGGACTGGAGTGGAGGGGGCTGGAAGCAAAATGTACCTCATAATAAAAACAGGATGTGAGCGCCACAGAGCTGCCCAAATGGACGGAGGACAGGGATGTAGGAAAGGGGAAACTGTCCCGGCTTTGGTTTCAGAGCCAGACCCATCATCCTGGAGACTGTTCTTGAACATCACTTGGGGCTCCTCCTGAGGAGACTCTGCTTTTTCCACTTAGCCCCAAGAGGCCCACATGCCAAGGAATCCCATGCTCCCAGATTGTTCTCAAACCAGACCAACCTTCAAAGCTTTGATTTTAAATGAATGCTGCATTGCAGGCCAAATACCACAGGCCTGTTTTGGGGCCCAGAGAGGACACATGTGCACTTGGAGGCCAGACGGGCTCACAGCACCATCCAAGCAATGAGAAAACAAAGAGTAAACAGGACACAGTGAAATTGAGGGTCTGTTTCTCAATATCTTTCTCGGCTTGGGTGCCACTCAACGTGGAGTATATGAATCAGAGAGGTAGAGAACATCAGACCAAAGGCAACTCCTTCCTTTTTCTATTTACTACAAGGAATCCTCTCTCTCTCTCTCTCTGTCGTCTCTCTCTCTCTCTCCTTTGCTATTTTCTCATCATCTGTTTAGTCTAAAAGGCTGAACTGCTGCACAAAGAAAGTTCTCTCCAAGAATGAGTTTTCCAGAAAAAGCTCTTCAGACAAGGGCAGTGTGTGCAACACTCTCCACAGCCTGGAGAATGGGGCATGTGTTTAACAGGAGGGGACTGGAGCAGAGGTGGACTCCCTGAAGGATTCTTAAGGTGCTCTGTTTGTGTGATTTATCCCTTCTGGAAAATCCAAACATACAAATGTGCCTGCTGTAAAAGCAAGGGCAGACATGAGGACTCAAGTCCCAAACAAAGCAACTGCATACCACTCACCTTCCCGGGGGGCTTTCTCAATTTTAACCTCTGTAGGTTTCAACCAAAGCACATCAAAGTGAAATGCATGTATTTCTGCTGGGGATCAGTGGGTGTCATTTCTCTCTCTCTCCTGAGCCCTCAGCAAGCTGCACAAAGAAGCCCAGGACAGCAAGACCTGGGCAAAAAAGGCTTCCTCTCAGCTCCTGGGATTTCAGAACCCGACATCACCGTCTTGCTCATCAAGTGAGCGTAACTACACAACTTGGAGGCCCCTTGCTTCTAGAGTATGGGATGCCATCTTTGAAGACTTAAACCCCAAATACTTTTTATCTAGTAACCATTTGTTCACATGAGGTTTTATTCACATTCTAGAGGGGCCAGGCCAGCTCTGCATGGCTTCCAAATTCTAACCTATACACCCCTTCTCTGCATCTAGAATGTACTATGGAGTGATGCCTGGGTTTGAACTTTGTGTAAAAACTGATGGAGATGGCAGACAGAGTCCTCACTCGCACATCATCTGACCAAAGGAATGGCTGTGTTCTAGGTGGGGAACTGTGCTCAGGGCTTGAAATGCATGAGTTCGTCTGGATTTCAAAACAGTCCTGTGAAGTCAATGCTTATACTTCCATCCCTAAGTTATATTGAGGCGACTTTAGTTCAGACAATGTCAGTCCTTAACAAAGGTCACCCAGCTTGGTAAGTGGCAGAGTGAGAATTAAGACCAAAGGTCTCTCCACAGTATAAGGTCTTGTCTTTCCATATTGACTTGAGTAATACAGCAGGGCTTCAGGAAGGTTCCACGCCCTTTGATCCACTGCCTACAGGCCACAGATTTCATCTTTGAAAATAATTGTAAAGGCAGACAAAGATGTATGTCTGCCACTGATTGTGGACATTTGGGAGAAAAATATGGCATTGGCTAAATAAAGTATTATATCCATATAATAGAATACTATGTAGTCATTAAATGACTAGGATAGATAGTCTTTAATGACATGGGAGTTTTTACAATGTAATGTTAAGTGGAAAAAATGAATGTGTAACCAAATGTCCATACACAAACTAATGGATACATCCATTTTGGTATAACCTTACAATAGGATACCATGATTCCATGGAAAATAATGAGTTGGTTTCCTTCCTTCCTTTTCTTTCCTTCCTTCCTTCTTTGCTTTCCTCCCTCCCTCCCTCCCTCCCTCCCTCCCTCCTTCCTTCCTTCCTCTTTCTTTCTAGAATGAGTTCTTACATGTACTGACTTAGAAGGATTTCTTCTTTTTGCTAACCAGTTATTTTTCCCTCAAAACATATAATTTTTTAAAAAATAAGATAGAAAGTATTAAAACCAATTTCAACACTCAGGTGCATGCATTAGTCTCAATAGTATGGTTTTGTCATTATGTGTGTGATGATGATACCACACATTAGCAAGTGGCTTTTGTTTATCAACATACATGTACTCTGAATCACACATTGGTTTATTTATCAGTGTGTACCTGGCATCCTGTGGAGTGCAGGCTAACAAGGATTTGACGGTACAACAAGTCAGATTTTGGTAATGGGGAGATCTGAGGGAGGCTGGAGTCAGATCTGGATAGATAGTGGAGAAGACAAAAACCTGGTAAGGCTTGGAAGCGTCGATGAAAGAGGTTTGAGGATTATTCCCTCCTCATGAAGTCGTGCCAATGTATGTGATGGGTGTTCCATACATAGACCCTCCCCAGTGCCCATCAAAATAAAACAAATAAAGCCTTTGGTGATAGGGCCAGCAGAGCCAAGAGCAGGCCTAATCAGCTGGCACTGTGTCCAGCCAACATTCACTGATTTTAATTATTGCGGATGGAGTTGAAAAGTTACTTAATGCCCCAGGGCACTGTTGCCTCTACCCCACCCACCCATTATGATAATAACCGTAAGTTTTCATTTCTTCTCTGATCAATATCTCTATTCCTGAATTCTAAAGATACATCAGCTGCTTAGTCCTCTGATAAATGGTTTCAATCAATGTCAGAAGCATTATTCCTAAAGTTCTGGATTATTCTATCAAAAGAATCTGGTTTCCCAAGAAGCTTCTAGGACCCTGGATATTTAGGGGGATGGAAGGTTAGAGCTGAGACTGAGGCCCCATTAACTCTCAAGGGATTGCTGCCAGTCCATCACCTGTTGACTACTGGTCTCTTAAGACATAAATACAGAAGTCAAAATTAAGTAATCTATATATTTTATAACCATTTGATGTTGCTACATCCTGGAGATCTTGATCAACTACACACACCCTTTCCACGACCGATGCACAGTGTTGTAATTGTTTCTTGTTTTTCTGATTATATTTTTTGAAGTGTCATTTTATGCTTGTTTTATCTAAAAATTAAATATTTGGGCCTCTATGTTGTATGTCTTTTTATTTTATTTTATTTTTTGAGGCAGAGGAGGGGAAGAGAGAAAAGAGGGCAGAGGATCTGAAATGGGCTCTGTGCTGACAGCAGCAAGCCTGACATGGAGCTTGAACCCACAAACCACAAGATTACAAATGAGCCAAAGTCAGATACTCAACCAACTGGGCCACCCAGGTGCCCCTATTTTGTATGTTTTTTAATGTCATTTTTCTAGTAGGTCATTTTTATTATATTTTATAAATACATTAGTCTGTAGTTTGGAGGATATTTTTTTAAAAAATTAATGTTAATTTATTTTTGAGAGAAAGAGAGACAGAGATGGAGAGAGAGAGACAGAGACAGAGACTGAGTGGGGGAGGGGAAAAGAGAGAGGGAGACAGAGGATCTGAAGCAGGCTCCAGGCTCTGAGCTGTCAGCACAGGGCTTGACATGGGGCTTGAACCCACAAACTGTGAGATCATGATCTGAGCCAAAGTTGGACACTCAACTGACTGAGTCACCCAGGTGCCCTGAGAATATATTTTTTTTTAAATATTTTTTTAAAATAAATAAACTCCATAGATAGTTTCAGAAGTAACTAAGCAGGTCTGAGCTTAGTCTTTTCAGACTTTTTATTTTTTTATTTTTATTTTTTTTTTTACAAATAGTTTATTGTCAAATTAGTTTCCACATAACAC
Source organism: Proteles cristata cristata (assembly GCA_017311185.1). NCBI lineage: Eukaryota > Metazoa > Chordata > Mammalia > Carnivora > Hyaenidae > Proteles > Proteles cristata. Next base: position 321,003 of record JAESUZ010004746.1, read on the forward strand.
CCAGTGCTCATCCCCACAAGTGCCCTCCTCCATGCCCATCCCCTCCCATATCCATCAGTCCTCAGTTTTTGTCAGCATTCAAGAGTCTCTCATGGTTTGCCTCTCTCTCTTTCCCCCACCATTTCCTCCCTTCTCCCCCTCGTTCCTCAGTTAAGTTCCTCCTAATCCTCCTATACGTGCAAACATGTGATATTTGTCCTTCTCTGCCTGACTTATTTCTCTCAGCATAACACCCTCAAGGTCCATCCATGTTGCTACACATGGCCAGATTTCATTCTTTCTCATTGCCATGTAGTATTCCATTGTATAAGTATACCACATCTTCTTGATCCATTCGTCAGTTGATGGACACTTAGGCTCTTTCCATATTTTGGAAATATTGTTGACAGTGCTGTTATGAACATTGGGGTACATGTGCTCCTATGCCTCAGCATTTCTGTATCCCTTGGGTAAGTTCCTAGCAGTGCTATTGCTGGGTCATAGGGGAGTTCTATTGTTAGTTTCCTGAGGAACCTCCACACTTTTCCAGAGGGGCTGTACCAGTTTACATGCCCACCGACAGTGTAGGAGGGTGTCCGTTTCTCCACATCCTCGCCAGCATCTAGAGTTCTCTGATTTGCTCATTTTAGCCACTCTGACTGGCATGAGGTGGTATCTCAGTGTGGTTTTGATTTGTATTTCCCTGATGAGGAGGGATGCTGAGCATTGTTTCATGTGTCCATTGGGCATCTGGATGTCCTCTTTGGAGAAGTGTCTGTTCACATCTTCTGCCCATTTCTTCACCGGGTTGTTTGTTTTTCGGGTGTGGAGTTTGGTGAGTTAAAGCCATCTATGAGAAGCCTTCAGCTAACATCATCCTCAACGGGGAAAAACTGAGAGCTTTTCCCCTGAGATCAGGAACACGACAGGGATGTCCACTCTCACCACTGTTCTTTAACATAGTGCTGAAAGTCCTAGCATCAGCCATCAGACAACAAAAGGAAATCAAAGGCATCAGAATTGGCAAAGAGGAAGCCAAACTTTCACTCTTCACAGATGACATGATACTCTACATAGAAAACCCAACAGACTCCACCAGAAGCCTACTAGAACTGATCCAAGAATTCAGCCAAGTTGCAGGGTACAAAATCAACGTACAGAAATCGGTTGCATTTTTATACACCAACAATGAAGCAATAGAAAGAGAAATCAAGAAATGGATCCCATTCACAAGTGCACAAAAAACCATAAAATACCTCAGAATAAACCTAACCAAGGATACAAGAGATCTGTATGATGAAAACTATAGAAAACTTAAGAAGGAAATTGAAGAGGACACAAAGAAATGGAAAAACATTCCATGCTCTTGGATAGGAAGAATAAATATAGTTAAGATGTCATTACTACCCAAAGCTATCTACACATTCAATGCAATTCCAATCAAAATTGCACCAGCATACTTCTCAAAACTAGAACAAACTTCCTAAAATTTGTATGGAACCATAAAAGACCCCGAATAGCCAAAGTAATACTGAAAAATAAAACCAAAACGGGAAGTATCACCATTCCAGACTTTAGCCTCTACTACAAAGCTGTCATCATCAAGACAGTATGGTATTGGCACAAAAACAGACCCATAGACCAATGGAACAGAATTGAGAACTCAGAAGTGGACCCAAAAGTATACAGCCAACTAATCTTTGACAAAGCGGGAAAGAATACAGCCTCTTTAACAATGGAAAAAAGACAGCCTCTTTAACAGATGGTGTTGGGAGAACTGGACAGCAACATGCAGAAGAATGAAACTAGATCATTTTCTCACACCATGCACAAAAATAAACTCAAAATGGATAAAGGACCTGAACGTGAGACAGGAAACTATCAACACCCTAGAGAAGAAAGCAGGAAACAACCTCCTTGACCTCCACTGCAGCAACTTCTTACTTGACACATCCCCAAAAGCAAGGGAATCAAGAGCAAAAATAAATGATTGGGACCTCATCAAGATTAAAAGCTTCTGCACAGCAAAGGAAACAACCCACAAAACTAATAGGCAACCAACGGAATGGGAAAAGATAGTTGCAAATGACATATCAGATAAAGGGTTAATATCCAGAATCTTTTCAGACTTTTTAAATGGAGATAATTAAGAATTGAATAGAGCCAGCTTTGGGGTACAGCTTTATCTGTGAGTAGAACCCCAACTGGGTGGCAGTTGGAAGGACATCAGGGCCTTCTAAGACTCCTTTTGGACTAAGCTGATGAGCAGGCTAATGGAATGAGACAATTCTGGAGCACAACATCCTTATTTTGTTCCGAGAGACTCCCACTGTTAATCTCCTTATTTCATACATAGTCATTATCCTCGCTGCACTCTGCTTTCTTGAAATTTCACTCAAACTTTCTGGTCTGCACAGCTGTGCCCAGCAACATTACATGTTTCTTTAACAACATTGGCTACAAGAAAATGTATATAATAACGGGGGAGGTTAAGATACTGCCCATAGCTTTGACCTGCTAGCTTCGTTTCCTTTGCGAAAGAATAATCATGCATTTTCAGCCACGCCATTTAAGCCATCGAATGATTGAAACTGGAAGGTAAGAAGCAGTCACACTGCTGTCCTGAAGGCCTGGGTGAACTGAGGCCCATCTCAAGTGACATTTCCACTCGCACTTGAGATGGATTTCAACGTCAAAAGGCTAAGTCAAACTTCCTGATAGCTACTGGCTCCAGAAAATTCTGCGATCAAAACATCACTCTCTGTGCAATAAAATATTCCTCACTATGCAGGGATCTTACAAGTCTCATCCCCCAGGTAAACTCTCCAAGGCTACCTAAAGCCAGGGATTTCCCTGTCTGGTGCCAATTTATCTTTTCACATAAATCAATAGTAGGTTAGCGCTGTGATTTTCTCCACCTAAGCCCTGCAATCTCTTCCCCAGGATGGGAGCAAATATCTTCTTCATCAGAAATATTATAAATCCTAAGTGGAGCTTTGATGTTGCTTCCTTTCTCTGAGGCTAAAATTCTTTTTGGGAGGTGGCACAGGGTGATGGAGAAGGGCCAAGGACTGAGGTCTGTTCTCTGCTCTACTGCCTTTCAGCTGTGGGCCTTGAGGGAAATCACCTCATTTCTTCTGTGCCTCAAGCTTCTTCATCTGCAAAATGGGGGGAACTTATTCCTAGACTTATTGTGAAAATTAAATTATAAAGTACTCAGAACAGTGCCTGGAACATAGTAAATATTAGCTGGCATGATTATTTACTTATTTAAGAGGGTATGAATTACTTCTAAAAGTTTTTTTGAGGTATGTGATATAGACAGAGAAATCACAGAAAAAATTTCCTTTGTCAAAAGAGCCAGACCTGTCAAATTTGAGTCTTGGATGGAAACTCCATTAGGATATCATTACCATGTTTAAAGGAGGCCAAGGAAGAAAGGAAAAGGAAACAAAGGAAAGAGAAATGGAGAGTCTGATAGGAAAAAGAAAAGAGGGGCAAACATTGCAAAATATGCTTGTGACAAACCAGACTTTGAAATGGGCTGCCATAAAATTAAAAAGCATCATAACAGAACTTAGAAACCTCCCAAAGGAGGAGGAAAACAAAAACCAAGTGAATTTGAAATCCCAGCAAACATGAGTAGGAGCAAGAACGCAGCTAGGGACCGGCTGGGTTGTCTGTGTCTCACGCAGAACTCCTCAAATTGCATCCCCCTCTTTAACAGGGGAACTGGTTATTCAATCTGCATTTCCTAAATGAGAACCAGCTACCCCATCTGAATTGCCCAAATTCAATTAAGTCACCTGGCATGCTTCCTGTCAATACTCTCTCTCTCTCAGCTGGCTTCGTCTTTTAACTGTTCTGGCTTCTGATCATCATGAAGCTAGGGCAGCCACACTGTCTACAGAAGGCCAGCAATAGGAGAGCACACTTTCCAGTCCCCGTGGAATACCAAAGGGAGACTGTATGGGGCCTAATGACCTCTTGTTGGGAAAATGTCAGGGTAACTCTCAAACCCCTTGTTTGCCCTACTTTTCCAAGAGGAGGAACCCCATTTACAATGTTTTCTACTCCTTAATGGACTATTGTGGAATTTAGAGAAAGATAATTGGAATATGAGGCTGATTTTCAGTTAAGCATTGATGAAATGTGAGTTACAGGGGAAATTTACATATAGTAGAAGAACATCTCAAACCACAGTGGACTTAGCAACCCAAGGAGCTTATTAGACAGATTCCAGTTCTCCCCACCGACCCCCATTCTGAATCAGGATCAGTTCTGCACTTTCAAGTACCTAGATTATTCTAATGATACGCTTTATGAAATGACCTAGAAGTATCACATATGAGAGAAACAACAGAAGGAATGTTGCAAGAGGCTGCAAAGGAGTTAGCTAAAATTTTCAGGTGATTTCACAGAAGTACAGTGACTTGCCCCTTAAGTGCCTTCCCTACCAGACAAGATTTCCTTTTTTAAAAATAATACTCGAATTATTATTATTGTTATTAATTTGAGAGAAAGCAAGCAGCAGAAAGTGGCAGAGGGAAAGAGTATCACAAGCAGGCTCCACACTCAGTGCAGAGCCTGACACAGGGCTTGATCCCATGACCCTGGGATCATGACTTGAGCTGAAATCAAGAGTCAGACACTAAACCGACTGAGCCACCCAGCCTATCAGATGAACTTTCTTGAGGCCAGGGATTTTTGGTGCTGCACCTTCAGCCAGCCACCTGGCCTCTGCACCCAGCAGGACTTCAACTTCCAGATAGGGACCAAGCTGCAGCCTGAGAACACTTTAATTCTTTCACTGGAAGTCAGGACCCAGTTCCATTTACGGCTGCCATAGGAGCTGAGCCAGGAATGTGCCGTCCTGGCTCCGAGGTCACTCTGCCCATTTTTTTTGATTTTGCAAGTTCTTAGGAAGTAGAAACAGATTACGTTTCAGCAATCTTTGTTTTGCTGTTCATCAGCAGGTCATCAGAAGAACAAAGTAGCGGCTTTGGTTTGGCGGAAGGAGTCTATCCCAAACTGAAGGGCAAAGCAGCGAGGGGGAACGTGTGTTGACTGATGCCTTTTCTCCCTGGCATCTCTCTCCCTGGTTTTATTTCAACAGCCCCCATTTTCCTTTGCACAGCCAGCCTTCCCTAAGTTTGGGTAGGCAGAGCATGTGGCCCTGGGGTTCTCATTCCTCTGTCCTCAGCTGCACCCAACGGGAGGGGGCGTGTTTGCAGAAATGCTGGAACAGAGACAAAGGCAGATATTTTTTTTTTTAATGTTTTATTTATTTCTAGGAGAGAGAGAGAGAGAGAGCGCGAGTGAGCAGGGGAGGGTCAGAGAGAGAGGGAGACACAATATCTGAAGCAGGCTCCAGGCTCTGAGCTAGCTGTCAGCACAGAGCCCGACGCGGGGCTCGAACCCAGGAACTGCGAGATCATGACCTAAGCGAAAAGTCGGATGCTTAACTGACTAAGCCACCCAAGCGCCCCTACACAGGCTGGTATTATTCTCCACTTAATCTGAGCCTCGAAGATGTGAGGTCTGGAGCTGTGGTGGTCCCCTTACCACAGTGAGGGGAGCACCCATTTGCAAATGAAGGCTATGCAGAGAAAACTAGGACAGAGAGAGAGAGAGAAAGGAATTGCCGTTTGGTGATTATATTTGTACTTCTGATTAAAACATCCTGGGATGCTTTTCAGATCCATGATACAGTCATTTTTTTTTTTTAATATAAGGTAAATTTGGGTTGGCTTTTCCTAAAACTTTGTAACTAAAAAACACCTAACCAATGCAGTAAGGTTTTTTTAAATGAATTGTTCAGGGGCATCTGGGTGGCTCAGTTGTCTAACTGTCCAACTTCGGCTCAAGTCATGATCTCACAGTTAATGAATTCAAGTCCCGCATGGGGCTCTATGCTGACAGCTCAGAGCCTAGATCCTGCTTTGGATTCTGTGTCTCCCTCTCTCTCTGCCCCTCCCCCCCCCCCATGCTCTGTCTCTATCAAAAACATTTAAAAAAAATGTTTTAATGAACTGATCAGCCTCACAAAGAAAATACTACATTCATATTCTTCATATACTATGCTCACACCAAGTCTTCCGATAGGCACATACATTCAGTTTCAGAAATCAGAACACATCCTGTGGCTCATCCTTTGCCATGGTCCATTTCTCATCTTTCTTAAGGTTAATTCTCATGATTTCCCCTCCCACGGTGCTAGCTGCTAGGTAGGTAAATACCATGATGTAGGGCGGTGATCCCCAAATCATAGGTAAGGAAACTGAGGCTCAGAGAGGTGAATTGCTTGGGGTCTACTGATGAGTGCATGTGTCATACCACTGCACTTCCCAGTGGTGTGAATAAGGACAAGTCAACCCTGTTCTGTGGAGTCCTCCTCTCCCTTGGGTGGCACAAAGGCATTCTCCACCTAGCTGGGCGGTGAGGGCTCCCAGCGCATTCACCAGCCAGAACACGGGCAGCCGAGCCCTTGTTCCGGTTCCTAGACCCTCGCCCATCTGCCTCGCCTGAACCCTTCTCTGTCGTTGCCTAACTTTGACTCTTCTGCACATGCTGTGAGCGCTGCCCTCCATGTCTGCAATGGTTTTGTTCTCCTCCACCAGTAAACACATGGAGGTTTTAGCACAGGCTTCGAGTCAGAAAGACCTGGGTTCACACCATGACTCTCATTTATCATCTGTATGACTACTCTCTGAGGCTCAGTTTCCTCACCTATGAAATGGAGGTCATAATGAATCAGATTTCATGGAGCTCTTGCAAATTAATGAAATATGTTCAAAACGCTTAGCATAGGCCTACTCATGCTAAGGTGATAGAAGCTAACATTTACGGCGTCTGGAGTCTGTCAGTACATCTTTTAATGGTTACTAAGTGGTAGATCGCTGTGCTTACCTGACTCCTACCCTTCTTTCAATGGCTGCTCCATCCTGCCCTCTGCCTAACCTGTAATCCTGACAACTCTAATTCTCTCCCTTTACTCTGGATCCCACTGCATTTGACATCAGAGCCACTCCCTGCTTTACCCCCTGACTTGCGTCCATCCTTCAGTCCCCCCAGGTGAGTCTCTCCCATATATTCAGGATGGCCCATCTCTCCCACCCAGACTACGTACCATGCTATTTCTGTTCATGCTAATCTCACCCCCTGTCCAGACAAGTGCTTGAGGCTATGAGTTTTAGGACCAGGCTCTCCGGCTTTCAAGCACTAGCTCTTTGTTTTGCCACCTTAAAAAAGTGACAATATCTATCTTAGTTTCCTTATCTGTAAAATGGTGATGATAATACCTACTTCTCAGGAGGATGGGAACGCTCTTCAGAGAAACTGCATGGAACGTGCTAGGCATAGTTGTTTATTGTATGCACACAGTAAGCTCTACCCTTGTTAATCTCATTACAGCTTTAGCTGCCTAGCACTTATCTTGCTGCCTCCTAGCAGTTGGGAGCTAAATTGATTCTAACCCAGGGGCATTGGTTTCTCTGTGGTTAGCTGCACTGTCCCACATTCTCCGGTGGCCACAAGGTGGCAGCCTATCCATTGTAGAGGAAGCTTCCATTCCCAGAACAGGGAGAAGATTAAATGAATTCTTATGGAATATAGAGATGACTTTTCTTTTTCTGTTTTTGGTGGTGGAGGAGGGCAGGGATGAACTCAGAATACTCATAAACTCTCGTTTCCATTGTCTGTGAGTTTATATTCGTACACAGCAGCCCAAAGAGGCACAGCTAAAGCAGATTAAACAAGTTGCCAGCACTTCAAGGTGCTTTCTTTTAGCATCCTTTTAGGTTAGCACCCATTCCATCAGCCATGCTTCATCAGATAGCCTTTGGGGTTTAGAAATCCCCTCTAGGCTGGGCATCCCCAACCCATACCTACCATAATATGTCAGGGAGGCTGATGTGGGGCACTCACTTAAAGTGAGTGTTTTGTTCAGAACTTTCCTGATTAAAATTTTTTTAATGTTTATTTTTGAGAGACAGAGATAGCACAAGTGGGGGAGGGGCAGAGAGAGGAGAACAGAAGCAGGCTCTGTGCTGACAGCAGAGATTCCGATGCAGGGCTCGAACTCATGAACCATGAGATTATGACGTGAGTTGAAGTTGGATGCTTCACCGACTGAACCACCCAGGTGCCATAAGAACTTTCCTGGTTTTAAAGATGAAAGTCTGGTGTCCTGAGAAGTCCCTTAGTTGCTGGCAAAATGGGGTGGTTGGCCACTCGAGGACATCTCTCTGCCACATTGCTCTTCTCACTTGACCACATGGTTTTCCTTTCCTTCACAATGATATGGACATACAATTTGCCAAAGCCCTAGAATTCTATAATTGTATATTTGGAAGGGATCATAGACAACATCCAGTTTCCCCAGCATGGGAAACACAGCTCTTTCCATGGGCTTCCCGTCCACTTGGAGCCACAGCATACGGAAGGAGGGGTGTCTGGCTTCCTGGCCACTCTCTCAGAATAGCTTCTGGAAAACAGCAACCCAGCACAGGATACACCCAGAAAGACTGGAAGATCTAACTTTAAGCAAACCTCACACCAGATGCTTAGCGATGTAATTAATGTATTCCTCAACCTGCACACATCATACGAGGGTGAGGGCTGGGATTTAAATTTACCCTGGATGGCACACCTTCCCAGACTTCACTTTGGTACAGTTGGGTAGGATGGAGGAGGATTAACTAGGAGATTCTCCCAAGGGCCAGCAGGGCACAAACTGAGCTATGCAAACCTTCCTGGATTTTGATTCCAGAGCAAGAAATGTACCAGCTTTCTCCTGGAATCTTCGGTACTTCCCCATCTCAGCTGTGCCAGCCGTCTGCACTCCTCGTTCACTCCAGAAAGTAAAATTTTCTGGATATATTTTCATTAACAAATCCGGCTGAAGACAAACTCCTGCCCTCAATGTTATCAGACATTTATATCTCCACAGTCCCAGCCTTGGCACTAATAAATTGATTTGCTCAGAGACACACCACTGAATTCAAATTTTTTCATTGGAAAGCTAAACTGAATGCAGGAAGCTTTGCAGAACAGGACAGAAAGAATGCTTCTTTTTCAAAGTCATGAAAACCAGGCAAATCCATTAATAACTGAATAGCGTAAGTATACATCTTTAAGAAGAGACTTTTTTGTTTGTTAAATATCCTCACAAAACAGAAGTCTTATTCATAACAAAAACATTGAGAAATTGGTTTTTCAAAACAAACTTTGCAGGAAACAAACCAAGTGATTCTTCCACAAAATAGGACTCAAACTTAGGTTCCACTACTTGAAAGGACTCTGCAAAGAGCACAGTAAAGACTCTATCTAGCAAATCTCCCGTGGGGTCTGCCACACTTGTCTCACTCCTCAGGGTTGCAAGGATAGCCCGACTAGGGGAAGGCCCAGGACAAGCCACAGCTAACCACTCTGCACTTAATAGAATTCCACAAGTTCTCTGTGCAAGCCAGCTGAACCCTAAAAGAAACAGGCAAATCTGACTTGTAACCAACACCCACAAGAATGGAAAAGGCACAGACACACTAATGTGAAACAGTGTGGGCAAAAGCCCTGGAAAAGGAAGCAGAGTCACTGCCCCCACTGCTCGGCTGAAATGGGAGGGCAGGAGAGGGTGAGCTGAGAAACAGATGATCTGCTTCCAGAGATCTGGGGTTGACTCCCAGGGTGGCCAGAAACCGGTGGTGGGACCCTGAACAAGTTATTCACCTGTCTGAGGTTCAATTTCTTTCTCCTGTAAAGTGATGGGGTCAGGCAGAATGTCCTCGGAGGTCCCTTTTATTTCTAACGATGCTGTGAATAGGTATGTAGCTGGCACAGAGCCATTTAGAGGTTAAGTTGAGGAGACAAGAAAGTTCAGACCCATTCCATAAAAATTCCACAGCAGCCTCTCCCGATATTTATTTGGGTTCACAACAGGGTTTTGAGTTCCTTGTGCTCAGTCCAAGCTGGCAGATCCTAAAGCAACTTTCCCCAAAAGATGTGAGAGGCATGAGCTCTGAGGACAGCCCAACTGAGGCAAGATATCTTCTGCATGGGGCCCTCGAGATGTCGGGGTGGGGGTGTCTATCTTCTGCCTTTGTTTTCATGCTACACGTTTTTTTGTTTTAAGTGATTCAGATCCTGTGAAGTCCTGTTAATTCTACTTCACTTCCTTTTTAATCTTAAAAATTTTTTAAAGTTTACTTATTTATTTTGAAAGACAGAAGAGAGTGAGTGGTGGAGGTGAAGACATGGGTGGTGGAGAGAGAATCCCAAGCAGGTTCCACAATGTCAGCACAGAGTCCAGCTTGGGGCTTGAACTTACAAACTGTGAGATGGTGACCTGAGCTGAAATCAAGAGTTTGATGTTTAACTGACTAAGCCACCCAGGAGTCCCTGCTTCACTTTCATAGGTAGGACTTTATCTTTCACTATACCTTTCACCGTCACCTCACAGCCTTAAAGAGCATGATCTTTATTAAGTTTGATGAGAATCAAAACACTAAAAACAATTACGTCCCTGTCCTGGCCAAGAGCTGGCAACAGCATGGCTCTCTAAAGAGACGCAAGGGCACCAGGGTGCAGGGCCCATGGGGAGATTTTGACCCTCTTGGGTGGATGAGTATCTATGTCCCTCTCCTGACCACTGGTTCAGTTTGGGGAACAGAGGTTATAGGGGGAAAAAGCAAGCACTTAAGTTCTCCTTGGTGAATACAACATGTGAGAGCTGGCATTCATAATGATACCTGTCATTATTCACTGTTTGGTAAGTGCCGGGCCCTGTACTAGGTACTTATCTTCCTTATGTCCTTTCATTCATCTCTACTGCCTTGTGAGATGGGCATTACCACCTTCATCTTCCAAAAGGGGAAAGTGAAGCTCAGAGAGGTCAAGGAATTGATCCAGAATCACACAGGAAGCAATTGACACAGCTGAGAAATTTTTTGTTGCAAAAGGGATGCTCTTATTAGATACTATATTAGGGTGCCTGCTTCCCCACAAACATGACTAAATTAATGATATCTAACACTCAACGTGAGTAGCTACTATGTATCAAGGGCTGAGCTGTGAGTTCCCATCAAGACAGTCTTCTTTCAGCCTTCCAAAAAGCCTTATAAAGTAGGTCTGTTCTTGTGCCTGTTCGAGAAGTGAGGAACCCGAGGCTCAGAGGGCGCAAAAGTGGGAAGCATCAGGTGGGATCTGAACTACTCCAAGGTTCCTGCACTCACCAGCAAGTGCACGACTTCACCTTGCCACCTGCCTGGCGGCCCTTGGGCCCCCAGCCCCAGTCTCAGGAAGGACACTATGCCCTGGGTGTGGAGGAGGATCACGGGCATCACAAATCATGCTGTCTATCAGGGCTTTGTTTTTTCCAGCAGGACTGAGCGAATGCTGGCCTGGGAAAACACAGTGCTGTGGTGGTCTGTCCGGAAAACCAGAGAGCCAGGAAGAGGCTTGCCATTCTCTCCTGGTTTTGCCTGGGACCCTGTGAAGATCCTTTTTAGTCTTTCTAGCAGGCAAATTGTTTTCAAGGGCCTGCCCCCTGAAACCTGAGAGGAGAAATCCCCTTTCTCCCAGTGGCCACCCCTGCTTTTCCTTTATGGGACAAAGGCAGCCTAGACTCCTGCCTGCCTCTTCCCCCCACATCCCCCTCTAGACACTGCTTTGCAATCCCATCTGCCTCTGACCCAGAAGCCTGGGAGTGGGGGTGGGGGCAGCTCTGTGCAGTCCCTTTCAGGGCCTGAGGGGCCCCCTGGCTGGCAGGCCCTCATTTTTTATTTAAAAGCAAAGCAAACAGCAATATAAAAGGGCCCATATAAGAACTCAGTGTGCAAGTAGGACCTGCCTCAGGCAAATTTTTCTAATTTTCCTGAAAACGTGCGTTTTACCTTTTGGCCCAAAGCCATTGCATTTGCCTCTGGACCCCTTCCCCCTTCCCCTCTCCTGGGCCACCATTCAGGGGTTGAAAAGTCGCCCCTTACAGAAAAGAGAGTGACCCTCTGCATTTTCTTCAGACACTTTATGGAGGCTGGTGAAGATTTTTCAGGTTTGCTCACTCTCTGGCTAGACTCCATGGAAGTTTCTCACAGACGGTGCAGGGCAACCTCACGAGTTAGGAGCCGGGGGCTTGATGACACACACAAGGGCTCTCAACTACACCCAGAAGATTATGACGCCTCAGAAACCCGTAGAATGCTGCTGCAGTTTACTTTCATTTTACGCAAAGGCTAATTCAGCTATATTGGTCAATGGTTTTATTCATTTTCTATGGATATAATTATAGCTTGAATCCTGTGAAGAGAACCTCTACATCAGCCAGTGGTCTTCCAACTGTTTTGAAAAGCAGAGGAAACTTCTGTCAGTGGAGCAGTATCCAGAACCACGACACAAAGGACCTTTAGAAGTTCTGGAGGAGGAAGGCCTAGAGCCTTGCCCGCTGTGCCTCCCAAGTCACCTCCCCTTTCCTCTGGAACCCTGACCTTGGCCTCAGTCTGAACAGTCTATGGAACCTCAAGGTTCTGAAGGATACAGTTTGAGAAACGCTGCTCTCTATGAGTGAATACCTCAGAGCATATTTTCTAGTAGGTGCCTCCCAGGATAACTGAACATAGGGAACTGCAGTCTCATATGCCAGTGTCAACAACACTTCCGTTTCATGGGGGTTGATACAGTGCCCTCCTTGTACTCGAAAGTGCCAGTGGGTAGTAGCAAAGGCCCTTCACATGAGGAATAATGACCACCAGAGCTCAGCGTGAGCTTCAAAGAGTTCCCTTTGTTGGAAAGGGTGACAGGGTGCAGGATTTACCCTTGAGCCCCTCAAGGAGGGTCAGCTTCTGGGACTTCAGTAGGTGGGTGTTTGGAGGCCAGGAAACCCACGCAGCTCTGTCAGACCCCAAATGAAAACGGCCCTTATATACTCACTCTAAGCCTCAGGTCTGACATTCAGAGATTTATCTTTCTTCTCAAACTGAAAATACACATTTCCTCTCCATCTCCGAAGGGGCTGAGGAAACCTGAGATGTCAGCAAAGTGCAGAATGGCCGGGCCCTTAGGAGGCTACTGACAAGCTGCTCTGACAAAGCAGGACTTGGGGCTCTGTGCTCCGGTCCAGGATCCTGGATTTGGACAAAGAGCTCTGATATGTTAGCCTTCACTTATACAAGGTGCACGGTGTTCTACCTGTAGGACCCTGCCCTTGCTTTCTCAGAGAACTTTCCTGTAATCCTCTGAAGCAGGCAGGACAGATGGTAACCCACTGTACAGATACCAAGAGTGAGGCAGTGTGAGCGGAAGGTCAGACAAAGAATCCCCCGGGTGGGCACTCTCTCCATTAGCTCAACGTGCCCTTGGGCCCTGCGCTGTGTTAGCCCTGCACTTGTTTTCTATTTTAAGTGACTACATGCTTTTCTGTCATCTCCCCAAGATTCATGGAAAGGTTTTTTTTTTTTTAATTTTTAATGTTTTATTTATTTCTGAGAGAGAGAGAGACAGTGTGAGCAGGGGAGGGTCAGAAAGAGAGGGAGACACAGGATCTGAAGACAGGCTCCAGGCTCTGAGCTGTCAGCACAGAGCCCGACGCGGGGCTCGAACCCACGAACTGTGAGATCATGACCTGAGCCAAAGTCAGATGCTCAACTGACTGAGCCACCCAGGCACCCCAGGAAAGGGTTTTGTTTGCTCATATACTTGTAATGAGGAAAAAATATCATGAATCAATGATGAGAGGTGGAAAGTGAGAATAAGAAAAAGTGACCACTGTCATGGGAAGTCATCACCTCGCTCCTGGTCAGCACCCACCTTCTCTGCTGCATCCTGCCTTTTCCCCATTCTAGCAAAGCCCTTGGAGTCCTCTCGATATTATAATAAAAATAAAACAAAAAGCAAACAAAACATTTATAGCTGCTGTTCTAGCAGCAGCTGACTGAGGGCTTCTAGAATCAGCTAGGATTGTAGGGCATCTAGGTATGTGGATGAGCAGTCAGAGGCTGGGGTTCTTGTTGTAACTTTGACCCAACAGGCTCACTGTGCAGCTATGAGAGAAGATACAGGAGAAGAAAATGACTTTACCAGGAATACATCCTTGTCCTAGAAGCACTGTAGTGTGAGGCTGTGTGGGTTTCTTGGAAGGCTTCAGAACCCCATGGAATAAAGAACAAGCAGGGGAAATGGGCCCTTTGGTACTGGGCAGGCTGGGATGGTCAGGGGTGGTGTTTGGTTAAGACTCTCTCTAAGGGCTTTCTGGCACACACAAATGACCAAAAGGCATCTTCTGGATTCGTACAGAAAAACAGCCCTAACTTTTACATGGTCCTCGACCTTTATTTTCTACATGTTCTCACCTGAGCTTTGCTCACACTCCAACAATGGTGACAGGCACATCCCAGAATTCAGTTATATGTCCATCTTGGTGTCCTCTCATGTCCAACAAAATTATTTATCTATATGTCCACATAAATCCCAGCCTGACCTCCAAGATTAACAGCCCTTCTGTTCCCTGGTCAAAATGGGAGTGAACAGAATAATAATAGTAAGATCCATCACGCATCAGGCTTCCTACTTTGCACAAATTGTCTTATTAATGCTTAAAAGAAGTCAAAAAGTTAGGAGCTATCATTATCCCCACTTACATGGGGGTGTGGGGGAAAAGGCACAGAAGAACCTGGTGTCCTGCCTCAAATTACACAGTTGGTAGGAGCTAGAGGCAAGATTCAAACCAATCTCACTTAAGAGCTCATCTCCTGTGTATCCCCCTCAACTGCAGTGCGGATGCTATGCTTCAGGATATTCATGATGCAACCAAGCAAACTGACACCATGTGAGAGCACATAGGGCTTCCTTTCACACAGAGCAGAAAAAGGTTCACAGATCAGCTGTGTAGGGCTGGGCCACAGATGGGGGCATGTGGACAGAGCAAGGAAAAAATGAGCTACTTGGGTCATCCAACAGGATGGACATTCAAAGTCACTGATTCTGCTATTAAACTAATTATACAATTTAAAAATATACTTCCTCCATTCTTAATAGTGATACCTTACTCATGGTTTGCACAGCTAATACTCAATACTAAAGCTAGTACTAAACTTAGTTTGTCTTCATTGGGTACTCAATGACAAAGTGGTAAAAGAAAATTAATGGAATTGTGTTAGGGGATAAAGAAGAAAAAAAAAACCCTTGGCTAATCTACTGTCAGAAAATTGAGAATCATCAGTGTCAAGAAGGCTCTTCCCCTGAGAGCACCCAATTGACACATTTGCAGAATAGATTATTCTCATTAGTCAGATGGAAATGGTTCCAATGGACTGGGACCTTGTGGTCTCCAATGGCGGCTTCCCTTGCTACCCCGACTTTCTGCCCTCTTTTGTGGCATAATTACTTGCATGGCAAACCAGTATCAAGCTGGCACCTGTCAACTCTGCACACAGCCCAACTCCCAGACAGCAGAGCCAAAACAAGCTGGACATCTGATCCTGCATTCTTGTGCACAGCTTGAGAACTATGCTTGATTTTCCAGAGAAAGATTGTGATTGAATCCAATTCCCTCAGCATTGTCCTTTCTGGATACTCCTGACCAACCATGAGCACTGTGCCCCTCACCCCCACCCCTCACACTCCCAAATGTTCAACTGGTGACTGCCAAGATCATTAGCATACACAAAAATACTCAGCACAGTGCCAGGCACAGAGCAGGCATGGCACAAAACTCACTGGAGCTCAGTATGGCTGGGGGCAGCCGGGAGAGTGGGTATCACTAGACTTCTGTTCTGGAGAAGCTCTTCCCTTCAAGAGAGGCCATTGCCCTTTCAGATGGAGTAACAAACACAGAGGCCCTGGGTCTGCAAGCAGAGTCCTTCCAGAACTGTCCTCCTCCCTAGGCTGAAGTCTAACATGGAGACACCTGGGCTGCAAATATCCTTTCCCATTTCACACCAGAGGGATACAGAATGGTTCCATTTTAAGTGGATGGGAGATGGGAAGAGGGAGGACTGGAGCTATAGTTTCATTTTTAATGGACACAATAAAGTATTCTCTTGTAGATACTTATACCCCCAAAATCGATGCAAGAGGAATAATCTGTGACTTCTAATGATCCCAGGCTTACTTATTTATACCTGGGGCTTCAGCTACAATGCCAAACCCCTTTACAATGCCACTGTTTGGTTTCTTTCTTATGATTAATTAAAATTGTTTTCTCAGTGTTTATTTACTGAAAAAGAGAGCGAGAGAGAGGAGCAGGAGGGTAGAGAGAGAGAGAAGCAGGTTCCAAACTGTCAGTGCAGAGCCTGCCACGGGGTTCCAGCCCAAGAAAACATGAGATTATGACCTGAGTTGAGATCAAGAGTTGGACATTCAACCGACTAGACCACTCAGGCACCCCCACAGTTTGGTTTCTTAAAAACCCATACAAATTCAAACACCCATAAGAAATTCTGTCCACCCTGACCCTCAACAATTTTTGGCTTGCGGGAATTGACCTGATGAAAGTCATGACAGCAGGTTTTTAAAGGTTTTTAAATGGTGAAGTCACTCTGGGCTGGTCAGTGATTTGGCCTCAGGCCAGTCCATCCAGTACCCAGCCAGGATAGTAGGAAGTAGCACTCCTGACAGTGAGGTGCCCCAGCCAAACTATGTTTTTATGGCCTCCACCAGGATGCAGAATGACACTTGGGCCTGCCTCATGAGAGGGCAGCCTGAGCTGGGGAGGAGCTGATGAATAGTAGAATCTGGCTCATGGTCCGACCAGGTTACAGGGCCTTTAAGCTATCATAGGACTACCAAGCGACTGCTGTGTCAATAGGTAATCTTTACAGCTGTGAGGCAAGGTAAGAGCATCCTCCTTCCAGGAAATTGTGGGAGGGAGGGACTAATTGCCTCATTGACAAAGATTCCTCAGTGTCTTTGTTGTTCTCTATTTCTATCCTAGTGAGACTTAGCCTTCTGCCGCATATATGAGGGGATTGGATAATGCCATCCCCATCCCAAAGAATGACATCAGCATGCTCCAGGACATAGGGCCTGGAGCTAGTTCTTTGAGAGTTCACATCGCTGTCTGGCAAAGGTATGCTCAGTGTGCCTGGTGTACTACCTCTCAAGGGTGGGGAGACTTGGAGAGGGACACCCTTCTGCCAAGAACCATGGCTCGAATCTAAGGTGAGTCACATTGTTTTAGGATTGAATCTGAGTTCTGCTAGTTTTCTCACCCCTTCTCCCCTTCTAGAAGAATAGAATGAAATGATTTTTCTGCATCTCCTGGGAAGAGTTGGCATCAAGATCCACTGGGGAAGAATGGAATTGAAGGGAGAGTGGCATTGAAACGAGGTGAGAAGTAGCTTCTTTCCTGAAGACTTGAAAGGAATTAGAGAAAGAAAGATGCCCCAGGCCAAAAGATTTGGAAGAGCCTTCACTCCTTACTATGCACCAGGGAGGGGGAAAGACCCCAGGAACCACACCTGTTGGCCCATCTGGAAGCCAAAATTTCCAAAAATTCCCTTTCCCAGCAAAACTCAGAAAAATTAGAGCTGTGTTCCAAGGGCCCTCAGTGGGCCTGGACAAGAGTGCGGGAGCAGTGCCAGCCACCTGTGGTGTCCTGGCACATGCAAACTCCTAACTGTGCTGGGTGGGATGCTGGAGGGCAGAAATGGGGAGATCCAGATAGTGACTGACATGGAATTTCCAACTTAAAGGTGTCAATGGTCATCAGGTTTGTGGGAACGGTATTTCTTGCACATCTGAGTTTTTCCTGGGCACTTCACACCCACTTATAACCCTTATTTGCCCTTGTCTTTGGTGTCTATTAAAGGACCAGGGGCTCTGTTCTTCATGTAATCACTTTTCCCCGAATTTGGGACCAATTTCCAATCTCTCTTTCTCTCCCTCCCTCTTGACTGTTCACATTCAAATCCAGGTGGAAGCTCTCAGTAATAAATTCTAGGAATCACTGGGGACATAGGGATTGTTCCTGGGTGCGCAGTTATAAGAGGAAAGGCATCCAGATTGCCTCTAGAATAAAATGTCACCAGAAAATGTATCTTAAGAATAAAATACTCTGTTGTGGCTTAAAGTGACATATCCCTTCATCCCTTCCTTGATTCATTTTAGCTTTTGAAAGTACAACAAATTCTAAAATCCCTTCAAACAGATCTGTCTTCTATGCAAGATTGTAGATATCTTATTTAATAATTCAAATAAGCTTACTTTACTGGCTCTAATGTTTTACATCAAAATTTGATACCACCTCATGTACTAATAGACTCTGAAGCTTGGAACTAAGAAATGGCTACTGGACAGTATGAGGTTGGGTATATAGCATTGTTCCCACAGTGGAGTTGCTGGACCAGCAGCCTCAGCACCAAATGGAAATTTGTTAGAAAGGCAGATTTTTGGGCTCAACTTCAGGCCCATGGAATCAGAAACTCTGTGAGGGGAGGCCAGCAACATTGTTTTAATGAGTCCTTTGAGGGATTCTGGGTAATCTGGTGAGGAGTTCAAGACACTGAGCTCTGGAGTCAAACAGACTTGGTTTGAATCCAGATCTTCAGGCACCAGGCTATTCACCTTGGGCTGCTGGTTACACCTCTCTCAGCCTGGTTCTCTGATCTGATCAGCATACTAATAATTCCTATCTTGTAGGGTTGTCAGATCAAGTGAAACATCACACAGAGTTTGGTGTGGGTATCTGGGGGTATTCCATGAAAACTAATCACAACCCCATCCCTTCCAAGTTCAAGACCAATGTGAATTGGGGCTCCTGGGTGGCTCAGTCGGTTAAGCGTCCGACTTTGGCTCAGGTCATGATGACACGGTTCGTGGGCTCTGTGCTGACAGCCAGCTTAGAGCCTGGAGCCTGTTTCAGATTCTGTGTCTCCCTCTCTCTCTGACCCTCCCCTGCTCATGCTGTCTCTCTTTCTCTCTCAGCAATAAATAAAACATTAAAAAAAAAAAAAAGACCAATGTCAATCAAGCAGATAGAGAATGGTGGTCTTACTGTTCTTAAAGGTCCTCAGATAAAAGATGTGACTCAGGTTTGTGACCACCACTGACCACTAGACTACTAGTATTGCCTTCTAGAACTGTGGACAATGTGTCTGGAAGGGGTGGGGGGTGGAGGGTGGAATATGCAGAGGGACCATGATTAACCTCACACTGACAAACCCCAGGAGGATGGGTACGTCCACAGGCCTCACAAAGGCAGTCCTGGCCCCACACTAAGGGGATGTCGGGCCCTTTGGTGGCAGGCACAGAGCTGGTGCCTATCTGCGTGCTGGCAAATCTATATATAAAGGAGCCTGCTGGCTCACATGGTGCTCTTAACCTCAAAGATTCTGTAGCTTAGGGCTTGTAGTAGGGAGAAGTGAGTGAAGGAGAGGAGAAGACAGCCTGAAGGACCTTCATAAGTTTTCTTCTTGGGACCTGGATGTTCCTACCCCTCTATGGAAATAGAAGTAAACGTAAAGCATTTCCCACCATTTACAAAAATCAGTGCTCAAAAAATGCTATGGCCATTACTAAGAAGTTATACAGTATTTCCAGATTGCTATGTGAAGAAAAAAAGGTAACACTGAATGCTTCCTGTCAGGTAGGTACAGCAATAGTAAACACATGGGAGAATTGAGTATGGGCCAGATGTGTATTAATCAACATATTAAGTCATTAACTCTTACACCTCTGTGGGGTAGGTGTAATATTATTCACTTCAGTTCTACACATGAGGAAACTGACCTGCAAGATGCTCATCCAGTAGCCAAGGGTGACATAGTCTGTGGGTAGGGGTCCAACTTCAAGACTAGGTGGTCTGCCTACAGGGCCTGTGTCCCTAGCCACTGTGGTGTGCTGGCTGGGGCAAGGCTGGGAATTCTGAAACATGTGTGTGTCTTGCCTTAAAAAAATTAGTTAAGAACACACAGAATTGTGACCCTTTCCAGAACTAGAAAGTTCTTTCAGCTACATTAATGCTGAAATTTACAATTCAGAATTACACAATGAGAAACACAATAAAGAAATCACAGAAAATGCTTAACAACCTAAAAGCAATAGTGACAATAAAAAAAACGTTTAGGTAATAATGAATAACAGAAACTTTATGGTATTAGAAGTCAGAGTGTGAGATGAATCATATAATACAGAGTCGAACACTATTGGCCTGGTTCAACCTCACTAGAGAATGGTCAGAAATTACCTTTATACAAGCATAGTCACAAAAAGAAAGACAAACATCTGCTAGTTATAAAAGCCCTCAGCATTCAGTAAACATCTATCTGATGAATACTAATCTACTGTTCAATAATAACAGTCCTGAGAAATAATTTTTTAAGTCAGTCTGTATTTTATCCTAGATGCTTATTATTGGAGGCTTTTTTTTTTATTTAAAAAATTTTTTTAAATGTTTTATTTATTTCTGAGAGAGAGAGAAAGAGAGAGGCATCATGAGGAGGGGAGGGTCAGAGAGAGAGGGAGATACAGAATCAGAAGCAGGCTCCAGGCTCTGAGCTAGCTGTCAGCACAGAATCCGATGCGGGGCTCTAACTCACAAACCACGAGATCAAGACCTGAGCCAAAGTTGACTGCTTTACCAACTGAGCCACCCAGGCACCCCGAGGAGGCTTTAGTTCCAAACCTCTCTTGAGTAACTTTTCCTGCTAATCCATCATTTGAATTGTTTCCGAAATCTTTTTTTAGTGGACTCTACATGGAGCAGGGTGCCTGTATGAGTCTACTGTCATCTTATTTATTAGTACACTTGTATACATCAGAGGAGCATTAAAAAATCCCACTCTTGAAAATGGGATTGAAAAAAGTGTTTTTCTGCACATATACAGTACTTTTCACACTTCAAATCACTTTCATGTTTATCCAAATGCTTTGTTATTCTTGAATGAATGTCCAATGGGGATACAATGAATAAACCTCAGTCAACACTTTTTGGAAGCTTCTCACATCTAGCACCTCTTCATCATTAGTGGTTTGAACCTATATCTTCTCTGTCTGATCCTGAGAAAACAAAAAGTTCTCAAACTATCCCCACGTATCAGTTTGCAGCCTCTCCCCCTACTAATTCACTTCAAATTCACCGTCTGCTTGGAATGAAGGGGGAGGTCCTCCACCTTTTGAGTTTGGCCTTGATGATAAAGAAATGTAGATAAAAATGCAAGATGACTGCAAGAGGTACATGACCATTCACTGCTCATGTCTCTTTGTTTTTTCTCCTCAAGTGTTTACAATGGAGCATTTCAACTTGTTATAAGAGCAGGAATGACTGAGTGAAATAGACTGGAAACAGACCAATTTCATCTTTCTGTCAGCGTCTCCTGACAGGCTGAAGATAAACCTCATAAACTGTGAAAAATGAACAATTCTTGGTTTTGATAACCTAAGCTGGGACGAGGACCAAGGAGTTAATATCTCTGGAACCCAGAAGTTTATCTCACTTGTTTTTCAAGGATTAATCCCAAACTTCTCCCGTTTCGTCAACAAGTTCAACAAGCCAAAAGGGAAGGTTCAGACTCCTGGCTGTGGCTCCTCTCCATGTCTAGGCTTACTGGTGCCGAACAGAGGGGTAATTAGCCAAAAGTCTCCCCTTTTTTTCTGACATGCAGAATCACCAGGCAGCAATATTCCAGAGAAGGGAAACACCGGTAGGAACTGCAGATTTTTAGGGGGGGTGGGTGGCTCAAGAGAAAAACAAGAAGCATAGGATATGGAGGTAATTACATGGCAAAAGTAACAGGGCAGACATAAATATGGAATTTCAGGAGCTGGGAAGGACAGTGAAAAGAATGGTCTGGCTGGAGAAGGGTTTTTAAAGCAGGAAACAGTGGGGCTAACATCAGATAGAAGGCTGGACTTGCAAACCCAGTTAGAGGATATGGGACATAAGGTAGTGGCCATAGGGAGCCATTGTGTGTTTTGAAAGAGCAGCCTTATGTTCTGAATGTATATTAGAATGCAGGGTGGCGTGCGGGCAGATGGTGGGAGAAATTAAATTCAGGGTCTAACTGAGAAACATCTCCATAATTGGGACAAGAGGTTGTGAGGGCTGGAATCTTCCATGTTTTTCTTCTTGGATGAAAGTATTTTCCCAATTTACCATAAGTGAATTTTACCATGGATGTATGGAACTTGTACTTCTATTTAGTTATTTTACCCTTATCCATGAATAACTTGACTATTGGATTTACCTAACATAATCTGTTATATCTGTAAAATCATAAATGTGACATATTAGTAATATATATATGTATACATATACATATATATATATATATTTAACCCACATGAAAACTAGTACATGGATAGTAAAATAAGTTTGTCTGACACGTACTTAAAATCATTTCAGACCATCAGTGAAAGTTGCTTTATAGATTCTTAAGCTTGCTGGGGTCACAGACCCCTCTGCTTACCCACTAAAATCTAGTCTTTTCCCAGAAAACTGAGTGTATGTCTATGTGCACATACAATTCTGTATGTCCTTTCAAGTCACTGTCCCTTGGATTAAAACCCTTTGATTTATCTAAAGCTTGCAAAATGGGAACCTTGCCTTCTCAGCAGGCCAGGTCACTTGACAAATGTTCCCAAAGCTCACTGTGGCTTTGGAGAAGTCTTTTCAAGAGCCTGCAACTCCTCTGGTGAAGTCAGACCCCACTCAGCTTCTAGAATGTTCTGAGGTGAAACCCATTCCTAATGGCTCCCCAGACACCCTTGCTCTTTTCATAAATGCCCACTGAACAACAGCAGTGAGGAAACTCTTTCCTTGGTACTGGTCTGCATGGGCCAGAGTGGGTGAAGGCACACACATAGTCCCTTCAGGGCAGAACATGGATGTGGCCTGACTAGCTCCAGGGAAGTGAGCTATGCAGTCTCGTCCATTCTTCCAGCATGTTGCTGAGAGAGGCATTTGGTCTCACCCATGGCCTATGATTGCTCTGTCAAATCAATTCAAGAGACTATAAAGATATAAGAGCTTAACAGCACCAGCAGGGGACTTTTTTTTTTTTTTTTTTTAAGGCTCCCTGCCAGATAAAACAAGAATAAATATGAAATGGCTTCATATTCCAAGCATGAACTAATGTTGGGGTTGCGGCTGATACGTAAAGAACAGCTAAACAGGCTTTGACACCGTGACTCTGGAGAGGGCAACATTCTCACTGGAAGTGGGGGTGTGGGGATTTATCAGGGCTGTTGGGGAGTGAGCTGTCTGGAAGAGGTTCCTCCCTCATAAAAAACCCAGGCCCCTACTGACCGATTCTCACATTAGGAAAACATTGGTAAATCATCAGCATAATCCAAGAATTATTCCCTTCCTCTGCTCTAAGCATGGAGGCCCTTCTCTTCTTATCTGTTTCTAATTTTCTTCATGGGTGCTGTTCCTAGTCCATTAATTGAAAGGATTTTTGGCTAGAAGCCCATTACTCGCCTGGAAAAAAAAAGCCCACGAAATTGGAGGGGCTGATACTCTGTGAGTCAAAGGGAAATAAAAGTGGATGGGAATAGTTCCTTTAGAATCCCTGTTGGGTTAGGTTTGGAGCCCTGAGGCTCAGGTAGGGAGAGCTGGCTGCCTGGACATCTTCCCGTAGCCAGGGAGCATGGTAAATCACTGGCTTTCACAATGTTCTCCAGAGAAAATAAGATCATTACAAGACTTTTAAGATCAACCATAATAGACTCCCTACAATTTGTTTTTCTTCTGCTGCTTTTACTAACCCCTCTGGGACTTCCTCCAATACTGAGTCTGATATTGCTCAGCAAGACAGGGAGGTAAGAGAAGAGGCTCTGGGGTTGGTCAACTGCCCGGAGTTAAAATACTGCCTCCACACCTTCCTAACTCTGTGGTTTCAGATATGTGGGTTAATCTATTCTGAGCTATGGTTACTGTGAAGTAGAGAGAAACTGTGTAACTGCACTACAGAATAGCTATGAAAAGGCAATGGGATTATGCATGTGAAATGTGTCAGAGAGTTCCTGGCACATGGCAGGCCCTCAGTTAATGGGAAGCATCATCATCACCAACACCATCACAATCTTCCCTGATGACCTGTTAAGCTAGAACAGAGGCATTAAGTTCAACTCAACTAAATGCCATTTAGAATGGATTTGCAAATGGCACTTGTCATAGTACCAGTACTTACATCCCCAGTGTCCTTTTTCAGCTGGACAATCAAGATACAGGGGAAAAAAATGCAACTGTAACATTCAGTCATTTGTTTAATAAATATTTATTGACCCACTATGTTCCAGACATTTTTCTAGAGTGGCAGATATAGGTATAAGCAGGGAAGACACAGTCTTTGTCCTTCTGGAGAGCACAGTCATCTCTGCTGTGGGGGCAGGGGAGAGCTGGGTGGGACTGAAACACAACCTCAGCAGACAGTGCTAGATGCTACAAAGGACATCTAAATTATTACTTGGGGCTCATGCTGCAAACAAATGACAGGATACAGAAGTCATCAGGGCCATAGAAACTTAGGGGCTAAACTTTCTCCAAATGCCCACAGAAAATCCAATAGGTATTTGCTGACACATCTCCTTAGTACCAGGCACTGTGCTGGGCCCAAGGATGCCATGGGATTCCGGTTTATAATTTAGGTGAAGGGGAAGAGGAGATAGATAAGAAAACAACCATCTTAGCAAATGGCAATGCCTGATCCCCAAAGCATCTGCTGCATCACTGTATTTCAGGGATTTATACCATAACTACCCACCATCTTCTGAAGCAGGGTATATGCTAGACCTTAAACCAACTTTGCACGCCCTGATCATCTATTTCACTTACAGGATAATCTTAAAAATAAGGAAAGCAAAGATTAATTTTTCCATCTAAGAGATGAGATAACAGAGAGCTAGTAGTAGATGGGGATTGTATTCTACTGTCCATATGGTTGGTTCCCCTGTCCCTTAACAGCGTGACTTCCCAAGGGATCCATTAGGAATCTGCCCCTCCCCTCCTCCTCTCTTCACTAGCTCCTAACCTCCCACATTAGCACATAAGTTGTGGTCTGGGACTAAGAGGGTCTTGTTTTTTAAACAGTTAAATCTTTCATTGCAGACCAATTAAAATTTAAAGACTCTCCCACCCCTCTCCCCCCTGCTTGCTTGCTTGCTCCTTTTCTCCGCACTCCCCACCCCTCTCTCTCTCTCTCTCTCTCTCTCACACACACACACACACACACACACACACACACAGACTCCCAGTTCTCTGAGCACAAAAAGCCAATGACAGCCTTGTTTTTACTATTAGAAACAGGATCTGAAAACCCAGCCCTACACCTCCACTTGTCTTCTTTCCCGACCGAAGTTTCCTAAATAAAAGATCCCTCTACCAGAAACCATGAGTGCCTCCCATCCAAGCCAACTAGAGAGTAAAGCCAACCCCTTGGCCTGCTCAGCTGTCATACCCTGGCAAAGGATGAGGGGGCAGCAAGGTGCCCGGGCAGTGACCTGGGTACTGGGGGTGGGGCACAGAACTCCTGTCACACAGCTCTGCTCACCCCATTCCCCATTGGTCACTTGCATACCTGCAGGCCTCAGAATGTGGATGTTCCACTATTCTATCATCATAGACCCCTGGCAAATTCAGAAGGCCTGCCTGACCATCAAGGCAAAGTATTTTTGCCCAAAGTATTCTATATACTTTTTGATTCAGAAATAATAGACTTTAAAATGAGATTAAGGTAGAGAGGGCCCAGGAGTCTCTAATAGGTGTGTATATGTATTTGTTTACATTATACCTGTGGATGTGTGTGGGTATTTATAAGTATATATTTTGGGGTGCACAGCCTATGTGTGTTTGCCTACAAACATTGCAGTCTGCTAGCTTGACTGATTATCTATCCACTGGCTTTGCTACAATTTTAACTGTCCTGGCTTTCTTAAAGTAGAAAGCACCTCTCAATAGCTTTTCTTCTCAAGATTTATCAGACCTGAAGCTGGCCTGTTCCCAGTGCAGTTATATTGTACATACACCTGTACATGCCCCCACTTTGCTTTTAGAGATCTTGGGTTTTCCATGACTTTTCTAGCTGGAACACTCAGAGACAATGATATCATCTCTGGGTGTTAGTCTGGATGTTAATCTTCCCCACTAAACTCCCTTTTCTTTGTTGCCTTAATGGGGTACCGAATAGTGGCTTTTGCAAAGCAGCCAGCCTGCCAGGGGGTTCTGGGGCTATGTGGAGCCCAGTCTGTGGAGAACTGCCACTTTCTTTCAGTATTCCCAGGAGAAAGATGTCATTCTGCTGCCATGTTGGGCATATGCCCCCAGCTCTATATGGTTCCTGGCAAAGTGATAATAACTTTTCTTTTTTATGTTTATTTGTTTGAGAGAGAGAGAGAGGGAGAGAGAGAAAATAAGGGGGGAAGGGCAGAGAGAAGGAAAGAGAATCCCAATCAGGCTGCACACCATCAGCATATAGCCGATGTGGGGCTTGAACCCATGAACTGTGAGATCATGATCTAAACCAAGACCTAGAGTCTGACGCTTAACTGTCTGTTCCATGGGGGTGCCCCAAAGTGATTGATAACTTTATCCTTCTCCCGGGTAAAGTCCATACAAGAGAAGACAGAGATTAAGAAGCAAAAAAGATCAATTCTTTGTGATGGAAAGAAATCATCTCTGGCAGGATGTCAGATAGAAGAACTCTGGGTCCGTGGAGAAAAAAGTCTCTAGACTCTTATGAAACAAGGCAAATGATTTCTGTGGTGACTCATCTTTGGGTCAGCACATCATCTGCAGCAACAGAGCTGTAAGTTATGAGAGGAGAGCGTAGAGCATGTGCCTGCTTTCCTCAGCCATGCAGGGTACAGAGCCCTGGAGAAGAGACCGCAGTCACAGCTAGAGCTGGCATTTGGCGGGAGCCAGAGGAACCCAAAGAGTTTGTGGTCCTGGCCAGGTCTACCTCTTTACTAAGGAAGAGGGGCTCCCCGCCCAGCTGCTGACTTCCCTTGCAGTCTGAACAAGCCACTTGAACACAACATCCCTTTTTTCAAAAGAGAAATCTTCTGGGTCTTACTTAGCCTCAAAGACAAATTATTCCAAAAGCACTAATAGCAAACATTAACCATGCCCTAATTATCTGTCAAGTACTGCAGCAAGCACTTTCACATGTTTTTGCACGTGACCCTCGCACCACCTCATAGTGAATGTCTCTGCATGTGCTATTATTTGCATTTTACCAACATGAAAACAGGTTTGGAGATGAGCTAATTTGTTTGAGGTCACACTGCTGGTGAGTGGGTGAGCTGGGATTTGAGCGAAGGAAGCTCCATTTTTCTGCACCCAAAGTCATATTTCAGTATGAGCAAAAATTACTGCTCTTTTTAGAAGAAACCAGAAAATGTATATTAGGAGTGAGGGGATGCCTTGGAACACAAAGCAAAAGGACCTCAGAAGGTATCAAACCAGAAAGTTGTCTTCTTCCTCTTAAAACTTCCACTCTACAGCATGTACTCCCCTGCAACTTTGGAAACACAGCCTGCTAATTCACTTTCCAGATCCCACGTAGCTGTGTCTCTGGGTGATCATAACTTGACTGAGTCAGCTGACAAGGTCTGCAAGACTCTTGGAAAGGTATCGTTAATTCAAAATGATGCCAAATGTCACCTGGGGAGTCCATGTGCAAACATTCTCCTTCTTTCTTGCCAAAGAGCACGCATTCTATGTAGCTACCAACTCCTTTCCATGTCACCTTTCTGTGCCAGGCTCCACCCTGTTGGGGCTGATGCTCCTCCTCCAGCTCTCTATGCTGATGAAGAACAAACCAACAGTAACCCACAGAGGTAACACTGGGCCTGCTGTTGTCATCAAGAGCAGCCAGCTTTCCCCAAAGGTGCTTAGGATCCTGATGGTGTATCCCAACATCACATGAAGTAGCTCTAAGCCACAAAACAAGTTCAACATTCATTGAGCACTCACTTCAGATCAGATAGCAGACATGATAAAGTACAGTGCCTGTCCCTCCCCCAAATTACGAAAGTACTGCAGGAAAAGACCAGTGGAGAAATGTTACAACATAAGGTGTATTTTTTTTTCTTTTTTACATTTATTTATTTTGAGAGACAGAGAGAGACAGAGCACGAACGGGGTAGGGACACAGAGAGGAGGAAATACAGAATCTGAAGCTGGCTCCAGGCTCTGAGCAAGCTGTCAGCACAGAGCCCAACATGGGGCCCAAACTCGCAAACCGCAAGATTGTGACCTGAGCCAAAGTCGTTCACTCAACCGACTGTAGGTCACTCAACCGACTGAGCCACCCAGGCGCCCCGCAGTGTAATTAAATACATGCTAAATGAGGACCATTTTAATTATGGCAGGAACACATTTTGAACTATTAATTTGTATCTACTTTTCATCTACTTTCTCCTTTCCTGTCCTCTTCTCAAGCAAGTAGCCAATCAGCCTTGCCTTCATTGCTCCAGAGATCGTCCATTGTAGAGAGAAAGAAGTCACTGGCAAGACTCCCTGGCTCTAGTATTCTAAAAGCTGATGCCCAGAGTTGAGCCAAGAGGGTTTGTGGAAAACAAAGGGGGCAAAAGAGGAACTTGATGGAGGAAGAGGCAACACGAATTGGAGAAAGTCAAGGTAGAGAAAGGCTTCTCTCAGAACAGAAAGAGATTATCTCTGGGCTGGGAGCAGAATGAGAGCAGGAGACACCAAGAGAGACACAGACAGAGAGGCAGAGAGAGACTGAGGCTTCGGCTGCCAGGTGCTTAGGCAAAGAAGAGTCTATATCATGATTCGTGCCTCAACAAGACATCTGCAAGGCAGTGGTTATGTTGTATGTCTAGGCAAATACGGGCAAATTGTTTTTCTGCAAAAATAATTCTCAGGTCTCCAGAGAACAGAGAACAGGTCTCTCCACAGAGAGCAGCCAGCCCCAGCGCTGCCATACGGAGGAAGTAAGGGGAAACAAGGAGTTAACTTGCTTGGTTTCTGCCTTACTTTGATACTGCACAAATCCCTAGAACAGGGCGGAACTCAAGCAATTCCTACCATAGTTTCCTGGTGGACTGGACAGATACGGTGAAGTTGCCAGAGATAATCTAGCATGCCCTTTGCGGGGAGTCCTGTGTTTTTATTCAGTAAGTCTGGCAACCCTACATTGGGCTTGAAGTAGAAAGTAACCTGACAAAAATGACGCGGACAAAAATTCATATCTGAGTGTGCAGAACTGAAATGGCACACTGTGATTTATACTCATTCACATATAACACCTTTTATTTTTAGAGCATTTTATAGTTTATAAAATTCCTTTTCATATACTATATCATTTGACCTTCCCAATTGCCTGGTGAGATGAGAAATGTGGGTCTGATTTTTTCCAGAAAATGATACAGGGCTCAGGGAAGCTAAGCCTGCTGAAGACACTAAGTCCACGTGGGCCAAGGTTATAACCCAAACTGGCTTCAGCTACCAGGATGCTCTGCTCTGGGACCCTGCACTGCCTCCAAATCCCAGCCTGGCCCAGGCTCCAGCATTCCAGACATGACACCATTGCATTCAGTTCCAAAATGCCTCTCGTGGGCTTTTGTGAAGCATGAGGCTTCAGAGGCGTCCGATTCCAGATGACCTCTCTCTGGTTTGCAGAAGGGCCAGAGCTAGAAAATCGTTTTACTAGGTGAGGTGACCACAGTGGGGTCTCCATCACCTGTGGGTTCTGGGATGACAAACTTGTAATAGGTCTAGATACTAATCCTTTGGGCTCATCATATTCCAGGTCAGGTGACAACTGCCTACAAATAAGATGGCTTGATTCTCTTGCGATTCAGTGAAGATGGTGTGGACGGTGATTTCTGGAGAAGGGAGCAGAGCAGAGCAAGAGGCCTGACTTCGGGATTCCTTGCAGACCCCGGAGGAGAGCAGCGGAGGAATGCTCTGTCCAGCAGCTCAAGACAGCTGCTGCCTGGGGGGAGGGGCTGCTCTGTCAGAGCGCAGGGTTTTACACATCCTAAAATCTTTACTTATGGATGTCAGGTCAAAGGGAAGGGGAAAAAAACTCAACCAGACTTGAAAAGTTACCTGGTTCTGCTGTCAGCAAA
Source organism: Proteles cristata cristata (assembly GCA_017311185.1). Lineage (NCBI taxonomy): Eukaryota > Metazoa > Chordata > Mammalia > Carnivora > Hyaenidae > Proteles > Proteles cristata. The sequence goes on from JAESUZ010004746.1 coordinate 351,006, forward strand.
TGGGCCGCAGCTGTTTTTGCCATTACAAAAGCTGGTGCTTTTTTTTTTTCAATGTTGTAGGAAATAACGAATATGATCCTGGGGAAGCCCCATGTATACCACTGCCCACTTTGATTAAAATTTCATTTTTCACTCTATACAGAGGATTTCAATGGCAGGAAGATGTTCTTTTTCTTTGCTTTGCTTTTTTTTTTTTAAGTGCTAGAAGACAGGAACCTGTTTTATTGCCATTTTTTACTCTTTATACTTTGATATGTTATACATATTATTTACTGCCCACTAAATAGTTAATACTAACAATGATAACTCCTCGTTGTTGTGGAAGTCATTTCTGGGTTGTGAGAAAGGGCATCTTACAGATTGGGGAATGAGACAAGGATTCTGACGATCACCAAAACATTCATTACCAATGACTATTTTGTAACGTTTCCAAAGCACAATGACACAAGGCTCTGCAGACCTAAGATAACTGTATCTGAGAATTTCTTCCAAACATCTCATCCACGGGCAGCCACTGATTTGGAGGAAGTCCTCTAAGGAGCTGGGGCCATTCCTGCACCAGCGTCAGGACTCCTGGTCCACACATCTGGGCAGGAGTGATGCACTCAGAGTACAGTGCTCCTTCTGACCAGTAGGGCTCACCTGACTGGATGAAAGGTCAGCAGGACTAAGCTCCATGCCAGGATTCCAAGGATTCCAAGTTTCCTTCCTCCCGCCCCAGGCCAGTGACTTGTAAATGTGGAGGCTCTGCTAAGCACTGGGATTTCATTAACGGCCTTGTTAAAATTTACTAGAGTCAAATAAAGAAAAGATCCAGCCTTGGAAATCATTCTCCACCCTGTCTCTCCTTCTCCCTGCTTCCCACCCCCACCTCTGATCCTACTTATTCATCCACTAAGCAAGTAACTACTGAGTGAATTCTGGAAAGTTAGCCATTATCACATAGCTTTAAAAATCACTTCAGAAAACGCCTTTAGGAAGGTAGATCACCTCTTTCCATTTGTCTTACTCTGGCAGGTCTGGCTCCTAAGCAAACAGGCAGTGAAGAACCATGGTGAAGAATACAGAGAGATACAGACTCTTAAATCAGGCCTGAGATAAATCCTGGCCATTGAATCCGACCTTGATGACTCTGGGCAAGTTAATTAACCTCTGTGAGTCTCATTTTCTGCATCTATAAAATGGGACGAGTACTAGGACCTACTGTGTCACATATTGAGAAGGTTAAGGAAAGTTATGCATGTCCACTGCCTGCTCCAGTGCTGAGCACACAGCAGGTGCCAAAAATGTGAGCTATCAACAGGAGTCTTTTTCCCCCAACCCCCGCTCCGCGGTATTGCCCCATCTTGTGTTTAAGAGATATTTTGCCGACTACATGGGTAACCAAGGAGAGGAAAAGCCATGTTCATGCTCCTGGATTTGCAACTTGTCCCATCCTTCTGTGATATCATAATTCAAGCAGCAGCCCACAAATCTGAACACAAACCAGCCCTGTAACCGGTCCCCACCTCCCACACACTTTTCATCACCCACTCGCGCATAACATCTGGGGCCTCTACTCCCATCCTACCATCCTGTGAGCTGTCCAGGTTCCGTGTCCAACAATACTCAGAGAGTTGGTATCCTTAGGAGGTAAGAATACCGGGGTCTCTAGGATCCAAGGCAGGAAGCCCTCTTCCAGGGGAAGCTGGAATTTTGCAAAATGGGATACAGGCAGGGGCATCTTTTTAAAATCCCTCTGCTCTGGGGGACCTGAACACAGGTTTCATTTCTCAAGGGACCTGGATGCTTATTAAGGGCCCCAAGATTGGTTTACTCTGGTTTCAGCGGCTGCTTGACCTCTCCCTAGCCCATATGGAGGAGGCCAAGACCCACCTGGAATTAAATCCAGGCTATATAGGCAGTTCAGGGCAGTCGAGGCCTGAGGGCCTGAGGCAGGTCCTGCGCTGAGTGATATTTTTTGAGCAAGGTTGGCTCCTTCTACTCATTCAGGTCTCTGCCTAAGTGTCCACCCCAGAGAGTCCTTGCCAGACCTCCAAATATAAAGTCCAATGCAGCCTGTTTCCTCTGCACATTTTCCTTTTCTGTGAACTCATGCCACTTATTCCAAAGCATCTCACATATATATTTGCTTACCTGTGCCTGCCTGCTGCCCCTAGACTTTCAGATCCCTGGGAAGAGAAGCTCTACCTGTCTTTTTCATACTATGGCCCAGCATGTGCTACTTTTTGCACAGAGGAGATGAGGGAAAAGAACAAAAGACTTATAAGATGCCACACAAAAATCTAGAGTCCTGCCTGCCATTGGGGCATAGAGTACAGAGAATGTCCTTTTCAGAAAGGTAGGAAGGACAGTAATGCTCTTTTACTTTTGAAGTTCTAAAGCTTTATGACACATACATGGACTGACCAGTCCCTGACATTGTATACAAGGCCTGAGCAACTCAAGGTCATTTTATCTGGATGTATGGCTGGCCATTATGTATTACCCATATTCTCTCTCTCATTCTCTCTCTTGCCATATCTGGTGAATCTGCTGAACCCGAATTGCTCAGGGCCTGTACATCTAAGTACATGGAGGGGTAAGTCAGTATGAATTTAATGAGAGCCAAGAAATCTGAAGTATTGGTAGGAGCAAGTGGCTGGGGAGATGGTGGGGGAGGAGAAGGAACAGAAACAGTCAGGGCTTTGCTTTGACGTGAAGTCTAAGACAGATCAACAAAAGAGGTCAGGTCAAGACTCATGTCAAGCTAACTTCCCTCACGTGGCCACAAATGCTTCCCTTTGCTTCTCTGAGCTGGCAACAGTGTTCTCAGTACACGGGGCTGCAGAAAAGGATGGGGAGCAGGGCAGAGAAGGGGAGCCTTGTTTGCAGGAGGATTAAGAAGCAATCTCACAAGGCTGCAATGACTTTGTAGGTTACAGAACAAAACTTCCAAAAGGGCAAAAAGTAAACCTAGTTCTTGAAGGGGGCTACACATCCATGTAAAAATAAACTACAAACCACCTAACCAGAGGAGAACAAAGCAACACCCTTGACAAATAGATTTGGCCCAGTTCAGATTTTATATATATTATGAAATAATAAAACAGGAGCAGCTCTGGCCACCCTCCTTGTCACAGCAACTATCACTACCTGCCCCTTCTTAGACAGCTGTTCTTATGCGCAGGATGGAGTGTACAAGGCCAGGTGCAGGGCATGTTTCCTGGTGACCCTGAATCCAGTGGGAGAGCACCTGCAGGTGTGCATTTAAAGGCTGTGGGTACATCTGCCAAAGGATGTTGGAATTCTGAGTTTCAGAAGCCAGTGAGCAGTGGGGTCCCATAAGCCAGAGTCTGGCAAAATGCATGTTCACACACAGACACAGACACACGTGGACAGGCAAGAACAGTTTCTGTTAGGATTGTCCCAAAGTAATACAATCCGTAGCTGTGTAACTTTGTGTAATAACCTGTCTAGACCATTCTAATCTTTTGATAAAATTAAGACATTGGAATAGGTACTCTCTAGGGGCTTTCCAGGTTAAAAATTCTAGACTTTTATGCAAACATTAGTTTCTCTCTATGCTCTTTTGTTTTTCTCTCGCCTGCTCTTCCTGTTTCATCTTCTGCCTTTCTTCTTTTCTTCCTCTTGGCCAAGTGCCCTTCATTTGCCTCACAGGGGCCAATGACCCCCAGCAGCCAACCAGGAAAGCCAGCAAACCAGCAACTGTTTTCACAAGGTCTGGAGTAGCTGATGTCCCACAGTTATGATTCAACAATCTAGCTCCTAGGCTCTAAGACAAATCCCCAAGCCTCTTGTTGAGCATTAAATAAGACATACTAGCCAGTCAGCAAAGGAGTCTTCTGATTGAGTCCTGGTGGTACAGAACAATAAATACGGCACTGCGCCAAGAAGCTTAGTCTAATACAGAAACAGGTGCACCCAAAATGGCAACATTTCTGCTGCGGAAATCAAGACAGAGTTCATGGGGGAAATCTAGCAATGAAGGTATTATGCTAATTATGGGAGAAGTGACTTTTGGGGATCTAGAAAGCCTTCCTAGGAGAGGGAATGATAATGTGCAAGTTTAGTAAAACATAATATCCTCATTCTTCATTAAGTGTATCTACTCTTATAAATTGAGAAATCACATCATTTGGGATGGACTCATCCATTAAATATATGTAATATGTATAGTTATTATTTGTTGAGTGCTGTATGCTATGAAATGCATTAAATTCCTCATACACAACTCACTCAGTCCATAATAAAATAGGAGATTGATGTCAGCACAGTGTTAAGGGCATGTTACTAGTCACACAGATTCTGGCTTTCTCGGCACCTCTATTTTTTCATCTGTGAAATGGGACAAATAACAGTATATACTACATAGGGTTGGTGTGATTTTTCAATTAAATATTATATAAAGAACTTAATACAATGTTAAGAATGCAGTAAATGCTCCATAAACATACTTATTGTTGATAGAATCATTCTTCCACATATAGCTACTAATGTCTAGAGAGCATAAGTGGGCTCTCTGAGGTCACATGGCTAGCATGTCACCATACTCTGTCATCCCTCGTGATATAAACTACCACTGCTTGATGGCAATTTCTTTAAATTTTCCAGTAAACTCTGCACATTCTGTGACTTGACCTACAATCTACCTTTAAAAGTCATTGTGGATCTGCAGGTCAATTAATCTTACCTTGGAAAAGTCATGCAAATGTATGGCACATAGAGTAGGGCCTTAGAGTTAGAGATGCCTGTGGTCTTTACCTTGAGATCAGTAGATCAGGCTGCTTCATCATCATCTGTGATTCCTCTTTGCCCACACCTGCCCCTCATTCCAGACTCTTCTGGAACATTCCCTTTTGTTGTTCCCTAATGACCCAGCTCACCTCAGGCACTGGCTAACAGAAAAATCAAGGAGTGAACCAAGAAGAGCTATGGCATGAAATGGGGCTGAAACGGCAGAGACCCAGAAATGCTGGAGGCTCTCACAAAACGAAGCTTTTAAGGAAAAGAAAGCAGCTTTCTTGAAGGACATTCATAACATTCATGCCAGCCCTTGATTACAGCAGGGTGGAAAGGGTGGGCCAAATTGCACCCCATTTGCAGCCAGCTCCTCAGAGTCCACTAAGTGTTTCCCATGAGCCTCTGTATGGCAATGGCCAAATTTCCTGTAGAAATGGTTAACCTCAAAGGTGTGTGCTATAGCAGTAGCCAGGAAGCATGGCATAAGTGGCATGAACAACTGGTCCTAGGAGGCAGTCCTAGAGGAATTTTGTCTATAAGGAAAAGAAGAAAGTAAGACAAAGAAAAGCCTAAGGAATGCCATAGTGTCTTCAAGAAGCTCCCAAGTTTTATTTCATTTATTTGCTTATATGGGGAGAAGCCAGAGAAGTAATGTGGAGCCAATGAGGATCAAAGAAATGAAAAGGGGCTTAAGCTGGAGAAAAATTCTAGTTGGACAAAACAAAGCCCTTTTTGAATGCAAGTCTGATAAGATTGCTAGGTTTCACTGTTGAGTGAGGTTATGGTTCTGAATCTTCAAAAAGCAATTCTAAAACCAAACCCCAAACCTTCCATCTCCTCCCCAGTCCTATGTTTCCTACTTAAGAATTACCAGCATCATTTATGCCATCAGTATTAGAATTATCTGGAAAGCTTATATAAATGCAAGTTCTCAGGCCTCAACTTAGTCACTATTGAGCAGCATCTCTGGGAGACAGGTGCTCCATAAACCACAATTTGACAAGTTCTATTTACATGGAAATTGGGGAGTGAACAAAGGCAAGGCGCCTTCCACCTTGAATTTTCTGAATGTATGCATTTTATCAAAGTCATCAGAGGGCTGCTACAAAGGGCACTAAAATAAAAATAAAAGCTGTCTTTCCCAGAGAAATGGGTTGCTCCATGCTGGAGCACTACCCTGACCCCAGGGCACAGCCAAGCTGATGAGCTGAAGATACAGGTTCTGTTGGTAACCCTTGATTACCTGAGAGGGGGCTGCCAGGCCTCACGCTGGAGGGATGGGGGTGGGAAACTTCACTTAAGGGCAAATTCCTGTGCCTAGAAATCAGATCTGAGTGCAGGACTGCCATCTCTACTAGAGAAAGAAACCTTACAGTGATTTATCTTTCTCCCTCCTCTCATCTCTGAGTTGGGTGCTGAACTGTGCACTTACTGATTTGCTTTTCACTCCTGGGCGTTTGCAGTCTTCTTACCAAGGGACTGAAATCATCTCCACCCATTTTAAGGTACGTGACTGCTGATCCTAGGGGAAAGAGAGGGCTGGAAGGCACTTTTGTTTCTTTTTTTATGGTTTTTTTATTTGGCTGGGGGCTATACTGTGTTTTTGTTTTGTTTTTAACTTGTCTTTTTTTAAAGTATAATTGACATACAGTATTATAGAAAACAGCTTCTTTCCCCCTTTCTATTGCAACTCCATCTTTGGAACACGAACACAGGAGCTGGCATAAGGGGCTTATTTCCCTGCGGGCGCCTTGGTGGCTCAGTCGGTTAGGCGCTGACTTCTGCTCAGGTCATGATCTCACGGTTTGTGGGTTCGAGCCCTGCATCGGGCTCTGTGCTGACAGCTAGCTCAGAGCCTGGGCCCTGTTTCAGATTCTGGGTCTCCTTCTCTCTCTCTGACCCTCCCCTGCTCACGCTGTGTCTCTCTTTCTCTCAGGAAAAAAAAAATAAATAAATAAGGGACTTCTTTCTCTGGACACTCTTGTGGTGACTTCTTCAAGGTTGTGGAGAGAGCATTTTTACTTCTCTCTGCTGGGTTGCCCATTGGCACCCAGGATTGACACCTCAACTCTTTTGATTCTTCTAGGCTGATTTGTTCTACTCTGGGCTGTTGAGTGATAGGAGGGAAAGTGCTGGTCAGAGTTGTTTCACAGAACTTTGAGCTGCATCGTGGAAAGGGCAAGGAAAGTGACACTGTGTTAGGAATTGGAATCACCCAACTGTGTCAACTCATTCCTTATGACTGTGACTCTCTCCCCAGTGTAAACACTATCCCTTCTCAGATGTGGGAGCTGCCATTTTTCAGAAATGGGGAGGCAAGTGGTGGAATGCCTAAATGAAATAACACTACCTGCCAGTCACAGTCTCATTGGAAATCTTGATTCTTTTCCTTGCTTTGCAACCAATTGTGGGTTGTGCCATATGCAATTTGTTACTAATTAGAGTCCCAAGTTAATTCAGTTAAAAAAAAAATTGGAAAGACCTGTAGGATCACTCCCACTCCCATACATTCTGATAGCTTCCTTGAAGGAAAAAGAGGATTAGGCTTACCTAGATTAGTGAATTTGTCTGTACCTTGCATCTTATTTCCCATGTACTCAGAAGGCCCATAATTATGTCAAAATTGTGACATCCATGAGAATCAGAAAAACTAATGGCCCAGCAGTGTTCAGCAAATTGTGATCACCTCCTACCTCTACCATGTGCTTAAAATGAGCTGGAGAACATGCCCAAAATGCAGATTCCTAGGCCCTGTCCCAAAATACTGAGGGTGGAATCCTGAAATCTATATTTTTAATAAATGTTCTCTTCATAGTTATCACACCTTTCCTTCGAATCATAGCTGAAAATATTTCACTTTTATAAAGGACTAATTAAATAAGTTCCCTGACTCCTCCTATAGCCTCATAATCCATTTGCTATTGCTGCCTCCAGCATCCACAGAAAAAACATACTTTTTTTCAGTTCTTGGTAAATAGTCTAAAATGTTCCTGTTCCATGTTTTGCTTGGGAATAAGTGTGTTCCCTGGTCCAGAAAAGAGACTGGCAAACTACTACAGTCCTCAGGCCAAATCTGGCCCACTGCCTATTTGTGTAATAAAGTTTTATTGGAACACAGTCATGCCATTTTGTTCACATATTGTCTATGGCTACTTTTATACTGCGATGAAGAAGTGAGTATTTGCAACAGAGACAGTATGGCTTGAAAAGCTGAAGATATTTCCTATTTGGCTTTTTGCATATAAAGGTTTATATGGTTTAGAAGGGTGGGAGAGAATGATTAACTGTTGGACAAATCCATTTCTTTGTCTTCTTGCACCTATCTAGTCTACATTTCCCAGCCTCCTTTGCAGTTAGGCCTGATCAGGTGACTGAGTTCTGGCCAAAGAAATGAGAAAAGGAATTGAGACTGGCCTGGCCTGTTAAATCTCTCTGACTTGATCCTCCTAGCAGCAGACAAGCCTAGCCTTGAATCTAGGTGTCATCCTATTGAAGATGGCAGAGCTTCATGAAGGAGTTTGAGTCTCTTAGTCATTACTTGGAGGCAAGCCACTCATGCATGGAAAAGGAATTTTGGCTTTACGTGAGAGAAATAAATCTCAATCAATTTGGGTCATTATACAGTATATTAAATTCACTTGTTAGAGCAGCCCAATTTAATTTAATTTAAACACAAAGTTCCCTCCATAGGTAAAAGAGTTAAGGAGGGAGGTCCTTTGCATCTTCAATGCAGGATGGGAAATGAGGGGTTGCTACTTGTTTATAGGGAAAGAGAAAGGTGGAGAAGAATCAGGACAGTCGTTGTGGGAACTGTTTTGCCTAAGGGCCCTACTCACATCCTGTAATAATGCCAGCATAATGAGTTTGTTCTCCCCATTGAAGATGGGGAGATGCTCTGTCATACACAGTGCTAGAGGGGGAGATTGGCCCCTTTTTCCAGGAAATAAGTATTTTTGGGGGATATGGAACAATCTAGCATCAAGGTTAGTATATTGTAGAAAGCCATGAAGTGCTGGGGAAAGAGTTATGATATGGTGTGGCAGACTTGGCTCTCAGATCTTTCCTGAAAAAATTAGCTGTGTACCTTAAGGCAAGTCACCACCCCTTTGAAGGCTTGATTTCCTCATTAAAACAAGTCTACATCTTTTTTTTTAAATCATTTTATGTATTTATTTATTTTAAATGTTTTATTTATTTCTAGGAGAGAGAGAGAGAGAGACAGCGTGAGCAGAGGAGGGTCAGAGAGAGAGGGAGTCACAGACTGAAACAGGCTCCAGGCTCTGAGCTGGCAGTCAGCACAGAGCCCGACGTGGGGCTCAAACCCACGAACCACGAGATCATGACATAAGCGAAAGTCGGACGCTTAACCGACAAAGCCACCAAGGCGCCCCAAGTCTACATCTTTAAAATGTCAGAACCAGACTGGACTTCAGATATAAGCTAGCTCAGTGGTTTCCAAAGCAAGTTCCAAGAATCTCTGCAATCCCTCAGAGGTACCTTAATATCTTCTGTAAGCTTTAAGGGATGGGTAGTGGGAAGATTCTGGGCTTCCCGCTGACTGAACCAGCACAGCATGACTTTTTATTTATTTATTGGGGGGGATAGTATTTTAAAGTGATAACTGATATGTTCCACACCTCCCCCACCAATACTTGTGCACTTTCTTATGCCAAGCACACAGGACATATTCTACCTTTGCCTTAGGGATGGATTGTCCTATACAACATAGAGAACAAAGATATTAACTTTTGGTTTTTAAGTTTGAAAAATCTAGACCTGTGCTGTCCAACATGATAGCCACTAGCCACACGTGGCTATCTGAATTTACATAAATTAAACATTCATTTCATTGGTCAAAGCAGTCACATGTAGCTGTGGCTACCATAATGAACATTTCCATCATCATAGAGAATTCTGTTGGACAGTGCTGATTTTTTTTTTAATTTTTAATGTTTTATTTATTTCTGAGAGAGAGAGAGAGAGAGAGACAGCATGAACAGGGGAGGGTCAGAGAGAGAGGGAGACACAGAATCTGAAACAGGCTCCAGGCTCTGAGCTGTCAGCACAGAGCCCAATGTGGGGCTCGAACCCACAAACTGTGAGATCATGACCTGAGCCAAAGTCAGATGCTTAACTGACTGAGCCATTCAGGTGCCCCTAGACAATGCTGATCTTAAGCCCTGATCAGCTTGGCGTATATTGGGTTAGTCAGAATTAGTAAATTCTCTGCTCCAAAGATTCTTCTAGTTGGGAAAAATATAGAAAAGGATCATGAAGGGAGTTGAGACACATATAGGCATGTGGTAGTGACCCCTTTCTTAACCTTTCTCTGCCAAGTAGTAGGACTGAATGTAGATTGGAGGAAGAATGATAGAAGCTGAGGTCTGAGGACACCAACTGTGTCAGGTGAAGCCAAGTGAGGAGGCAAGGCCTCTCAGAATTCCCTTTGCTCTGTCCTGGTGCAGAAGCATTAGAGAAGAATGGATTCATGGTGGCATTTAGCAGTCTTGAAAGATAGTCTTTGAGAGTTTCCCAGAGCCTCTGAGGAGCAAGGAAGTAGAATAATTTCCTGTGCTGGGCAGAATTGCAAGGAAGAAGGAAGGCGGATGAAAAGAGGTGGTTGTATTATTGGACGCCCACATAGACAGACTTAAATACCATGAACTAGATGCCCATCACCTCCTTCCTCAAGTGGACACCATTTAAACACCCGGGAGCATGGACACAGCCCTTGGAAAGAGGTTAGGGCACCCAGCAGTGTGCAAGGTTTAGTTTTTGTGGTAAGTGGGCATGGGTGAGAAATTGTTATATATACTGATGTTTGCAGACTGAGTTTATATCCACTATGTATTTTTTATATTTTTCTTGTACAAACACAATCCTGCTGCTGAAAATAATGAAAGGCTGAATAGTTATAGGAGTCAGAGATCAATGTTTCTTGCATCTAAGGGTATCCTATTGGACCAAATGTGTCTGGGGTAACAGGTAGATGCAGGAAGTGGTTTAAGACCCATCACTGTTTTAGATGAAACATAAGGCGTAAAGGTGATAAAATTCTCTGGCATGTGCCCTAACTTTCCTCCCAAGGGGAACAAGAGCCATGACAAGTAAACAAGAGAGTATGTGCTCTGTGCTTAATTAAACACAGAAACTCACCAAGAAGGAACACACTGCATCCAAGCTTAAAGCCCTGCTTTGCTCCACAAGAAAATGAGCAAAAGGTAAACAGGCATTAAGCAAAAATGCATTACTTTCTTACAGAAAGCACAATAGCATTTGTACTTCTAGAGGTGCCCAGTCTAAAAGGATGTTCTCTGGGGGCTGATTCTCTCAGTCAGTTGGCGTCCAACATTGACTCAGGTCATGATCCCATTGTTCGTGAGTTCAAGCCCTGTGTCAGGCTCTGTACTGACAGCTTGGAGCCTGGAGCCTACTTCAGATTCTTTGTCTCCTTCTCTCTCTGCCCCTCCCCTGCTCACACACTGTATCTGTCTCCTTCCCCCCTCCCTCTCTCTCTTGCTCTCTCAGTTAAAAAAAAAAAAAAAAAAATATATATATATATATATATATATATAGAGAGAGAGAGAGAGAGAGAGAGAGAGAGAGAGAGAGAGGCCCAAGAAAATGAAAACTCTGACTCCCATGATCTGAGCATATTCTCTACAAGTTCCTGAAAATTTCCTAATCAATTTATTTATTGTCACACCAGCCACATTTTTATCACTCTGGATGGCTATCTTATGGTAAGGGGCTGCACAAGTGTCCAGATGCACACAGGCATGTATAATGCAAGCACACCAAAGAAGGTCCTAAGAACTGGGACCTTTGGTATGAGTTCTTCCATAAGGTCCACATGCTGGTGTCTAGAGCGGTGAGTTTCATGGCAGAGATGGCCTTAGGGTTTCATATCCTCCATTACTATAAGAAAATGACTTATTTTTTGTAAAAGAAAAAAATAAGTTGTATTATATTAGGGTTTTATTTTAAAAAAGGAAGGAGTGGACCTAAGGAACAAGACAGGGATGTCCACTCTTACCACTGTTATTCAACATAGTATTGGAAGTCTTAGCCTCAGCAATCAGACAACACAAAGAAACAAAAGGCATCCAAATAGGCCAGGAGGAGGTCAAACTTTCACTCTTCACAGATGACATGATACTCTATATGGAAAACCCAAAGATGCCACCAAAAACTGCTAGACTAATCCATGAATTCAGCATAGTTGCAGGATGTAAAATCAATGCACAGAAATCAGATGTATTCCTGTACACCAATAATGAAACAACAGAAAGAGAAATCAAGGAATCGATCCCATTTACAATTGCACCAAAAACCATAAAATACCTAGGAAGAAATCTAACCAAAGAGGTGAAAAACCTATACACTGAAAACTAAAGAAATCTTATGGAAAAAATTGAAGACGACACAAAAAAATGAAAAAAATATTCCAGCTCCTGAATAGGAAGAACAAATATTGTTAAAATGTCAATACTACCTAAAGCAATCTACATATTCAATGCAATACTTCTCAAAATAACACAGCATTCTTCACAGAGCTAGAACAAACAATCCTAAAATTTGTATGGAACCAGAAAAGACCCTGAATAGCTAAAGCAATCTTGAAAAAGAAAATCAAAGCTGGAGGCATCACAATCCTGGACTTCAAGCTGTATTACAAAAATGTAATCATCAAGACAATATGGTACTGGCACCAAAAACAGATACTCAGATAAAGGGAACAGAAAAGATAATCTAGAAATGGACCCACAAACGTATGGCTAACTCATCTTTGACAAAGTAGGAAAGAATCCAATGGAATAAAGAGAGTCTCTTCAGCCAGTAGGGCTTGGAAAACTGGACAGCTACATGTAGAAAAATGAACCTGGACCAGTTTCTTACACCATACACAAAGATAAACTCAAAATGGACGAAAGACCTAAATGTAAGACAGGAAGCCATCAAAATCCTTGAGGAGAAAGCAGGCAAAAACCTCTGACCTCGGCTGCAACTTCTTACTTAACACGTCTCCGGAGGCAGGGGAAACAAAAGCAAAAATGAACTATGGGACCTCATCAAAATAAAAAGCTTCTACACAGTGAAGGACACAATCAGCAAAACCAAAAGGCAACCAATGGAATGGGAGAAGATATTTGCAAAGGACATATCAGATAAAGGGTTAGTATGAAAAATCTATAAAACACTTCTCTGACTCAACACCCAAAAAACAAATGATCCAGTGAAGAAATGGGCAAAACACATGAACAGACACTTCTCTAAAGGAGACATCCAGATGGCCAAATGACATACGAAAAAATGTTCAAGATCACTCATCATCAGGGAAATACAAATCAAAATCACACTGAGATACCACCTCACACCCGTCAGAATGGCTAACATTAAATAGCTCAGGCAACAACAGATGTTGGTGAGGATGTGAAGAAAGAGGAACTTTTTTGCACTGCTGCTGGGAATGCAAACTGGTGTAGCCACTCTGGAAAGTAGTATGGAGATTCCTCAAGAAATTAAAAATAGAACTACCCTACAATCTAGAAATTGCATTACTAGGTATTTATCCAAGGGATACAGGTGTGCTGTTTCAAAGGGACACATGCACTCCAATGTATTTTATAGCAACACTATCAACAATAGCCAAAGTATGGAAAGAGTCCAAATGTCCATCAGTGGATGAATGGATAAAGAAGATGTGGCATGTTTGTATGTCTATATCTATATATCTATGCATCTATATATCTATATCTATACTTATATTTACATCTACATCTCTATCTACATCTATCATGGAGTATTACTTGGCAATCAAAAAGAATGAAATTGTGCCATTTGCAACTATGTGGATAGCTAGAGGGTATTATGCTAAGCGAAATTAGTCAGTCAGAGAAAGACAAGTATGGTATGACCTCACTCATATGAGGACTTTAAGATACAAAACAGATGAACATAAGGGAAGGGAAGCACAGGTAACTGGAGGGATTTGGGTGGGGGCATGGGCTAAATGGATAAGGGCATTAAGGAATCTACTCCTGAAATCACTGTTGCACCATATGCAAACTAACATGGATATAAATTTTAAAAAATGGAGTGAAATTTTCATTTAAAGAATGATGATTTAGGGGTGCCTAGGTGGCTCCTTCGGTTAAGCATCTGACTTTGCCTCAGTTCATGATCTTGCGGTCTGTGAGTTTGAGCCCTTTGTTGGGCTGTGACATTCCAGAGCTTAGAGCCTGCTTTGGATTCTGTGTTTCCCTCTCTCTTTACCCCTCTCACATTCATTCTCTCTCTCTCTCTGTCTCAAAAATAAACATTAAACACTTTTAAAAAGAAGAATGATCATAAGACTAAAGATTTTCATAGGTCCTTAATGTTCTTTAGGTTCAGTTCTAGACCTCTGGGTTGGAGGCTGCTGGCAGTGAGAGGAAACTATGGTAAACTCCCCAAAAGGCTTCTAAACTCACTGGGAAGTCTCTCTCTCTCTCTCTCTCTCTCTCTCTCTCTCTGTCTCCTCCTCCTCACTCCTACCCTCTGTTCTCTTTCCATCCTACTCCTAGCTACCTTCTCTCACAGATGTCTTCTAGAATCTTCACCCTTCCTCCTGTGCCTCAAACACTTGGGCTCCCCCACTATATTAAAGGCCCTGTCTGCAAGGTGCTGGCAGAGATAGTAAAGTTGGGTGGGTGTGTCAGTGTGTGTGTAAGGAAGCCAAGGGCTGGGTTTTCTACCTGTGCTTCACTCATCTCTTCAGACAGAGGGGAGCAGGTATGCTAGAGGCAGATGCATTTTCAGAAAGGGACAAAGGACTGAACCCATGGAAAGGGAAAGAACGGTTTTCTCTCCCCAGTGGAAACATTTATATTTTGAATTTGGAGAATTTGATTTTGCCAGAAGGTTACATTGGGTGCATCCTGAGCTACGGGCCTCATGAGTGCTATTTTATTTATCCTCAAAACCAGGTGGGATATAGGCATAATTATTCTCCTTTTATGAATAACCAATGGGTAGATCAGAAAAGTGAAGAACATGACCAATCATCTAGCTGGTAAGCTTCTGAGCCAGGAACTTAATCACGAGAGGAGCACTAAAGTCTAGCAACTGGGAGACTCCAGGGCAGCCAGTCCACCCTGGGAGGAAGAGGAGAGCCATTCAAGGGGCTGTGATAACAGCTCATGCTAATAAGCACTTACCTTGTGCCTTATCTTGTGAGCAGCAGGGCTGGGATTTGGCTAAGATCCTAGAGTTTGAGAACTACATTGCCCCAATGTGAGCTATGGGCAGACACACATTCTCTAACTTCAGGAGGCAAATCTTCTCAGTGAGGGAAGGAAGCTGTCCATCACAAACCTCTCCCTGGGTAGTGGGAGCAGATATACTTTTCCTGCCAGAAGTTGCCAGAAGGGCTGTGAGGCTTTAAGGTTGACTAAGCCATAATCCTACTCTAGATCGTGATGCTGCTTCCGTTTCCAGAGCAACAGCACGGAATTGGGAGAACATACGTGCTATCAGATTTGGACAGGGAGGCGAGCAGCAGTGTTTGTCACTGGGAACGGAGTGTGACACAAACAGCCTGGGCTCCGTGCCTTTCCCAAGCTGTCACACGCACCCCATCCTCCAGAAGCAAACTGATAGCAACCCAGAATACACCACTCCCTACTTGTCTTTAAAGAAGAGTAGCAGAGGAATGGGGACAGAGGAAAGACAAAATGAGGAGGAGACACAAACCCAAGAAACAGGGACAGCTTCAAACAATTCCTACCTAGGCATGTAGGGCTCTCACAGGGCCATGGGATCAGAGGCCAACTGTGACTCCTGAAGTCTCCAGACACATCCAAATCTCACTGAATTAGAAGACAATCAGTACACTCAATTACTTCTCATTAGGACATGGCTCTTCATTACTGTGGCTGGTGCTTTTTCAGAGAAGAGGTCTGACTGGAAGTGTGAGGGCAAAAAGTGCTGGAAGTTTCAAAATGTAATCCATCCTCTTTCGCTGGGCTCAAATCAGAGAAGCATATGAAGAAGGGACTTTTCCAGATCCAATTCTGAAATCAGTCACAGAATTTAGAGGATTTAAAAAATTATCTTGGATCCAACTGGAATCTTAAGAAACTATTACTCACAGAAGAATAGGAGTGAATTCAGACAGCCCCAGCTCAGTAAAAAGCAGCAACTTGGGCTCCTAAGTGCCTGAATCATTCTGGAAGGTCATACTTACTGCATGTCTCCTTCAAGCACCTCTGCCCTGTGGTGGATTCTGTAGATGTGATGTACCAGAGACCAAACCACGTGGGCCCAGAGAAAAGTAGAGAGACTCAAATTTCCCTGGAACAGATGGTAACTTCTTCACTTTTTTCTCGTCTTTGATTTTGTTTTCTCATGAGCTCCTTCTGTGGGATGCACTATGGGGAACCCAGGAATACCTGCTAGAGACCAGGCATGCAGGAAACCTGGACCTGTCTGTGGCAAAGGACCCAAGAGATGGCTGAGAGCAACTCTGTTCTTGACAGAGGGAAGCACACAGCTCTGTGAGCCTTCTAGAGTCATGGTATGCAAATAATTCAACAAATGGCTTAACAGAAATGCTGTCAGAAAAAGAATTTCCAATTCTATCACCATGGTGACAGCTCATCAAAGAAAAAAAGTCTAAATCTAAAAATTGCCTTCTTTGGCTGATGAAAAATAATAAATAGGGCTCCCAGGGCTTGTACCTTATATTAACTCTCACTGCCAGCCCCAAATTTCCCCTAGCTCCACCCTCATACCTGGCCGGGTTTGCATATAGTTACAGCCACCTGTGACTCCCCAAGATGCTCTTGAGCCCAGGAACTTAAAAGAGGAGTGGCTCATTCCCCGAACTCCTAAAGTCCTAGCCTGTCTCCTCTCCCCATGCTCTTGCTGGCATTCATTAACCCCTGACCCCCGGTTTATTGGCTGTCCATAGCAATTTCACAGATAGGGCATTTCTGAAAGCAGCTACAAGTCCCAGGTTGTATTGACTCCAGGGATGGAATGCTGTTATAGAGGAGGCTAGTATGTACTGAGGGATTGAATCAGAAATGGGCACTTGTGACTTCCTTCTGTTCTAAAGGCTATGCCACAGCCTAATTTTTATATTAAAAACCAGATTGTATAAGTCTCCAAGGCATTCTGAAACAGACAGCATATATACTTTGCCATTTCAAGAACTGTGATCCAAGCAACTGCTGAGGGAGGGAAGTTTTCAAGAAGTGGGGCCAAGAGCAGTGACGGAAATACAGAAACAGCAAGTTGTTGGGGCAGGGAGGCTTGCTGCATCTTGCAGGGACAAGCAAAGCCCAGGAGCACCCAGTCCATCAACTGCAGATTATTGAATTCTGACATGGCCACACATTGGAACACTGCAAGATTTTGACATACAGACAACTGAAGATCTATGCTTATTGATGTGGAGAGATGTCCACAATATGTTGTTACCAAAAAATGAGGCTACAAAACAATATATACATAATGTAGCCCTATTTAAGGTAGATTTTTACGTGCATATACGTATAAAAAATAGAAGGCTGCATAGCAAAATGTTAATGACTGTTACCTCTTGTGGTTTCTCCTTTTTATCTTTCCAAAATTTTGGTGCCTAAAGCAGTATTTTATGCAGTGATTTTATATTAATATTCTAATCAGAAAAACTCTGAAGTGACATTAAGAGTGACTTTTCGGGGCACCTGGGTGGCTTAGTTGGTTAAACATCCAACTTCGGCTCAGGACATGATCTGACTTCATGAGTTCAAGCCCTGAGTTGGGCTCCGTGCTGACAGCTCAGACCCTGAAGCCTGCTTCAGATTCAGAGTCTCCACTCTCTGCCCCTCCCTAGCTCATGTTCTATGTTTTAAAAACAAATAAGCATTTTTAAAAAGTGACTTTTCAAGAATAAAAGATAGGGATCGGGTCTCTACCAGGCACTCTGGTGGGAAGTAAAATTAAAGGACCACACGGTTTCTGCTTTCACAGGGTTTGAAGTCTAAATGAGGTGATACATGAAATAACTATTAGGTCCCAGATCTTCAGGAGTAAATGAGCTCAACATTCGATGATGGTGGATCATGTTCTCACAGGTGGATAGACACAGTATGGTGGTTAATCATCTAGGTTCCCATCCCAGATGGATGTGACATTGATCAAGTTGCTTATCTGCCTGGAAGCCTAGTTTCCCCATCTGAAAGTGGGGTTAGTAACAGCAGAGGGTCCGCCTCAGAAGACTGCTGTGAGGTTTAGATGAGGTAAAGACAGAACACAGTGCAGGCAGGTTTACATTCAGGAAATACCAACTATTACTATTACTATTACTATTCATTACCATTCTCACCAAGCACTCTGTGAAAGCAGGTGTGGGCAAAGCATAGACAAGAAAGAGGGCCCTTTGGCATAGCATCTCCTGATGCTGACAGTCCTTTACCTTCTGGGAAAGACTCTTCCTTTAGCTTAAGTGTTTGAAGAAGTTTTAAATGAAATGGCACTCATTTGCTCAGGAGCATGGGAAGTCTGGCCCACGTCTCCTGGGCACAGTGCAGTATTTATTGTAGTGCTTAATCTGTTGGTGACCTAATCTGTTGACGGAGCCAATCAATGGCTCCCCCCAAACCCACACAAATGACTTGTTCCCCTCCAATCAAAAGGCCATCTTTAATCTGATTCCTTTTCTCTCAATTCTCCACCATGACCCACATGTCATTTCATTCCTTCTTTCCCCTCCTGCAAGTAATCAGCCTGGTCCAATTTGCTTGTATAAACAGGAGGCCTAGGTGGGGGGACGTCACTTGGCCATGGCAGTTCTGCTTTTTATACATCCCCCTGCCTTGTTTCCTGAGACCTTTCAATAGAACCAGACTTGGAGGAGAGTTATATTAAACAGTTTGACTCCAAACCTAAACAGCCCCTGAAGCATTAGTGGTTCAAAGATCTCCTGGTGCATTTATGAAAAGCCATTGATCTGGGAAGAGGTGTTAGCGGACTTGAAATGCACTAAGAAAACTCCTTTGCTGGCAGGAGGCAGAGTGGTTTTCATTAAGGATCTGCCCTTTATCTTGTCACATCACTGACCTGCCCAAGCCGAGATGGGTATTTCCCCTTGCCTTGAGAGGAGGCTGCCTCTGGTTAGAAGCCGATAAGAAAGCATTCATTTTTAAGACATACACAAAGGACAGAAGTGACTTGCTCTGCAGAGTGTGAACCCCAAATCTCCTTTATATTCTAACTTTCGTGACCACCTCTGATGCATAAAAGCCTTGAGAGCACCATGGGTCATTCCCCAGTGTTTGGTTTTCAGGACTAGGAAAATTGGGGGGGAAATGCAAATCCTCAGACATCAGAGCTTCAGGAACTTGAAATGCCACCTAGAACACGGTCCCTTCTAAATCCAAAGGACTATTTATCAGCTTCAGGGCAGTGTAAATTGCCTTAAATCTCCATTCCGCTGCATACTACTAGGTGGCCATTCCTTCCTGTCGCTGCCATGATTTTTTCATCTAGAAACTGGGCCTGATGACCTCACAGGGTTGTTGCAAGGATTAAATATGGTAATACATGTAAAGTGCTTTGCACAGTGTCTGACATAAAGTTGACACTTGATAAATGCCAGCTATTATTATTGCTTGCTATTACTATACTATTATTTACGTAGCTTAGAAATTGTAAGCAACACTTTGCAGGTCACGCACATGTGCATTTTCCTGGAAGAGGTCTATATACTTAATTTTCATTTTCTCCTAAAGGGGAAGAACCACTAATCTAGGTAGACTTTCTCCTTTAATTGATGAGTAAAATCACGCCCAGAGGTTTAGAGTGTTCCTTCCAAACAGATACAAGGCCAGAACCAACCAAATCTGTTGACTCATTGTCCAGTGCTTTGCAAAGTTCTGGAGGCATTAGTGAAGGTAGCCCAAGTCTTACCCAGTGGTGCACAGAAGTGATCTGTGGAACAGGATTCCTGTGGAACAGGAATACATATTGGCAGGGTTAAGGCAGAGGGGATGTTTAGGGGTCTGGAGGTGTGATGGCTGTGGAGTTGCCAAAAAACTCCTTGACAACAGTAAGAGGAGAGGCAGTGGGTAAACCAGAGTGAAGGGGGCAGTGGGTGGTGGCCACCAGCCAGAACTTTCTCCGGTTCCAGACTCCTTTGCATTTCCCATACATAAAAAAGCACATTTATCCTAGAAGCTTTATAACATCCAAGAGAATATGCATATTTGACTTAGGAAATATGTAGTTTTGAGTTCAGAGTGATTGTACCTCCATTTTCCAGGAGATGCAGCCCCAGCATCATGAGGTTTGCATACTTTATCCTTTGACCAAGTTCTTCAAATATTTTTATTTCCCCTAGTTCAGTGGTTCTTAAATGTGTCTTGGGACCACCACCATCAGTGTTCCCAGAAAACTTGTGGGAAATGCAAGTTTGGGGGACTCCTTTAAACCAACTAAAGCAGAAAGTCTGGGGCAGGTCCCAGGAATGTGCTTCAAGAGGGTCTCCAGGTGACTCTGAAGCACACTCAGCTCTGAGAACCACTTATTTAGGCCATCAGTGTGGTAGAGAAATGTAACAAGGAAAGGGGGCTTAGAAAAGTCTAGAAATTTGAGTCCCTGGAATACTTTTTTTTTTTTTGGTATGGAATAAACTGAAACTAGATTAGTAACCTAGTTCCTCTTGTATTTTGCAAACAAGAGATCTTGGAGGGAAGTGGAAAATAAATTTCAAGGCCTTTCATCTCAGTTACCATGACATGTTCATTTAGCATTGTGTGGAGAGGAAGGGAGAGAGGGAAGGAGGGGCAGCGGTTAGGCTTGTAGAGGAGAATACACAATTCCAATGGAATCCACTGTAATTTAGGGGCAATTAGCGTCTGCACATTCTCTATCCATGAGGCTCCATTAATCCAGTTAATCCTTATCTTCCAATCAAAACAAACATCCTTGAGTGTGCTTAGGATCCTTTTAACACGTCCTGCCCACCTGGATGCTGTCCTCTGCCTTGTAATCCAGAGCTTTTAGGAGCCACTTCAGCTCCTGGGAAGGGGGAACGACTCACCGTCTTGGCTGGGTCCTGCCAGCTCCTTGGAAATAAGCCCTCTCTGGGGCTGCACCCTCGCCTGAAGCATACGTACTCTGGCTAGACCTGGCCTCTCCCTGTCATTACGCAAGTCGTTCTTGGTACTCCCTTGCTATTCTGGGCAGTCTTCCCTGACAACTCCTTGACTTCCCCTTGCCTAAGTAATGCAAGAGCTTGGATAATACTAATGCCTTGCATTGCTAAGGCTTTCTGCTGTTTCTGGAGGCCTTTCTTATTTGTTTCACGTGATCCTCCAAACTTCTGTAATATCATTACCCCTCTCCACTTTCCCACCCACTTTGACCCCCTGCAATTTACAGATGGGGGTCATTGAGTCTTCCAGGGGTTACATGACCTACCAAATTCCCACAGCTAGTAACTGGGTGACAAGGTAGGTTCAAACTCAGGCCTCCTGATTCTCAGGCAAAGACCTTCCTGCTATAGAACACTGTCTCTTTCTGATTACGCACCTAAATCCATAACACTAATGAATAATGCATTGGTTCTTTCACTGTGTTTATGTCTTTGGGATGCCTTTGTATCTGTGAAAATCAGTGTGTCTTCATTTAAAAGCCGTTATGGAGAAGAAATCATATCTGTGTAACTCAAGGCTCAAATAATAATATAAAGTGTTTTTACCTATTCAAAATATTTTTTCTCTTATTTTGTCTACAAAACAATCCAACAAGTAAGATAAGCAGTATTATACCTATTCTAATGGTAAGGAAACTAAAAGTTGGCCAATAAAAGCTACTTCTTGGCTCAGAAGTAGAAAGTGGTATCATTGGGAATAACATACAGATTTCTAACTTCTGGTGTTATATTTACTTACTAGATTCACAGTTTTAAAATTGTGTTCTGAGAACTGTAGGGTTCTTATACGCTGCCTCAGGAACTCCTGGGGGAGCCACCGAAAGGTGGGACTGGCAGTGCTCTGGGCATCCCACCTTGGGTTTAATTAGAATGTTCTTTCCCTTACGGAGCAACTTGGAAGCCGCTGGTAGGTTTTCATTTCCTGTATGGAGTACCCAGCATAGTAGTAGTACTAGTCAGGTATAGATAGTGGCTTCAGGATAGTACTGTTGCAGGTGGCCCTGATCAGCCTTGAGGTTCTTGCAAACACTTCTGACTTCCCGACTTGCTGTCAGTGTAGGAGGTGAAAACTGCACCCTGTCCTCAGAGAGGGTAAGCTACCCCACAGCCTTTTCATATTCCTGTTCATGAGTTCAACAAATATTTGTTAAGCAATTACCATATACTAAGTTCTGTGCTAGGGTTTGGAACTAGAATGGTAGAAAACTAGTATGAAGGTGACTGACACCCTGTTGTCATGCAAATTCACACCAATAAATAATTCTGGATCATAATAAGGACTGGGAAGGAAAGATCTGCCTGCAGTATGAAAGAGTAAGGGCAGGGGAGGGGATCTCATCCACTAGGAGGTCAGAGAATTCCCCCCCATGGAGATACACTGAAGCAAGGCTTTCTTGGCAGGGTAGAGAGGGACAGGGAGAGCATTCTTGTTGCATGAAACAACATATTGTCTAGATATGAAGCAACAAGAATGTGGCCCGTTTGAGGGCTATCAAGGGCATGAGCTGGCTCTGGCCAGAGTACCAGGAGATGGGACACGGGCCAGGCGGCACGGGGCTTAGAATTTATACAAAGCAAAATGGACAGCTATTGCAGAGATTTAAGTAAGGAGTGTTATGATGGATTGGCATGTTTCCAAAGATGATTTTGGCTATTGTCTGCATGAAAAAGAAAAAAAAAGAGGTTTTGGTTAAGAGTATAAAGTGAAAAAAGAGTCTTTGAGGAGTCTCATTAAGGTGGTTTTGTATATACATGACCTAACTGGCCCAATTCATTTCTAATACTAGAAGTAATACTGAATGCTCTTGAGGGTGGAGCAAGTTATCAGAAATGAAATCCGTGGTCACACAGTGAGAGATGCCCTTGGAGATTTTATAATTTAATGTGGAAGAGAGAGAGCAGGCAACATGGACAAGAACAAGAGTGGTAAAAATTAGAAAGTTCTACTTTAAATTTGGATAACAAGGTCCCAGTCCTGCACTACCACATCTTATCTGTAATGTCAGACAGCCTATTTAACCAAGCCCTTAGGCCTCATTTTCCCCAGTTGTGATGAGGGGCTAATAACCCAACCACAGCAAGTTATCAGGCAACCCAATTATATAATGTAAGTCAAGTGTTTTGTAAATGGTAAGACATTCTTAAAATACAGGATGCCATTATCATTAACCATGTCAGTATATACACAGTAATTATAATTATAGTTCTGAGTAAATATGGAATAACATTTTTTATCTCCAATTGCATCCCCAAAGTAAGTTACTAGACACCAGGGAATTTGTGTTCTTAGATGGGTTCAGAGTTTCACCATATTCCACCATAAATCTACCTTTATATTTTCAAATGAGAAAAGTTGTACAATTACTTGGTAATTTCATGTTTTAGAATTATATTTACTCAGAATTATGACTACAGCCATATTTGCCTCATACTATATTTCCCAAACCCTAGCCATTTATGTTTTAAAGTCATACTTTTAAACCATAAATGTGTAAATATTAACTATTTTATTTAAACTGAATTTATAGATATTCCCTTCCACCTTTAGCTTTAATGAATTTAAACCTCAAGAATACCACTTGTGAATATTCTTTCCTAATTCACATTAAAATAGGTGGAAGGCTATCAACATACAAATAATCTGACCTATCAGGCTCTCATATAGCATCAGCAGTAAACACTACACTTGGGAAATGATAGCTTATACCATTCATATTTCAGCAACTTTTTTCAACATCAAAATTAATAGGGCCTTTCGCTAGCCAAGGGGTTCCTAACATTAGAATCACCTGGAGAGTTTTTAAAACTCTTGATGCCCAGCTGGACTCCAGATCAATTAAACAAAAATCTCCAGGTGGGACCCTCAGTATTGTGCCAAGTTCCCTGGGAGGATTCTCATTTGGACCCAGGTTGAGAACTGCCCTAGATTCTTGGGTGCCTTCCAGGACTGCCTGGGCCTTCTAGGACTG
Source organism: Proteles cristata cristata (assembly GCA_017311185.1). Lineage (NCBI taxonomy): Eukaryota > Metazoa > Chordata > Mammalia > Carnivora > Hyaenidae > Proteles > Proteles cristata. The sequence continues at coordinate 374,901 of JAESUZ010004746.1, forward strand.
GCCAGATATTGAGGACAGACTATATGGGAAAATCTGGCAGCAATGTGGAGTCAATCACTGTTTTTGTCTCATTCAGAAGGGACTAGCCATCTGGATAAAAACTAGCAATGCTACTACTAAAGGGCAATATTAATTGAAAGCTAAGTTTACATCAGTTACTCCTCCAAGTAGTTTATGAGAATTACTTCATTAGTATTTATAGGAATGCTGCAAAGGGAACACTTAATAATCTGTTTCTGAGATGAGGCAACTGAAGCCCAGAGAGGTGTAGGGACTTGGCCAACGTCACATAGTAGTAGCGATAGAGCTGGAAAGGAGGATACTTGAAAGCAACCCCAAGTCTCCATCCTTTCTTTTGGCTTCCTACTTAAAACAGATATCTTCGAGCCTAGAATCCTGTTATATGGACCAGAATCTCCTATCTCTGTGCCTTTTTAAAAAAAGTTGTTTCTTTATTTTGAGAGACAGAGAGAATGCAAGCAGGGGAAGGGCACAGGGAAAGGGGGAAAGAGGATCTGAGGCAGGCTCTGTGCTGAGAGCAGAGAGCCTGATGTGGGGGTCCAACTCATGAACCATGGGATCATGACCTGAGCTGAAGTCTGACACTTAACTGACTGAGCCACCCAGGTGCCCCTCTATGCCTTTTTATTCGACTTCTTTCCCTGTCCCTAATTTTGCAGATAGTACATTGTATCAGTGTGCACAGAAAGGCTTGTAGAGGCTGTAGTATTTCCCAGGTCCTATAATGAACTCCACGTGTGATCTTTGGAGGGTCCCCTAACTTCTCTTGGATGTGCTTTTTCTCATTTGAGTTGCAATAATAAACTCTCTGCCTCGCACCCATTAATGTTGGAAGAGGAGGCATCCGAAGTATTGGGTCCCCACTGCTCCTCGCCCTGGGGAAAGCTCCAAGGGGAGGGAAGGATGGTTTCCAGCAGCCCAGAAGTCACTTTTCTCCTTTGTAGGATCCAGTTACATCCAACAGACTTCAGTCTGAATAAACAAAACTAGATTAACACACCTAGGGAATCTTTGAGTCCAGTCTCAGTTTTTAGCATCCAGCTACAGGGAGGTGAGAAGAGACTGTTGTTTTCTAAAAGGGAGATGAAGAAACAACCCTCCAATTATGCAGCAGATTCTGCCTCACAGTTGAATAAAGGGCATGAAATCGGATGTTTTTCAAGCTCAAAATAAAGCAGTGGAAAATCCACCTCCCTTCTCCTTCTATAAAGAACATCTAACGCATTGCGTTTAATTTCTGAATAGGGCAATGTTCTTTTTAAGGGAAATGTTAAGCAGGGATTAAAGACACGATGGGCTGTGTAACTCTATCCTCGGCCCTTTCATTGTTAATAGTATTTTTTTTGGCGGCGTCTGTGCAGAGATGTGGGAAAAACCAAAGTCTTATGTAAATGAGAAGTGACACACCGATAAACCAAGCGCCAGACCTGAGGTCTTAATTACACAGGAGTCTAGATGTCAGTGTGAATGCAGCGTATTGACGTTCAGAGATTTCATTCAGTATTAAGTTGGACGACCTTCTTCCGGGAGAAGAAAGCAAAGCACAGGTTTCTCATTACTCATGGCCACGTTCGCAAACGGCAAAGGGCTACTTTTATGCCTGGGCGCTTCTCTGGATAGAATACGTCCTTGAACTCTGACACCCCCGCCCGCTTGCCGTTGCACAAGCAGAGCAAGGTGTTTGCAGGTGTTTTTCCAGCTGTGGAGTACACTGCAGCTAATTGAAAATGGTTCTTAAAAGCAAAGGTCTCTAATGGCATTTCCCCCCTCTCCCCCTTGACACAGCCTACCCTCCCCATTTGGCATCATTTGTGGCATCTGACACACTGTCAGAGGCATGATTTCAACAGCTAATACTCCTGTGAGGTATATGAAAGCATTAGTAGCCACTTTTTAGGGGTGGGAAGCCTGCAAGGTCAATAATTAACAAGCATTTGTGTTGCCGAACAGGACACTTGGGGGACATAGCTCACACAAGGCATTGCTGGTGGACTGGAGTCCAGGGAGGTTTACACCTCCTGGCCCAGGGCTCTTTTCATTAGCTTGACACTGTGGCCATTATCCTAAGGGGTACAGGCTGTGTTTTTAAAAGGGGCTTGGGCAGAACCTAACAGTTCTCAGTGGGTGTTAGGGTCTTTGCCTTGGAACAGAAAAATAATACATCCTTTCCTTCCACCCGTACTAATTAAAGTGTCAGGATGGAGCCCCAACACTGATTTGACACATGACATGACGTCCTTGTAATCTCACGTGTCTTAGGCTAACATCAAAGCCCCGTCAAGGAAAATGGAGCGGGATACTTAGTGCGTGCCCGTTGTAGTCTGACATATAACTCCATCCAGCTTCATTCACAGGCCCTCGCTCACCAGGAGATTAACCCGTCAGGCCGCCGAGTGAGAAGGGACAGAGCAGACCCTGACAGGAGGCTGCAATGCAGGGAAAATCAAAACAAATCCACCTGCTCAGGGAAGACTTTCCAGACACCTCGTCCCCCTGCGGACATCTGTGGCAAGTGTCATTGCAACCACTGGTGTGGCACTGGGTCATTTATGACTGCCTCATGACATTGTTTTTCACTGTTGTCTTTGCACTGATGTTTGACGACTTTGTGTGATGGTCTCTTCTACTGCACAAATAAACCATGGCACCTGGAAGGCAGGGAGCAGAGTGAACACATGTCTATTCTAGCAAACTCTTCTGGTGACTCCACGAAGGGCTGGCTGATTTTGTTTTTGTTTTAGTTTTCAATCTGGCATGCGCCAATACTTTCTGGAGACTACAATCAAAATGAAGGATCACAAGGACGAACATGGGTATGGACGTCTTAGTGTCAAAGTATGATGTGTCTAAATGTTTATGCTCAATTTCTGTACTTCTCTGTCTCAGACCAGTAACATGCAGTTCGTCAACTGGCACCAATCTGCATACCATGCTTTGAGTAGCACCACGGCAGAACACCGGGGTGCCTGGAACAATGTGGCACCTAAGATATCTCCTCAATATGTACCTGTTGATTGAAGAGATATGTGCTGTATATATAACATATATGTATGCATTATCTCTATATATGATATGTTCACATCAAACATAGCTGTAGGCTTATACATTCAATTAAATTATGCTTTACACCATACATGTAATTAGAAGATAGGGTTATAAAATGGACACCTATACCTAGGAGGAATGGTGCATATTAGCTAGCAAGTTAGCACTAAGACCCACTCAATGAAAAGGCACACATGGAAAGAGAATAATGACTGAGCTATGCCTACCCAGTACTGTGTGCCATGCTTGAATTCTCACAAGTTCTGGGTAGATCATCCTCATATTTTACCCAAGAGGCAGTGATACTCCCTGAAGGTAAGTGATTCACCTGAGGTTACACAGCTATTTAGGGGTGAAGATGGGATTCATATGCAGCTTGGACCCCACACAGCCCATGTTCCTTCTGCTGTACCACATGAATTCGGTGATGTCATGGGTAGCTATGTCTTAGTCACATCACAGAGGGCACTAAGAGGATGGGTGTGTTCCTACGACGACTTCTAAGCAAAAATGGCTGTAAAAAAATCACCAGTGGGCTGGTCGAGGTAGGTTTCCAGGGAGAGCAAGTCTACTAATAAGCTTCTAGGAAGTTTGTTCTTTAAGAGAAAGGCAGAGAGAAGAGACGGCCCCTTTTGCTGGACTGAAGCATCAGGACATGATGGCTGGGATGTCCTATAGCCATCTAAGACCCAATTGGAGGATGGTGTCAACACACTGAGGAAGGCAGAGCACCAAGAGGGCCACGGAGAAGCAGAGCAGGGGCCCTATCATCCTGCCCCTGGGGTATCTCCCACCTACAGACTTCTATCATGTGAACTACAGATATCCTCTGCAAACCAAAAGTAGAGCATTCCTAAGAAACCTTTTGTAAATCGGAGTGGAACACAGCAAGGAAGCGGTCACCATTTTGTAAAAGCAAAACTCCTCTTTGAATTTCATTTTCTTAGCAAAAACAAGTATGAACGCAGGTCTTTCGTTAAAGGGATGTGGTGTAAAGTTCTTCTAGAGCACAGGGAAACCTGTGCACATTCCCTTACTAAAACTAATTTGAATGGAGGTTGCTCTGTTACTTGCAGCCAGAGACACCTGCCTGATACAACCTCCTCACATGATAATATCACTGAGCTACACTGCTCCTTTTAATTCAAGCCAATGTCTGATTCATAATGTCAAACCAAAATGTGAAGGAAACTATCATCTAGTTTATGGAGGCAACACACATTTTTCAAATCACCCTTTGAAATGAAATTTAGATGCCTTGAAGGGACCATAAGAGTTTAACTTAGAAATAAAGAAAAAAAAAGAAAGAAAAAAGAAATAAAAGAAAACCCACAGTATGTAATGTAATTCCTACTGACTACATGCAGGGTTTAGTCCAACTTTCAGGATACAGTACCTCAAGGCATGTGCAATCACAGCCCGTCAGCTCTGTTTAGGAATTCCCCTGCTCCTTCTTGAGTGTTTACACAACTTTAATACTTTTCTATATTGGCTCAGTAAAGCATTTTTCTATTGAGATGGCATTGTTCATCTGTATTTATCCCACAGTGAGAAGCCTGAGCTATCTTAACAGTCCATTTTGGTAACTGTAAAGCTGATAAATTGTGTATAAACAGCTCAAATATTTTTCAGAAAATAAAACTGGAAAGAAGAGGATTTTGCTTCAACCATTGAAGACAGTCTTGCATATTTAGAGATTAAGGCTGAGGTGTGGGTTTCTTCTTTCAGCTAAACCCTCATCCCCCCTGCCCTTGACAACTTAATTTCCTGTCCTCTTTGGGAGACAGACGGATGAATATTTAGTGTAGAACATGACTGTGATTAAGCTTCCAAATGTATCTTCATCTGGATTCCAGCTGGTGTGGCATCTCAATTACTCCTCTATCCCCCTATGGAACCGTCTTATTGATGTAGTAAGCTTTGCATGATGGCACTGGATTAAAAATCTCCCAGGACTCTCCAAAACTTCTGACCTCAATCAATTATCCCTTAATAAAGGGGGGAGGGGGAGAGGTCTTGTGCATACATTATGACCTGAAGAATCCCACCAATAGGCATCCTACCATTGCTGCTTAGCTACTAACCTCAGAGGATGGAAATCTTTCTTATAGCTGGCTCCCTTCTCCTACTCCCCACCTCTGCAAAGGATGGTGCATTAATGTGAGGCTCAAAAACTGATGGAGGTGGTGATTAACAGATGTACTGTCAATACAACATGAAAAAGGGTGTAAAACCTTCAGCTGCCCACAGTTTCTTTACTGGACCAATATTCCATCTTTGTCACTCTTCCCATGATTCTTGGTACCATTATGCCCAAACTAAATTACTGAAGTACTGCATCATTCTCTGAATCAATTATAAATATCTTGGCTATGCACATATTATTTTTCAGTATCATTTCTTTTGAGAAGAAACCCCAACTAATTTACATGGCACTTATATTCATTTACTTGTTTATTCATTCATTCAACATTTACTGAGCTGAGTGTAGGCTGTGTGCTCAGCACTGGGCATGATCTTCAAACAAGACAGACATAGAACAAATTCCTTGTTCTTAGGGAACATAGTATAGTGGGGGTGACAGACATGCACATGGGTAATAACAACTGAGTGTGAACAATGCCAGAAGGAACAAAGTACCAGAAAATGTGTGGATACACAGGAGTGGCATCTACCTCGGACTCAGAAGGATATGCAGGGAAGGCGTGTTTTTTTTTTTTTTTCTTATCCATTACACTTGCAGTGGTCTCAGCACTTAGATCAAGTCTTCTAAACCATAGAACTATGATGGGCCTGCCCTCCCTCTCTTCCTATATTCCTTCCTTCCTATAAAAGTAAATGTCAGGCATGCTTCACTTCTTGAGCTTACAAGCTAGTGAAATAGACATATTTATAAAATGTTGGGAAAGAAGGTGGTAAAAAGATACTTTCTATTTTTCATGCCATGAATATATATTACTTGATGAATGGCTATGGATGATTAAATGCTATACCCAATATTGCAGACAGTATGGTTGCTACAGGACTTCAGAGAATGGGGGCAATCTGTGTGGAGTTGAGTATTTGGAAGATACTTCTGAAAATGAGGAGGCAGAGTTTGCTCTCTTAGATAGGCTAACAATAAAGTAAGTGCTTTCTACTTCTATTAGACAAGACCCTCATTTCCAGCAACCAGACTTATGAGGACATAACCTCTTAGGAACCCAAGTGGGTTCGTAGAGAGTCTTAGAATCCTTCCTGGGATGAAAAGGAAAAAAATTAGCAATGGATCTCATCCCTTATTCAAATCTTGCAGTTCTAAGGAAGGCACTTTTCTCCAAGAAGGAAGCTTGCCTCTCCCACTTGCTTTTTGACTTAACGGCTGTGTGTACATTGCTGGCATGTGACATATGCAAGAAAAATGAAAGACAGAGGAAGAATATTTGGTAGCAAAATGAGATAGGACAGTTTATAGGGCCTACTGGAGAATTTTCAAACTCTCCAGAATCATTCTTCCAGTGACCCAGGAGAAAACAGAGCCCCTCAAATACCTCCATATGGAGATGCTTAAAACAAATCACACTACATACTAAAGAAAAAATCCTCAGAAACAAGGAGAGGCTGGGACGGTAGCCTGAAGCACTATGAACTCTTGAAAAATAAATTCAGTCCTCAAAGTCAGCACCAGTAAAGACTGTTCTACATAACAAAAGGTTCTCAGTCACATTATTAAAACACTGCTTTGGAGTGACCAATTAATTTAAAAGGCACCACTCTCTGCGTTAAAAGTTATCAAAGGCAGATGTGCTAAAAGGGTCCTCTCTATCAAATCCGGTGCCCATCTGCTCTCCCAGCATTATAATTGAGATCCTTATTATGGTTTGAGCACTTTGCTTTCCTTTAAACCAAAACATCTTTGTGAGATTTCCCTTAAAAGCCCAATGGAGAACAAGATTAGTGAAATTGGTCTTTTTCTCCCAGGACCCAGTACCTCCTTCAATCCATAGACCCTGGGTTCTCACACTCCGTCTAATCACATCAAGGGTGGGGAAGGGTGTTTGTCTGCCACACCAGCATTTGCCAACACAAGAATCATACGGTGATATTTTTCAATCAGAGGCAGGAGATGGGGCCTTAAGATTCTGAACAGGTATGTCCTATTTAAAAAAATCCTAATAGAATGCATATAAACCTGATAAAACCTAAAGTGATTCATCCATTAACAAAGGAGGACTCACCATGGGGTTCCTTAAAAATCAGTTTCCCAATCTAGTTAATATGTTTCATTGTCCACACAACAAAAATAAAAAACTATTTACTTGTACCATTTCTGGAACACACCTATTATTTAAATGTACTACTGCTACTAATGGCTTCCTTTTAGTCAATGCCTGATACTCATGTGACTGTGTCTGGGCTGACACTTTACATAATCTCATTTACTTCTCAAAACAGCCCGGTAACCTATATATCAGAATCTCATTTTATACTAAAGAAAAGTGGCATGCCCAAGGTCATACAGCCAGAGCAGACCTGGGATTGAAAGCAAAGCCTGTTTTTTACTTTGTCTTTCACTATTCTGATAGGAATCAGACTGAACTAAAACCTCATTATATGGATGGTTGAGACACATGACTATTTAAATATACTAGAAAAGTTTGAGTTATAAAATATGCACAGATTACCTACAAGTATACACAATGAGTTGGTGATTTCACTGGTTGCTGGAGATCCTTCAGGGTGGACTTACTTTAATGATAAGAGCAATTTATAAGTCATAAGCCCAACACAGAGAGGTAATAGGAACACACAACTAAAACACATGAAAATACTCTGTTCCCTGAAGTTGGTTTTGTATAGCTTGATAATAAGCATATTAAAATCTCTTTTGAAGACGCTTTACACTAGCTACATTTGAGCTGGTGTTATGTTCAAACACAGATTCTTGAATAGTAAGCCTTGACGTGATTATGCTTAGCTTTTAATTTCTTCCAAACCAAAGTTGTATATTTCCTTAACCCTTTGGTTTAGAAATAAAGAGAAGCATGTGAAAACAATGAGTTCCTTCTCTCTCCATTTGCCCAGGGAGGGGAAGGTGGCTGATTTAATGGGGAGTAGCTATCTCAGTTTATCAAATTCAGGTCTTAAAATTAGCAAGGAACAGGAATAAAAGGGAGCTTGGTCTTTAGAATGCATGTGTATTGGGGGCTCAAGATTGGAATTATGCAGATTCTGGTCAAGTTAACATTATGAATGATGTGACTATGAGAGATAAAAAACATTAAAAATTGTCCATCATTTTTCTTTTTGTTCTAGGAAAAATTCTGGATCTTTGATAGGATAGCTATGGGTAAAGAGAAGTAGAAAAAGCTTAGACTGACCAAATTAAGATGAAGAAGAAAAGACATCACTTCATATCCAGTAGGCAATAGGGTGGCTACACTTAAAGAAAAAAAAGAACAATAATAAATGTTGCGAAGGATGTGGAGACAGTGGTACTCTCATACACTGTTGGTATGAATATGAATGACAAGCCACTGTAGAAGACAGTTTTGAAGTTCCTGAAAAAGTTAAACACAGAATTAACATACATGGCCTAGTAACTCCTGAGTACATACCCACGACAGTTAAAAACATATATCCACACAAACACTTACATGTGAATGTTCATTAGCAGCAGTATCATATAGCCAAAAGGTAGAAACAATGCAAATGCCCATTAGCTGATGGCTGGATAAACAAAACACAGTCTATACAAATAATGGAATGTTACCCAGCCATAAAAAAGGAATGCAGTACTGTTACATGCTTCCAGCATGAATGAATCTTGGCAGTATGACGCTAGGCAAAAGAAGTTAGACATAAAAGGGTACCCAGTGCGTGATTCTATTTATGTGGAATGCTCAGAAAAGACAAATCTATAGGGACAAAAAGTAGATTAGTGGTTGCCAGGGCTGCTGGGAGGGAGAGGGACTGCTAATGTGTAGCAGGTTGCTTTTAGGAGAGATGGAAATGCTGTGGGATTAGATAGTGGTCATGGTTGTACAATATAGTAAATATACTAAAACTTGAAGTATATATTTTAAGATGGTGAATAGTATGTTCTTTGAATTGTATTTCAAGGGGGAAAAAAGGGCAGAGATTTTCTGGAACGAGAAGGGCCCCCAACAGTGGTGCTTTACCGTCTTTCAATTCAATAGGGCTGAAGAACCAGCTCTGTGTTCTGGACCCAGAAAAGGAGACTAGTTACTGCTGCATTTTTGGAGTATCACAATAGCACTAAGCATAGGCTTCCTTAGCTCTGTATTATGTTTATCTTCTCCAGAGAACTAGCCCCTGTCCATCACAGCATGGGGAGGACCTCTCCATGGTTCAGAGCTGCTCTCGGGCAAGGCATCTGCAGAGACGCTGGGTCATGCTAATAAGGCCTTGGTGGCGGCACTGGTTTACAGTGTCCTCCACATGAGGGGTCTGAAGCAGCTGCAGCTGCATGCGATGGTCAGGTTCTCCCTGAGGAAGAGTCCCTGAGGGCAGTGCATTTTATTTCCAAGAATTTCAAGTATTCAGCAGCAGTGGGTGATGGTAAAAAACATGTTAAGGTGCCAGATTTAGGTTTCAGACTATTTCTGACAGCAGCAAAAGATGAGAATGCATTCCTATGTGCCTCGTCATGCTACGCAGACCTAAATTTGAAATAGGGTCAGGGGTGAGGCAGTATCTGGAGAAGGTGACTCCTGTAGGCTGGACCCAGTGGGGCTGCAGGATTGCTGAAGACCTGAAATGTGGAGGCTGGGCACAGCGACACTTGCTTCTTCCTCACTCTCTTACCCCTAGGAAAGGCCTCTCGACTGCTGCCTGACAGGCAGCAAAAGAGAACTTCCATTAATATCACTTCTAAGACTTTCTCCAAATATGGTCTATGTAGAATAAAATGGGCTGAGATGAAGTAATCTACTTCCTAGAAGAACTGATTTTCCTAGACCTGGGCACACCTCTCCATACCTTCAAGAACACTGAGTAGCACACAGTAGTTATTCAATGAGTATTCACTGAATGGAGTGAATGAATGAATGAATGAAGTGTATTCATTAAGCATTTACTATGTGCTAGGTACTTTACTAAGTTTTAAATTCATTATCACATTATAAAGGCACAGAGGTATTAAGTGATTTGCCTGAAGTAATACGACTTGTAAATAGTAGAGAATTCAGGATCCAGACAACAGCAAGCCAGGTCTTAACTTCCTATAGGAAGCGTTTTCTGTTTCACCATGGCAAGGGGACCATAGTCTATGCTCCCACAGCAGCCTGCAATTACCCCCACCTTAGCATCTACATACTTAAGGTATGTAAATTTATGCTCACTTTTCTATCATCTCCCCCACTATACTATGAGTTTCTAGATGCAGGGATTGACTGTGTTTGTTCATGGCTGTATCCCGAGGGACACCCAAGTACAATACTTAGTATGTCACTCAATATAGACATATTGAATTAACGAATGAACATAACTTCAGAGGGAGCTGTATAGCCTGAATAGAGAATGCAGAGTATTCTGGATTCTCCCACTATCCAGAAGGCAAAGAAGCAAAAGGCAGTATGTGGAGGGAGATCCCTTCCCCCACTAAGGTGTCCTGTTTGTATGCTTAGCTACAGGTAAAGGTATTGCCTAGAGGGACTGTAACTAGCCAGGGATCTCACAGCAAATTAGGGGGCACCAGGGTCTGGCAGTGGAACATCTGTACAGCACATTGTAAGCACCAGATGAAAGGCATGCATAGAAAAGCAAAGATCACAGCACCGTTTTTTGCAGAAATGAAACATTCCTAAATTAATACAAGAAGGGAGGTGAGGCTCCCAGAATCCAATACACTGCTGAAGATACTGGTTCCCTTTGACACTGCTTTAAAGTAACTAGGTAAGTAGGTAAAATAAGGCACAAGAGAGAGAAATAAGTCTCTTTTGTATATTTGAAACTTCTCCAGACCCACAATCTCCCAAGTATATTCTGGGCAGAGCAGGGCTGAGAAGTGGACTGCACATTGAAGAAAGCCATGAGAGGGCTGGGAATCACTTTCTTCTCCCTCTTTACCAAAAATCCATTCTTGTGAGCACCATAATCTATCCAGAGGAACACAACAGTGCCCCCCAGCCTCTCGGGAAGGGAGGCTCATTCTTATCTCTCCATCTCTCTCCATCACTAAACCCTGTTCTTGCAAGTATTATGAGCCCCATGTGTGTAAAATTAAAAACAAAAGTGATTTCTTCTTAGAGATAATTCGCTTGCCCCCCTCATCTTCTCCATCCTTCCTCAACCCTCTGGCCCCCTCTCCAGGCCCAAACCCCTACTTAGCAGCTGGGTGCCTGTCCCTGACTGCCAAAAACACCATTTGCTTTCTATATTCTAGGCTTTGCCACAGGGGGCCTACCCCAGCCACAGTCAAGACACACTAATGCTGACATTATTTTTACTGGCAACTTCACTTCTTGAAGGAGGATTCAAGTTCTATATGTAGACTGCAAAAAAACAAAAACAAAAACAAAACACAATGCATAGCTAAACAACAACAACAACAAACCCAACAAAAAAGCAAAAACCAAAAAAAACCCTTCTCTACCTGGATGTCCTGCAGGCATCTCCAACTCAACATGTTGAAAACTGCACTCATGATGACTCCCTGGTCACCACCTCAAGCCACTTATTCATCCTCATACCAGCTGATAATTCTCCCCCCACCTACTGCTTTAGCTGAAGCCCTCAGATTCATTTTCTCCCGTACCCCCTCCCCCTTTTCAAATATGTTTCTAAGCCCAATGGATTTTACAACTGGAATGTCTTTTGAATCCAACCCTTTACCTCATCTTGGTATTTTCTGTCCTAACACTACTGGCAACCATCTTTACTGGGGTCTCTGCCTCTAGCATCCTCCAAAGGTGTCCACAGTATGGCTCTGAATTACCTTTACATTAGTCTTAGGACCATCATCTTCCATGATAGCTCCTTCAATCCATTTGGTCTAATCATGTTCCCCTGGATTTGCTGTTTCTCCCTGAATATGTTGTTTTCCTGTTTCCCGGCCTTCCCATACAATGCTGTCTTCTTCTTTGTGGGGATACTTACTATCCCCCCCCACCCCCATTCTGTGGCTGCTATTTCTCCTGTGCATAGCAAATGTTCTACGAAGGCCCTCAGCCCACTCTGCCACAAGCATGCACTGTATTGTCACATACTTTTCTAGGTGACCAGTGACTTGAGAGATGGGCAGGTTACAGTCAGCTTAGCACAATGTCTAGTAAGTGGCTGTGTAAGGAACAAAGGAAAGAAGGAAACAAAATGGAATGAAATGTCAAATTCACTGCTCTCAAGATCTGCATATTGCCTCTAAAATTCATTTTGTTTGTTTCAATGCCCTGCCTGAATGTTTCAATGAACATTCAACGTTCATTCAATGTGAATGAAACTCAAGCCAGAAAGGAGAAGCTGAGAGGACTCAAAACACAGACTTTGCAGCAGACAAGGTTTGAATATTCACACTGTGTTCATGGTGGTCTCTCAGCTCCCTTAACCTCTCAAAGTCTTAGTTTCTTTATTCTTAACCAGAGTCATCAGCTGGGTTATGGAGTTGCCTTAACCTTTGACCAACGTGATACGGTATAAACATTCCTATAACAGAACCAGCCACTTGGTAAGCATTCAATGAATGACAAGTTTTATTATTATTCCTTATTAATGTCCTTAGTGATCTTTCACTGAATACAGCTCTTCAAGCTATAAAATACTCTCTGCCTTAGTGAAGCTGGTAGTCCAGTGGGGGTGACAGACGAGGTGATACAATGAAAAGGAGAAGGATTTTCTTAACCAGATTTATCAGAATTCAAACATCACAGATATTGTTGTTTGAAGCAAGAGTTATTTAGCTTTCCTACAGACTTCCTCCAGTGTTGCTGCCAAGGACTCAAAATTGTTTGTACTTTTGAGTCTTTGAGTACAAAAAGCAAAGTCAGATCCAGGTTCTGAGTTCCAGATCTGAATAACAGTAATGCACGTTAAATGCCATAGTATTTTTGCTTCAGATAGTAATAGCCACATTCAGTTGTTATAGTGACTGCCTCTACCTCATCTCTGCAGGTGGCATGGGATTTCTCTGGAAGGAATCACAATCTGGTAAGGGAAACCCAGCTCCCTTGCCCCACTGGTTCATCTGCTCAGAAAAATCCTCCACTTAATTAAGATACTTTTCTTAAAATGTGGAGTTCCAGATTAGACTGAACAAAGAACAGGCCAGAGATGGGGCCCTTGGGAGTCAATGGACATCATGACCAGCATAGTGCTGGATGACTATCCAGCTTCAACTTCAATGGATGACTGAAAACCCAGCTTCAACAGAGACAACAGTCAGGCAGGTGTCTCCTGAAGCCAACCACTTGTCAGGGGCCACTGAGGGTGGCTATGACAGGTGAAGTCATTTTACATGTTTGTCAACATCTGCATCACAGAAGCTTTCTCAAATTATAGGCAAGTATTTGGAGTTGGGAAAAAATATATTGGCCCCAATATGCAAAAAAGTATGAAATCAAATATAAGAAGCAAAATTATATACAAAGTGCTTTAAATGGAAGCATCAGAAGTACTTACTTCCCTCCAGGAAGTCTGGTGTAGGGTTCTGGACTCCCTGCAGGAAGCTAGGAAGTTTCTCACTGTCTGGAGATTTATTGTAGTGGTAAGAGGAAGTGACATTAAGACATAGAAACTGGCATTTGGGGTTGAGAAATGATAGCCAACACACTTGAATCTGTTAGACACAACTAACATTCAGAAATGGGTGGAAGAGAAACAAAAGTAAAGTGTCCTGCAGCTCCCAGGGTAGGTTTGTGGTATTGTTTTTACTTGTTATGGTTGGTTCCATTTTGGTCAAGAAATACTGCTGCCAATTGTTTCATCTGCACCAGGGAGATGGCAGTCTGCAAAGTCAGACTTAGACACTGGTTCCCCAGCATAGTTGAGCCATTTTTTCTTTCTTGGCTGTCTCCTTCCTCTCTATTTCTCCTCTGAGTAAATGACATGGCTCCAGAATGACAGAAAAAGAGAAGGAATGTGTCAGGTGACTACTTTCTCCAGTCAGTAGAGTGAAATTAACACAACAGCTGACCCACGTTTGCAGGACCATGATGCTTGCTGTCAAGGGCTCTTGTGCCATTCTTCTCGCTTATTGCCCAAGCCAACTGAAGGAGGGGCACTCAACAGTTAGGGATGCAGGGCTCGATCTCCTTACATGCAAATCCTCAGTCCACCAACTCTTTCTTCTGAGTAAACACTGAGCGTTGTCAGTTAGCCTATGTTGTTTGTCCAAAACAAAATCTCATCTCATTTTCCTCTAATCTCACCTTATCCAGTCTATCCATCCATCTGTCTGTCCCTCCATCCAATAATCATTCTCTCTGCCCAGCTTTCTGAGCACAAAGTTGGCCCACGTTTCTTTGAAATTATTGGGTCTGTGCCCAGAGAATTCATTCATTCAACAAATTTCCATTCAGTATCTATGACATTCCAAGCACTGTGCTAGGCTATTGGAATGTAGTGATCAGCCAGACCAACACTGTGTCTGCCATACTGAAATTTATAGTCAAATAAAATGGCAATCAATGTGAGGATTTGCCTAACCACTGCCCCTTTTGAACTGGATACTCTGAAGCCTATAATAGCACTTTTTTTTGGTAACCATATAATACTGTTCACATTGAGCTTGCTGCCAACTATAACACTTAGATTTCCTTTTTGACAAGAAGGAATACACATGGAGAGAAGGGGATGCCACAGGTATCATGGCCAGATCACACCCACCTCTTCTAGAAGCTTCATGTACCTGGCACATAATAGGCAGAAGTATGTGTTGAATGAATTTGTTGGCTTTACTTGTTTTCTTTCATATTTAGGTTCAACATCATTCCAGCCCTCTGCTATCTTTATAGAGCCTGATTTGTTATTTAACATAACCTCTCTGATTTGCTTTTTGTTTTTAATCTGAGAATATCACCAGAAAACCTTCAAGATCTGCATCCAAAAGATGGAAAGCTGAGATATGACTGTACCAGAAAATTCACGTCAACTTCTAAACCTGTCAGAAGTAATCAAGAGTAGATTTTGTGGGTCCTTCAGAACTGGAAAGGGAAAGGAAATCAAAATCCAAGGTATCAATTTAGATTCACAAAAAATAGAAAAGAAAAGGAAAGCCAACAGAATTAACACTAGTTTGATTCAAAAATAAATTGCCATTTTTTGTTTTTTATTTCTAGCTTTTTTTTTTCCCCCTGTACAAGACACTGTGGGACTGTATATAAAAGAGTAAATCAGAGCTGTGGGTGCTGAATCTCAATTCTCTATTTAAGTTTCCTCCTGCCCAGGAGTGACTCCAAGAAGGAAATGAATTCTCAGTGGGGGACCCTGTAGTTGATTAGCTTTTACCTTCCAGAGGAGATGTCAATCATGTTAATTGGAATCAATAGACAGCTGTTCAGGGGCCCAGGATAATTAAGCAAGTCATAAAGGGTAGAATTAGAGTTCCCTTTAAAAATTAAAAGGGATCCCACTGTTTGCTAACATTTTAAGCCACTTTGGCTACCTAAGACCTATTCTGATTTAAACTCACTGATCAAAGAGAGGCCAACTTTTGTGTGGGGGAAGGAAAGCATATGCTTATCCGGTGGGAAAAGAGGCAAATCCAGGCTTCAGAAGTGAACTTCCACCGCATTCCAAGGGGAATCTAAATTTGTTGGGTTTAAGCTGAAGAGCCAGATTGTTCTACAGAACTGGAAAGAGAGAGAGAGAGAGAGAGAGAGAGAGAAAGAGAGAGAGAGAGAGAGTCGTAGAAAGAGAGGAAGCATGCACACTAGCCCTCTGGATTCTTGTCCATTTCAAGTTTGCACACTCTGGTGTCCCCTGACAAACCTACAGAATCCATAGTCTGTGACCCAGGTCTCCCTGGAGAGCAGCACAGGGAAAACTTCACAGGAGCAGAAGGAAAGAAGACATACTGACAGCAAGTTACAATAACCGGACATCCCCATCCCCCTTCAAAAAGATGCTCCCCCTGGCAGAGAACCTCTTCACAGAAATGCATGTGCATTTTTATGCCCCCTTTAAAACTTGAAAGGGAGCTCACATACCACCACTAACCTCCCCCCCTTAGCCCCCCACACACATTTGCTTAAAGACAGAGAGGGCTCCTTCACCCACATGGCAACATGAAAAGAAAATGAAATTCTGTCCCAGGGCTTGTGATTTTTTTTCTTCCTTTTCCTGAGTCAATGAATGCCAGATGTTCTCAACAAAACATCTTCATATCTTCAGGATAGCCTGCAAAAATACTATTTATTATTGCTCAGGGGTCAAGAGGCCACAATAGATTTATAAGAAGGCTGTGGTCACTCTTTGTGTCTCTTATACTTAGGTGATATATGTGGCAAGAGTCACAGACAGCTCTTCTTTCTACATAATTTACTTCTTCAGGGCCAATTAGCTGGGTCAGATTAAGAGCAGAGGTGGTTTCCCAGCCTTAGGCAAGAGAAAGCTTGTCAAGGCCAGCTAAGCCATCCAAGACTTTCCAAATGTCAGAAGAGTAAGAGGGAGGGAAAATGTCCAGAAGAATACAGAGTGTGAAGGCCAGTAAGCCTGTCTGTCAACAATCTGTATAATGTGGTAGGTCACAGACCCTTTGGCCTTGACCCGGTAATGTCTCAGTCCCAATAAGCCATCACTTTTGAGGTCTTCCAAGGTTGAATTGGGTTCTAAGTAGAAGGAAGGCAGATTTCATTCCACACCATCCAAGCTTCCTCTCAGACCACTGCTGAAATACCTCATCATTGCCTCTGTCTGGTGTCTACAAATTCAATCAGCCTTTTCATGGGGATCACCCACCTACCTCTGCCCCACTCTGTTTCAAAGCATAAACGGGTGTTGCACAGAACAACCGCCTCCAGGTACACATGCTAAAAGGCACGGATGCCCATGGGAAAGAGGGTTGTGTTTGGTTTGGACATCAAAGAGGTTTGGCAATAGTCACCGGATGAACCATGTCAGAACAAGACCCTGGATGACTGGGGCCAAAGCAAAAGGTGCTATACCTGTAGAGTCTGCTGTTTCCTGTGCATGTGAATGCTCTTCTCAAGTAAGCTCTGGGATAAGAGTTGGCCTCCCTTCCCTAAGGTTTCCCAACCAAACAAGACACTATTGATTTCAGCCTGGCTCCCGAATGAATGAAGGGTCAATGGATTAGGCTGGGAAAACAGGTTTCTTCCTTTTCCTCCAGAAGGAAAACCCAGGTTATGTCTGTGGCTCTAGTGTTTTAAGAAATCAATTGAATTCAGTAATTTGATTTCCATTTTAGCTTCTAGTCTGAATTTTGAGAAAGGTAACATTCCTTCTTGCTTTCCTCATACAGTTACCTTTTTTTTTTTTTTTTTGGCCATTTCTTCCTCTCTAGGGAAGTCCTTTGGGCTACTAAGATTACATTGGATAATGGGCTAAATATTTGAAGAAGAAAAACAGAGATCTTGTGTTCTACACACTGTATGATGTATTCTATATTTTAATGTATGGCTCCACACTCCGCCTAATCACGTAAACCAAAAAACGTGGGAATCTTTCTAGGTTACCACCTCTCCTTCTAACTTTCATATTCATTTAGCTTCTAAGACTTATTGAATCCATTTCTATTCAACTCCGGAATTTTCCCCTTCTTTCCATTTACTCCCTGTTTTGAGTTAAATTATGTTCCCCCAAAAGATACGCTGAAATCCAAACTTCTGTACTATGGATCAAATATTTGTGCTCTTCTGCAAAAATCATATGTGTTGAAACCTAATGCCCAATGTGATGGTAACAGGAAGTGGGGCTTTTGGGAGGTGTTTAGGCCCTGAGGGTGGAGCCCACATGAATGGGATTAATGCTCTTATAAAAGAGGCTCCCCGGAACTCCCTAGCCCTTTTTCCACCATGAAGGAACAATGAAAAGTTAGCAGTCTGAAATCTGGAGGAGGGCTCTCACCAGACACTGAATATGCCAGTGCTTTGATCTTGGACTTCCCAGCATTTGGAACTGTTAGAAATAAATTTGTTGTTTATAAGCCACCCAGTTTGTGGAATTTTGGTAAAGCAGCCTAAAAGGACTAAGACATCTCAGTTCCTATGAATGTGCCCTTGCTTCAAAATGGAGTCTTTGAGATAGAACTGAGATGAGGTCATTAGTGTGGACCTCAGTCCGACATGACTGGTGTTCGTGCATAAGAGGAGGGAAACACCATCCAGAGACAAGGACATGCAAAGAAAAGACAGCCATGTGAGGACAGAGACAGAGATTGGGGTGATATAGCCATAAGCCAAAGCACACCTGGGGCCACCAGAAATTGGGAGAGCCAAAGAAGGACCCTCTCCTAGAGACTTCAGAGGGAACATGACATACCAACACCTTGGCTTTGGACCTTTGTCCTCCAGACCGGCTGGCAAATAGTAGGGAAATGGTGAATGTTTGTTGAGCAAATGCATTTTAAAAAGTGAGTGACTGAATTTCTGGTAACCTTCTCAACTGGTAGTTTCTCAGCTGGTAAAGGAGAATGTCAGGTAGGGGGAGAAAGGAATCAGTCTAGTCAATCAAGATTCCTAAGGATGCCAACCATAAGCCAAATAGCACCCTATGTACTGCACAGAAAATCTCTTTTCTTTCTGGAACCTTCCATTGTAAGCAGATGAATAATGAACTCTAATAAGTTTTCAGATAAAAGCATGTGGTAAAATAAATAAAACAGCATAACCTGTTTTGCCTCAAAGGAGAAATAACATTTGAAATTAGACTTGAATAATGTGCCAAGGCAAAAGCTTGTCACTTGAACAGAGATTGAGCAAAGGCCCAAAGGACATCCTGACTTGTTCAAGTCTGAGCCAGAAGGCCAGAAGAGGCTTCAGCTTAGGGAGGGTGCTAGGCATAAGTATGAGAAGAAGTCAGAGAAGTAGGCAGTGGTCAAAACATGTAGGACTTTATCGGCCATCATACAAAACTGGGATTTCATTCTAGATACGATGGGCCACCAGTGGAAGCATGCTTGAGCAGAACATGATCAGATGTTGGTTCTCAAAAGGCTGTTCAGGCTTCTCCATAGATATGGATTATACAGGACAGAATAGAGGCTTGTTAGGCAGTTTTCATAGAATTCCAGGTAGGAGCTGTAGGGAGCTTAGAGGAGACAATGGAGCAGGGATGTCCCATCTTTTCTTCCTGTGTAACAGTACTGTGCAGAACGGGGTCTGAGCAGCCCCCAGCACCCTTGCTGTGGGCAGAGGGAGCCTCACTTCCTCCTAAACACAGGGGATAAGTAGAGGGCTCTGACTTGATTCAGGGGCCTTGTGGATTTTTGGTTTCCCAACCAGAAGGGGAATCCAAAAGATTCCTCAATTATTATGCCTGGTTTTATTCCTTCTGCAATCCATTAAATATATATATTTTTATACATACTTACATATCCATTTGCTACTGTCCCAAACAAGCTCTGGAGAGACCCAGGGATAACTGATTTGTCTTTTCAATGCCCGTTGTTAGGCTGAGTGATTTCAATACCACATTGCCATCAATACAGGGGTTTGTCTTACAAATTATTAAGTGGTTACAACGCATCGTTGGCCACCTCCCAGACATTCATAGCTGGCAATCTCTTAAAAAAAATAAAAAGATTAAATGAAGCTCACAGTGACTTCAGAATTAACTGCTGGCTTCCAGGATTTTTGCCTAGTTGAGGCAGAATTCCTGCCGTTCTTACAGCTGCTGATTTCATGGTTTCCACTTTATAATCACTTTAAGGGACAGGGGAGCAGATTGGTGGAGCTGTTGGTGCCCCGTGGCTGACTTCACAACCTCATGGAGGAGATGGGTACCCTACCAGGGGAAGCAGTGCAGTGTCACAGAAGGGGCAGTCAACCCAGAGTCAAAGCATCCACATGCTCTTCCCAGCTGTGCCAACAACAAGCTGTATGACCCTGGCAGGTCTCTTAACTTCTTAGAGCCCCTGTTTACTCAACTGGAAAATAGGAAAATCTTATCTACCATATTTGTCTTCATTACGACAAAAGCAAGCATGTTATAAGTGAAATGGTGTTGATATTTTAAAAATATTTCCTGATCCATGTCCCCTTTTCTAGTAAATAAGAAAGGAAGCCACATTGAGGTTTCATATTCTGGCAAAGAAAAGAACAGCTACCACCTATAACCCAGGGAAGGTGAGAAGGAGGGTACAGTATAGTGATGAGTTTCCTTCAATGAGGAAAAGAAAAGAATGCTCTTTTGGACAAGATGGGAGAACCTCAGAGGGGCCAAGCCTTGAGGGTACTTGGCAAAGATCACTGAGTTGAGGCCTGGAGGACAGGTCAAGAACAGTTACCTGAGCTAGACTGAGGAGAGCCTAAATTCAATGGTGCCCTACCCTGTCTTCCCTTTTCCAGGAGGAGACCGCTTTGCCAAGTGCCCTGGTACCAGCATGGGCAGCTAGTGAAGCCTGGAAAGATGATATGGTGGGTTTAGGCAGAAAGGGAGTTTTGAGAGTGGAAAAGTGAAAAGTGTCCATGACCTCCTGTGGAGATGAAGGGTGGAAAGAGGCTGAGGGAACTGGTGGGCCCATTATGAGGTCATCATGTGAAGAAGGGTAAAAGGACCACTTAGCAGAAGCAGAAAGAGGAATACACCAGGGGGCTGGAAGGAAAATATGTCTGAGCCACAGAGAAGATGCAGAAAGTAGGTGGGGCCCAGCTTCTGAGGTTGGATGGGTTGGGTCATCAAGACTCCCCACTGTGCGAAGAGAAGAGACCACAGTTTCATCACCCATGGACTCCAGCAACGGATGCCAGAGGCCCAGGATGGGACCAGTGCATGGACCAAGGATCCTGTGTCCACTCCTGCCATTAGAAGAGCTTATATTTCCCTCTATGCCCGCAAGAAACTATTTAAGCACAAAGATCCAGCTGCTCTTTTCATTGGAAAGGTAGGGGATTTCTCTCTCCACTTTCAGCAGGATGAGAGCTTGTGATCACGATCAGATTGGCTACAGAACATAAGTTACCTGGTTGCTTGCCTCGCTGTATAGCAAATCATAAGATCAGCCCCATTCCATGAGGTATAAAGAGTAGAATTTCCTTCAGTGTCAAATGAGGTGAGTATTATTTCAGAAGTAGGGACTGTCCTGTTCATACATGAAACATCTACTCCTTACACTGCTTCTCAAACATTCTGCCTGTCCAAAGAGCTGTCTCTCAGGGGGCTTCTTCCCGAGCCTGTGACATCCACTCTATTACTGTGATGGGGGGCAAATGTGAGTGCATATGTGCTCACAGCCTTCCTCCTCAGCAGCACTCACATGCAGACCTTTCTGTTGCCTGCTTGCTTTTACTGGAGTTCTGGCCAGGGGAACAGACCAGGGGAAGCCAGGCAGGTGAGCCTGAGTCACGTGAGAAGGCAGAGTTAGGAAGAAATTAGATCTGAAAGGTCAGAAAGCAGGTCAAGGAGGCCAGAACAGCTCAGGCTACATTTGGAAGAACGTTTGGGGGGAACTGGGGAGCAGGCGGCAGCTGCCTGACATATGAGATATGGAGAGCATTCAAAGAAATTCTATTGTGTGACATGAATGCAATTCTGTGCTGTAACTTTGGAGAGACTGTTTTAAGACTGAGATCCTGGTCATTCTTTTGGGATGCTGGTCTGTGATTCTGTCTGAAGGTTTTTCTATGCTGGGATAGGCTGTGGAGCAACTTGGCTTTCTCTGGATTGCAACGATGTATGAGTCTGTTTCCTACTTTGGTGACACAAGGTATCTCTTGACCTTGGTGAGGAAGCCCTCCTCTTTCACTTTTATGAGATTCAGACAGTAGGCTGAACCCAGAGGAGAGAGTAGGATGGCCTCAGGTTCTGAAAGTGCGTGTCTCCAGGGAAAGCACTCTCTGCTGCTTCAGAAGGTGGGGCAAAGAAGAGCTTCTGGAATATTCTATGCCAGGAAGCTGCCATCTCAGGTCCCTTTGCACAAACTAAACACAGTGAGGATGCTGCAATGCAGAGTGAGGAACACAGGTGCTGGGGAGTTTGCCACAAGAGAAGAAATCTTGTGAGAAACCTTGAATAAGAGGGTTCATTTTAAAGCACAAGCCCTGAGAGCACTTGCTTTTGTCCCACTGATCACAAGCACATGGCATCCTTTACCTTCTTGGTAGAGAACTCACTGTCAGAATCCTCCTGGCAAATAGAAAGCTGCCATTTCTCCATCTCTGGAGGATCACAGAGATTCTTTGAAGGATACACAATATAATAAAAGCCCCTCTCCTGCTTCCTAGGAGCAGAGTCAGGCAGCTCCCCCTTCACACTTGACAATGGGGATAACAATAGCAATGTTTGTTAAGCACTTACCACCTGATAGTCATTGGACCTGGAATTTCAAAAGCCAGGCATTTCATTATCCATTTAATCTTACAGCAAGCCTGCCTGGTGGCATTTGTTTGAGATGTCAAGTCATATATTTAAGTGGCACTTCCAGAAGTAGAAGGGTAGGGATTTGAACCCAGTGCAGTCTGTCCCAAAGCTGTACACTCTGATCCCCCAACTATACTGAAGAAAATGGGCAGTCCCTGGGCCTGCTTCAGCCCACAGACATGCTTAGTATCGACAGCACAACATTAAAAACAATTTTTAAAATCAATTGCTAATATTTTAAAGATGGGAGATTTCGTCTTTAAAAATCCAAATTTCTAGCCTGACTTAAAACATGAGAGACCAGAGTATACCAGTCATGCATTACCACAGGGCCCAACAGGTGAGAGCTGGCTGCATTTGGCTGGCTTCTGTCCATTAGGTGATCTGCCTAGCCCTGCAAGTGTGTAAGTTTCTCTAGGTTTGCGTATGGCCTTATGTTATCACCACCTTGGGTATAACTGCAGCCTGAGCATCCCAGATCAGGACTCTGAGTGTCTCCTGCTCTCTTCTGCATCACATGATGCAGCTCTATCTCCTGCTCCTTGGTGCGGTTCCAGCCTGTGGTTGACCAGAAGCCCCACTGCATGCACAGAAAAGCCTCCAAAGACACAATGAAAGTGGTACTCACCAGGCTCTGTGAGGCACTGATTCTGGCTGGGTCTGACCCACGGAGCCTGGGCTAAAAATGCAGATGCTGTCCAAGTGCCATTGGGACCCTCCACCTGCCTGCTTATGATGAGCTGCTTGTCTCCCTTAAACGAGAATTGCAGTGGTGCCCAAATGGACTATGGGGTCACAGGCACCTGAACTCAAGTCTTGCACAGTTCAAGTTTGAACAAACTTGTAACCTCTCTACACCCCAGTTTATTCATCTGGAAATAGGATAGTAGGAGAATCTACCTCACTGGAATGCTGTGAGTATTCAATGAGGGAATTCCTGAGCATGGTGTCTAGAATAAATATTCAATGAACAGAAACAACTCTTATTTTCCCATTATTGTTTCCTTCCTGGATGCCTTAAAGGAATGTTCAGTTCAGCCCAGGGAGGAGAATGCTTTCTTACAATGGGGTGGAGGCTGTGTGTGGCTTCGGTGGTGTCTTTGCAGGACTCTGTCAGCAGTTTGGTCCATGAGGCCAAGGAGAGAAAGACTCTGAACTGACGCTGTCCACATATTGTACATGTGATTGGATGGTGACTGGTGACATGCGTTGGGCTGAACCCCCAGTCTGCTTGCCCTCAGGTCTCTATCTGCTCTGTGTAATTCTCCTCTTACCCATAACTTAGAGGCCCACTTACCTAACCATTCAGCTCTCTACTGTCCACCCTATAGTCCTGGCTATAGAGAATATCCTGTTAAGCACACATGTGAGGGCAGATGGAGAGACACTCCTATGCAGCATTTGGTTCCCTGTTCCATCTCCACCTGACCTTAACTAGGGCTATTATGGAGTCCCAGACAGAGGCTGGGAAGGCCAAGACTGGCTTCATTTCTGTCACATCAGTCATTGACAATGGAACAAGGAACACTAAGTGTGTGGACTAGGAAGACTTGAAAGTAAGCATAAATAAGATACTGCCAGACCTTCCTGGGAAGATGCTGGAACATCAATCATCTAAGGATCATGACTTACGCCACAAGAAACATTCTCCTCAGCTACAGAGCAGTGTCATGATGATAGAATCCTTCTCCACCTCCACCCTCCACCCTCTGGGGTCAGGAAGGTGCCCAGGGAGACTGAGTCTATCCCTCTACTTTGAGGACAATTCATTTTCTGACGGTTCTGAGGACAGTCACTTTCCTGACGGTTCATTTGACATTTGCCAGCCATCCTTCTTGGCAGAATCCTTATTGCTGGAATATAAACCTAGCCAATTTGTTCAGCTCTTACTAAAGCTTTAGGTATCATATTCCTACTCACTGAGTCTATACAGATGTCTAGGGGAAAACTTTGGTAACTGCCTCATCCTTTTCTTTACCTTCATGGTGTAGACAATCACTCACATTTTAGAGTGCCCACCTTGATCCTATACCATCTGTCTCTCCTTTTTCTCTGATTTTATCTGCCTCCACTCCTCCTCCCCTACTCACTGTGTCTTCACCATACCTTACCTTCTTTCTACTCCTTGTCAAGTCTGGCCCCTTGACAATCAGTCACAATTATGTCACAATTATGTTATCCTACTGTGTTTTCTAATTATTTTACAGTTTTTGAAATTATTTCACTTACAGTCTGTCTCTCCCCAAGACACAGAGCAGAGGCCCTGTCTGTGAGTTTTTGTTACCTGTGAGTCCCCTGACAGAGTTGGGGCCCCATAAGGTGTTGTTGTTGCAACCATTATACCATTAATGTCCCCTTCCTGCCTGACCCGTATAGAGAAGTTCTCAACATAGCCGGAAGGAGAAAGACCTGTAGCTATGAATGAGAAGAAGGACCAGGAAGATTAACAAGACCTTCATAAAGAGTCGGTGTGCGTGCGTGTGTATACACCTCTTCAAAATCAAGCCTTTGCTAAGATGTTCTTTTACATTTCAGAATGGAAATATTACTTGTATGAACTGTTTTTTTTTTTTTAAACATGTATTAGATTATCTCCCAAGCTTAAATATGATGCTTGGACAAGTTAGCACACTGGCCTCTGCAGATACCCAGAGGAGGGGGGTTTGAAATACTCAGGGCCAATGGAGCTCCAGAGGCAGCTATGCATGGAGGGCCACAACTTGGTATGGTGCCAGATGTGGGACCTTGACTGTCAGTTGTGTATTCTCCAAGGTCACTTAGCTTAATCTCCTTTTACAGAATTGCTCCCCAGCATCTCAAGAGATCCATCTCTGGAAGGAGGGGCTGTGGATTTCTTTCGTACCAGGGGCAGGTGATAGCCCTCGTAATTTTTTTCTAGTGTCTGTCTCTGCACCTTCCGTCCTCCCATGTTCCCTTAATTCCTTTGTGGCTGATGGAAGGCATAGAGACAGACTCGTCAGAACTAGACTCACAAACACTGCCACATTCCAGCTGGCTTGTGGATGCTCTCGCCTGGTCTTTACACCCTGCTGGTGACAACTAGTTCCACAATCCATTCCACCTGCGGCCACAATTGACTTCCTCTCATGTGTGAGAAAGAGGGAGATCCAAGTGAAAGTTTTATGTGTGTGATGTGGACACCATAAATCAGGACGCTGGCAGTATTTAAATCTGTGAAGTGCAAAGGGAATTTAAATAACAAGCCAGCCACGCAGGCAGGTGGCCCCTGAAGCTCCGGAATGTTCATCTCACGCTAACAGCTTGCACATTTATATTACGGTACCAGAAGCAGAGCGCAGGAGTGGAAGGTGTTAACAACTACTGCAAAATATTTCTTTAAGGATACATTTCCTCCATTTCCTCTCAACATAAATTCTGACAACACAAATGCAGCATTTATCCATGAAATCATGTATCTGGGAGGACTGCTTTTAATTTATGGAATGATTTGAAAAAGCAGCCCTTTAATCTATACTGGGAGTAGTTGGTTAATGTGATGTAATTAGCAGGGTAAATTATTTTCATAAGGAAAGAGTTTAAGGCACAAAACCAGCCCATTACAAAGGAACACCTTTCCATTCTACTTGGTGTCAGGGAAAAAAAAAAGGATTCTGTTGCTCTCCTTTAAAAAGATAAGCAGATGCACTTTCTTGGATTATTAAAGACCAAACTTAACTGTTACAACTCACCTGTGACTTCCTGGAAGGGCCCTAACTGAAGTGGGGAAGGGAAGGCAGGGGGACAGAACACAATCTGCCCAATGGAATACTTCATGGGTCTGGCCATTGCCTCTGGATTCTTTGGGTGACTGAAACAGAAAACTTGTCTTCTTCGTTTTAGTCCAAGAATAGCAATGGTGGTCACATTAATGAGTGCCCACTATGTGTGAGGCCCTATAATATGCAAGTCTTTTTGGACACATGACCTTATTTTCCACTTACAAAAACCCAGCAGATATACTATGCCTTTCTTTTCTTTTCTTTTTTTAAATAGTTTATTCTTTTTTTTTTTACAGAGGTGGAAACTGAGGCCAGAGAAGTAAAATGACTTATTTCTAGTTATATAGGTAAAAAGTGACAGTCAAGATTTGAACCCAGATCTTCTGCTGCCAAATCTAATGTACTTTTTATGCAATGCTGCCTGTATTCTGAGCATTACTGCTGCCTGAATGCAGGTATAAAGGTGGGCAGACTCCTCCCTTTGTGAACATATCTGACCTGTGAAGCTGGATTTCCTTCAATATGAACTCAGTTCTAGGAGTCCTGTCTATATTCTAGGGATTGACCTAGTTCAAACTCTTCATTTTAAAGATGACGAAATAAAAGCCTCAAAGGCTCTACCTGGTAGTTTTAAAACTCCAGCCCAGACTAACTGCTCATCTTGACACTATGAGTTTTGACGTTTCACTCCTACTATTTAATTTTATTCTCAGAACTACTTCTTTGAAGAAGGCGTGGAAATTATTACTATTGTCCTTGAAGAAATGGAAGCCCAGAGGAGCAAAGTTCACATGGTTACAAGTTGTATATGGTACTGGTGGGAGAGGTTCAAAGCTGGAATTATCGATATTACCTAAAATTCTCAAAAAGTATCCCTTAGAGAATCTTAGATGTTCATAAGAAGTGAAATTCATGCCTTTCTCCAACCAGCTTCAAACACAGTCAAATCTCCTTTCCAAGAACCAGATAAACATTCAGCACCAGTTTTTACAACTACTACTGTGTATAGTGTATCATAAAGGGTACTGGAACCAAAAAAAAATGGCAGAATAAATTCTCTCTACTTCATCCCAAATGAACAGTGTAAAAGCCATCACAAAGAGCAAGGCCCAAGGTTCATGCCAGAGTCCTCATAAATCCATTACCTTCCACTTGGGTGGCTCCTTGGAAGTGTGTGTCAAGTTGAGCCAATGTCCTGGTATCCCTAGAAGTTCTAAGACTGCGTCCCTTGGGAATAAATTGTAGGAGCTGACCACCAAAGCAATTCTCTTTTTAGCATGGCCTTTGACCTGACCACATCAGGAATCCAACTCACTGTGGGGCATTTGGAGGCCAAGTCACCCCCTAACCTCCAAGATGTCCTTGGGTCCTGGGAATGCTTCTATTCCCAGGATATTGTGGGTCAGGATGAAGGTGGGATATCTGCAAATCCCCCAAGAGGGCCCATTCCATGGGATCTGGAAAACTTCTAACACAGCGTGTACCTCTCCCTGCTTTCCTGTCCTATCAGCAAAGAGGAAAGAAGGGTGAGGGCAGCCCCAACAGTTACATCAAAACTAATCATTAAAAATTAAAAACAAAAACTACTCAAAAGTGACATGTTTCTAAAGAAAATTGGACATCATTCTGCACAATCACTTAAATGATAATATCAGTGTCTTTCATGACTGCCATCTTTGTGTTAGGCGCTGTGTTTTATAAGCTTTAGCATATTTACTACTAAAGAAAACTGTGAGATAAATGCCATCATCCCATTTGGCAAATGAGGAAACGGGCTCAGAGAGGTAAAGTGACATTGACCCAAGTTCACAAAGCAAGCAAATGGGAGAGGCAGGACTAAGATGTGGTATAACTATAATAACACAAATATCACCTGGCAATAGCATTTATAAGTATCTTTGGGTAGTTTGTAATTTGTTGCATATACTTTCCTGGAGTTGACTGCAGTGGTATCATATTTTCCTAATTCCAAACCCAGAGTTGATCCTATCCTGGCCTTAAGCATGAAGTGATACAGCCAGTGAGTTACATTACTTTTTCTTAAAGTAGGACACTCTGAATCCCTTAAATGTTAATTACACCAAAATTAACATCATAGCACAGAACGGACCAAGGACAGGAAGAAGCAATCCACAAAATAAATTCAAATAGCCAAGGAATGCATGAAAAAGATTTCAGTCTGACTTGTATGGAAGAACAAAAGCTTAAATTAAGTCAACTACCATTCTCTGTGCCTTGAAACTTAGAAAAGAATATTAATCATAGAAATGATAATTCTCCATGTTGGAGAACATTAGCAAAAGCATAAAAATTCTCCACTCCCTTTGACTGGCATCTAAAAATTTTACCCACAGAAGAAATCATGGTAGTGTTCAAATATATTTCTAAAAGGATATTAATAGCAATGCTGCTTTTAAGTCTCAAAAATTGTTCAAATGTCCAACAATAGTCACAGATTACTAAATTATGATATATCTATGTAATGACATACTTTACAGATCTTAAACAATTTTATAGAAGATGATTTAATGACATGGGAAAATGGCCATGATATATTGCTAAGGCAACAACATGATGCCATTTCTGAAAAAAAAACGCAGATATAAATATATACTTTGTAAAAGGCAAGAACAAACATGCAATATTAATAGTACAACAAATAGTGATCATTAGTCTGTCCCTTCTAGGAGTTTTCAAAAATTTCCACAATGACTCTCTCTCTATATATATGAAGACTAATTACCTCACATAGGCCCCTCCCTACCTCATACACAGGGACAATTCATTCATGTCTACATTTCTCAGGTAAAAGAGCTGGCAGGCAGTGGGAGGAGGCCTCAAGTTTTAATTCTCAACCCCATGGCCAATATGGTGGCCGAATCTTGCAGCAGCCATTTGCAAACTCACACACCTCTAGCTGGCTGGGCTTCCCAACTTACATCCTAACTAGAGTCCTGGGGAAATAATCCAGTTGAGTTAAGTTTTTTAGGGGCCTCTGATGTCAGAGGAATGTGGTGGAGGGTGTTTTGAGCAGCACTCCGTAAAACACAAAGACATGACTCTGAGAGACCGTGCTCTCTGTCCCCTGCACATTCCTGTGTCTGCAGGCTTCCTGCCTCCAACACAAAACAGTGGCTCTGTTGTGCACTGCATAGAAGAAGAGATAGGCTTAGGCCAGCTCATGTGAACACATAGGGCAGTAAACCAGGCTGGAACACTTGAGGAAAATTATTTAGTTATGATCATTATTAGCCGCTTTTAATCACAATAATGAACTAATACAGCAGTACTTATGCTTGGGAAAGTCAAAGAGGATCCATTAAAAATCTAATTAAAAGCCAGTCCTTAAGAAGAATCATGGCTTATTTATCTCTCTATTAGGTAATATAAACTAGTGAACTGTGCAGCTTGGAAATTTTCCACCAGTCAAGCTGGTAAGGAATATTCCCTGTTCGGCTGTAAAAGTACAATAAATCCTACTTTAAGGGAACTCTCACTATGTTTTAAGAAGAGAGACAATGAGGGAGGAAAAAAGCAAGGGAAAGAGGAAAAAAAATGTCAATAAATAACAAAGTTTCTTCATTTATATCTTGCCATTTTCCAAAGGCAAGTCTCATATTTATATTTTCATAGAAAAAAGTATAAAGAGTAGGCTATTGGTAACAGACTTTGAGAAACAGAATGTGGTTAATAATTATTACAGGCCTGGCACTGAGCTAGGTGCTGAGGTAAAGAGACCAAAGTAAAAGGAAACTAAGGTAAGGCACTAAGATGAAGTCTGGAGTAAAGTTAGAAGACCGTATTGATCACCAGAGGGACTTGTTTAAGGTAGACTGAGTTATACTCTGAGCTTCCTAGTGGCCAAAGTAAAGGAAGATAACAAACATTCAAAACATAGCAATTCCCTCTATAGAAATAAAGTCCTTTCTGACAACCAAAAGCTGGAAAGAATTTCTTCTGTGAGTTTCAAAACAACAATGTCCCGACAATACCCTTTGAAAGACCACTGTCCTGGCAAGTTTCAAGACTGCTTCTTAGGATGCCCCTTGTGCAGCAAAACCAAGTCTCTAAAGGTTTAAATCAGTGAGGTCCAGGCAGTGAGGGGTCTGATGAGACAGGCAAGTGAGGGGACTATGTCAGAGCACACCCAGCACACGTTTGTGCATATAGCCCACTCACAGTCCACTCAGCTGGAGAAGAGTTGCCATAGAGCTTTTACCCTGCTTATCAGGGGGAAATCCTACTAACAGGCAAATTTTAAAAGTCTCTAAAAAAGATCACAATCCTTTTCTTATGATCCTAGAGAAAGGTTACCTTCTAACATCCAGTAGCTCAGGGTCAATTCAGTTTCAATTAATAAGTTTGCTGGGTTTGTTATTTAGCTGCTACAACATACAGGAGAAACAAGCGGACAGCACAAACTCTGCTACCATGGAGTAGAAGGCACAGATAGGAAACAGCAAGAATAGCAGCAACATCTTGACTGACTAGCCAGACATGGGTGATATGCTTTATGTAACTTACATCAAGGAATCCTTACAACAACCCTTAGAAAGAGTTATAACCGCCACCCCCATTTGACAGAGGAGGTGCGTTATCAGGAGGAATGGAAATCCTTAGTGTCAGACACTGGAGCTGAATTTAAGCTCAGTTTCAGAGACCACCTATCATGGCCAGGGACTGACTTCTCAATGCTCTCCTATAATGAAGAGCAGAAGAGTCACATCCGGCCGGCAGGTGAGGCACGTGAAGAGGAAATGGAGCGTCCTAACCAGCTCCAGGCAGATCTGCCATTACAGTCACTTTAGGACCAGTCAACAGACTGAGCAGCAACATTGAAGGTGCATTCGGTCCTCATCTGTTCCACTGGTGGCTTGTAGCATTGACCATGTACCAGGTTCTATGCAATTCACTGCAGAGAGAGAGAGCCCCTGCCCTGGGTCCCTGAGGAACTCCGACTTGTAGGGGTGGTCCCAGGGGACTTGGGAGCCTGGGAGAAAGATGTCCAACGTCCACTTTGCATACTTCGTGAGTAATTAAGATGATTGCAGGTGGAGGCAATATAACCCACAAATGTGTAAGAGAGTATGGGCTAGTCGGGGTTTGACAAGGGTCAAGGAAGCAGACAGAGTGAGAGGGGAAAAATAATGTGAAGAGTAAACACATGAGGACAGAGAAGCAAACAGGGATGTGTCCAGTCCAGAATTTGGGCTTTATTCTGAGAGCAGTGGGCAATTCTGAAAGATTTTAAGCAGGATTAAGTCAAGGTCAGATGGGGGTTTTAGAAAGGCCACTCCACCTGCCTAAGAGGAGGCACAGAAAGGTGGGATGAAGACAGAGTAGCTGTAGCAGGCTGGGCAGAAGGTTAGGGGATGTAAAAGAGGGCAGCGGCAATGATAATAGAAAAGGAAGGGAAAAGAGATGCGGGTAAGATGAAAGTTGAAGCAGATTCCACACTGAAGGTGGCAGGTGATGCAGAAGGGACGGGGGCACACAGTGGCACTGTAGGGCTTGCAGTATCCACACACTATGTGCAGGAGGGCCCTTGATGTCTCTGGGGTTCAGGGAGCATCCCAAGGAAGAGATTCCCCCTGGAGACACTGCTGTCTGTTTCTGAGCCCCAGCTGGAATGTCTAACTCTTCTTCTGGCACAGATGAAGAGAAACTTTGATCACTGCACATTCTGTATGAGGTACAGTCTCAGGCTGTTTCCCGCCACTGACCATATGTTGCAAGGAGGACTAAAATTTGAGGTTTCGGCTAAAACTCTCGCCAGGGAAAAGCAAAAGGCAAACTTGAACTAATTGCTCCGTTGGTTGAGATGACCTTTAGAAACAAGTCTGAACTTTTGTCAGCATGTTATCGGTATTTCCATCAGGAAGTATTTCAACCAGCTAATGTTTGCCAACTGGGAGGACCAAGTGTTCGGTTCAGCATCAGGGTTTCTGTGCTAATCTGACCTTCTGAGGTATTTAAAGATGCAAAGGCCAGATTCATCACTTGAGTTCCCAATGCCATCACCTGAATGCCATTGTGTTACATCCACCAATGCATGCCTGGACTTTCTCCATACCTTTTCCTCCAAAGAAAAAGAAAAAAAAGCCTGATGCCCCAACTTTCAAACTGTCCTTACACATTTTTTAGAATCCCATGCTGCTGAGTCACTCATCACCAACCTGCTTCCATAAGAGAAAGCATGTTTAGCAATTAGACACTTGGGCTTTGGTGCCAGCGCACAGAGCTTGAATCCTGGCTAGCTGTATGTCCTCGGGCAAGCTATTTAATGTACAAAAGCTTCAGTTCCCCATTTGTAAAGTGTTACTTCGAAGAGAAGTCATCTTACAGGTTAGATAATTGTGAGGCTGATACGAGATGGGTCTTGAGATGGTGCTTGATGATGGCACATAGATAGTTCTCAATATATGTAGCCATCATCACGGTCAAAAAATCTTTAGTACACTTAATCTTGCAGGTGTATGTTCATTTCAGCACTGATGGAAGCCCATGTCGCGGACACAAAACCAGAGACTGTGCTCATTTTCTTCTTCTTTATAAGCCGAAGCAACAGATAAAATCATTTCTGCATAATTCAATACCTCCAACTATATTTCACTGCTCTGTGAAGTAGCAGCAGGAGAAACCCAGAGTTTAATTAAAGTCTTGATGTGTGGAACATAAGGAAGGAGAAGGAGCCTTTTCTGGAAAGGGAGTCCATAAGACACTGATTACTGGGTAGGGGGCATGCAGAGAGGCAAATGGCAATCCTGGAAAAGGGCATCAGAGGAGGGCTTTTTCTCACTCTAGACATATTCTGTAGGCTGCAGTCCCTCTGATGAAGCCCCATCCATTTAGAACACTTGGTGCTCTCCATTTTCCCCTAGCATGAGTCTCCCCATTAGCAGGGGTTTCTGCAGTACCCCTTTGACTGAGAATTATTGCTGGGGGTGAGCCTAGACTCCAGGGCTGCAGCTGGAATGGAAACTGCCTGCCTTGTCTCTTTCCATCATACAGGCTGTGTGTTCTTGAGTTACCACTACAACTGACTTGGCCTCTTGTTCAGGAAACAGCTCTTCTTGCCTACTCCATTCCTTGTGTGAGCTGGTGGAATGGTGGATGGGGCAGGCAGAGGAAGGGTGTTGGGTCACTATGGTTAGAAGAGAAAGGGGGAAATGACAGGTGCAGGGTTCTCAGAATGTCACAGGGAAATGCTAGAAGGTAACAAAAGCTCCCTTTGATGTTTCTTGGATCTAAGTTGGCTTGAGTTAGGACTAGAACAATAGCTCACTTTTGATCCCCAAAGAGCAAAAAAAGAGTCATTTATTAACAGCTATGAGAATTACTACCTCCAGATTCCAGAAACTGGTGAGAGGGAGAGGAAGATGGCTCCCACATGGAAGTACTGGATCAAGATAGAGGGGGCTTTCTGCAGTATGGAGGTGTGGTGGTGGTGTAGAGGATTGAATGTGTGCCAGAAAACAGCAGAGAATACTGAGAAACATGAAGAATAGGAGGGGCACCTGGGTGGCTCAATTGGTTAAGCATTCAACTTCGGCTCAGGTCATGATCTCACAGTTTGTGAGTTTGAGCCCTATATGGAACTCTGTGCTGACGATTCAGAGCCTGGAGCCTGCTTTGAGTTCTGTGTCTCCCTCTCTCTCTGCCTCTCCTCTGCTCACACTCTCTCTCTCTCAAAAATAAATAAACATTAAAAAACACCTTTTTAATAAAAAAATGAAGAATAAGAGTATTATTGAGTGCTGTCATTTGGCTGCTCCGTGCTAACTGTTCTATCTTCTTTAACCTTTACAGCAACCTCAGCTGTCTGAGTCTGGTCCCAAGGCTCCCAAGGATAATGCTCTCCTACCTCCTGCACTGACCTGTCCCCACACAAGGTGCGCTAGCACTGGACTAGGAGGTAAGACACCTGAGTCTTTACTTACTGCTGTGTGACTTTAAGTCACAGAAGCTTCCTGAACCCCAGGTGTCTCCCTCATCTATCACATGAGGTATATAAATATCTGCTGGCCCTTCCTCAAGGGGTTGAAAGGAGCAAATGACTTAAGGCATGTATGGTTCTGTATAAAATCAACTCTTCCATTATTCACATCAGGTCTCTCCAGTTCTAAGGGGACTGTGATGAAAGGTGAGTACAAATGAAGAGGTGACTTATTATTCAAAGGTGAAGACTCTCAGGTGGATCAAACAGAGCCACCACGCTAGGCACAGCCTGTCTGTAGAGGTTTTGTCATCCTGACATAGCCCTCCAGGGAGAGGGTGAGGGATATTCCCAGACTCCAGATGGGCAGGGGTCAGCACAGAGCACTGAGAGACCAGCCAGGAAAGATGAAACTCACACCAGATCACCTGTGAGGCTGGGTCACTGGCCAGAATAATGTCTTGAGCAACATTATGCCCAACCCTGGTCTGAGTGTCTGCATGCTCTTTCCGTTGCCTCTGGCCATTCTCAGCCTCCAACAACCTCCCTCTTGCTTATCGGCGCTGCACCCTGCAAGCAGCCCAAACTGCTCTAGTGAAACACTCTTGTGTTTCCTCTCGCTGAAACACTGCCAGCCTCCACAGCAGACCCCAGCGTACCTCCAACACAGCGGTGGCGCCAGGTGGCCAGAGGGCTCATCCAGTAATTACAGCACATTCATTTAATATTTATTGGTAAATGCTCATGCAGTGCGGGAGGCATGTAAACAATGGAAATTTATCCTTCAGACCCGATCTTTCACATCCTATTAGGCTTTCAGTCTAAAACTCCTTTTCTTACACTGCAGCCTCCCCTTTCCCAGTCTCTCAGGTACCTTGCTTTCTCCTTGGGAGTGAGAGGAGCTGTATCTCCTAGTTCTCTGTACTTCCAGAAGCACCAGCACCTCAAAAGGGGTGGGGGGCTGAGGCCTGTATACGTGATGGTCAGCATCATGCCCAAGCCCATCCTTCTTCCAACATTAGAGGAAATCTCCTTATTTTGAGTTTTGCTGGGAGGCAAAGCCCCCTTCTACCAGATAATGTCAGATATTTGCTTCCTGGACTCCCTTGCAGTAATTATAGAGACATGTCCTCGAGGCTGTACCAATCAGACAGAGGTCATCCACAGGTGAATGAGGAGTATGTTCCTTGAAGAAATGGCGATTTAGAAGAATCATTTTCAGAGGCTGGGCAAGACAGTGTCCTGGGGGAGCAGTGGCTGGAGCGGGCAGTGGTGTGTACCACCCACCTCCACAGCCAGGTAGCAGTAGCAGTGTTGCCCTCAGGGCAAGTCTCCAGGGTGATTTTGGGTGTTGTTTCTGCCTGGGTGGTTTCCAGGTCTCATTTCCCATCTCTCTGGGAAATTCTGTAGGCCAACTAGTATCATTTTTAATGCATTCCTTTTCTGCACAAATCAGCTAAATCTGATTCTATAGCTTGAGATTAGGAATTTTGAGTAATACACCAAATGACACAAATAATAGTAGCAGTATTACTAACTAACAAATAATAGTTAGCAGTAATACTACTACTAACAGCTAGTGTCTACTGAGTATTTCCACATTCCAGGTATTGTCTGAAAGTTTTCTTTATATAATAACTCATTTACTCCTAAAACATACCCTCAAAAGTAAGCACGACCAGTAATCCAATTTTACAGTCGAAGAAGCAGAATGTTGGAGAGGTAAGTAACTTTGCTGAGGTCTTCAGGGTCACCCTTTCCTCTAGCACCTCCTAAGGAGTTAGGCTGAAGTATGGAATTTGAATTAAAGTGATCATGCTTGGGGCTGCTGACTCTGGCTCCTCTGGGTTTGGAACTGAGGTGAGCCTTCTTTAAGGGAGACCATTAACAATGTCACGTGTTCTCTGCAGTGAGGCTGAAACTTCTTCCAGAGGAAGCGGACTGTGGCATTTCCCTTAGTCAGCCTTGTTACAAACAGTGAGAGTCAGGGCCCGATGTGGGATAGGTCCCCAGGGCTCCCCTCTGGTTATGTGTCACACATTGGTCCAGATCCTGAGAGCAGTCAGGTAAACTAACAAGATAATTTTCATGGTCCTACTGAGACTTCAAAGACTCCAGACGCACAGACACACTGAAAGTAAAATAGAAGTGTCACATTCTAATAAGTACTCTGAAGAGAGCAAGCTAGGACATGGCAGGAAAGAAGCGATGGTTATCAGTGTGTGTGTGGGTTCTGATTGGGGGGCTCTGATACTCAGGGAAGGTCTCTAAGGGGACAGGGAGGTGTGACTTTAAAGCCAGAGTTCTAACTCAGGGCTTCTCACACTTTCACATGGATGGAATCCTCTGGGGATCTTGTTTCAACGCAGATTCTGATTCAGAAGGTCTGAGTGGGGCCTGAGACTGTGTTTCTGACAACCTTTCAAGTAATATTGATATTGCTGGTCCCTGGACCACACTTGAGTACCAAGGCTCTAAATGCCAATGGGGGAAGAGCCTGCCTCACCTGGATGGGGGTGGGGGGTTTCTTTAGAACTGCTTGTGGAACGAGAATGGCCAAGGCAGAGAAGAACCAATGGAAAGGCAGATGAGGACTAGCCTGGCTTGTTAGAAGCACCCAAAGCAGATTAGCAGGGCTAGGGAAAGTGCTAGATAAGATCCAAGAGGCAGGAAAGAGCCAGATTATGTAGGGCTTTGCATGAAGGGCAATGGGAACTCTGAAGAGGGTGCTGTCATTGACAATTTTTCCCTCCATTGTTCTGTTTGTATATAAGAAGCCGAGTCTGCCCTGTGCTTCTGCCTGGACTCTTCTGGGCATGCACCCAGCTCAGGCAACCCCTCATAGATTTGAGGAGGTTCTGCAAAGAAAGCATTCATGTAGCCCACTCTACATAGCTAAAATGTAAGCAAACAACTTTCCTTGCTCTGGAGTTTGGGGAGGGAGAATTTCTTAACAAATGTGTTCAGCCTCACAAAATTTTAGGACACAGCTTTTATTATTTCCCAGGATTTAAACACACATACATAGGCAGCACCAAAAACGCACCAACAGAGAAAATTCCAGGTACTCACTCACCCCTGATGCAGAGACCTTATTCCCCAAGTATGTGATTATTGTAGTTGGTTCAAGAAAAATAACATAAAAATCCTGGCATCAGTCAATCCCCTCCCCCCCGCCCCCGTTCCTAGCCAAGTCACAATTACTTCAGACTTCCTTGTGGAATGAGAAACGATGATTAAAATGTTAAACCCACCCGTCATCTCAAAGTGTCTGGTCCAAAAGCAGAACAAAGAGAAGACAACCAATCATTCCCAGGAGATGAATCATGACCTGGCCATAAGCAGAGCCTCTCAGTGATGTGTTATGTTTATGATTCTCTCTTTTTTTTTTTTTTAAGTTTATTTATTTTTGAGAGAGAGAGAGAGAGAGAGAGCACAGCTCAAGAGAGTGCACATGGAAAGAGAGAGGGAGAGTGAGAATCCCAAGCAGGCTCCCAGCTACCAGCGCAGAGCCCAACATGGGGCTCAAACTCACAAACCATGAGATCATGACCTGAGTTCAATCGGATGTTTCACTGACTGAGCCACCCAGGCGCCCCCCAACTGTCCTTCTTGGGCACTGGCCTTCTGCAACGGGTTTTGTGCATTATGAAACCACTCCCTGTGTGAGAACTGCTCAATCTGCGGAGCTCTCAGCCTACTTAATCCAGTCATGGGATGGTGATTAAGAGGTCAACAGTGACATTTCCAGAGAACAACCTCTGTCTTCCCAGCAGCTAGCTTATCCTCACAGTGTCTCAGGACCCAGAGAGCTCTGGGGACCCATCCCATGTTGAGACCTCACTCTCGTGGTTTGTATTGAGGGAAAATGCCACAGTCTAGTCCGTCTGTAAGAAGCTTCAGCCTCACCACAGAGAACACTTAACAGTGTAAATGTTCCCCCTTAAAGAAGGCTCACCTTGGGGGTGCCTGGGTGGCTTAGTCGGTTAAGCGTCCGACTTTTGCTTAGGTCATGATCTCGCGGTTCATGGGTTCGAGCCCCGCATCGGGCTCTGTGCTGACTGCCAGCTCAGAGCCTGGAGCCTGTTTCAGTCTGTGACTCCCTCTCTCTCTGACCCCTCCCCTGCTCACGCTGTCTCTCTCTCTCTCCTAGAAATAAATAAAAACATTAAAAAAAAAAAAAAAAAAAAAAAAAAAGAAGGCTCACCTTGGTTCCAAACTCAGAGGAGCCAGAGTCAGAAGCCCCAAGCACAAGGACTTTTTTCAGCTTTGTTAAGATATAATGGACAAATAGAAACTGATCCCATTCACAATTGCACAAAAAACCATAAAATACCTCGGAATAAACCTAACCAAGGATACAAGAGATCTGTATGATGAAAACTATAGAAAACTTATGAAGGAAATTGAAGAAGACACAAAGAAATGGAAAAACATTCCATGCTCATGGATAGGAAGAATAAATATGGTTAAGATGTCATTACTACCCAAAGCACTCTACACATTCAATGCAATTCCAATCAAAATTGCACCAGCATACTTCTCAAAACTAGAACAAACTATCCAAAAATTTGTATGGAACCACAAAAGACCCCGAATAGCCAAAGTAATCCTGAAAAATAAAACCAAAATGGGAGGGATCACCATCCCAGACTTTAGCCTCTACTACAAAGCTGTCATCATCAAGACAGTATGGTATTGGCACAAAAACAGACACATAGACCAATGGAACAGAATTGAGAACTCAGAAGTGGACCCAAAAGTATACAGCCAACTAATCTTTGACAAAGCAGGAAAGAATATCCAATGGAAAAAAGACAGCCTTTTTAACAGATGGTGTTGGGAGAACTGGACAGCAACATGCAGAAGAATGAAACTAGATCATTTTCTCACACCATGCACAAAAATAAACTCAAAATGGATAAAGGACCTGAACGTGAGACAGGAAACTATCAACATCCTAGAGGAGAAAGCAGGAAACAACCTCCTTGACCTCCACCGCAGCAACTTCTTACTTGACACATCCCCAAAAGCAAGGGAATCAAGAGCAAAAATAAACTGTTGGGACCTCATCAAGATTAAAAGCTTCTGCACAGCCAAGGAAACAACCCAGAAAATTAATAGGCAACCAACGGAATGGGAAAAGATAGTTGCAAATGACATATCAGATAAAGGGTTAATATCCAGAATCTATAAGGAACTCACCAAACTACATGCCCGAAAAACAAACAACCCAGTGAAGAAATGGGCCGAAGATATGAACAGACACTTCTCCAAAGAGGACATCCAGATGGCCAACAGACACATGAAACGATGTTCAACATCGCTCCTCATCAGGGAAATACAAATCAAAACCACACTGAGATACCACCTCACGCCAGTCAGAGTGGCTAAAATGAGCCAATCAGAGAACTCTAGATGCTGGCGAGGATGTGGAGAAACGGGCACCCTCCTACACTCTTGGTGGGAATGTAAACTGGTACAGCCCCTCTGGAAAACAGTGTGGAGGTTCCTCAGGAAACTAACAACAGAACTCCCCTATGACCCAGCAATAGCACTGCTAGGAATTTACCCAAGGGATACAGAAATGCTGATGCATAGGAGCACATGTACCCCAATGTTCATAGCAGCACTCTCCACAATAGCTAAAACATGGAAAGAGCCTAAGTGTCCATCAACAGATGAATGGATGAAGAAGATGTGGTTTATCTATACCATGGAATACTACATGGCAATGAGAAACAATGAAATCTGGCCATGTGTAGCAACATGGATGGACCTTGAGGATGTTATGCTGAGTGAAATAAGTCAGGCAGAGAAGGGCAAATATCACATGTGTGCACATATAGGAGGATTAGGAGGAACTTAACTGAGGAACGAGGGGGAGAAGAAGGGGGGAAATGGTGGGGGAAAGGGAGAGAGGCAAACCATGAGAGACTCTTGAATGCTGACGAAAACTGAGGACTGATGGATGTGGGGGGGAGGAGGGATGGGCATGGAGGAGGACACTTGTGGGGATGAGCACTGGGTGTTATGTGGAAACTAATTTGACAATAAACTATTTGTAAAAAAAAAAAGAAATAAAACATTAAAGAAAAAAAGATATAATGGACAAATAAAATCATCACATGTTAAAGGTGTACAATGTGATGATTTGATAAACATATACTGAGAAAGGATTTCCCATCTAGTTAATCAACACACACATACCTTCATATATTTATCTTTTCTCTTTCAATAGAAATTTCTTGAGTGAAAGAGTCAACTAGTCGATTACGTACCATAAGGTGCAAACTTCCCTCCCTCCCTCTCTATTGATGGATCCATTGCTCTATCTATTTAGCCTCTGTGGGCTTTCCTACAACAAATCCCCATCAGAGTGGTAGAGGGAAAGGCACTGGCATCTTAGGGTAGGCTGGTGACTCTACCCTGCTCTTTGAGAATCTGCAGTGTGGTGAGAGGCATCCCAGGAAGGTTGCTGAACAAAGCAGAGTCCCCTTGTGCTCTGGGTAAGAGTTCCCTGCAGAAGACCCACCAAAAAGGGCAGGACCCTCAGGGAAGTTTTCATTCAGAAGAGGAAAGGCCTGGCACTGGCCCTGGCGCTGGGTTGGTTTGACCTTGGCCATAGGGAGTTGTAAGGGGATTACAGGAGAAAAGATAAATTGAATTTCCCCAATAGTTTATGAAGAGTGTTATTCAAAGGTCAAGGGGATTGGGGGTCTTTTTCAGACTTCAGAGAGATCAAAGAGAGCATGTATTAGGGCTAGGATTTGTTCAGGTCAGGAGGCTGTGATTATTATGTAGGGCTGGCATAAGTATCAGCTGGACAAAGGACTATGCAGGTCCTACAGCAGAAGAAGGAACCATCACAGATTCCCTTTCACCTCTCTGCCTGCCGTCTTCTACTATCTGTGCCTTCTCTCTCTTCTTCCTTCCCCCTTCCCTACATTCTCCTTTTTTCCCCTACGTCTCTCTAGCTTACTAAAACTCTCTTTTCTAGAACCCATCTAGAATAATAAAATAATCAAAATTGTGTTTTTCCTGCTCTCTTACTTACTCTAAGAGAGGAGACAGTGCAGAGGAAATTTGTCTTAAGAGGCTAACAGTAATAGAAAACATATTATAACTCAATGCCTGGAAAGTCTAGTCTTCGGAAATTCTAGAATAAATTAGAGAATATTGCAATTAACAAAATTTCCCAAGAATATTCTTTTTGACTTCAGACTGGAGAAAAGCTAATCAGAGTCTAGTTCAGGACTTCATATATAGTCAAAGAAATATTACTGAACTGATGGGTCTTGGGAAGCCTATCAAAGTCCTTAGAGGATAATAAAAGATATGCTCTCACCCCAAAAGCAAGGTGCATGTGGACACATATGAAGGAACACATAGCAAAAAGTCCATGGTGGATTAGCTCATGATGAGCTTAGGTATTCTTTTCTACATTTCCCAAAATTTTCAGATTGAGTGCCCAGAACTTCCTTAATTATTAATAATGAAATTATCATTGTAAAAATATTAAAAGTTATTTAGAAAAATAATACTTCCCAGGTGTATTTTTCTTGGGTTGTGTCTCTTTGTCCACAAAACCAGTTTGTTGCTTGGCTTGCCGGGCCAGCTGACAATCATGGTCTCCAGCCCGTGCAGGATTAAAACAGCCTATGTAAGGTGCAGAATCCCAGGAAACCTCATTTGACTTTCTAGGAGCAGGGTCTGGGATCCTCTCTGCATTTGGCTTCCCTCTAGGATCTGTAACCTGTGCATACATAACCCAGTCCTGACCACAACTGTCCACTGCTTCAATAGAATTACCTCAGATTAAAATATACAGGGTTCAGCAATAGGGGGTATCCAAGTGCAAGGACTTCTCAGGTCCAAGGCCAACCCATACTGGCTAGAAACAGGAGGAACTGGCTGTATTTTGAAGCAAAAAACCCAAACCTCTCCTTTTCTCTCCTTTTGCTTCTCCTATTTCATATTTGCCTTCTTCCTATTTTCTTAGCTTCTCTTTTCCTCTCCACCTTCAGATATCATACCATTTTTAATTTTTTAAATTTTTATGACTTTTTTTTAATAGTTTATTGTCGAGTTGGTTTCCATATAACACTCAGTGCTCATCCCCACAAGTGCCCTCCTTCATGCCCATCTCCCCCGTTCTCCTCCCCCCACCCCCGTCAGTCCTCAGTTTGTTCTCAGCATTCAAGAGTGTCTCATGGTTTGCCTCCCTCCCTCTC
The DNA here is from genome assembly GCA_017311185.1 of Proteles cristata cristata. Classification (NCBI taxonomy): domain Eukaryota; kingdom Metazoa; phylum Chordata; class Mammalia; order Carnivora; family Hyaenidae; genus Proteles; species Proteles cristata. The sequence continues at coordinate 417,350 of JAESUZ010004746.1, forward strand.
CCCCACTATTTTCCGCCCCTTCTTCTCCCCCACGGTCCTCTATTAAGTTCCTCCTAATCCTCCTATATGTGCAAACATATGGTATCTGTCCTTCTCTGCCTGACTTATTTCGCTCAGCATAACACCCTCAAGGTCCATCCATGTTGCTACACATGGCCAGATTTCATTCTCTCTCATTGCCATGTAGGATTCCATTGCATAGATGAACCACATCTTCTTGATCCATTTGTCTGTTGATAAGACATTTAGGCTCTTTCCATGTTTTGGCTATTGTTGAAAGTGCTGCTATGAACATTGGGGTACATGTGCTCCTATGCATCAGCACTCCTGTATCCCTTGGGTAAATTCCTAGCAGTGCTATTGCTGGGTCCTAGGGGAGTTCTGTTGTTAATTTTTTGAGAAACCTCCACACTGTTTTCCAGAGGGGCTGCACCAGTTTACATTCCCACCAACAGTGTAGGAGGGTGCCTGTTTCTCCAAATCCTCGCCAGCATCTAGAGTTCTCTGATTTGCTCATTTTAGGCACTCTGACTGGCGTGAGGTGGTATCTAGGAATAAACCTAACTAAATATATAAGAGATCTATATCTACACATTCGATATCATACCATTTGGTACCTGCTGTACCCAAGGACCTCTGGGGACTGCCTCCACAAATATATTTCTCCTGAGATACATACTACTAGTAAAATGAATGTTTTTACTCCCATCTTCTCAGATGAGAAGCCTGAGAATCAGATCAGTCAAATGGCCAAGTAGAAGTTACAGACCTAGTATGTACTAAATGGCAGGCCTCCCCCGACCCTGGAGCTCTTCCTGCTTCAGCCTGCTGTCCTCTTCCTTCCTTCCTTATTCATGCTGTCCCTTCCAGTCACTTTCCTTTCTTTATCCCTCTTTCTCCTAAAAGTAGCAAAAAGAAGTGGGCAAAGGTAGCCGTGACAGCTCAGTAAGGTAACAGCATGCATTCTCTCAGATACACACTGAATGCTAATAGTGTGGCATACATTGCACTGGACCTTCTGAGTGAAATAAGTTAAAAAAAGAAAGATACATTCCTTGCCCTCAAGTTGCTTATGGTCTAGTGGATGCTCCCTTTACCTTTTCTGTTCAAAAGATAAAGATATGAAGGCTTGGAAGAATTAATTAGTTTCAGTGTCATAGTTCAAACCCAGAATCCTTCTTCTTAGTTCCAGATTTCTCTCTTTCTTAAAGTTTTTTTTTTAAAGTTTATGTATTTATTTTGAGAGAGAGAAAGAGACAGAGAGAGAGAGAGAGAGAGAGAGACAGAGAGACAGAGAGAGCAGGGGAGGGGCAGAGAGAGAGGGAAAGAGAGAGAATCCCAAGGATTCTCTGCTCTCTGAGTGCAGAGCCTGATGCAGGACTTGAACTCAGGAACCGTAACTCCTGAACTGTCAGATCATAACCTGAGTCAAAACCCAAGAGTTGGACGCTTAACCTATTAAGCCACCCACCCACCCACCCACCAATCAAGCCACCCCTTGGCTCCAGATTTCAAGTTTAATGGCACGGCACTCTGAATATCAGAAAAAGCACAGCTTCCCAGAATCAGCCTTCACCTTTGACTTTCTAAACAGGAAAGAGAAGGGAAGGAGAGAGTGGTGGGGCGGGGGTTGGGGGAGGGAAAGCAGGTCCTTGTCCCTTATGCTGCTGATAACAGGCAATGACTCGCTGATCATTCCCCCCTTTTCCATGAGGGGGAGCACATACTTAATGGCACCCAAGGCTGTCAGGCGAGGGTTTGCCCATGTGGATATGTAAAACAGAGAAGTAAAATGTGAGGCCTTGGAGCACAGGACTCCTTTCAGCTTCTCTGTTTTCAGTTCTCACAGCCTCCACTAAACAAAGAAGCTGTGCTTCTTATCCATATGTTCCTGGATAGAGAGAATTTTAATTCTTTCAGCTGAAAAATAGGCTCCCACTGACCAGAGAGGGCAGAGTCAGATAGGATTGCAAGCTTTGAGGTCCTAGGAGAAGGTGGTGATTATGTTGATGATGATGATGATGTTGATGACACAGAATGTTTATGGAGTGTTTATGTGCCAAACGTTGTGCTAAGTGCTTTTACATAGTATCTCATTTAACCTCCAGTAAAATAATGCCATGACATAGGCATACCCATCTCCATAATCATTGTAAAGACAAAGAGTCTCAAGCTGGGAGACAGGAGATAACTTGCCCAAGATCCCGTTAGAGAGTGACAGAGCTAGACTTGATCCCGGGCAGTCCAGCTCCAAAACCACACAGGTACCACGGTGTTATTGCCTCCCTGGCAAAAACTATAAAGCGCAGACACGGTTCACCCTCAGTAAATATTAGTTTCCTCTTCTATTTTTAAAACTCTCTTGGGGAAGTTATTTTCACAAACCTCCCAGCTCTCTGATCTGTCAGTGACTCTCCATTCTGCCATACAGCCACCTCTGTGGCCAGGTGGGGAGACCTTGTTAGTGTCTACTTCCCATCCCTCATGCTGCAGATGAGCCCTTGGAATCCTCAGCTGGCTGCCACCAAATGTCACCTTTGTGCTGGAGGCTTTCCCTGCAAAGCCCAGATTCCCTGGTGATTTGTAAGCACATTAACATTTAAGAACCACTGCTCCAGAGAGCATTTGTGCTTGGCTTCTCTGAACAACCATTTATCATATTTCACGGTTTTAAAGAAAAAAAGCAAAAACATAAAAAGCCAGGCACACTGGAGGAGCTGACGGGATAACCTCTGACCTGTGGCTGAGGATGGGAATAAATGCACAGCCAGCTCGAAGGCTAGGGCTGCTTCCTCCCACCCCCATGGCTCACCTCCCCCCTGGCTGGATGGACTTGTAAATGGCCTGGGGGGGAGAGAGGGAAGAAGGGAGAGGGCTCAGCACACATCACAAAGGGTCTGGAGCAGGCCTCCTCAGCCAGGTGCCTGCCACTTACAAGAAAGAATTTTCTCAGGATGAACTCTACCTCTTGCTCTGGGGACCTCCAGGAGGGGCTGATGGCTTTCTTTTTCATTAAACAAGGGTAGGGGGTACACAGCAGGGTAGGAAGGAGCCTGGGAGGGGAGGAGAGGAAGAGGGTTTCAGGCAGTGCCGGCAGGGGGCCAGCTGGGCCTCAGACTCCTAGCCTGGGCCAAATAGAGCCAGAGAGACCCACAAGTTCATAACTCATCTTAATGAAGGGCCTCTGTAAACCTGCCATGCCCTCGGGTTTCGGCAGGAAGCTCCTGGCCATTCTCCTGACATGGGTCTCCGATTGTGCAAGGGTTATGGGGCTCTTTCCTCTAGGGGGGAGGGTTATGGCATGTTTTGGAGTGACTGGATGGTTTAGAACCTTCTCACATCAGGGCCTCCAAGGGGAGGGGATGCTGAACTTAAGGGTCTGCTTTGGGAAGGTCCAGAAAGTCACTGGAAGCATCCATCAGCTAGTGGGAGGTCTGAGTAGTGGGCATCAGTGGTGGTAATAAGAGGCTGGCTAGAATGAATTATATTTAAAATTCCAGACTTATAAAAAATTCATTCTAAGCCAGACCCTGCACTGTGCTCTTTTGCATACACTGCCTCACTCCTCACAATGACATGTATTATCAGCACAGCTTTCCAGTTGAGAAATGGACAGCTGGAGAGCCAGCATCTGAACCCAGGTCAGTGGGTCTCCACACCCCACACTGTAAGGTTTAGGGAGTACTGTACAGGGTAAGGTTATTTGTTTTCCCTTTTAACATGAATAACTCTCTGTAAGGTCACTGTTACTAACACATTTTGCAGAGGATGAAGATAGAACTCAGAGAGGTGTAAGAGATTTGCACAGAGTAACACAGTAAAATGTCTGTAGCTAGAACATGAGAGTCTCTGGCCACTCCAGCAAACTGACCCACGAGTGGAAAACATGCTAAATTAGCCATAGCTCTCTGTGGGTAGTTGAAAATGCTCAACCTTTTCTAGCTTTTTCCCGATTTCTCTCCTATACTCCTAAAGAAGCTCACATAGATATCAAAGATACAGGGTTCATATTGATACTCCAATATTTTTTTTAATCTGCAGAACTTCCGGTTTGAGTTTTGACAAAGATTTAGTCAAGATAATGTTGGAGTAACTATTATTTTTTAATACTGTCTGCCTTGCCTGTTTCTAAAAGAATAATGAGGCAGTTTATTGGGAAAAAAAGTAACACATAAGCCTCCTTCGTCCACCGCACTGGAAACTTCTCGAAGCTGGATGTTTGTCTACTGGCTGTTTATATTCTGCTGTTCCCACCCCAGTGCCCAGGATTTTGAGAAGCATCTGTGTGCATGTGTGTTGTGTGTGTAAAATCATGGGCAGAAGGGGAGAAATGACTGCACCAGGGCTAAGAGTTACCAGTTTGCCATTTAATCAGTCTGGGTGTTCTTGGAAAAAAAGTGGAGAGATGACAGATCTAGAAGTAATGTCATTTAGCACTTTTTTTTTGTCTATGAGACCCACTATTTATCCTTTGCCTCTGCCTGATACCGTCATCAGCAACCATATGCAACTTGGCCCTCCATTCAGCTATGTTTATCCCAGCCTTCCTCTTGCCTCAATAACACCACTTACCCAGTCATTGGTAGGTGTGTTCCCAGCAGTCCAATAGAGGGTAAATTCTCAATTTGAACTTATCTATTTTTCTTACCACTCAAAAACAAATGCAGTGATCTCAGAATCAAACAACCTGATCTTTATTGAATGACTACCATATGTGACTTAACTTAGCCAAGATAAGAATTTGGTTCTCTTAGGTGGCAGTGAGATGCACTATCTGCCAGTACTATTTGGGAACCAACTGGTCACCCCAGGGGGGGAACAGGACATACAAAGGCCCCAAACCAAACTAACCTCATTGTCAACTCTACTTCTGTATTAATTATGTGTATCTGCATTTACGTATCAAATGGATATGCCAATCTGGATACATGTGTATATATACATATACGGACAAAAGGACATATATCTATTCTCTTAACAGAACACATTCCTATAAAAAGACTCGGGGTTAACTGGCCATTAAAGCTTGACTGACCTACCTCCCCACTCCCTCCAAAGCACACATACCTGAAAATGAAATGAGAGAAGAAAAGAGATGACCACCAATCCATGATGAGAACTTTCAGCAAACGGGAAGTAGTGCTGAGTGCCATCACACGCCTTAGTTAAATTTAACACAGTCCCATATGATGATGAGATCTGGGGTTGCAAACTGGCAAACAGGAAATTGTCCTTGCGATCTCTTCAAAGGATAGCTTCTCCAGTGTGTTTGTCAGTTCAGAGTTTAATTAGCCGTCTCTATGCACTCAATCTGGGCTCAGCAGGGAAGACCAAACACTGTCAGGGCTGGAATTGGCCATCACAGGTCTCTGGGAAGTTCATAGTATTGCCCAGAGCTCTGTCTACTTGGAGCAGGCATGCCAGCCACCCTCCAGGAATTCCTCCTTCCCCTTCCCAAGTTTTAATGGCCCCGGGGCAGGGGGGGGAGGGGTGAACACCTGGAATTCTTCTAGACTGCCTGGCAATTAATGAGGTGAAGCTCATTATGGGCTACCGAAAATACCCACCTGGAGCAGAACTGTCCCTCCTGGTTAACTCTGCTTGCCTCACTTAACACACCCCTTCTCTTACGCAGCCCAGCATCTCATTCCCTTGGGATTTTACTCTCTTCAAGAGCAGTAGAGCAGTCTCCACCTTACTGATCTGAACATGCTCATGCCTGTGTTTGTTTTCCAAAAGTGTGCTCATTGAGACTAAGAATCAAAGAAAAGAATCCCAGAATCCTTAACCCTTTTTTGTTTCAGGTGTGTGTGTGTGTAGTAGCAACTGTGAATTAGTAAATCCTTTATGGTATAGCAGCAGAGCCTGTGAGCTGCAACAAAAATTGAAGTGGTGGCGTACATTTTAAACTTGTGATATTTCACACACACAGATTTCCAGTTTATTCTGAAACAATAAAGCAAAGAAACAAACCCCACAAAACCCAAAAAACTCATCAGAAGCAGTTGGCAAGCTGGGTCCATTCACCTGCCTGATAAACATTGTTTGGAGTTAAGCGGAGCACCCCTCTCAGGTCGGGGAGACATTGCCTTTGCTTGTGTCTGCTGAGGGGCCCAGATGGACTAAAATCCAAGCTGGTCTAGTTGGCTTCCATGGGGAGGAAGGGGCTCCTTTCCTCATTCACACAAAGCCTTGCTATGGGCCAGAGGAGCTCAATTCCTTTCAGTGGCCACCTGACCAACTTCACCCATTCCTGTTACCTGCTTTTCCCAGCAGGAGGGTCTAATCCCTGCTACAGACAACAAGACCTTACAGCTATAAACTTTTTATAAGTTCAACAGCACCAACACATGGATTAGATTTCTACCCAGCTTTCAGAGAAAATTCTTACTGGGTTGCTATCCAAGTCCAGTCTTTTCTAGACCACAGCTTTCTTGCTTTCTTAAACTCAGCATCCCCTACCCCCCTCTGCTCAGACTTACTTGCTTCCTTGGGCCCTGGAAAAACAGAAAGCCTGACTCTTGGAGACAGAACAGGTCGGCTGGAAACACATGGGGCTTATTACACCACCGATTTATAAAGAATGAGAATGGCTGGTCCACTTTCCTTGTGGAGCGGCCTGCTGTCTCTGAGGCTGTCAGCAGACTTGGCCTTCTGCTTTTAAGACATCTTCTAACCCAGTGAGCAGACCTGGGCAGTAAAATGCAAATCATTCTGGCAGTCAATTAATCCCACTGAAATTGCTTCAACTAACACAGCAGTGAAACGGGGGAGAAAAAGAGTTTTTCTCTCTGGTCTTTCTCTACTCAGAGATAGCCTGCAAAACTTAAAGAACTGTTACTTGTCCAGATCCACCCCGATTCCCCAAATCCAGGCCACATGCATGGCTGTTTAAGCCTTAATGAAAATTAATGAAATGGAAACAAGAAGGAGGTGACTGCTGTGAGTCAGAACGCCTGGTGTCAATACCCAAACCAAACACAGCCTGCCCCATCACAGCAAGGCAGGTCGTCTTAAAGGGACAAGCAAGTGGTATGCAGTGCTCACCCAGTGCTAATACTGATGCATCCTCTCCCTAGTTTCTGGAATAATAGAAGATCTCATGAAAATTCCTTCTGATTTTCATGGCTGGATAGGCAGCATGGCCAAGCCATGAGCAGGGACAACATGGGTGTTGCCAGGCAGCACCATTTAGCCCTCTTGAAAAGATGGCCCAATGTTGGCATCTTTGATCTACAGTGGACTTGGCCACAGCACACTAGCCCGAAGCCCAGTGAGTTAGCACCAACCTTTATTCCACACGGGTGCTCCTGAAATCATTTCTCAGAGATCTTGATTCGAGGCAGTCAGCCTTCTGAACAAAAAAAGCCAACCCTCCTCTAAGGCCAGAGACGTTTTCACTCACAGCCACGGGGTGTCCTTCAGAAGCTCTACCATTCTGTATAATCGACTTTTATTTTCCTGTGAGAATGGTCAAGGCTGAGGAGCACAAACACCTTTACATCTTTTTTTTTTTTTTAAGGCTTAGAGGTTACACAGGCCAACCACCCCATTTTACGCATGAACAAAACAAATGACTTGCAGGGGGACAAAGAGCTCAGATCAGGACCCAGGAATCAAAAGTCACTATTTTGAGTTCTAAAAGTGTATGCCATTCCCTCCTACACTGTTGATGGGAATGTAAACTGGTACAGCCCCTCTGGAAAACAGTGTGGAGGTTCCTAAGGAAACTAACAATAGAACTCCCCTATGACCCAGCAATAGCACTGCTAGGAATTTACCCAAGGGATACAGAAATGTTGATGCATAGGAGCACATGTACCCCAATGTTCATAGCAGCACTCTCCACAATAGCTAAAACCTGGAAAGAGCCTAAGTGTCCATCAACAGATGAATGGATGAAGAAGATGTGGTTTATCTATACGATGGAATACTACATGGCAATGAGAAACAATGAAATCTGGCCATGTGTAGCAACATGGATGGACCTTGAGGGTGTTATGCTGAGCGAAATAAGTCAGGCAGAGAGAGACAAATATCATATGTGTGCACGTATAGGAGGATTAGGAGGAGCTTAACAGAGGACCAAGGGGGAGAAGAAGGGCGGAAATGGTGGGGGAAAGGGAGAGAGGCAAACCATGAGAGATTCTTGAATGCTGACAAAAACTGAGGACTGGTGGATGTGGGGGGGAGGAGGGGTGGGCATGGAGGAGGGCACTTGTGGGGATGAGCACTGGGTGTTATGTGGAAACTAATTTGACAATAAACTATTTGTAAAAAATAAATAAATAAATAAATAAATAAATAAAATAAGATAAAAGTGTGTGCCATTGTCCCAGTCCCTGTGCATATCATCTTTATTCTCCCACCACCTATTCTTCCCAGACCACCTACAAGTGGGGACTTCCCTGGCTTCTAAGAAGGTGGGGCAATGGAGGGAGGAGGGCAGGGGGTGCCCCAGATGCCAACATTGATGCCCCTCTGCATTTCTGGATGGTCCCTACTGCTGTTTTCTAAGCTGACTATTCGCCACGTTCTCCAAAATAGGAAAACAAAGGTTTTAGGTAAGGTGGGAACTAAGCAACTCTACCTCCTACAGTTGGGGGTGGGCTGGATGGAGCCATCTGTCTGTCTGGCATTGATGAGTGATAACAACCTATCTGGCTTTCTAAGCTGTTCTCATCTTAGCCAGGTGGTATCTGGTGCTTCAGAAGTTTCATAAGCCACAACATAGGTTACAGAGGGTCTAGAAGGGCATTCACAACATGCTGAGATCTATAGGCCCTGTACTCCCGTCAGAGTTTTTTCTCACAAGAAGCTGTTGCCACCATCACAACAGCAACATCAACAACAACAAAGGCAATGGGCACAGGCACAGCCATCCCAGAAGGAATCATAGCACAAACCCAGGATTTCTTTCTTTCTTTCTTTGTTCTTTTTTTTTTTTTTTTTTTTACAAATAGTTTATTGTCAAGTTGGTTTCCATATAACACCCAGTGCTCATCCCCACAAGTGCCCTCCTCCATGCTCATCTCCCTCCTTCCCCCCCACACCCATCAGTCCTCAGTTTGTTCTCGGCATTTAAGAGTCTCTCATGGTTTGCCTCTCTCCCCCTCCCCCGCTATTTCCCCCCTTCTTCTCCCTCGCGGTCCTCCATTAAGTTCCCCCTAATCCTCCTATACATGCAAACATATGGTAGCTGTCCTTCTCTGCCTGACTTATTTCACTTAGTATAACACCCTCAAGGTCCATCCATGTTGCTACACATGGCCAGATTTCATTCTTTCTCATTGCCATGTAGTATTCCATCGTATAGATAAACCACATCTTCTTGATCCATTAGTCTGTTGATGGACACTTAGGCTCTTTCTATTTTTTGGCTATTGTTGAGAGTGCTGCTATGAACATTGGGGTACATGTGCTCCTATGCATCAGCATTCCTATATCCCTTGGGTAAATTCCTAGCAGTGCTATTGCTGGGTCCTAGGGGAGTTCTATTGTTAACTTTTTGAGAAACCTCCACACTGTTTTCCAGAGGGGCTGCACCAGTTTACATTCCCACCAAGAGTGTAGGAGGGTGCCCGTTTCTCCACATCCTCGCCAACATCTAAAGTTCTCTGATTTGCTCATTTTAGGCACTCTGACTGGCATGAGGTGGTATCTCCGTGTGGTTTTGATTTGTACTTCCCTGATGAGGAGGGGTGCTGAGCATCGTTTCATGTGTCTGTTGGCCATGTGAATCTCCTTTTTGGAGAAGTGTCTGTTCATATCTTCTGCCCATTTCTTCACTGGGTTGTTTGTTTTTCGGGTGTGGAGTTTGATGAGTTCCTTATAGATTTTGGATATTAACCCTTTATCTGATATGTCATTTGCAACTATCTTTTCCCATTCCGTTGGCTGCCTATTAGTTTTATGAATTGTTTCCTTTGCCGTGCAGAAGCTTTTAATCTTGATGAGGTCCCAATGGTTTATTTTTGCTCTTGATTCCCTTGCTTTTGGGGATGTGTCAAGTAAGAAGTTGCTGCTAAACCCGGCATTTCTGAACCAGGGATTTATAATGGCCCCGGGAGTGAGCAAGAGCAGAGAGAGGGATGTAGTGTGGAGGGAGCAAGGATTACACCACAAACAAGACATGGGGCAGCTGTCCACTGAAGAATCAGACTGAGTATTGGTTGCTAAACCTGTCTGTGCATAAAAATCTCCAGGGGGCTTTGACAAATACAGATCCAGGTCCTTCTTCAGAAATACTGCATCTGAGTCTCCAGAGGTGGGGCCAGGGAACATGTGTTTTGAGCAAATGTGCCTAGCATTCTGATGTGAACAGCTCTGGACTTCTAGTCTGCATGTAAGTGCAAAGGAAACTTAAGGATCTCTGCCCAGTCATGGCTAGAGTTTTCTCCATCCTTCATTCTGGCTATCCATCATTAAGTTCAAGGGCTTCTTTAAGGCTGGCAGGATTCAGACACCAGAAGAATCCTGCAGTTCTTGGTCTCTGAGCATCTGTGCTATCTCACTTCTTGAAAAGCACACTGGTTGCTCAAATCTCACGACAGGGTTTGGAGTTGGGTGTCATCTGTCCCTGATCTCCTGTGGCCCAACTAAGGCCTTCCTTACATGGCTTCTAGCCTAGACTGTCTTCCCTTCGGTTCCAAAAAAAACCCTATCACCTGACTGCTTTCCCCAAACCCCAACCCCATAAGACCCTGCCTGTACAACCTGCCTTCTGCCTATCTTTTCTGCCCCTCCTGATGGAGCCCTGTACTAGGGCTGCTGGTACTAGTCACATTGACCTCCTTTCAGACCCCTGAGGCTCCCTCCTACATCAGGACTTCTGCATATGACTCATCCTATCTTTGGAGTGCCTCCACTGGGTTAGATCTCCTAGTTCAGGTCTCATTGCTCAGCTCAGAATCACTCCTCAGGGAGCTCTAATGACACTTTATACTGGATTAGATGTCCCCTCAAAAGCCATCCTACTTTCCCTTCATACATTGACCCTTGTTTGTCATCATTTAGGTATGTGAGTGGTGAACTGACTGATGTCTGCCTCTTCCATCTGACTGGGGACTCCAAAGAGGCAAGATCTGCCTACCCTGCTCACCATTAGCCCTTGGCACATTAGTCCTCCTCCACCCTCTCCCAAATAATTCATCCTTCAAATCTCAGCTTGGACTTGGTGTTGGCCAGTGAACTACCAGGAGAACTGAAGTCACTGTTAAGTACATCTTACAGAAGGAATTTAATGCAAGCAAATAGGTTATGCAGGTGAGATAAGAGCTGAGAGCCCAACAGAGGATGCTGAGCTATCCCACAGATAAGCAATGACAATAAGTTGTTCCCACTCCTATGTTGGAGGAGCAAAGCTGAGCAGGTGATGTGACCAGAGCCCACGGATCAGAATGGCAGGAGAGGCAACCACCAAGGAGACAGTCAATACCAGAGGAGCTGGGAGGGAAAGAAGAAGGAAAAGAGTACCTTGGCCTCTCTCTTCCAGCCCCCTCTCTTCATGCCTCTTGTGAATGTTCATGCCTCTGTTTGGTAGGTCTAAGACAGGAGTCAGGGGCGCCTGGGTGGCTTAGTCGGTTAAGCATCCGACTTTCACTTAGGTCATGATCTCGTGGTTCATGGGTTCGAGCCCCACGTCGGGCTCTGTGCTGACTGCCAGCTCAGAGCCTGGAGCCTGTTTCAGAATCTGTGACTCCCTCTCTCTCTGACCCTCCCCTGCTCACGCTCTCTCTCTCTCTCTCTCTCCTAGAAATAAATAAAAACATTAAAAAAAAAGACAGGAGTCAGCTGACACAGGAACATGGGAACCACAGCCTGCAGAGGATTCCCCCCCCGCCCCCCCCAGGCACAGAACAGAGCAGGGAAAGGCAGGCAATGGGTCTGAAGGCAAACAAGCCTAAGACCAGCAATCCTTAATTCCTCTAGGAAGCTTTTCTTGTCCCAATCCCAAGATGAAAAATGGTCCTGTGAAGATATACTCATTTCCTTTGAATGTTACCTTATGGGAAAGTCTCTCTTTATGTCCCCAAAGATGTTAAGGATCTTGAGAGAAAGAGCTTGTCTTGGATTTTCTAAATGGGACCTAAGAGCCATCATGAGTATCCTTATAAGAGAGAAGCAGAGGGAGACAGACACACAGAGGAAAGGCAATGTGAAAACAAGACCATAGTGATGCAGCCACAGGCCACGGATGGCTGGGAGCCACCAGGCACTGAAAGAGGCCAGGAACCAATTCTCTTCTCCCTCTGGAGAGGGAGTGAAGCCCTGATGATTTCAGACTTCTGGTCTCCGGGACTGTGAGAGAATATATTTCTGTTGTTTAAAGCTTCAAATTCATGATAATTTATTATAGCAGCTATAGGAAGCTAATACCATGCCCCTCTATTATGTTCCCATCAGCATCCCTGCTCACCTCCATGGTCCACTGTCCCTCTGCATCCACACAGCCTACTCCATTGTCTGATCTGTCCTCAGAGACTGACATCCTTGACTGACATCCTTGAGGGAATATGTCTTGAGTAGTTCTTTCCCCAGTGCTCAGCATAGTGACTGGCATGTAATGAATGACCAAAAAATGTTAGCAAATTGAATTTAGGTTTTAAGCCACACCTGATCTTTGACCTCTTCCTTTGGACAATATTGCCCAAATGAAGAGTTTAATATTCTGATATTTTTAACCCTCTAGCTACTTTACACTACATGCCTTTCTGTTCTGTCATTCAGCCTCCATGGCCCAAGGCCCTGTAAGGGACACTCTGCTTTAGGTGGAAAACAAAATCTCCCAATGGCAGCTGTGGTCCCAAGTCATCCTACCTATGTCCAAACCACAGTGCCTGAAAGTGATGGTGAGCCATGGGGGAAGCAAGCACCTCTTCCATCCAGCCTTTCTCTTGAGTCATCCAACTCACAGCCACAGGCCAGGTCAAAGTTTCTCTGGAGTCCCCTGTGTTAACAAGCTAGAAGCCCAACAGCGCAGTGTCATACAGCATTTTCCTGAGTAGTTAATTAACAAGGGGATAAGCTACCTTGACGATTACTGAAGCAAGCAGCCTTGCCATGCAGTTGTCAAGAGGGACAGGATTAGTTTCCAGGGAGACAATAGGGAAATGACAAGGAGGGCAGGCTTGCCAGGACCTGCGACTCCCTCAGTGCTATTCCTTGCCTGGCTCTCCTTCTGCCAAAATGCAGAGCAGACGTGTGCAGAGCCTCACGGCAGGGCTGGACTGGCCTGATAATTAGTTATCACTCAGTGCTGTGGGCGGATTTAGAGTCTGCTCACAGATGGAGTGAGTTGGGCTGAGGGCCTTCTGGAAATCACAGCATCCAGGGCTGACAGCCCAGGGAGGTAACATGTCCCAGTGAAATCACTGAGTGGCCCAGAAAAATGTCTCAGAGGTGGGCAGTGCTGATCAGGTTATGGGTTCCAGTTACCCACAGCGGGTATGAGCGTGGGTGGGAGATGAGCTATGGCAGCAGCTACAGACTGAGGATGGTGAGCAGGGACCCACACAGGGTGGCAGCATTTCTAGGAAAGGGAAGATGAGCCATAGTGGACATATGCCATTTTATTTTATTTACTCCTATTCTATTTTACTCCACTCCATTTTTATTTTTTGCTGCCCAAAATCTCAGGGGGAGGTGTAGTCTGTCTTCTGCTCTAGAAGTCAGAGTAGCCAGATCACTTTCCCAGCTTCCTTTGTGGCGAGGGTGCAGGCATGTGACCCCAGCTCAGATGCTCGGATGAACCTGCCTGGGATGGTGTCAGTTGGCATGCAGAATTCTTACAGGGGGGCAGCACAGCCCATTTCCGGGGTGCCAAATAGGACTGTCTCTATCTGGGATCAGTGTCCAGTGTTGGCAGTAGCAGTAGTGTCTCCATCCTGGCCCTTTGTGGTGCTGCTATACCCTTGATCACGCCCTTATCCTGAGCATAGCTCTGCAGAGCTCTAGCAATTTTGAGACCTGATTTGTTTCCTATAAATGAAGTTGCTGTTTACCTCTTCCAGTGTGGACTTCTATTCCTTTGGACTATTAAACTTGACCAATCCAGAGTGTTGACTGGCTTATTTCTAAGGAGTTGAAAGAAATGAGGGAAGTTTGCCCTGTTTTACCTGGAGGAGAGTTCTGGAAAATGATTTTTCAATTTTTTTTTGTTCTGTCATAGCATAATAGGTTGGATATACTTGTCAGGCCTCTATGAGGTACAAGTGACAGAAACTGATTTAAGAACAATGGAAATTTATTTATAACTGTACAGTATGGGGGTTAACAGGATCCAGGTACAGCTGGATCTGGTGAGGTAAGTAATGTCAAGAATTTAACTCTCTTGCTTTTTCCCATTCCTGGATTCATTCTTAAGCAGGTTCTGTTCACTTAATAGTCTCTGGCTCCTCCAGGTTTGTAGCCATCAGCTCACCAATTCCAGTAGGAAAAAGAAAAAGGCTTCTTTTCTGCCAAAGTCCAACAAAATCCTGGGACTACAACTGGGCAAATTCAGGTCACCTGTCCACTCTAACCTATGATCAGGGTTGAGTGGGGTGGGGGCCAGAAGCTGACTAGCCCAGACCTGGATTATGCTGTGGGGTTTAGTCAGTCATTCAGTTAAATGTTCTGACATTTTGCTGAAGACCCAGACCCCGCCACCCTTCCTACTTCTCCAATTTATGGGAAGGAAAGTTCTACAATAGAGTAATTCATATATTTTTTAAAAATTATTCTACAATACTACAATACTTCATGTATGATTAGTAGAATTTAGTTGCTTTCTCCACTGGTTGTGCCAGGCATAAGACAGGCTATTGATTATAAATTGATGGTCCCTTTGTTTCTTATCCTCTCAAATATATATATATTGCACTGCAAGTAAGAGTGACCTTATTATAAAGATAGCCTTAAATCAGATTTATTAATTTTTAAGTAGGTAAAACTCAATTATTATGTAAAACAAAATACATAATAAGAGTAATTACTACCACTTACTACTATATCTGATGTTTATTAAGACTGCACTATGTTTCTAGCACTGTTCTAAGCTCTTTCTATCTGTTAAGACTGTGAACTCAAATCGCAGTCTTAACACATGATGCAGGAGGTATCATTACTAATCCCATTTTTCAAATGATGAAACTGAGGAATGGAAATGAAAAAAGTCTGGCCCCAAATCATGGGGATAATAAATGTTGGTGCCAGGGTGTGAGTCCAGTAAATCTGCATTCTATATTCTTAATCACTATCTAATTCTGTTTCCATTCAATAATTTAATTCAAAAGAGTCTAGGTGCACCTGGGTGGCTCGGTTGGTTGAGTGATCAACTCTTGATTTCAGTTCAGGTCACGGTCTCACAGTTTTGTGGGGTCGAGCCCCGTGTCAGGCTCTGTGTTGATGGCATGTAGCTTGCTTGGGATTCTTTCTCTCCCTCTCTCTGCTCCTCCCCTGCTCAGGTTCTGTCTCTTCTCTACATAAATAAACTTATAAATTTTTTTAAAAATATTTATTTATTTTTGAGAGAGAGACAGAGACAGAGTGCGAGCAAAATTTGAAGCAGGCTCCAGGCTCTGAGCTGTCCGCACAGACCCGACATGGGGCTCGAACTCACAAACCGTGAGATCATGACCCGAGCCAAAGTCAGTTGCTCAACCGACGGAGCCACCCAGGTACCCCTTAAAATTTTTTTTTTAAAAAGAGCTCAATGATATAGGCATTATTTCTGTTTTACAGATGAGGACAATAAGGCTTATGATGTTACACTGTTTGTCCAGGATCACAGAGGTAATAAGGGATTTGGGCCAGAACTCAAAGCCCTTGCTCTTAACCACCTCCCAACATACTGCAAATTCCCAAGGGAGAAAACATAGTGTTGATAGCCCAAGTTGTAAAATCACTGCTTTAGAAAAGAGACTGGCAAACTAAGGCTCATGGGCCAAATCCAGCTTGACATTGTAAGTAAAGTTTTGTTAGGACACAGTCATCTCTATTCATCTATATACTATCTGTGGCTACTTTAATGTGACAGCAGCAGAACTGAGGAGTTGTGACACAGACCACCTGTCCTGCAAATCCTAAAATATTTACTATTTGATGCTTTACAGAAACAGCTTCCCAACCAATTCCTGCCTGGAGATGACCCAGGATGGCTCATGTCTCACTAGTTCCACCTCATACCACAGGGACCACTGTGGATTGAAGAGGGACAGCAAGGAATGACTGCTTCCCTAGTATCTTATGACAGAGACAAAGTTTGACAATCATCTCTGTAGCTTTGAAACTTTATTTCCTTGTCCTGCTTCCTATTTCTGCCAAATGCTCATAGCCAGGGCTCACCCTCATTTCAAACAAGGGCCCCAAATCTGGCCACTTACTCGGTTTCTTCTTGTTTATTGTATAGCTGCTGCTCATCCCAGGAAGCACATTTAAGGTCTCCTCCAAGTGGGTGGATTTCCTAATGTTAAAAATATCAATGCAGAGTCATCTTGCTCCAAACCACAGCTGACTGGAACTTTAATGTGTTATAGCAACTGTTTTAGAAACAGGCATTTTTTTTTTCTTCTAATGCTAAAAACCAAACCTAACTGTCCAGTTGTTTTATGAAGCCCTGAGAAGCAGAGTGAATTCTGTTTCCCTCCTCCTAGAACATAACCTGAGGAAATTTAAAAAAAATTAAAAGGGGGAGGAATTGAGAAGAGTAAGCCCCCACCCCTAGTCTGGAGGGCCAGGTGGATCCCAGGGCTCTGTCTAGCCTCACTGTAAGTATCCATGACCTTCCCTCCTGCTGCGCCTCAGGAGTGGTCCATGGTGGCATTAGGTGTAATGCCTTAATTCCCCTTTCTGACCTTTACTGTGATAAATGACTTCCTCTCATGCTAATTGTCTGCCTCCCTTCCCTGAGCCTCACCTTCCGCCATTCAGTGACCTGCCACACTGGTCACTGTCCTCACTGCCCAGTGACATCACTGCCTCCCCCCACCCCGCACCACATCCATTGTTTTGTTCTTGTGGTCCTTTTCCTTCTGCTTAGCCTCATGTTTTTCCCTCACCATTCCACCTATCAGAATCACACTCACCCCTCAATGCTCTGCCCAAGTGTCTTTCACTTTACATAGACTGTTCTTCTGATCCATTTTAATTGAACAAGAAACACATGAATGCAGACTCCTGGTCATACTATAAAAGCATTATGGAGAGGGTTAAAGTCTCTATTGACAAAAATCCCAAGCTCGTTCTTCCTCAAAGGCAAGCGTTATTATCTTTTTGTTACATATTTTTCCAGAGTCCTTTCTAAGCATCTGCATATTTACATATGAACTAGTAGAAAATATGCAATATGTTTGGCATGTTTTACACAAATGGTAACATCCTTGCTTTTTTTGCTCAACAATCCCTACTGGAGACTTTTCCACATTACTCAATATAGATAAAATTCATTCTTTTTATCCGCCACAGTATGAGCACAGTACACCTCCTCTGGTTGACATATAGATTGCTCTCAGCTATTTCAGAGTAAAATAATGATGTTATAAACATCCTGTCTTTGTCTCCTTGTGTACTTGCATGTTTCTCCAGAGTAGATGACTGTTTTCTGAATATTTAGAGCAGGGTTTGACAAATGTTATTCTGCAAAGGGTCAGGTAGTAAATCTTCTAGGTTCTGCAGGCCATACAGTTCTTATCATAACTGCTCAAGTCTGTACTTGTGGATTGAAAGCAGCCATAGACTATACGTACATGATTGGGTATGGCTTGTTCTAATAAAACGTCATTTACAAAAGTAGCCAGTGGGCAGGACTTGGCCCACAGGTCATAGTTTGATATCCCTTGGTTTAGAGCATACCTTCAAACTAGAATACTGTTCTTTCATGAGTGTTTCTAGGCTACCATACCACAGCAACAATGATTACCAAATTACTGAGCCCCTTAGATGCACCGTGCCCATTGCTACATACTTTGCCAGCATTATCTCATTTAATCCATTCACTACTCCTGTGAAGTAGTAGAACTGAAGCTCAGTCAATTAAATAACTCAGCAATAGCTAGCTGGTAATTGGTAGAGCTGGCATTATCCAGGTAGCATGTCTCCAGACTCTTATTTATTTATTTATTTATTTATTTATTTATTTATTTATTATTTATTTTAAATTGCTACACCATAATGTCTTCCTACTATTAAGGGGAGAAGAGGTAGAGTGAAGATGGGTCAAAACATAGCTAGTCATAATTTAAGTTGCAGATGGCTCTTACAACTGAGAATCTGATGGTTCTGTTGGACTGTCTCCCCAGGAATATCCACACATAGTTTGCCTATAATTTCAGGTCATTCAGAGAGTCCTTGAGTGCCACCCATGAGCCTCAGGTTAAGAGTCATTATAGTAGGACTCAATGTTGCTGGGCATCTAGCAAGTGCTGAAACACTACCACCTGCCTACTCTAACAGCAGTGTACATCTTAGCCTGCCTATGGCACTGAGATACAGTAGCTCTTAACTCCCTTCTTTGGATAGGGATCCTCAGATCCTTGCTTTTCTTCTCCCCTTGGTCCAGTAAGTTTGAGAAGTGACATTAAAACTGGCTTCCCACTAAAGGATGGCAAGAGGATGGAGGGATGAATAGGTGAATTAAAGGCAGGGGGGACAGAGGGATGGGAGGCAAGAAAAGGGGGAATGGGAAGGAGAGAGAGGGAGGGAGGAAGGAAGAGAGGTCAAGAGAAAGGAAATCAAGAATACTACCGTTAAAGGTATATGATCTTTTACAATTGTGTTTACCCATGGGCTGTGACCTCTTAGGGGCAGTTTGGGGACTATCAAGGGCAGACTTCCAGGGAGATGTTTACTCTGCAAGAAAGACAGTTGTGGATAATATGAGCATAGCAGCCATGGGCAGTTCCAGCCACAGGTGGTTGGGGGCAATAGCCAGGTGAAGTGGCAGTACCAGGAATGCTGTCAAGTTGACATTGGTGTTCTGCAGCTTGCTCTAGGGCCCCCAAAGCTCCCCACATACTGCCCCTCATCTGCCCTTTGTTAGGTTAAAACCCAGCTCCCGAGGCACAACTGGGAGGATCAAGTGTATTTTCCACTCCATCTCATGCCAACTGGAAAGCCAAGACCTGCTGAGGCCCGAGTTTTAAAAATATAAGTGAGGAACCCCCAAGAGGCCTGAACCAGGGATCATACTAAATGTTCTCCTCCTTTTTAATGTTTTAATATACTTGACAAGAGCTCATTCCCAGTTTGGGAAAACCTGTCAGAAGGGATGCCCAGAGCAAAGGAAAACTCTGACTCTGGGCAAGCTGCCCATGCCTTCCTGATGGTTATCATTGGGCCCAGCTTGGTTTTATTTCTTTTGGAGAACTGACTTCTTTTCACACTTGGGGTTTCATGGCTTGGGGACCATCATTCAGTAACAGATTACTCCAAGAAGAACTCTCCTTTCCAAGGAGCAAAATAACCAAGTGTCTTCAAAAAAAAGAACATCTTTTTTAATGTGGGCACCCCCTGCCCACACCATGCCCATGCACATACATTGCTCCACATGCAACCAATAACTAAGCACAAACTTAGGTACTTTTGGGCCTGGGTGTGAATCCATTCCTAGGAGATGCAGAAGTTTTCTTTACTGAGCCCAGAGATTCAGGGGAGACTATGCAGATGACAGTAAGCCAGAATCTAAACAAATGCTGGTAAGCACAGAGGATCCCATCTATTGACAGATTCACCATCTACTATTCCACACATTACAAGAATTTAGTTCTGGATCTTTACAGCTTTGATAATTCCAGAACGAGAGATGTTGCATATAATCGGTAGACATGAAATAACTCAGCAAACGAACACAACAGCAAAGGTGGATGAAGCTGATGTGCCTCCCTACAAATGCATCAAACGATGTAAGTTACGTGTGGATGGCTTCTGACAAAGATGTCATTTGAAATCTTAGACTTCTACCTTGCGGCACACAGTCATTACAATGGAGCAATTGTTCAGCCACAGAAACAGGATTCACATTTTCCCAGCCTGTTTGTACTTTTCCCTCCCAAAGGGGCATTTCTTGAGAAGTCAGAGGAATTCTGCTGATTACATCTCCAGCACAGCCGCATTCCAGGGGGTAGGAGGGTCACACACCTGGGCAGGCAGGAGGAGGCCAGAGTACTGAGATGGGGGGTCAGATCTCGGGTGTCTGCCTACCCCAACCCCCCAGCAGCACAAAAGCTCAGGAGCTCAAGCCTGTTCTCTGTGGCCTGTTGAAGGTTTCAGAAACCCACTCCTTCTGCTTGACCTTCTCCAGAGATGGCTGGAACATGAAGGGAGTGTCTTCCCTGGCCCACTCCTTCTCCCTAGACTTCTGCCATCTCTTTGGACTGCCCTTCCTGATTTTTTTGGATTCTCTGATCAGTGTGGAATATGCCTCTCAGGTTACGGTTTGTGTTTGCACAAAACAGGTGATTTACAGGCACAGCAGCCCCCAAAGACTGTGGCCCTGACATATCAGGGTGGTGGGAAGGACTCTGGGTACTGTTGGGCCTAGTTTTTATCCTCATGCTTGTATGTGACAGTTAATTTTGTGCCATGGGTGCCCAAATTAAACATCACATTTAGGGGTGTTTCCAAGTAAGATTAGCATTTAGATCTATGGACTCAGGGAAGAATATGACCCTCCCTTGCTAGTGTGGGTGGGTTTCATCCAATCTGTTAAGGGCCTGGAGAGAACAAAAGGCAGAGGAAGAAGGGATTTACCCCTTTTATCCTGCCTCACTGATTGAGCTGGAACGTCTCAGCTCATCTTCCCCTGCTCTTGAACTGGCATTTATATCATTGGCTCCCTGGTTCTGAGACCTTTGGTGTTAAACTGAATTATCATTGGCTTTCTTGGGTCTCCAGTTTACAAATGGTAGATCATCGGGCTTCTCAGCCTCCATAGTTGCAAAAGCTAATTCCTTACAATAACTCTCCACCTATCTATCTATCTATCTATCTATCTATCTATCTATCTATCTATCTACCTACCTATCCATCTATCCATCCATCCATCCATCCATCCATCCATCCATCCATCTATCATCTCCTTTTGGTTGTTTTTCTCTGGAAAGCCCTGGCTAATACACACACATGACTTGTTCATCAGCCATTCAGTCATTCATTTCCTAATTCAATCAATTCTTCCTTCCAGGTTGCCTCCTCCTCCTCTCTCCCATTCATATGTACTTGCTAGACACTAGTGATACTATAATAATAATAATAATAATGAAAATAGCAACAACAACTGACATGGTGGCCACCTACTGTGTTCCCTTCATAGTGCTGAATACTTTCTAGACATCATGCCATTTTATCTTCATAATAACTTTTTGATCAGGTATGGTTACTGGCTCTATTTCACAGATATGAAAACATCCTCTAAGTGGGACACTTGGCTACTGAGTGCTGGAACTGGAGATTAAATCCAGGCAATATGACTTCACAGCCCATCCTAATCCTAACTATAACAGTGGGCTGCCACAGAACCCTGATCTCAGCCTCAGTGGCTCACAGTACAGTGGACAAGGTGGCCAGTAATACTCAGATCACAACACTGTGTGACTAGTACTGCTGCAGGGGCATCTAGTCCTGCCCAAAGGGAAGGAAGACAGGGACTGTTATAAGGAAGTGACATCTAAGGTGAGTCCTAAAGGCAAGTGGAACTTTTGCCAACTGGGAGAGAGAGGTCCAGGCCCACTTGCTGGGTTTACTTAAACAAAGGCCAACTGACCATGAGCCAGAAAGAAGCTTCTTCCCCAGGTAGCAGATGTCAAAGAGGCAACTGGCCTTGAGATTGGAAGGCCTTGCTCTGTCTCACCTCTAACTTATCTAATCACCCTGTCAAGCCCTCCTCTGGTTCCTTGAATGCTTGGGATTCAGTGATAACAGAGTAGAAGTAGAGAGACGCAGGCCTGGAGCAGAGCCAGCTGAGTGTAGAATCTAGTTTGAAACAAGGAAAGCCAAGGAATAATGACACTACAGGATCACATTGGGCCCAAGGAGACCATATTAAAGCCACCAGACAGATGGGGAAGATGGGACAGCAAAATGCTCTAGATTTAACAGCTGGGTTCAGTTCTGGTGCAGTCATGGGAGCTTTGTGAAGTTGGGTCAAGTCCTTCAAAGTAGACAAGCTTCAGTTTACCTATTAGTTAAATAGGGATTTATGAACTGTGCCTTCACAGCGTTGTTTCAGCCACAAAGGGAAGAGAGCCAAGAAACTGTTCTGTAAATGAAACCAGGTAAGATTTTCTAAAATGCAAGAGAGTCCATGCCCTTGCCTAGGCAGAAGGCAGAAATTGGTCACTCAACACATGATGTGTGAGACCCCTCTCAATGCTGGGTCATTCCTTTAGACACTGAGGGAAAACAGGGATACAAAAACACCAAAAATATAATCTACAACCTTCATCATGATGAACTGTACCAGAACTTCCATCATAAGCCTGTGATGGGAGGGAGAGGCTGGAGCAGATACTGACTCATTCCATCTTTGAGTGCACTAGTAGCTAATTCCAGGTGTCGCCATCTCTACCAAAGGGCCAGGGGTGGTTCAAGGTTTAGGATCAGGATGCCTAATTAGGATTCTCTCCATGGTCACTGATGATAAGCTGACACAGGGAAATACAATTTATCAACAATATCTGCTGGCAAGAAAATGCTGCCTCTCCAAATGTCCTCCTGATTTTTAAACAAGCAGCCCAGTGTGGGAGCCTAAGTAAAAGTTGACAATCAGAGTCCTAATCCTGAGGGACTCACCCTGGCTAACTGGTTTTGAGTTCTGTTTGTTTTTATAAAGGAAAAGTTAATGTCAAACATTCAGTCTCACCCTGAGTCCCATGGATGTCTGAAAATAGTGTTTTCATTTTGATGGTCTTAGGAAATAAAGGAAAACTGGCTGTCATCCTCCAAGAAA
Source organism: Proteles cristata cristata (assembly GCA_017311185.1). NCBI lineage: Eukaryota > Metazoa > Chordata > Mammalia > Carnivora > Hyaenidae > Proteles > Proteles cristata. The sequence goes on from JAESUZ010004746.1 coordinate 440,274, forward strand.
AAAAGCCATAAATGTGAGGATCAGGGGGTAAAGAGACCTTTGTCTCTTTGTCCCAAAGAACAGCTTATAAACATCCCACATAAGGTCATTACTGAGCTCTTGAATGGTCCCTCTTCATAGGATAGGACCTGGGCAAAATCATGAGTAAGTGACATTTGTTTTTAATGTCCTACTACCCTCTACACCTCCTACTATGGAAACTTACTCTTGGAGAAGGTCCCTGAACTTACTCACAATAAAGTCTGATAGAGATTGAGTTCTTATCCCAGATATAATATGACAGGGATCCAAACTTTAGCTACTAGAATGGAAATCTTAGATTTCCAAACATCTTCCATGGAGGCTCCTTGGTCATCTTATCCACATCTTTCCCTCTCAACTCATTCTCCACAATGCAGCTAGAGAGATCTTCCTAAACTGGAAATATGTTGGTTATTTCTCTACTAAAAATCCTTAATTGTCTTGAATCATTTTCAAGAAAAAATGATCCTAATGATTCTGATTCTCCCTATCTCTCTGGCCTCAACATCTAAGTGCCACCATATGCTCCAGCTATGGCAAAATGCTCTTTAAATCTATTCTACTTCTCTCATCACAGTGTCTTTACACATGCTCTTCCCTCCTCTTAGAATTATTTTTTATCTTCTTCTTCAGTTATCTAAATGTCTATGCAACCTTTAAGATTCAACTCAAGGATTCCTCACTTTCCGGTGGCCTTCCTCAACATCTCCTATATCCCAGACTGCATAACCCCAGAGAACCTGGCCTTCCATCTGATCTAGCACTTACCAATCAGCACTTCAGTTTTCCACTTTACTATCTGTGAACACAGATGACAATGAGCTCTTCAGGTGATGTCTAATTCACCATGCCACCTACCAGTGAATATTGAATATATGAATGAATCTTGTATCCTAGAGGGCAACCAACTTTCTCCATATCCCTCAAAATTTTTCTCTATTCCCTATGTGGAGCTGGCTATAAAAAGGAGTATGTATGTCTGGGTCTGTGTGAGAACTAGGGATCACATGTCCTGATGGGGATAGCTGAACTCAATTCCAGCCACTTTGAGACTATTGCTGCTATACCTTATGATTTTTCAAAGAACCTGGAGATCTGGACTATTTTTAACATGAAAACATTTAGACAATCATGCATATATTTGCACGCATGTGCATACACCCCCCCCCACCCCCCCACAGATTACTGAGGGCCAAATGTGGTCATTAGGTCATGTATCAGTGAGGGTTCTCAGAGAAGCAGAACCAACAGGAGACATATATTATGTGCATGTGTGTGTGTGTATATACATACACATACATGTGTGTGTATATCTATCCTGTTACATATACACGTTACATATAGAATATATTATATACTCTATATACAATAATGTGTGGTTATATACACACAGATACATATATATATAAAGATTTATTATACGGAGACTGACAAGTCCAGATCTGTAGAGCTGATGTCCCAGTTAGAGTTCAAAGGTCAGTAGGCTGCTATAGAACCAAGAAGAGCTGATGTCCTACTTCGAAGGCTGTCGGGTAGGAGAATGGTTTCTTATCTGGGAGAGGATCAGCCTTTTTGTTCTATTCATGCCTTCAAGTGATTGGATGAGGCCCACCGACATTACAGAGTGCTTTATTTGGCCTAGCGATTGGTTAATTTCATCCAGAAACACCCTTCCAGAAACACGCAGGATAATGTTTGACTATATATCTGGGCATCCCATGGCCCTGTCAAGTTGACATACTGAATTTACTATCACAGGTTACTTCTGTTCCAAATCAATAGATTTCAAACTTGTTTTATCTTTCAGGAAACCTCCTTTCTTCTTCGAACTGAATCTTGCCTACAACCCTAATATGATAATGACCATGGTAATACAAATAAACACTACTATTAGTAGTAGTAACATTTTTGAGTGATTATTACATCCAGGCCCTGTTCATAGTATTTGATATACACTGACTCACTGAATCACCATAGCAATCCTATTAAACGGGTACTATTATTCTACTCCCATTTCTCAGAGGTAGAAATTGGGGACAAAGAGGAGGTAAGATGAGATATCCAGTCACACAGCTTACAAATAGTGAGGACCATATCTGACCCCAAGGAGTACGGTTTCTCCCCAGCATGTGACAAATCAAGCCTGTTTTGGACATGTGGCTCCTTCCTCCTAGCAGTGCCCCTGGATTGTAGCTTGTGAGGAAGGGTCTGAGAAGCCATGGGTCAGGCGATCCTCAGAGTTTGTGAGGGAAACCAAGCAGAAGATACGTGAGCCTGTAGTCCCTAGCAAAAGAAAGGTCAATTCTGCCTGGCTGCCAGTCTCCTGAGTCGTCCCTTGGGCTGAAGCCAACAGCGTACATGGAGAGTGAGACCGTTTCCTACTCTGGGCCGTTCATTTTCTATTCACAAAATGCAGGGATTAAATTACACACCTCGGAGCCCCTGCCCCATGATCCCCATGCTGTGACTGGGAGAGGGAAGGGTCTGTCCTTTTTCTAGGCCCAGATGGAATACTCGGAGCCCTCCATGCAGAAGTCTACTGAAAGCAGGCCCACACCTCTGGCCGGGGCAGGAGTGCACGGCCCAGGACCAGCCACGCTGCCCAGAAGCCCTTGCTCCCAACTCTCATCTCTCCTCAGCAGGAAGGGCGGTGAGACCAAGGGAAGAATTAGCCGTGGTTGGCCCCATGTCCCACCCCTGCCACCAGAGAGGACTTGCCACTTTCTGCTCTGTGTTGGGGTTTCCTCAAGACCGGTCTGTGAACTCCAGAGTCACTCGTTAGCAGGGCTGGCTACAACTTGTCAGGGATCCTGTTACTCCCGAATCCAGTTCCAAAAACAATACGAGCCCTGATATATTAGCCCTAATTAAATTGGCCCACAACATGCTTTTCACTTAATTCACCTATTTTTCTTCTTGCCTCTCCTTCTCCGGGCTCCTCCTCTCAAAGCTCAATTTGGAAATACCCCTGCATTTGATCCAAAGATGGGTCCCCTGCCAAAAAATAAGCCCGTGAAGCCATGCCAGCCAAGAGTCGAAAGCCATGGAATCACCTGCCTTTTGTGAATTTTTATATCGAAGCCTCAATTAGAGGACATACCAAACGGCAAGTGCATGAGAAATAAATATGCCTGTGCAGAAACACCAGGACAGAGGAAGCGCACGCTCGACTCAATCACATTTTCCAATTTCCCTTTGTATATTTTTCCTGACATCTTTGCATAGGGTAATTCTAATGAAGTTTTCACCTGTCAAAATGAAAAGGCTTTTAAAACTAACAGCCGATTTCACACAGGGGCCCTATTTAATCCTATATCAAAGGCCCATTGAACACGATGAGGAACTCTGCATCCACAAATGCATCTGGGGGTCAGCTTTCTCCGCAGTAACTGAGCACATGCATTCATTCCACCTTGGGCCATGCTGGAGCCTCCTCGTCTTCTCCTGGTCATGAGCTTTGGTGAGTTTTCTTAGATTTTGGAGGAGGGAGCATGGGGGTGGGGGAGCTCAGGGAACCTTGTCTGGTCTCTTGGCAACAAGGGAGCCATCTGGGAGCAAGGGAAGGATATCACACCCTGGGGGTCACAAATTAGCGGCTTCAAGGAAACTTCCTGGGGGAGAAAAGGAAGAAAATGACAGAGGATTCCCAGTTTTCAGGAGCAGGGCTAACCTGGCCTGCACGCTGTGTCTGTCCTTCTGATGTGTGCCCTTCTTGACTGGGTGCGACATTTTGAAAGCAGCATGTACAACATTTTAATGTCAAGAGAAGAATTAGTGTCTCAGAAAAGCCTCAAGTATGATCACATGTAATTGTTTTATAGATGCTGGCACAGGTTCAGGGAAGAATGGGTTTTTAATACCAAATCTTTCCATTTCTCTTTGTTTCCCTGTGATTTGTGGGCTCTATGAATGGCAGGTTTCTGGCAGATCCACAATTTCGATTTCCCCTTTGTTTTCTCACGCTCATAGAGTTCAAGGTTTCTTTTCTTTCCCCCATGCATCACAAATAGTGTTTAATGGGGTCAGGGGTGGTTTTCTCCCCCACTGGAGACCCATCGTTTGGTTAAACCACACATAAATTTTACCTCTCTTCAAAGAAACATTAACAATTCTAATGCACATACACATACATGCTCACAGACTGACAAGGCTTTTCTTTTTCCATTCAAACCAGGGAAATACCCAAGGTACAACTTCTTGCTCCATCCTCATCCTCACGGAGAAGCAGCTTATGGGCTAAGGAATGGATGAGGGCCATATTCCACTGTGTTGCGAACACTCTCCCCTGGCCCCCCAAAGGCATGCTGAGTGTTACTAAGGTTTGAGGACACTTTCTGGGTAGAGGGCAGCCTTGGGAGGCATCAGGCCTGTGAAGATAAGACTTTGTCTTCCAGTTAATGCCCCTCAAGGTCATCCTTGGATAAATCAACATGTTCCAGAGCAGAGGGAAATAGAAGGAACAGTATTCAGAGGCCAGGGTCAGCAGCCTCGGGTTTGTATCAGGAAGCAGAGGCCAAGCATCCTTTTCAATCAGATGCGTTTTAGAAAAAATCTCTCTGGCTGCTGCATGGAGGGTAGATCACAGAATGATCGGTGTTGGGGCTGCTGCAATAGTAGGAGTGAGTGATGATGAAAGTCAAGGCTGAGGGTGTGAAAGAAAAGGCAAGACAGAAGAGCTCCTGGAGATTCTGTCACATAGACACTTCCTCTGTACGGCCAATGCAAAGTGGGTCACGTTGATATGATCATTTTGACACAATCATTCCCATGTCACAAGTGTTGCTTCACCATGCAAAATACTGTTAAAAGTTACCAGTATTGAGTGCTGCCATCATATCCCGGACCCTTTACTATTTCTGACCCTCTCAATTTCTATCTCAGTCCTGAGTTCCCCCAACCCTGACACTACTGCACATGTCCCGTCATCCCTCCCTGTCTCCCTGCAGCGTGCCAAGGCATCATGATACACACTGACAATTTACTGGCTTGATTTCTACGTCATGTCAAAATGACCCTGTGTCAAGAGGGTCAGGTCTAACTACAACCCATCCCTGTGTTGAAAACTTCAGAAGAAGCAAAAGTCCTTCGGTGTTTGTAAATAAACCCTCAAAAGAGAGAACTGGACAAACAATAATTCCCTGCAGAAAGCGGTCTCTGGTTTAGCCAAACCCAGCTTCTCTGGGCATTCCAAGGTCACGCGCTTCTTGAGATGAGCTGCAGGAGCAGGGGAGATGCTGCCAAAAGTGTCAGAGGAGGCAGCACCTGTCAGCCCCCTCATCCAGGGCTGCCCGCCCTGTGCAGGAAATGGTCCCCGCTGGGTGTCCTTGCAGCCGCTTTAGCCAGGCCTTAGTTTGCTTCTAATTAGTGCTGAGCAGGGCACACAGTCCTGCCTCCTCATGACTGCCCATATGGCTGGACCCTGCTCCTTGCTGCTCACAGACAAGACGAGTGGGTTTGTCTGTCTCCCTCTCCCTTTTCCATAGATCAGTCTTTGCAGCTCGCTCTCTGCGCAGCTCAAGCTTGCACTCCCAAACCCAAAGGTGTAGAAAGTCAAGCCTTTCTCTCCCCTTTTAAAGATGCCAATGCACTTACTGGCTTCATTCAGCTTCCTAAGAGCTGCTGCCTGCATACTTCCCTGGTGCTAAGAGTTGTAGCATTGGTCTTTCATTCCAAGTGGATGTGGGTTGGATATTTCTGAAGGCTTGAAAAAAAAAAAAGGCTATTATTCTAAGCTGTGTGCCTTAAATATGGTAAGAGGATTGGTTGGCTTTCTATGTGGTGATAACCTCTCCCAAGGGGTGACAGCTCCAGGGAGGAGGCATGGCAGGGCTCTTCAGAATGATAAATGGGAGGCCCTGGCATGTCGGGATCACAGGGAGCCTGGGAATGAGACAGGCTTAGGGCCTTTGCACTCTCTCTGTTTGGGTCTGGCTGTCTGACTTCAGATTGAGCAAGAACAACCACCTGGCCCTCTTCCCTCCAGCCCAACTAAACTTTCTCCCACTTTAGGGCCTTTGCCCACATTATATCCTCTGCTTGGATTACTGTTCTAACTGCCTCTCCTTGTGTCGTTGGCTTAGATGACTTTTCTTCTTCTTCCCAATTTCGGGTCAGGGGTGACCTCTGAGGCAGGGGTGCCTTTCCCATCCTCGCTGACCAGCTCTAACGCTGCTACATGGGCTCTCTTATCACCATGTTCTGGTCATTCTTAACATTTATGACAGATGGAATCACATGCCATTTCCACTTATGTGTGTGACACTTCAGTCCATACTTGTCTCCCCCATTAGGATGTAAGCTTGCTAAGGGCGGGCACTCTGCCTGTTTTCAGCATAGGACACCGAGGAGGCATTCAATGAACACCCATGGGATAAGCAGGAGATCAAAAATTCTCCAGATGGAGGGCAAGGATCAGGTGCTCTCTCAGCCTCAGATAGCAAGATGCAGTGTAAGAGAAGGGTCTTCAAGTCCAGGTGACCTGGGTTCAAGTCCAGTCCCTGACACTTGGATGCTGGTATTTCCACATTTAAGAACAGGTTTTTTGCAGACTCAGAGACAGCTGGCACAGCATGCTCTAGGGACCAACAGCAAAACAGACCAAGGGGAAGCATGCTACCACTGGTCTGAAACCCAGAGGGATTTTTCAAAGAGATGTTCTTTGAGGCTAGGGAAGCAGCTGGGCTGGAAAAATGGTAGGGGCAGAAAAAGAGCATAAGGCCACAGAGGGTTGGCTCAATTACTCTAAGAGTGAGCAATGATAGCTTCGACTGCTAGTAATGATTGGGGGTATAATAACTACTGAGGTCTCCAGGATGGCTAAACCAATAGCTGGGCCAAGGACCCTGCCTAATGCTTTTAGAGGGTAGAGCAGCTCTTGATAAGGAAGATCCTTGGGGCGCCTGGGTGGCTTAGTCGGTTAAGTGTCGACTTTCACTTGGGTCATGATCTCGCGGTTCGTGGGTTCGAGCCCCGCGTCGGGCTCTGTGCTGACTGCCAGCTCAGAGCCTGGAGCCTGTTTCAGTCTGTGACTCCCTCTCTCTCTGACCCTCCCCTGCTCACGCTGTCTCTCTCTCTCCTAGAAATAAATAAAAATATTAAAAAAAAAAAAAAAAAAAAAAAGAAGGAAGATCCTCTACTCATCAGGCTGTTGGAGGGAAGATGCCCCAAGACCACCCTGGTGAAAGTAATCTCCCTTCCCTGCATGCTGTGGGTACTCTGAATGGAGAAGCTCCAGGAGGGCCTATGGTTGGTCTGTCTGGTTCTCCACTGTGTTCCCAGCACCAAGCATGGTGTCTGCTACAGAGTGGGTCCCCATCAAGCCTACGTGAGTAAAAGAGGGAATAGCTGGTGTTCTCACACAATTCCCGCTCAGTCTTCTGTGGTGGACAGACCCTCAAGTGACCCCTGATGATTCTCTACCAACTGGTGTTCATGCCTCTGTGTGATCCCTCCCCTTGAGTGAAGGCAGGACTTGTGACTTGGCTTCTAACCAACGGAATATGGGAAAGGTAATAGAATGTCACTCCTTGACTCAGTGAAGTTACATAGCAAAGGAGGTAGGATGTCCCTCCCATGACTGCTTTATATTATATGGCAAAAGTGATGGGTTGTCACTCTTGTGATTCCATTCAGCTATACTAGACACTGTCTTTAGTGGACCTCTTGCTGGTGTGATAAAGAAGGCATGTTGGGGAGGCCCCCATGACAAAGAAGTGTGGGAGGCCTCTAGAACATGAGGGCAGCCTCTAGCCAATGGCCAGCAAAAAGCATGAACCCATTCATACAGCTATAAAGAAGTACATTCTGTCAACAACCTAAAGGATCTTGGAAATGATTCTTCCCCAATCAGGCCTCTAGATGAAAATGAAGTCTAGCCAGAAGCTGACTACAGTGTTGTGGGACCCTAACTGAAGCTCTAGTTAAACTGTGTCCAGACTCCTGACCACATGAACTGCGAGACAGTAAATGTATGTGGTTTGTAAATCTCTACTTTTGTCATAAATTGTTACACAACAATGGGAAAGCAACAAAGCCTCCAGGCCTTTAATCTTGGCCTTCCTCCACCAGCAAAGGTGGGACTAAGAGCACTCATGAAACTAAGTTTAAACATCACTCCTTCCAAGAAAACCTTCCCTATTCTTACCCTGTTCCTACTTTAGAAGCCCCGCATTTGTGCTCCCCCATTGCTACCTCTGTTTGCTTTATAATTTTTGACACTATATTGTCATTTTTTGCTTGCACATTGATTGCACTCACTAGGCCCCGAGCTCTTCAGGGGCAAGGGTCCTGACTGTCTTTCCATTTTCTTTTTTCCGTTCTCCTTACCTTTGACAGATGGTTTTGGGGTGCTCACAGTGGGCTGGGCAGTGTGCTAGTTGCTAGGATACAAAGGCAAACAACAGCAGCCGCATAAAGATCCTGTTCTCATCTCATGGACCTAATGACAAAGAACTCATCTCTCGGAGCATTATGGCTGTGGATAAATGTCAGAGAAATGCTATAAGCCACTAATGGGTAATGTGACCTAGTGAGTGAGAACGGGATGGTTAGGATGATCTATGAAGGATGACTAAGAGTGTAACCAGAAGAGGTGAGGTGAATGGAGGTTTGGGCAGAGGGACGGTTTACACACAGGCCCTGTCTAGGAAGGATGCATGGCAAGTTTGAATACCAGAAAGAAAGCCAGCGAGGCAGCAACAAGAGAGAATGCAGGTGTGTGGGGTATGAGCAAGTGGCAAAGTCCCCCAAAGCTGACTACGCAGCATACCACAGATCATAGTAAAGTTTAGCTTTTACCCACATGTGTGCATTGGGGGGCTTCAAACATGTGAATGACATGTTCCAATGACACTGAGAAATGATTAATCTGAGACATGAGCAGTGGGTTGTAGAGTAAGGGTTTGAGAATGGGATGAGGTACAGTGCAAAAACGGCTGGGGGAAACAAGTTAGGAAGCTATTGCCATAGTCGAGGAAGAAATAATGTAGCTTGGAGTTATGGGTTGAATCATGTCCCCTGAAAAGTTGATATTCTAATCCCCAGTGCCTGTGAAAGTAGCCTTACTTGGAAATAGCCTTGTTTGGAAATGGCCTTATTTTTTCATACAAGGATGAGGTCATTAGGATGGGTCCAAATCGAAAATGACTGTCCAAAAGAGAAAATTTGGACATAGAGACAGACACGCATGGGGGGGGTGATGTGAAGACACAGAAGAATGCCATCTGCAAGCCAAGGATGCCTGAGGCTACCAGAAGCTAGAAGAGGCATGAACAGACTTCCTTCGCAGCCCTCAGAAGAAACTAACCCTGCTGACACAGTGATCCTGGACATCAAGCCTCCAGCCGTGAAACAATAAATGCCAGTTATTTTAAGCCACCCAATTTGTGGAACTTTGTTAGGGCAGCCATGGCAAACTAATGTACTTGGTTTAGGTCAGGAGTCAGCAAACTTCTTTAAAGGGCTAGATATAAATATTTTTGGCTGTAGGGATCATAACATCCCTGTCACCATTACTCAACTGAGCTGTCATAATGTGAAAACAGCCGTGGACAGTAGGTAATCAAAGGGTGCGACTATGCCAATAGCACTCGATGCCCTAAAACAGCAAGCAGGTAGATCTGGCCCATGGGCCATAGCTTTTGGACTCTGGGTCTAGGTGATGGTGGTACAGATTAAAAGAAGTAAATGGTATGTGAGATAGCCAGGTCTACATCTTGGGGCACCCTCACATCTAGCTCATGCTGGACACTAGCCAGGTGCTCAGTAAACATTGAACTTGTGACCTGAACTTACACTGAACAAACAAGTCATTTCAGCCCAGGCAAAATGAGGGGGTTTGATAGATGGTTTCAAACGTATCTTTTAGCTCAACATTCTGGTGTCTGCTGACAGAGAAGGGACTGTGTTTTGGGTTCCTGTTTAGTGTGGCTTGTTAACCAAGTAGATGCCTTGGCCTAAAGGCTTAGTTGGGGTGGTAGAGGCATAGGGTCTATACACAGTAGCTTCCTTTGTCCAGACACAAGGCACACTGCAACCCTTGCTCAGTGACCGCATCCTGATGGCAGTGATAATGGTGGTGACAGTGAGTGACTGCCTGCCTGAAGGTTCCTGGAGTGGGTGGGAAGTGCTCAGCTCTGGAGTCAGAAATCCTGGATCTGCTGTTTATTAGCTGTCTGACCTGTAAAAATTACTAAATTAAGCTCTCTGAGTCTCTCTTTTCTCACTCATTTGAGGAGAAAGCTCAGTGCTGGGTATTTCGTAGACTTTCATGACATTTTAGCTTCTGCTCTTCCCTGTAGGAGGCTCTGAGACCATCAGGGTTGAAAGCCTGCTCTGCATTCACTAAATGTGTGACCTTGGGGTGAGTTACTTTACTTCAGTATCCCCATCTATAGAATGGGAATATGGTTGGCTACACCCAATCTTTTTAGTTGCCCCCAAGAATTACCTTCCACCCATCTCTGAGCCCTGGGGAGGCAGAATTACTGGATGACATCACCAACTTCCAATGCATGCCCTCTGATTCTAGCAGGGTATAGCCAGAGGAGTCATGGGCAGGACGACAGGGGTCTCGGTATTTATCCACTGGTTCTTCTTTGCTGGACTGTGGTTTGCAAGTACTGAGTTCCCATACCTAAAGCCTCATCTCCTGTTCAGTGGCCCTTCTCCCATGGCTACTGTCTCCACCTCACTCTGGTAACCATTCCCTCCTTAAGCTCTCAGGTTTCTGGGTGGATGTAGCTTCCCATGGTTGCTATACCCTCTGTGCTTAACCATCACCATTGGCACCTATGACTCATTTATAACATTGCAAATATCCCCTTCCTTAAGTCCTCTTTTAAATTTTTTAATGTTTATTTACTTTTGAGAGAGTGAGAGAGAGAGAGAGAATGTGTGCTAGTGTGCACAAGCAGGGGAGAGGCACAGAGAGAGGGAGACACAGAATCTGAATCAGGTTCCAGGCTCTGACTGTCAGCATAGAGCTCAATGCGAGGCTCAAACTCACAGAGCTCTAGCTCGTGACCTGAGCTGAAGTCGGATGCTTAACTGACTGAGCCACCCAGAAGCCTCTAAGCCCTCTTTTAAAATGATTCTTCATTGTGGTAAAATACATGTAACATAAAACTTACCATTTAAACAATTTTAACCCTATAGATTAGAAGCATGAGATATATTCACCTTGTTTGGCTACCATTACCACCACCCTTCTCCAGAGCTCTTTTCCTCCTATAGAACAGAAACTCTATCTACAATAAGTCCTCCTTCCCCCTCCCTACGGCTCCTGGTAACAACCATTCTACTTTCTGTCTTCTCCATGTTGTATTATACAGGATGTACTAGAATTTCCTTCCTTAAAAAGGCTGAATAATCTGTTTACATACATACTGCATTCTGCTTATCCATTCATCTGTCAGTGAACACTTAGATTGCTTCTGCCTTTTGGCTAATGAGAATAATGCTGCTATGAACATGGCACATAGATATCCTTAAACCCTCTCTAATTGGTCCTTTAAGGGTTCCACTGAGTTTCTAGCAAGACCCTCACTGATATATAGTATCTGTGCGTAGTTTCATCATGTCATGTTGAGTAATTGAGTTAATACATGTAAAGCACTTAACGTGAGTGCTCAATTAATGCCTGCTGTTTGTTACAGGGAAGGTTTCTGTGTGGCAGAGGCTAGACTGCCGTGCCTCTTCATTTTGAGCACCAGTAAACTCTCTTCTCTAGCTGAGTTAGGCTGGGACCATATGACTACATTCTTTCTTGAGAGTGGAATGTGGCTGGAGTGAGGTGCCCCACCTCCACCCCCCCAAGCCAGACCCATCAAAACCTCTGACATCCAATCCTTTATGCTTTCCCTCTGTGTGGGCTGGACATCCATCTACCTTGCAGGGAGACCCTGGATGCCATGTGTTAAGGGTGGCAGTGGCGCCATCAGCCAGGATCTCTTGATGTGTGGAACAGAGGTAGGTGCTAGAATTATCACCCACATTTCATTGATTATAAAATTAGGTGCTTTGGTAACTTGCCGAGCAGGTAGCAGAGCCTAGATGTGAACTAAAGCAAGCAGTATGGCTCCAGGCGCCACACTCCTCAACACTGCTGTATACTCTCTCTCAAACTCAGGAACAAGTTCTCACAATTAGATTTTCCTTTTCTGGGACAGCCCTCAGACACAGTCAAAACTCAGGGTTGCTGCAGCAGTAGTCTATGGACCTAACCAGTGCACCAAGGTGCAGGACCAAGGTGTCCTGGCTGTCAGTTGATGGCATTTCATTCCCCACTGGTACAGGCTGCAGAGGGCCATGAGGGGCAGAAGGAGCATCGATCAGTGCTTGCAGCAGCTGCCTGGGCTACCTCTGTCCTGCTCTTCCATGTTCTTTTTAATTTTTTTTCTCTTAGAACTGGTGGCATGCTCTAACCACTAGGAAAGTAGACTGAAGAAAGAGGGGTACCCCTGGCTCCATGGCAGCAAAGCCAGGATTACCCACTGACATTACAGCTGGCAGCCTCCGGCTGCTGGCACCCTTTTAAAGAGAGCATGATGGCAATCTTCCAGCTAAGTTCTCCCAATTAGGCAGTTAGAGAAACATTATCCACCATCAGGATAAAGCTGATGAAACTGAGGGAGGCAGGGACGAGAAGGGGGTGCTAATATGTCTGCACTGGTCCCCACAGCCCAGAGTACAAAGTCTCAGGGATGCTCAGTGTTCATAGAGAAGCATCTGTGGGGTATGATGAGCTGCCTGGGGGGCACACAGGTCACCTGTCTGCCTTGGACACTTGAAGGTCCTCATCTTTCTAAAATCCACCAACTCTGCCAGCTCTGGTCAGACAGGGTGGGCAAAGGGTGGCAGAAGAGAAGAATTATGTGAAGTCAGAGTCTGATGAGGCTTCCTTTACCCACCCCAACAAGACTGGATGTAGGGACTAGGGAAACTAAGCACTGCCCCACCTCCAGCAAGGGAAGCTGAGAGAGATGACACAAGTCACAATTCCTGGCTGCTTACTTCAGCCATTCTCAGGATTCCATAGCTTCTTCACTAACCAAGCCTTTCCTAAGCATATGCATCATATACTCATTATCACATTCAGTTCTCACAACAACCTGGGACACGGGGACTCCTCTTCTTCCCGATTTACACACAAGCAAACTGAGATTTAATCAAACTTACAGAACTAGACAAGGGGTTCCACATGCAGACCAAGCCATGTGTACAACTCTTCAGAAAGGTCCTGAGTCCTATGCTCAGAAGTCTATTCATCAACACACATCTACTTAATGACAATGAGAATGACACTAATAGTGCCTTGAGCACCATGCTAAGTGCCTAACCCAGAATATCTATTTTAATCTTTACAACTAGTTCTGTCAAACGAGTCATCACCCTTTATTTGCAATCACAGACACTCTGGACCAAAGTGATGAAGGGACTTGGCCAGGGCCGTGCATTATGGTGAGATTCAAGGCTCAATGCTCCTGACTCAGGCTGGTGCTCCAGATCTCCATGTCAGTCCACCTCTGCTTTGGACAAGGCCCATCTAGCAGAGCAGGCTCAGTGGGCTCTGCAGAGAGGTGGAGGGTAGTCCCTCCACTTGGGGCAGGTAGCCTATAAAGTGGTGAAAAATAAGTTCCCAGTTTACAAGTGTTAAAGGAGCTTGGGGAAGGGGGAGAGGGAGAAGGGGAGAGAGAGAGAGGGGAAAGAGATCCTGGGGTTAGAGCTGCCACAGATGCTCTTGAGGAATGAGGATTTGAATGGAGCATTATTGAAGAAAGTCCAGACAAGGGAGGCCGTTCTGAGCAGAGATGTGGTAAGGCAGGTGTTTGAGGGACCATGAGCTCTCTGGACTGGCATTCATAGAGGCAGCACAGGGCATGATGCCATAAATATATGTTGAGACCACACTGTGCAGGGATTTGGATGTCATATACAAAGTTTGGATTTTACCTTTGGGAAACTATTGAATGTTTGGGGGCAAGGTGTCAAGACATCTCTCTGGGATGAATGGCCTGGTTATGGGATTTGGGATAGATGTGAGAGGGCAAGACAAGAAGCCCGAAGACATCGATAATGGAATGAAGGGGGGAATTATGAATGCCATACTAGAAGAACACGGTGGCTAACTGGAAAAATATAGGCAACCAGGTCTGCTATTATCATCACTGATAAGATGACAGTTTGTGTACAGGATCATTCTGTTAATTATATTTCATTCGGCCATAAATGCTTCCACGAAAGGTTGAGGTCAGGGGGAGAACCAGCTAATCAAGCCTGCATGATGAGAAGAAGCTCCAACTGCTTGGCACCAGCACTGAAGGAAAGGCCTTAGGCATCAAACACCTACTGTCCTCTGATTCCTACACAATTGTGGGCCTAGTTGTTTATGGGGAATCTAATAAAAAACAAGGGATCACTGAATTGCTGAGGTTTCTCTTGGCCAGGCTCAAAGTAAATCTTTCAGATTTATACAACCCTTCAGGAAGGGCTGCAGCCTTATGCTTCCTTCATTCCCACAACATTGGAATGGGCTGGGGAACCCTTAACCAGGGACATACAGCAAATCAGAAGCTTCCCTGGGCCCAGAAGAAACATGGCTTCCTAGGAACGGCTTGGGGGGGGTGCAATCTTTCTCAGTTATTTGGGGACAGTGTGGAATGGGAAGGTACCATTAAAATGTGTGTCTATTGTGTTCCACCATTAAAAATGAAGAAAACACCACTTTACAAACTGCTAGGATATGTAAGCTCACATTGGACTTACAATCTATAAAAAGTACTGCTCTGTACCCAGCATGAGGGAGCTGGGAGAGCCAAACCAGAAGTGAGTGAGCAGAGATCTCATGAAATTACTTCCTGGATGTAGATCCTCGTCACCGGCTGTTCATGGCAATTACCCTGGAAACTCTCCCCTCCCCCTCCCTCCTCTGCCCCCACACCTCTTGCCAGCCCAATTTTGCCAGTAATTTTGCAAGCCATGGATATGTTTTGTTGGGATTCGGCTCAAGTCTGCCAGAAAAAGCAAATTCAGGCCAGCAATAGTGGAATTTGAACACGATGGCAGAGCCAAGCTGCTGCCAACCAGAACTTCACCTCAAGTTTGATGTACGGAAGAGGAAGGCAGGATTTCTAGGCACTCGTGGGCAGTATTAGCCAAAATTCTGTTTATTTAAAACATCTTATGCAACCCACAGCCAAGGATTCCCATTCCCTGGAAATATACAACAAATACTATTCCATGCCCCCTGGAAGTCCCTATTCTCAAGAGACAAACTCTGTTGTCTGCCTATCCAAGGTGAGCTCTGAACATTGCTAGAGAAGTCAGAAGTAGATGTAATAGACTTGAAAACTCGGGGTTTTCTCTTTCAGACATTTAAATAGCACTTGAGAACCCTCCAGAGTGTTTCTTAAGCATGAGTTAGCATAACAAAGAAATGGCGCTCTGACATGGGCCCAGAACAGTGTTGTAGCTCTTTGATTCTATGATACATGCTTTCCACTTAGACCTTGGGAAAATTTTAACACAAGAATAAATATAATCATCTATGTGGAGCACTTTTACATGGTGCCTGATACATGCTAAATGTTCATAAATGGTAATTTAGAAACCGAGACCACTGAAACTGTTTAATTTTTGGTGAATTTGTGAATATTTGTGAAACATGTACCTTTTACCTTTCTAATGTGTATGTATAACAGCATCTTTATTTTCCCAGGAATTCGCGTTAGATAGGTTGTGTGTCACATTCAATGAGGTCTTAAATGGAAGACTTGCCTATATTGGTGGAAAAGTCTTTGGCAGGTGGCGCTAAGACCACGCACTAGCCTTCTCTCAGTTTGCCTCCCTAGTGACAGTGCCTGGGAGCTGTTTCTGGCCTGGAAGCTTCCTCCAGTCTTTGAGTGTCCCACCTTTGAAAGGGCAGCTATGATCAAGAAGTGGAAAGAAGATTTGGGAGTTAGTTGTTTCACTAACTGCTCTTCTTGAAACCCTAGGCAGAGCCAAGCCAAGGCCAAACTTTTTTTTTTAAGTGTATTTTTTTATTCTGAGAGAGAGAGAGAGACAGAGACAGAGAGAGAGAGAGAGAGAGAGAGAGAATCCCAAGCAGGCTCCACACTATCAGCCCAGAGTCCGACATAAGGCTCAATCTCACTAATTGTGAGATCATGACCTGGGCCAAAATCAAGAGTTGGGCCCTTAACCAACTGAGCCACCCAGGTGCCCAAGGCCAGGCTTTTAACCCAGAATAACAAGGTCAGTCTGGACTTTAAGCTTAAGGTGCAAGATTAGTCTCCCAAGTGCTCAGCTCCATATTATTAGAGAAACAATGACACAGGAATTTGTATGGTATATAGTTCTGAGGGATTTAGGATCTTGGCTGTCACTAGGAGATAAAACTGAACTTTTGTTAAAAGGGGTAATTGTGTCATTTGGCAGGAACCTATTTATACACAAGTCTGCTACTCTGATGCTTACTTACATTGAGAGTAGGGAACACTTTAGCCATCTCTTCACCTGAATGGCACTTATGACATTCTTTGGTTTGTTTCTGCCCCTCAGGATATATACTCCATGATTCTAAAGTTCCAGAAAACAGTCTCATGAGCTTTTTAAACAATTTCAGTGGTCTCAGTATTTAAATTGCCATTTATGAGCACTTACTATGTATCAGGCACCATGTAAAAGTGCTCCCCATAGATGATTATATTTAGCCTTGTGTTAAAATTTTCCCAAGGTCCAATGACTGGTTAGGGCTGAAGCTCATATTTGAACCTAAATCTTTCTAGATCCCAAACTCGTCTACTGAACTATTTGGACTGCCTATGCAGCTATTAAAAGCACTAAAGTTGATACATATGGAAGTCAAAGACTCTGGCTCACCCACAGCAAAGGTCTTGGAGTCCCACCAAAGCAGACTTCTTCAGCCTTGCTTTGCAGTTGACCCCTGGAAACTATCCAAAACTAAATCTCCCACAGACACATTTCCGACATGGGCACATATGGCTCTCCCAGGAAACAGTGCCCACTGTACAATGAGTTTCCGATTTTCATGCTAGTTTGATAAAGGGACCTCCAATAGGCACAAAAGCGGTTATGCTGTTAGTGACTAAAAACTGTTTTCATTCTGATTAATGCTGCCATTGTCTAGAACCATGATAAACTCAGAAAGGGGGACCCAGGGGAATGAAAGAGTGACTAATCAATCTCAAAGGAATTGCCAGGTGAAGTTTCTTTCATGAGAAGTGGAGAGAACCAAAATTGCAGTCATTCTTCCTTGAGGTTGACAAGTGAGCAGCAGTACAGCCAGAACTCATTTATATCCCATTTCGGGTACACAGTCAGCAAGTACTCCAACAGGGGCAGCAGGAAAGGGATGGAGGAGTTTGTCTTAGGTTGACCACCCAACCATGGTACGCTGCCCTCTGTGGGTCTCCCGTCTTCCCTCCAATCTTAACATCCACCTTCTCAAGAGCCAGTGTAAACCTGAGCTGCTAATTAAGTAATTTCCTTGTTCACCTGACTTGGATGGTTTTCTTGCAGCACTGCCAAGTGGAAATGGCTCTTAATTATGTCAACTCATGAAACCACACCAAAGACAGCCTTATCAGAACACTAATTTGTCATATTATTTAAAGAAAGGAAAAAAACAACTAACTGATGGGAGGCCAGTAAAAGCCCTTTTATCATAAAGCTTTTCGTTGCTCATCAGCTTCCAAAACCAGTCTTGACTCTGGCTATTCAAACGCTACTCCATGGGCAGAACAGAACCAAGAAGAATATCTTCTTAGGTAGGAATGTAAAAAGAGTCCTACCTTTCTTCCCATGTAAAATAGGACTTAACCTGATCTTTCAAGAAACACATTTGATCATAGATATATCAGAGTGCTTGGCTTGGGGGTGATGGGATAAGACATAAATAATATGGAGAAACAAGAGGAACCTAACTTTCTAGCCTTCCCCATCTTCCACAGAGAGTTGCTCTGTGAACACATGCTTTGGAGAAATCCTTTGCAAGGGAAGTGATTTCTGTCTAGTGCCATCCTTCAGAATTCACTCCCAGCTCAGGAGGAAGAGAGAAGGTGATGTGATAATAGAAACAGAGTGAGACTTAAATGGTGTGCTGATATTTTGAAAATTGAGAGGGGGTACTATGAGCTAAGGTATGCAGGTAGCCTCTAGAACCTGCAAAAGGCAAGAAAGTAGATTCTCCCCTACAGCCTCCAGAGGGAGCATGACCCTGTCAACATCTTGATTTCAGTACAGTGAAATCCATTTCAGACTTCTGACCTCCAGAACTGTAAGATAACAAATTTGTGCCACTGTATGCCACTAAATCTGTAGTAATTTGTTATAGCAGCAGTAAGAAACTAATACAGCTTGTGATCTAAGACTTCTGCTACCTTGCACACATACCTGCTGTGTCCACCCTCACTGTTGCATCTATCTGCCCATAACTTCTCACTGGTTTCTTATTTACCACAGTTGTGGTTTCCCTGCTTCTGACCCAACACCCACCTCCCAGAAGCCAGATAGCTCCTTTCTCCCTGTTTCAGTGCTGACTGGTCTGCTTATAGTGTGTGTGTGTGTGTGTGTGTGTGTGTGTGTGTGTTTTAATTGAAGGATAATTGACATTCAATATCCTATTAGTTAGAGGAGTTCATCATAATAATTTGATATTTTCATATATCACAAAGTGATCCTCACAATGAGTCTAGTTACCATACAAAGTTATTACAATATTATTGACTATATTCCCTATGCTGTACATTACAACCTCAAGGCCTAATTATTTTAGATACAGGTGAGAGGAATGATGAGGTACAAACTCCAGTTATAAAATAAGTAAGCCATGATCCTAGTGTTTGTGTCTCAAGATTGATATAGGATCCTCTCTTGTAATCCTAGCTTTGATTCCTTGGGAATTTGCCATGAGATCTCTTACTTCTCATAAGTATTTGTTATATATAGAAATACTATATTTCCCCCCATTTAACAACAAGGAGGCTAAAGTTAGAGAACCATTAACACAGCTACTAACTGGTAAGGCCAGGGTTGCAATCCAGATGCCAAACTCCACATCTGTGTTCCTAAGGACTCTCCAGCATGTTCATTCCTGAACCATCCCTATGGGAAACCTCAGGAGCTGTGGCCCAGGGCCTTACCTCTGAACCCCAATGGCTCAGAATTAACTTTAGGAGTTTCAATACCTACACCTTTCTGGTGAGTGCTGAAACTGACTTAATCTCTACCTAATTGCATTCAAGAGAGAACGAGAGTAAATCTAAGGTCTAGAGTGGCATACTTTGTATAGCTTTAGATTCATCAACTACAGTGATGCAAAAAAATGCCCCCCATGGGCTTGTGTCTATTGTGTCTGGGCCTCAAACACCTGATTTTTCCACAAAGAGACTTTCCTGTGACCTCTGATGGCCTATTTACCCCAACCACTGACTGACACCAAGGCTGTCCTATCCTGTTGATGTTCAGTGTTCAGAATGAAGGGGCTTGGTTTCCACAGTCAACCAGTAATCAAGGGATCACACATCTTAATATTCCTTGCTACCCTGTGTTTACTTTTGGAGGCCATTTATGAAGTGAACACAATCTCATCATTAACATTTTTGAAGACCCCACTGCCAGTAAAAAATTGGACACATTTATTCTGCAAAGAGAGGGAAAACCAATCAACATTCTATTCTGGTTTGAAAGCTTTTCTTCTAGTTACAAACTGGAGATAACATCAAGGTCAATGATGCACCTGAGTTACTCAGGAGCTGCTGTAATTCCAGTTCTGTGCATTTTCCTCTACCCTACATTACTCATCATCCCAATTCTAACAATTTCTCAGAGAATTCTAGAGCTACTCATAAGCTGCCTTACAGCAATCCCTCTGTTTACCAAATGGTAGCCCTTTTCATCATCCCCAAAATGTTGGGGGTGACTTTCTATTTCTTTTCACTGAGCTGAGAGTGGGGTGTTGACCACTTTGGCCACAGACTTCCCTGAGATAATACTGCTTCTAAATTCTGCACCACTAGGGCCTATGTGTAGGTACTCCCCATTGGGGGGGGGGCATTCTGAAATAGAACTCAAAGTGAGGGCTGTCACATGATCATTGGGAGCACAATCAGATGTTATTACACACTTAGACTACACAAGCCAAGGTCTCAGACCACACTCTCAAGAGAAGAACCCGGAATAACTATTTAGTTGTTCATAAAACTGTCATTATTCCAAGCCTGAAATTAAAACAAGGTCTCCCCAGTCTCTGGGGTCAGGGATACTATTTCTGGAATGAGCCTGCCTTGCGCATGTGTATCAAAGCCCTGTGCTCTGGTACCCAGTGTCCTCATGGCTCATTATACTTTTCCCTGACTTGAGGAAAGAACCTTGGGAGCCATTTGGTTCCATTATTTCATGTTTTCTGGATATCTCATGCTAACTATATGCTCTCTTTGTTATGCCAGCTCAGTTTCCTCAACATAACAAAGGCAAGGCTACATGAAGAGATATACATTAGAAAGATGATGAAAGAATTTGCATCTTCCACTCCCCAGCAGTGCCACATGGTCATGGTCCCTTTATTTTATTTTATTTTATTATTATTATTTTTTAATGTTTTATTTATTTCTAGGAGAGAGAGAGAGACAGCAGGGGAGGGTCAGAGAGAGAGGGAGTCACAGACTCTGAAACAGGCTCCAGGCTCTGGGCTGGCGGCACAGAGCCCGACGTGGGGCTCGAACCCACAAACCGCGAGATCATGACCTAAGCGAAAGTCAGACGCTTAACCGATTAAGCCACCCAGGCGCCCCATGGTCCCTTTATTTTATACGGCTGGTGACACCATCACTATCTCTTGGAACAATGAATGCTGCCTGCATCCTACCGACACGGGGGGTTTATCTGGGCTTTTTTTGGTCAATGTCTGTTACTGAAATTTCAAAGTTACATATTCTTGCTCTTCGCTCAACCCATTCTGACCTCTAGGAAATATGGATTTAAGCACATAAAAGCATAGTTTTAAGGCCTAAAGAAAACTGGTCCTTCTGAAGAACTCTTGAACTTTATTTACTCCTCCAAAAAGCCATTTCCAAACTCTCAACTTGTGTGTTAAGACTCCTGACACATTTAGAGTGAGGAATAATTACCCCTTATAAAACAATACGGTGATTAAATGGAATGGCCAAAATGACTAACATAAACACACACACAGACACACACATGCAGGGCTATTGCAAGAAATCCAAGGTCCCTATATGAATCAGAAAAAGGCATCCCTTTGCACAGATAAATTAGAAAAAGGCTCCCTTGGGGCGCCTGGGTGGCTTAGTCGGTTAAGCGTCCGACTTTCACTTAGGTCATAATGTTACGGTTCGTGGGTTCGAGCCCCGCGACGGGCTCTGTGCTGACTGCCAGCTCAGAGCCTGGAGCCTGTTTCAGTCTGTGACTCCCTCTCTCTCTGACCCTCCCCTGCTCACGCTGTCTCTCTCTCCTGGAAATAAATAAAAACATTAAAAAAAAATTAAAAAAAAAAAAAAGAAAAGAAAAAGGCTCCCTTTTCTCTGGGAAGACATAGTCCAGGAACAGTTTGGCAACTAAATCAAGCGACAGATTTCAGACCCTACTAACCCCTTCTAAATCAGTGCTGGTGCAGTGCCCAACATATCCCACTGTACAGCAACCCTGGAGAAAACTATAGATGGATATAGACTATGGATATATGTAGAGGTTGCCAGACTTAGTGATCATATGTCACCAAGGGAAATAAAAAAAAAAAGAAGTTTGGAAAACAGAAAAACCTCAAAGAATAAATAACCACCAGAAAAAAAAAAAATACCACCTTGAGAAATTATGACTATTTAAGTCTTTAGCATGTTTGCTTCCCATTCTTCTTTTTCAAAGACATAGTGAAAAAGGAGAGAACAGGGAATACCAATATGGTAATATTCTGCACCAACTGTTTTATGGCCTTTGCTTTTTGCCTGTTACATCCTGTGCATCTTTCCATAGGAGCTAAGGTCCATCTCCAGCATCACTTGCAACAGTAATGCAGCATCCTCTTGAACTGTAATGCATTTGGCCATGCCTGTGGTTAGAACTTCGGGTTAAGTAGGTCTCTAAATTCCTGTCTTAGCCACCTGCTAGCCATGAAAAGCCATCTGTCTGGAAACAGAAGCAAAGGGAATACCAAGCCTCCCAGTTGGGATGGAGCCATGACTGATTAACAGCGCAGGGTAGGGAAAAACCTTTCTTTGGGAGAATATATCCAGGGCAAGCAAAGTCCTTTCAGCCTGCTCCTGACTTGCAGTGGAGGTTTACCTTGCCTCCCACTGGTCACTCTGCTTCCATCATTAGGCACATTCCTGGCTTCCATGTTTGCTGAGCCAGACGCCATTGTTGGAATCCACTGAAAAGTGACAGCTGGCTGAAACTAAGACAGCTTGTTCTGCACCCCTCTCCCTGCACAGTATCTCTCCCACCACAATTTTTCCCTCAAAGCCCAGAAAGAACGGATGAGAAAATGACTTCATTTGTGCCTGGGCATCAACTAATTCCTGCCAAAAAATGCATTCCTTCCATACCTGTCCATCAGCTTGAGAGGAACAAGACCTGGGAACAGGGGCTTACATTTCCTGAGCAGAATTCTTTACCTTTCCTCAGGTAGAGATGAAATCAGCTTGCCAAGAGATAAAATATGCTTCTAGCCTGGCTGTTGGAAGAGCATCGACTGGCATCCCAGAGTTCACACTCCTCAGGGACTTCATTTTGGCCAACTTGATTTTTAGTTCATCTCATGACAACACGTTTGCATCGGAACTCACAGAAAGAAGGGGCCCTGTGGCCCCATATACCATAGGAAGACTGATATAGCCTGATTCCAGCTCTCTGATGGCATACCGTTTGACCTCAAAAGACTCTGTAGGAATATCTTCCCATGCAAGGTCCTGCGATAAATTTTTATTTAAAACCTTTTATCTTAAAACTCATCCACTTTAGATATTCTATTTATGTTCTAAAGTGACAGGTACCCTGACCAATTAAAAATCAAATGCATATAGACCGAGAAGAGAAAGAAGGAGAGAGTGAAAGAGAAATGGGGGAAAGAGAGAGAGGGATGTGAGACCTCACTCAGGGAACACCAGGATGTTGCTAACGGTAAGAGGTATTTAGAGGTAAAGGTAAAAATCTGCAGAGACTCTTGCCTCTTTTACTAACAATTAACACAAAAAGCTAGCATAAGAGAAATAACTATAATTCATAGCCAAGGGACTTCAGTGGTGACATCATTGAAGAGCACGGCCTGGGCTGGACTCTCAGATGACATCATGGTTGACACTGGGCACTGCCATTCACAAGCACTCCATGGCAGATTTGCTCACAGACACAGGCTCTGCTCTCTTGACACAGTGATATCAACTACTGAGGCACCAGGGAGCATGGGGCAAAGCTGGAGAGGCACCGACCTGCCCATGTGTCTCAGGCTTTCCTGTAATGAAGCTGGGGAGGCAGACCCTGATGAGTCAGAGTTCCTAAGTGATAGGAGACAGCATTTGCCAGAGGCTTCTCACAAATAAGGACCACCTCAAGCACTGTCCTTGGTTGCCCAGATTTTCTCCCCCAACATAACCAAATGACCCCATGATCCATTAGTCATTCTTTACTGACATCCACTGGGAGTCATCAGGACTTCATGATCCACATAATTACAATGAAAAGTCTGCACTGACTTCAATGATTCAAGTGACTTAGACAAAATGTTCCCTTGACAACTGACCATGGCTTCATCATCAGAGAGCTGGCCTGAGAGTTACTCCTGTAGACTTCAGTTACTGGTTGCCAAGAGGCAGACATTCGTTCCTCTAATCCTTTTCGGAAGCCATTTCAAGATGGCACATCTCACAACCAGTCAAAATCACAAAAAGGAAAAAGTCAAATGAAAACCCTTTTTGTGAGGTTAAGATGACCAATGAGGAAGATCTAAAGGGTAGAGCCATAAAGCCAGGGACTTTACTCACCAGTACAGAGAACAGTGAAATAGGTACTGCCTACAAAACCATTAAAGAAACCCTCCAAACTGCACTTTCCATTGTTATGAGAAATCTGTCAGAAGGAGGCAGCAACAGCAAGGCCCCAGCATCAGCCTTTCAGTCAAAATGGTTTACCCACCATAGACAAAATAGTTTTGTCTCCTGGGCTCAAATCAAATGCCCCTCAAATTGAACATGGAATGGCCACCTTTCTCTAAAATCAGAACAATTCAGGTTCAGGAAGTAGATAGTGGGCATCAAGCCTCTGGTAAAGAGAGATGCTTTCAGAAGGGTTTATCTAACTCTCTTCTCAACCAAATCAGGGTCTTCCTGAGCCAGATGCTGCTTTGGGCATGAGAGCAGGGGCTCTGGTTTTGGTAGGCTTATCCTCAGCATCTGAAAGCCTGACCCTGACACTGGCTGATGACAGAATGAATGAATCAGACCTTTAGTCATTATGATCAAGTCAAAGTTTTTTGAAGTCTAGAGAGCAAGCAGTGACAAAGGACAAAGTTAGAATAATGTAGCACCATTACTTGGCTTCCATAGAGCTCTAATAAACTGATATGATCCTCTACTTCAAAATGTGTCAGAAGCTTTAAAAACGTTTATAATCTCTGACCCAGGAGTCCCACTCTGGGACTCTATTTTATGGAAATAACGAATATATAAGGAAGGAGAGCTCTACTTTCAAAGACATTTCTCTCAGCATCGAATATTGACCAAATGTATCATAGAATGATTAAGTGAATTAAAGGTTATTTAAATATGAAACTATTATGTTTTTATTTATAGTTACTAGAAACAAGTAAATTGCTTATGATCATATCATAAGAAAAATATTTTTAAAGTAGGTTATATAATATATTCTGAGAACCAAACATATGGAAGGAAACAAGCAAAATATCAACAGTAATTGTCTTCCAGGAAGTGGATCACAGATAGACACACACTCACACACACACACACACAAACACATATGCATGCACACATACGCACACATATACATATATATGTATACACACATATACATATATAAATGTAAAATAAATTTAAGATAAAATAAACTTTAAACAAATATACCTACTTACATATATAAATTTAAGATGGACACTGTCACAAACACTGCCCTTTAAAGAAAGCAGATGGTTATTTAGTAGGCTCTAAAAATTGACCCTTTCTGGGCTCTCCCATCCTGAGCCTAATAATAATTTTAACTAACAATTTGGATATTGTTTCTAAGAGTTCTGACCGCTCCCTGTTGCTGCCAACATGGACAGTGGGTTTGGAAAATGTAATTATTAAATTCCTTCTGATGACACTATCACAGAACCCAAGCAGTGGAATCTCATACTCATCCCTTTGTGACTGAAGAAGGTCTTTTATTTGGGTTCATCAGACGTAAGGACAGGCTTATGAGGGATACAGATATTCATAAAAAAAAAAAAAAAAAAGGCAGAGTTGAGGGAGATGCAATCATGTCACACTGTGGTTACATGATACTTGGAAACGGAACCGGGCATTGAGGGGCAGGAGGTTAAAGTTCCTTGGTAAGCCATTGAACCCTACCGCCAGCCACAGATAGCAGGCATCTGGCCCCTCTCCCTTCTAGATACTGTGTCACTCCATTGTCTCCCCACATCCCCTCACCAGGAGAGCATCAGATATCAGTGTCGAAAAGATGCCTCTTTCTGATGTGCTGATGTGGCAACTTCCCTTACTGCCAAGGCCCGCCAAACTAATTCTCATGTGAGTTGGTTACAGCCCTCTAAACTCTTGACACTGCGTTATTTGGATCTTGTAATAAACTCAACCAAAAGCCTTGTACACTGATTGAAAGGTCATGAAAAACAAGGAAAGACTGCAAAGCTGTCGGAGACCAAAGGGTACCAGGGAGACAATGAGAACTAAATGCAATGGGGTGCCCTGGACAGAATCCTGGAATAGGAAGACATTAATGGAAAAAATTGGTGACATCCAAACAAAGTCTAGAGTTTAATAGTCATAACCAAATGTCAGTTTCATAGTTTTGGCAAACATACCACGGTAATATAATACGTTAATAATGAGGGAAACTGGGTGAGGGGTATGTGGGCATTCTCTGTACTGTTTTTGAGACTTTTCAGTAAATCTAAAATTACTTCCAAATTAACAGTTTGCTGTTAAGGAACCACGGCCTCCAAAGAGAATGATGATGAGGAATGGTAATTATAGGTTCACCAGAAATCTGGGTGAAATGTTAGAAAGAGTGTTGGAATTAGAGAGAGAGAGAGAGAGAGAGAGAGAGAGAAGATTTGATTCAAAAGTCCCTGATCTTTTCAATGAGAATTTGAGTGAGTCACTCAATGTCAGAGAATTTTAGTTTCCTCATCTGTGAAATGTGAATAGTAACACGTGTGGGGCAGGCTTGCTTCAAGTATCCTATGGAGTATGCATCAGGAGGGCGGGATTTAGTTCATTACCTGCTGTAGTTCCCATGCCTACAACAGTGCCTGGCACAAATTAGCTAGCTGACAAATAATCGCTATGTGAGCGAATATGTGAAAAAAAGTTCAGAATGGCAATCTCACTTCAATTTATTGTTCTACTAATAGCAATGTTAAAACCTTACCAATCGTATTGAAAATAATTCGAAACATAAGGGAAGGTAAATACACTTGGGTGTATGCAAATGAAACATTGCAAAGCAGTTAAAGTAAAGTAGGTTGAGATGTATCACAACCAGAGCTGGAAAAAACATTGAATAAAATATGTTAAGTAGTCAGGGAACAGTGCATATGATACCATTTATGCAAAATGTCCGAGAATACATATAGGGATTGCCATATACAGTTTCTAGATACTTATTTGCATGGTGAAAATATCAAGAAACGTGGACCAGAAAGGTTCCTTACATGTGTGGTAGTGGTCATCTCAGGGCAAGAGTAGAGTGACTAAGATGGACCACTTTTCATCCCTTTTGAGGTATGACTGGGTCCTACAAGCAGAGACTCCAGCTTTCAAGCTGTATGACCACTGGCAATTCCATGCCTGAAATTAGCAGTCTGTTAACCACACTGATTATCTGCTACTACATTACTTAGTTGCTAACGAGCACACAAAGAAGCACAAATTAAAAGAACATAATTCAGGAAAACCTGTTGTGGGAGTACTGGTTTAACTGCATGCTTACAATTGGTTGGCACAAGGGTTCTCAAGGTAGGGTTCCCTGACCAGCAGCATCAACATTACCTGGAAACTTTATAAAAATGCCAATTTGGGGCACATGGGTGGCTTAGTCAGTTAAGTGTCTGACTCTTGATCTCCACTCAGATTGAGTTCCTGAGATCGAGCCCCAGGCTGGGCTCTGTACCCACAGAGCCTTGCCTGGGATTCTCTCTCTCCCTCTCTCTTTGTCCCTCCCCCGTGTGCTCACCTGCTCTTTCATTCTCTCTTTCTCTCTCTCTCAAGATAATTAAATAAACTTTAAAAAATGCAAATTTGGGGTGTCTGGGTGGCTCAGTCAGTTGATCGTCCGACTCTGGCTCAGGTAATGATTTCACGGTTCGTGGGTTTGAGCCCTGCTCTGTGCTGACAGCTCAGAGCCTAGAGCCTGCTTCAGATTCTGTCTCTCTCTCTCTACTCCTCCCCAACTTGTGCTCTCTCTGTCTCTCTCTCAAAAATAAATAAACATTAAAAAAAAGTTTTTTAAAAATGAAAATTCTCAGGTTCCACCCTAGACCTTCTGAACTCTGGGGGTGGCGCCCAGCAATAGGTATTTTAATAAGCCATGCTGGTGATTCTTAGGCTTGCACCAGATGAGAAGCACTGGATTACCAAGGTGGGCTGAGAAGGGTTCCTGACCTGCTCATCCAAAACTAAGCCCTTTTATCTCTGACTTATTTCTTCATCTCTCAAAATTCTGATCAGGTCCAAATGATCTCCCAATTCCTTTTCAATTCTTCAAGTTTATGACCATACACCAACTTAAAAGATTTTAAGGTTAATTTTTCATCAGACTTTTTCAACTTGGAGAATATAAGGCCAGAGACCATTATCTGTACTTCTTACTATTTTCTCCATGGGTTGACTGTGGCTTAGCCACCCCTAATCCATCCATTCCCTAATTCTCCCTTGCCTGCCTTTACTATTGAGACTGTAAAGCTGAAACACACTCTCCACTTCCCTTGTGGTAAGTACACCTATGTGAAACAGCTCCCCTTAGGATATGTGAGCAAAAGGGTTGAGCTTTCTAAATACAAAACACAGTCTAGAGGGAAGGAGGCCTTATACAGGCATCACTCCTGTGTAGCAGCCTCCTTGCAAACATGAAGGTCACACGGGAAGGACGGAGGACCAGGAAGACTTTGATGTCATTCTGGGACAGGTACAGCGGCTGTGCTCTGCCTTCTATAAGGCTCAAAAGCCACAATCTCTTTAAGCCCCCGCATGACATCTCTGCTCCTGCAGTTGAATACATCCTTGTTTGATGTCCCCCGCTCTATGCCCGGCACACGTTAGACTCTCAGGATAGCAGAGAGGGAGAGAGAGGAAAAGGAAGCCAAGGACGGGAAGAAGTAGAGACAGAGAGAACCGAGGGCTACAGTGAGCCAGGTGGAATTACTGAGGACAGGATGACTAAAAGGAATACGTTTTGAGCAAGTATGTAAAGGGAGAACGGGCCTCGCAGAGAGGAAAAACAAGGCATGCCAAACCTGTATTTGTACAAGAAACTTTATTATATCCATTAAAACATGGGTTTGATGGGCGGGTTATACATATTTTAATGCACATTAAAATGAATACATACTATTAAAATTAAAAAATATATATATAGGCTCATGTGCCACCAAAAATCATCTGGTGAACCAACAGAAGGTTGCATGGCACTCACAGGGAGTGCCGGATTATGCAAATTCATGGCCATAGGGTTTGCAGCTTTAGGTCTGAAATAGCAAAATGTAAGCTGGAAAGATCCAAATCTAAGATTGCTTGAACTTAGCAGGAAGCAGTACTTCTCAGAGAGTACATTCTGTACCAAGTGGAAGGTCTTTATGTCTATTCTCTCCATTTCCCTAAGGCACACCACATGTCTCAGCTAACCCCAAGTATATAAGGAAGTATAATGAACACGAAGTGGGAAGAGTGGCCCCTGCTTTTGCCCTGGGAAGGCTCTATGATCTCTAAAACCCTAGGACACTTACTTTTACCCTTAACAAGATTGCGTGTACATTTTAATGTGCATTTGCTATAGGTTGAGATTTAGAGTCCTATAGCAAGGCATTTTTTATAAAATGCCTTCTGGTGTTCTGGTAGCTTTCACTTGCAAGACATTCTCTTCTTTCTTGTTTTGGTCTCACAACTTTCCCCCCACCCTCTTTTCAACTACCTCCCTCCAGCAGAGAGGCACAGACAGCGTTTCCTCTTTGTGGAGAGGCCATTACAGAGACACCAGCTGAGAGGACAGACCAGCAGGAGGTGCTGATCGGTCTCTCCCTCCTTTTCCTGCTCTTATCCCAGCAGAGATGTTGCTCATAGGCAGGAGCTGCCTGTCCTTTCTCATGCCATTCCCCAGTGCCCCCAGCCCTCAGGCCCATCTCTGCAGGCAGAGTCAGTACCAAACTTGACATGACTTTTTGGTGTTCATAAATGCCACTGTCTGAAGGGCACGCTGCAGCCTTGGTCCAGCTTCTTGAGTGATGACCCCGCCATTGTTACCCCCACCCCCACCCCATGGATACAATGACTGGAGCCTGGTCTACCACCCACAGATGCCGGACCGCGTCATCTATGCACAGGGCGACAGGAGTCGGGTTGCCAGCAGTCTCCATGGAGAAGGGCAGAGGTCACAAAAGAAGCCACTGAGAGACATGCCGATGAATCAGAGGATGCTCAAGGTTGACAGGGATCACTTTTCTTTCTCAAAGTGGAAGGAAAAAAATTAAAATCTTTACAGTAGGAGCTAGATCAAGGGGGAGGGAGAGGCAGAATGGGAGGATGAGAATGACATCTGTGTCAACTGTTTATTTTGGTGATTGTCTGCAAGTTGCAGGCAACATGGCTGAGCAAAGCTGTCATGGAAACAGAATTTCGTTGCAGATGACAAGTTGGCATAAAGACAATGAGGTAGGAAAGAGGTATGGGAAACAAAACTACCTGTCAGGCAGGTGGAGGGAGGAAGAAAATCTCCTCTCACATACTTGCCCGTAATTAAATGTCAGATGTACACAATGCAGTAAAATAATTAGCATGGCATAATTACTGTTCAGATGGAGTCTGTGTATATGCCAAACAAATTGCTGTACTAGAGCACAAGCTGTTAAAACAAATTGAGTTACTTAATTTTTACATGTAGCAGCCTGTTTTATCATCTCCTAAGATGCAAATGTTTCATTAATAGTGCAGTCTTCCTAAGTGAGCTGAGATCTGGGCCACTACAAAGGCTGATCCACTGGCCTCCCTCTAGAGATGATGCAGACAAAAATCGACTGGTCTCTCCTTCTTTCCACACTTGCCCCATCCAGTCTTTTCTACACATAGCAGCCAAGGGAATATTTTAAAGCCATAAGTCAGATCATGCCACATCCGTGATTTAAGATCTTTCAATGCTCCCACTGACGTCAGAATAAGGTCCAAAAGCTAAAAGTGTTCCTATGCCTCATCCCGACCGCCTAGAGTCACTGTACTCCAGCCACACTGGCTTTCCTTCAGTTCAGGTTCAATTCTTCTTCCACCCAAGGTCTTCACACACGCCACTCCCCTTGCTCAAAACTCTCCTCCGCCACTCCTTTGGCTCCTATTCTCCCCCACCCTCACCCCTTCTTAACTGTCCATGTCTCTTCCACAGGATTGGACCTAGCTCTCATAGCCACAGGGAGAGCTTTCTGACCACCCTATTAAAAGAAGTCCTTGCCCCTCACTGACCCCAGCTGGTCTCTACTACAGCTCCTGGCTTGCTTCTCCATAGCTGATCACATTTCATACTATAATTTTATATGCCAATTTGTTCTTTTATTTGTTCAATGTCTACCATCCCCACAAGACTCTAAGCATCTGGAGGGTAGAGATCACACATGTTTGGCTCACTACTATGTATCCACCCAAGGCAGTTCCTGGCATATAGTATCTGCTCAATAAATCTAGGTGTTTTATATGCAGCTCTGGGTGTCATTACCCTCACTGTGCATCTGTTTTCCTTTTTACAAACTAAGAGTGTAGACTGGATCATTGCTCTCTCCACCTATGGGTGGTTATCTACTTCTGAATTCATGACACCAATTCAGTGGTTGTCCAAGACTAACACTCATGAAACATGAAGTCGCCCAGAAACGGCCACAAACAGGGAAACAATGCTTACTCTCACCACCAGTAAAACCAGAGGGTAGGTACCAGTTCATGACACTCTTCTTTGGACATCTATATATTTGCATGCATTTATTCACTGGGTTGTGATGTCAAGCATATGTGTGTTTTCCTGTGGGCCACAGATAAAAAAAAAACATCAACAAGTTTTACAAACTGGGACGCCGGGAAATGTCTGGACTATAGAAGCTCCAAAACCTTTACACTGGCTCTCAGCCTTGGCTTTCTGGGATCTTTCTCCCCACTCTCCCTTCGCCACTAGGGCAGGCTGGTAAGATCTGTCTAAATGAGGCAGAACTATTCTTTGACCCCAGAGACCAAGAAGAGACTCCAGACTTGTCCCCAGAAACACCCTTATCACCTTCACTTAACAGAGCAGTCTTCTGTGCCCGAAGCAGAGAGAGACAAATGTCACTTTCCCAACCCCACTCCCTCTTGGGGCAGTCTCCTAAACACTGGGTCAGAATGCCAGACAGAGAGAACGAGGAATAATCTCTCTCCATTTTGCTACTGTGTGGAGAGGAGCCAGGCTGGAAATCACAGCCCAAGGCCAAGACTGGGGGACAGGGAGGCCTTCCCCAGAGTCTTCCACCAAAGTGGCAGACTGCTCAGGAGGAAATGCTGATTAGGGACCATTAGAAGAAGCATCTTGAGATGGAAATACCCGTGGTAAACCCAAAGACTACAAATAAAAGCTATCCAGTGGGCACTGCCTCTTGTACTGACTTGCTACTTTCCCAACATCCCTCCAAACCTATGCTGCCATGTCCTGGCCTCGCCTTACACTTCCTTCCACCACCTGCCACCAAGGCAAAGCTTCCTGCCACTGAGGTGGGGCTTCCTGTCTCCGGGGCAGGGCTGCTCCTACTCCTAGGCTGCTGGAAAATCAAGTGAGCACCTTCATTCCTAAGGGGGGGGCAGGAAATATCAGTCCAATCATGGGGTCAGACTGGACCATATGTCAACAATGCAATCTGACTACCTTGGAGGTTAAGCCTGGTGACCTCTGGAACTTCCTTTCAACTCCTAAAAACAAGCCTAACCTATAGGTATGGGCCTGGGCTCAGCTTTCCAATCTGGAGAATGGGCTAGCATGTTCTTCTGGATACAGGGAGATTGTGTGTGTGTGTGTGTGTGTGTGTACAGGTATAGGTGTGTGTGCACATACATGAATACATATGTGTGTACATGTATATCTGCATATACACACGCATGGATACATGCGTGTACACATATAGGTGTGTATATAGCACATATGTGTGTGCACATACAGGTGTGTATATACACATACATGAATCCATATGTGCGTACACATATAGGTATATGTGTATACACATACGTGAATGTGTGTGTGTGTTTGTGTGTGTGTGCATAATGTATATATGTATGATTGCTGAGCCACTATAGCCCAGGGCTCCATCCTGGGGATCCAGGACCCACTTTTTGGCTTTAGACTTTTGGATCTCAGGTCCTAACCACCCTCATTGACTTTGTCCCAGGAAGCTTCACCAAAGGACACAATTATTCATGAGTTTCCTAGCTCCTGGCTTCTTGATAGCTTTTCTTGTTAGGTCTGCAGAATATTACTCAAATTCAGGTGATGGGGTTTTTCAAAAGCTCATTTTGAAAATGGGGCTATTTTACCCCATGGATGGAGTAGGAACTTAATAGGACATTTATTCATTGTATTAATTTGAAGGTACATAACCCCTTCTCTCTCTCTCTCTCTCTCTCTCTTTCTCTCTCTCTCTCTCACACACACACACACACACACAGAGCAAACAGCCTGCTCCAAAGAGGGAGGCAGAAGAAGGGTATCTATTTCTGGCAAGCTCCCTGAGGAGGCCCCAGGGGGCTGATACCTCTCTCCCCTCCCCTTCTTTGAGCCATCCAAGTCTCTTCTCTCATAATCCCACCCTGGATCTCAGACCACCCTCTCTGCTCAGCTTCTGGCCAGGATACCCCCCTGCCAGGGGTTTCTCCTGGCTTACTCCCCCCTCACCCATATTCCCCAAACAGCCTCTGTCTGAGGTGGCTATGATTTTAGCCCTAATTACCTTTAACCCTGCCTCATCTGACACCATCCAGCACTATACAGAGCCTGACAGTCTTACCTTTCTCCTACCTGGAAAGCTAGGCTGACCCACTTGCCTGATTTGCCCATGAGAAAGAGGGTTCCCAGGATGCGGAGTTTTCAGTGTCAAAACTGGGAAAATCCTGGGCAAAAAGGATTATTTGGTCATACTCCAGAACCCTAAAGTCTGGTCTTGCCCCTTGGGCTCCTCTCATGACCTTTCCCTTATCTCCTGGTCTCTTGAGCATGTGTCTTATCTATCTCTGGTTTACTAATTCCTACCTGGCCCTCAGCTGGCACACTGGAGTTAACAGGAGAGGGAATACAAGTCACACAAGGCTTGGAGACAGATGCCTGGGTTTAACTTCCGGCTCTACATGTGTAGCTATGAACCAATTACAGGAACACTCTAGGTCTCAGTTTACTGATATGGAAAATGGCGCTATTAACTGTACTGACTACAGTAGATGGTTGACCACAGCTGTTGGTTCCCCACCCAGTTCCCCTTTTCCTGGTTGGTACTCTCATCCTCCAGCTGGGGTTCGACTGCTAATAGCACAAAGCTGTCCTTGGAATACAGGAGTCACTCCAGAAATGCATAGGAAGCTATGCCACAGACCCTTCCGGGAGGTGGGACCTATAGTCAGTGACTGATTGACAGCGGAGAACAGAAGCCCAGCTGTCTTGCTTCAAGTAAGAACAGATCTGTGGTGCCATTCACACGCCAGCATTCCCTGTGGGGTCAGGCAGAGGCTGGATTTTTCCTGCAGCCACATCTTTGCTTGGCTTCCTCCCCAGTCCTATCCTGCTTCCCTCACTTTCTCAGCAAATCACTTGTCCAAGAATCCCTGGCTCAGGCTCTCCTCCTAGAGAGCATGAGCTGAGACACCTGCTTCACAGAACTGCTGGAAAGACTAAAAAAGATGCTGTGGTCAAATGCTTATCCTGTCAGAGCCTGCACACAGTAAGTTCCCACACTGTAGCTGCTCTGTCCTGACCTGTGTGACTTAGTCTTGTCCCATGGTACCGCAAGTCGTCTTCCCCTGCCTCCCTGTGACACCTCGGTTGCTAATGCCCTCATGCATGACACGGGTGCATGGGCATACCCAAGGGTGTGTCAAATGCTGGGTAACCCAGCTGTTATGTAATCCTTGACTTGCAACTTCTATTTTAGAATGGAGATGCCACTATGACATCGTTATAGGGGATATTGCTCTGATTTTTGAAGTAACCCTCTGCAAGCCCCCGCGGTGGGAGAAGAAGCAGGTTTCTTATGTTGGGCACAGTTGAGAACGGCTGCCTACATCTAGGCCCCAATGTCCCAGCCCTTCCAGGAGGCCTGGGTCCTCTTTCAATTGGCTTCCTAAAGAGATCACAGACAGAAGGTTCCTCCTCTCATCTTCCACTGGCAGGCCCTGTCCCAAGTCCGGGGACAGGTTTTCTCCTCGGTGCTGGTGGTTTCTCTGCGGATGCCACTTCTCAGGGCTGTGTGGACACAAGCCTTTGATAAGGGACATTTAGATTAAAACCCCAAGGTTGTAAGGAGCCTTTGCTGCTCCAGGAGAGACAGAAGAACTAGAGAAGAAATCAAGGTTTCAGTCCTTGTCCTCCAGAAACTTAGGGCAGGCAGAAGGACACAATCATCAGACATTTACTGGAAAACAATGATTAACAAGATCCAGCCTTTCCTGAGCACTTACTATGCAGGGGGTGTTTTACTAACTACTTTGCATAGGTAATATTAGTTAATCCTCACAGATCTTCTATAATCCTCCCTGTCACTTCCCAGAGGGATACAGGAGACCGTGAGAGAGCATGGAGCTTGTCCAGGGTGTAGGTCTAGACAGAGAGACCAGGAGTCATCCGAGGCAGACTGCTTCTGGCCCATGCTCACCCTTACTAAGCTCCACCCCTCCGAGCACTAGCCTGACCCCCAGGGGCTTTCAGTCCAGTGGCTGAAACAACTGGGTTTAAGGAACAGAATTCTAGCAGGGGTGGAGTGAGTGAGATACATGGGGAAGCAGTGAATGATGGGGACAACACAAGGCACTGACAACATCAAACAGGGCCAAGTTGTGAGATGGAAGCATTCATGAGAAAAGTAGGGGCTCTTTTTCCATGCCTCTCGTCGGCAGCTGGGGACCCCTCCATCCCTGCCAGAAAACAAAGAATGCTACGAGAGAAGGCAATCTATCTGCCAGCGTCCCAGGGACCTGCTCTGTGCCAAATACCCTCCCAAGCAAATATTGATATATTAACCACAGCTCAAACACTACAAATGCAGCAAG
Organism: Proteles cristata cristata; assembly: GCA_017311185.1. NCBI lineage: Eukaryota > Metazoa > Chordata > Mammalia > Carnivora > Hyaenidae > Proteles > Proteles cristata. The sequence continues at coordinate 476,024 of JAESUZ010004746.1, forward strand.
CATGCCTCAGCAGGGAGGGGATGCTGGCCCCCTGCCACCTCCCCCGTGGACCTCGTCAGAGCCAGAAATGGGCTCTCCTTCCTAGTGGAGGGCTCTGCAAGGCTCTTGAGCCAAGGCTGGATCGGGGGCAAGTGTCCAGGGGATGCTAAGACCTGCCACCCTCATGATGGACTAGTGGACAGGCAGGCTGGGGGTGGAGCCGTGTCTATGCATAAAGAGTTCCAACGACTCCCATCACTTTCTTCTGCAGGCTTCAGGGATATGTAAATTAGGCCAGGAACAGGGACCTGGGGAACAAGGAGCTCAAGAGATGTGGTAATGATGCCAACAGTCTAAATGGAGACCCGGCACTGAGCTCTGCTCAGTTATGGATGACAGAGATCTTAGTTGTATTTATATATATGGCTTATAGATAGTAATAAAAACCAGAAACCCATTTTGCTTTTTTCCTGGGTTATTTTTCTTGTCACTGAAGAAAAGACTGGAACTTAGTTTCTTAGATTTAAAAGGGAAATATCTTCATTAATTAGATCAGACAATGCCAGAGCTGGATGGAACATAAGACACCACTTCACCCACGCTCTCATGTTAATGATGAGGAAACCAAGACCCAGGGAGGTGAACTGATTTGCTCAAGGTCCCAAGCAGTGAAGCCAAGCCCAGAATAGGGCACAGGCTTGTGACTTCTGAGCATTAACCCCTGCATACAACACTTAGCTCTCTATGCTCAAATATCAATGCCAGTTTCTAGGGGAGGCCACTTTGTTTAAAGACATGGTTGAGTGGGTGGAAAGATGGGGAACGCAGGGGGCAAGTGGGGTGGGGGCATTCCATGGACCACCAGGCATGCCAGGAAGTCCTGTGTGAAGGAAGCAGGCTATGCCAAGCTGGCATACAGTGAGGACGTCAGCTATGCAGGTGCAATCCTAGAAGTCCAGTCATACTAACGGCAAGTTGCTGCCTGGAGCATTGTCAAGAGTGGTTCTGGGGCACCTTCCAGGCTCTATGAGATGGTATCTTGTGATCTATTTGTGATGTCCGCCATGGACACAGGGGGAGAGTCTCAACAAATACACCAATTATTTGCCGTGCCTTCCTAAATGTATAAGGGTAGTGATGATGCTTGTGGCTGTTTTCTCTCTTTCTCAAGAAAACTTCTAGGTCCTTTCAAGGGCAGAAAATGGAGCGCGCTATGCAGAATGGCAAGTATATAATAGGCACTTAATAAATATCTATATTTTTGGAAGAAAGCAAGGAAGGGAAAGAGGAAGGACTCAGGCAAGACACCCCTCACATCCCCGGGACCTTCACTGCCTTGAAAACCTCTGTCTTTGCACCTGGGCTTGTTTGCCACAGGAACATCTGCAGCACTGATCTGCCTGCCAGCCGCGAGACTTACTCAGAAGCTCCTGAAGCCCTGGGAGGTAGAAATTCAGAGCCGTTCACTTCGCAGAGACCTTGAAGTTGCCCCTCCTTTCCTTCTAAGAGCAAACCTTCACACAGAGGCCCACCTGCATCTGGGGCTGCAGCAACCACAAAGACAGGTGGAAGGGAAGGAAGGCTGGGCTGAGGGCAGTCAAGAGAGTGATGTGGGGCTGTTTTTCCAGGGTTCAGGGAGGATACTGGTTACAAGAGGGAAGAGCCATTTCTGAGGGATGGTGCCAGCTGAAGAATCACACAAGCCAAAGGGTAAGTCCAACCATGCCCCTTCCCCTGCCTCAGAAAAGCAGCGGTTCCCACTGTCTTCTTTTTTTATTCTTCTTCTTTTTTTAAATGTTTGTTTATTTTTGAGAGAAAAAGACAGACAGAGAGAATGCAAGCAGGGGAGAGGCAGAGAGAGTAAAAGAGAAGGAGGCACAGAATCAGAAGCAGGCTCCAGGCTCTGAGCTGTCAGCACAGAGCCTGACATGGGGCTTGAACCCACGAACTGTGAGACCATGACCTGAGCTGACTATCAGACACTCAACCAACTGAGCCACCCAGGCGCCCCCTCCTCCACTGCCTTCTAAGTCGTGTATAAAAACTTCTGATCTGACCACCTCTTTCCAGCAGGAGACCCTATTCTTGAATCCCCTCTTCCTTGTGTCATCTTCATGCCCCTGACAGTTTAATTCTCATGTAAAACCCTCAACAACCTCAACTTCCTCTTTAGCATGAATTTGACCTTTGTTTTTTTTCCTTCCTTTTTGCTTTTTGGTCAGAATCTGATCCATCCTTCAAGATTCAGCTTCATGCCTCATGCTCCAAGAAGCCTTCACTATTCCCTGGGTTGTGCTCTTTTTTTTTTTTTTTTTTTTTTAAAATTTTTAATGTTTTTTATTTATTTCTAGGAGAGAGAGAGAGACAGCGTGAACAGGGTAGGGTCAGAGAGAAAGGGAGTCACAGACTGAAACAGGCTCCAGGCTCCGAGCTGGCAGTCGGCACAGAGCCTGACGCGGGGCTCGAACCCACGAACCGCGAGATCATGACCTAAGCGAAAGTCGGACGCTTAACCGACTAAGCCACCCAGGCGCCCCTGTGCTTTCTTTTCTTCTCTTTCTCTCTCCCTCTATTTCTCTCTCTCTCTCTCTCTCTCTCTCTCTCACACACACACACACACACACTTACACTCACACACAAACTTCAATAGAAACAGATCTAAGTCTATCCCAATATCATCCCTCAAATCACAGAATTGGACATGAAGACATGCTGCCTGCTATACTGTCAAATACACAAACAAAAAAAAAAACAAAAAACAACTTAAAAAAAAATCCCACTGCCTCAAAGCTGACTTTAGGATCTTAAATTCCTCCACCCTAACCCTCCCTGCTTTGGAAAAGGTTTTGTCCAGGCCACAGAGACCTTTAAAAAAATTAATAAAGTTAGGTCATGAGTGTGCATAATTCTGTGCTGAATGCCCATCCATTGCTATTCATTGTGGATATAAACTAAAACTTAACCAGTTAACTTTATTTATACTCAGGATGGAGCCTTCTCTTTTAATAAAACAGAATCCGTTAAGGATTATAAACAAACAGTGTTTTATGAACTAAAACTGCAGTGCACTAGTCACTCAAGGGCAAAACCTGGGCTCTGGGAGGCTCAGCCAGCTATAAATAAAGATAAGGCCCTGCCAGGCATGGGCTTGGGCAGAGTAATTGCTGACTCCATAACCAGCTTCTCCCCTCCTCCTTCAGGCCCACAAATCACTTGGGTGTTGGGTCACTGCCCACTAGATTCAGCCCAGAAACAGAGAGAAATGGCAAAGCAGTTCATTAGCTCTAAGACAGAGTATAAACTGGGACTCATGAAATGTCTAGGTCTCAACAGCTTCATCCTCTCAGATGAGGCAAGACGGGTCAGGGCCGGAGTGTCAGCGGGTTGAGCGCGTGCTACACTCTGGACGTGGGTCCTCACCAGGGGCTGTCTCTACTAACCTCCCCTACCTTCTCTGGGACACTTTGTTCCCATCCTCCAACACCTACCCCTCAACCCAACCATAAGATAAGGGGCTGCCAATCACCCAGCTCAGATCAGGGGGCCACAGTAATTGCTTTTAGTGTGAGGTACGTATGGAAGGAGACCCAATGAGAGTCCACATTGGGGTTGTTCATACTGGGGCTGCATCCCTTTCCAGGTTGCTTACTTGATGCAAGAATATGTCTTTGGAACTACCAGAGACCACATTTCTTGCTACATGAGGAAAGCCACAGTGAAAATACTCTATGATACCATAGAGACCCTGCAGTCCACACTTCCTCCTTTCTTTCCTCCTTTCCTGCCTGCCTACCTGCCTTCCTTCCTTCCAAGAGTAAACTTTCACACAGAGGTCCGCCTCCATCCAGAGCTGTAGCAACCACAAAAACCAGGAAGGAGGGAAAGGAACGAATGCATATCACTGTATGTTTGTCCAAATCCACAGAATGTACACCATCAAGCGTGAACTCTAACATAACCTATGGGCTTTGGGTGATTGTGATGTGTCAGTATCAGTGCATCGGTTGTAATACATGTCCCAGTCTGGTGAAGGATGCTGATCCTGGGGGAGGCTATGCAGGTATAGGGGCAGGGGCCTGTGGGAAATTTCTGTACCTGCCTCTCAATTCTGCTTTAAAACTAAAACTGCTCTTAAAAAATGTCTTTAAAACAAAAAGAAAGCATACTTGCCCCAGGCAGAATGAAACTGAGATGTAGAAAGAAGCAGAGAGGAAAACAGGATAGGTCTTAATGACCAGGGGGTCCTCATTTTCATGTAAGTCTTGTCCCTGCTTGTTATCCTAAAGAGTCCTCATTAACCCTACTTTCAGTAACTGTTTCATTTATTAATCACTCACCAGGTATCAAACATTGCAATAAGCCATTCACTGCTAATAATGTTAAGACTTTTGTTTCTTTTACTGAGGGCTTGAAGTTTGTTAAGGGGTTTCCAGGACTGTCGCATCTAATCCAAATACCACCAGTGAAGTAGTAGATGCCCTCACCTTCATTTTGGGAAAGTAGAAACAGAGGCTTAAAGTTAAGTACTTTTTCCAAGGTTATATGGCTACTGATTAGTATAGCCAGGATATAAATAAACTCAATTGACACCAAAACCCATGCCCCCATCCTAACCCCCATACTATTTTTCTGCAGTATGATTGCAATTTTGTTTGCATAAACAATGTGTGTGTGGGTGTGTAAGTGTGTATGTGCGTGAGAGGGAGAGAGAGAGAGAGGGAGAGAGGGAGGGAGGGAGGGAGAGAGAGAGAGAGAGAGAGAGAGAGATAGGTAGAAAGGGGAAAGGCTCATGACAGGCAGGATCACATGGGTCCATGGTAAAAAATGAGGCAACGGTACAGAAATACCAAAGCAGAAGGTCCTATTATGTCACACGGCTCACATTACATAGTGTCATGAAGCTGAGGTCTTGACTCTCCATCCACTTCAAAGGAATAGGCTGTTGCCTGGCAGGAGCTTAATAAATACTGTTGCACAGATAATACAGTCACATAGCTCTTCTCTTACTTTATCCTCTCTGGTTTAGACAAGACAAGGCAATACCATTTCTATTTTATGGATGGGAAAACTGAGGTCCATTAAGCTACCCAGCTTCTTCCCTTTTCCTGTGACACCCATCCCCCTTTACCTCTATGCCATAGTCCACTGACCTGTATTTGCTCTTCTTTGAAAGTGTTACACTCACTCTTGTCTTGGAGCTCTTGGAGCTGCTCTTCCCTGGGCCTGGAATACTCCCTCACTCCCACGTGACCTGGCTAATGAGTTCGACTCCTGATCTCAGTGCAACAGACTTTTCCTTGGGGTCATCTTCTGTGACCACTTTGATGCCTCCAGTTTCTGCTCCCATAGCCCCCCTTTCTTGCATGGCAGGAGAAGAAACTGAGGGCTGCTGGAGGGAGGGTTTGTGGTGGATGGGCTACATGGGTGATGGGTACGAAGGAGGACACTTGCTGGGATGGGCACTGGGTGTCATATGGAAGTGATGAATCACTGGGCTCTACTCCTGAAACCAGTACTACACTGTATGTTCAATAACTGGGATTTAAGCATATAAAATACCCTCCTTCTAATGATGTATCTGGGTTATCATGTCATTAACATCCAGCTGGCCTCCCTGACTATAAACTCCAGAAGGCATGGAACACGTTTGTTGCGCTCACCATTTCATCCCAAGAGTCTAGCATGGTGTCTGCAATGCTCTCAGCAAATGTTTGATGGATGATGAATGAAGACACGGATGTGTGCCCAGAATGGCCATGAAATAAAAAGTACTCCTAACATGTAAAGATCCTAAAAAGGGGTTTGGTCTCTTTGGGAAGTCATGCCCACCACTCAACACCTCAGGCCATTGACCCTGGCCCAGGCATTCTAGTGGACTTTTATGGCAGAAGAAGACTCCCTGACCAATATCTCAAAATCAAAGATCTATAAGATAATAAGTCTCATACCCTCAAAAAGATGGGCTTGTCCTATACCTGACCCTGTAACAGCAGAGGCAGTTGTGAAATAAGAAAAGAAAAGCCGAAAAGAAAACTGTCACCTGCCTAGGACGTAAGATCCTTCTCTCTCTCCTTCTTTAACCTGCCAGGGAACACCTTTTACATCCAGCTGATTATGTTTAACCATGGGCTTTTTGTCCTCACCTTATAATTACCGCCTTTTAAAACCCAGTCGCAAAATTAATTGCCCCTTAATGAAGCAGGGTAGCAATTAAGGGCAGCGAACCTTGTGAGGAGGGAGAAACACACATTTGTTTGAGGTGTGTTGTCGGGAGCCTGACTTTTGAGGCATTGTCATTACGGTTGTAAATATTTCCCAAGGCTGTGTGACACCTTCTCAGACCCAATCAGAACTGCCAGGCTCTGGAGAAATCTGTTGTTTCTTCAGAGTTAATCAGAGTCCCATTTGGAGCTTCCTGCATCCTGGACTAGAGAGGAAATACAATTATTATTGCTCGATGCCCATAAGGTCCACCGAGGACAAGAGGCTTTCCTAGGAAAGCCAGGGCACTGCATGTCAGCATCTCCCCCACCAATGCTGTTCATAAGGTACAAATGTGCAAACATTAGAGAAGCCCAAACCTGCATGCAGAGCCCATGGACCTCCGCCTGCTGAGGCTCTCTGTGTTAAAAGAAGGATACCTATGCTATTAGCCTTGTAGTGAGGCAGCCAAAATGAAGTTTGTCATAGCCAAGTGACCAGGCCACATGGGTTGGGTGCCCTGTCACCCTTAGCAGAGCTAACGACCTCTCATGGTTGAGAAACAGTGAGATGGGTAAACCTGCATACTCTTAGTCTGCCCCTGTCATCTTCTAGGCTCGGGGCTGATGCTCATGTCTCAAAGCTGGAGGTGACAATGACACCACCACCACACTACAAGCACCAACACCTATAAAAACTATAGTAGCTAACACAAATTGAGGGCCTACTATGTGTCAAGCGCTTGAATTCAATGACAACAATCCCACCAGGAATGAGTCACTCCCATTTTATAGTGCAGAGAAAACTGAGGCAAGCACAGAGAAACCGAGTTGCTCTTTCACAGACACAGAGCTAAACAGCGGGACCAGAACACAAACCCAGGCATTTGATCCTAACCGCAAAACATATTCCCTCTCAAGAAGAGGCTGGTGCTGTAAAATAGCAGTGACGTCGTGGCTGGTCCACGATCCCGCTACCTGAGGGCAGTTCCTATCTTTCTGGCACAGTGACTGACTGGTCTCGTGGAGCCCAGTGCCATCCCCCGCCCCCACCAGGCCTCTGCCAGCTGCAAGGATTTTAATCACTTCATTTTCTCTGGTTCTGGTTTGATGACAATGGCTTCAGGTTCACTGCCTTCTATGAGCCAGCTGTCCCCTGCTATCCTCCTGCCCTTCACACATCCTCCTCTGCCACCTGCTCGGATCATCCCCAGCTCCTCCTGTCTCCACCACTACCTGCAAAACTTTCTCCCACGGGGGCGGCTTTCCTGCTTCTCTCCACATTTGTAGGTCCTTCCAAACCTAACTGGTGTACCCTGCCATGTCTTACGACATCTCTCCAAACCCAGTTCGTAGAGACCCCTTCCTCCTTCACACTTCTTGACCCTGAGTTTCTCAGGCCTTACTTGGCACAATAAGTTTGCCAAGCTAGTTTATACATGTATTTTAACTGATGACACCATTATATTATCTTTTCATGCAATAAAATTCTCAAGCTGCCACTTAAGAGCTGTATGACTTCAGGCACAAGGTGCTTCGTTTCTTTGAGCCTTAGTTTCCTAGGTTGTTAAATGGAGATAATGAGTGTGCCTGCCTCATAGAGGTGTTTGAAGTTAATGCAAGGAAACTACTTAGCCCAGTGCCTGGCTCACAGTTCAGTGCCCAATAAATGTCCGTTGTTACTCCCTATCACATAGAATTACAGCTCCTTGAGGAGGGAACCATGTCTGATGCTCCTGTGCAAGTATGACTGGCAAGTACGTATCTACTTGTGGACTGTTTTGTGAGTACTTAGCTCTCTGCACCTTCCTTTCTAATTGTTTTGGGTGCCAGACTGTGAGTGTGGAGAGACCTGGAGCCTCCTAGGCCTTAGCGATCGGTCCAGCCTGCCCCAAATCAAGAGTCCCTGGGCCTTGATGTCTAAGAGCCAGTCTCCTTGTTGCTGACTCACCATATACTCCAGCCCAGGCAAACAGCTGTGTACCTTTCTCTCTGCCTCCATGTACCCCTGGCCCTGCCGAGGGCTGGCACTCGGCCTTCCTAAAGCCAAAGAAGACCCCATACTTCTTTTTTTTTTAATTTTAATGTTTTTATTTTATTTTGAAAGAGAGAGAGACAGAGTGCAAGCAGGGAAGGGGCAGAAAGAAAGGGAGACACAGAATCTGAAGCAGGCTCCAGGCTCCAAGCTGTCAGCACAGGGCTTGACACAGGGCTTGAACTCACTAACTGAGAGATCATGACCTGAGCCGAAGCTGGACGCCTAACTGACTAAGCCACCCAGGTGCTCCAAGGAGGCCCCCATACTTCTCAGAGAAAGATCCTAAGCTGATACATCCTGTGTTTGCAAGTCAGAGAGAAAGAGAAAGAGATGTGGGTTAGCAGCTTTGGAAGCCAACCACCGTATCTTCTTGCACACAAATTCCAGTTTATGCTCCTCTTTCCACACAGCTTCAAGCTCCAGGGAATTCCAGAGACTTCCTAGCCTTGGTCACTGTGGCTAAGGGTTCAGGGTCAGAATCATTCAGGAATCTTTTGACAGGAAAATCCTGAGTTTTGGACACTGAAGACAGTCCCCAACAGCTGGTTCTGGGCCTGTATTTTACCAATTTCACTTTGCAAGATATTCCGGCTACACCCATGCCTGTGCTGCCTCTCCACTTCGCTTTTTAAAAGGCCAGAGAAGAAATAAAAATGAATGATGACGGAATGTCCACATGGGTAGAAAAACAGAATAGCCTGAAGGCTCCAGGGCAGGAACTGACACAATGTAATTAACTATTTGGAATAAACATGTTTGGTGCCGCCAGCAGGGCTGTTTGTTTGCCTGCACAAAATAATGTTCTTAATAAGTCTAAGATTAAACCTTCTGGAGATTAATTAAATGCAACACCTTGACTTGAAATGTTAGGAATGGCCAGGAAGGCACAATATTTTCTTTGCACATTGTTCAGTGGCTGTTGTTGTCTTGCGTAAATAGTTCCCAGTCTCTGTTATGGGTTATATAAAAATTGTCACTAATTGTGATTTGGCATTGGTGCTATATAAAATGCTTATTTCTTAAAAGGTCGAATAAATGCATAACAAGGAAAAAGGATGGATCAAATTTAAACTGTGACGGCCGAAGAGCTTACACATGTCATTATATCATGAAGCTGCTCTCCAAAGCAGACCAGTGATGTTTGTGACTAACAGCATCATTTAAAAAGATCAAAATGAGCATAATATTTGCCATGTATTACAAAGCTACTATATCCCAGCCCAACATGGTACTCACTATACATCTGTCCATAGGAGTCCTTTTTTAAAAAAATTTTTTAATGTTTATTTATTTTTGAGAGAGAGAGAGAGAGACAGAGACAGAGACAGCAGGGGAGGAACAGAGAGCAAGAGAGACACAGAATCTGAAGCAGGCTCCAGGCTCCAAGCTGTCAGCACAGAGCCCGATGTGGGGCTTGAACCCACGAACCATGAGATCATGACCTGAGCCGAAGTTGACGTTTAACCAACTGAGCCACCCAGGCACAGAAGTCCTTTAAAGGAATATCATCAGTCCCATTTTTTTTACTTTTTAAACTAATCTCTATACCTGACATGGGGCACGAACTTGCAACACCAAGATCCAAAGTCTCTACTGACTGAGCCTGCTAGATGTGGCTCATCAGTCCCATTTTATAGAGGAGAAAACTGAGGCTCAAAATGGTTACATGACCTCAAAAGCTACACAGCTTATAATGGAGGAAGCTGGAATTTGAAGCCAAATCTCTCTAACTCTGGAATCTATGGCCATCAGCCACCTAGCCTCCTAAAACACAAGAAAGGCAACCTGGGAAATTCTAATTACACACTAATTGCATGACTAAATAAGAGGAAATGATACCAACAGGCTTTATTTGATTGCTTATAGAGAGGTGTTTTGTACTCAATGATTGTTTAGGGGTAAAATCATTGTAAATGGTCTTGTTAGAAAAAGATATAGCCTAACCTCACAAAGGAATACAACAGGGGCTTTTTTCCCCTCATCATGTAGCAAGAATCCTTTATTAATTTCAGCTCCTAAATTCTGTTCCCGTCAACCGAACTGTAGTCTGACTCTTCCCTAGGAGGGTTCTGTTAATTACTGACAAGACTCCTCAGCCTATCTGTAGGAGACCCAGACCCCAGAGACCCCTGGGGCACCCTCTAGTGGCTGTCAGCACACATCCACAGAATCAAGAAACTGGGAGTTTCCACAAACCAAGGGTCCATTCGGCATCTTTATTCTGTGTGCCTGTGAAAGCAAAAGAGGGTCAAATTACCAGATACTGTACAACTGAGGGATCAAGCACATGAATAACTTAGAATGATTTTTTAAATCTGATTTTGCAATGGTGTCCCAAACTAGGAAGGTCTAGGGGTACTCCCTTAATAGTTAAATTAAACCCACTTTTGAATGTGATGTGGGAATGATCACTGGTAGGTGGCCCTACATCAACAGGAATTGGTGCTGCAGGCATGATGGGTACAACTGGGCACTGCATGGCTACAGCAGGCTGGCTAGGAGTTCCTACTTTTGTTGACCTTGCTGCATGCTGGGGACAATGCCAAGTGCTTAAACTATATATTCCATTTAATCCACATTTTATCACTGCTGCTTCACACCTGAAGAGACTGAGCTCTGAGAGATAAAGTAACTCACCCGAGATCATGCAGCCAGTGGGTAGGATTCCAACTACGGCGGCTACAGGCCAAAACCAGGTTCTTCTCCTGTACTTTGATGTGCAATTGGATATGGTCAACATTCCTTATATAGGCAACAAATATATAATTGGTTTCTGTTTTCTAAAGCCTTCTGCAAATTAGCAAGGGCTTTTCTGATTTTTCCGTCCATATCCTGTTGTATTCAAGACCTCAAAGTTAATTACTATACCAGACACTCTGCAGCAGAGATAAACATCAGAGCCCCTTATCCTGTGTGTCTGACATTATGATCTGGCCCAGGCAAGGCCCACAAATGGCTAATGAGGTTAAATATAAAGTAAGATAAAGATAAAGCCATGAGGCTATGCAGGTTCTCAGGGACAAGCAAATGACACTTGGGTCTAAACAAAGGAAGGGAAAATGGTCTCCATCCGAGGGCGGGATCAAGGAATAATTTCCCATCCTACTTTACGTCCATGCGTGTGCGTGTGCATGCGCAGACACACACACACACACACACACACACACACACACACACACACACACACCCCTATCTCACATAGGGATGTAAGAATTTCAGGTGAAGTAGCCACTCTGGTGCTTCCTTGCCTTATGAAGACACCAGAATGTAGAGGGTGAGAGGGGTGGCCAGGGAATCAGGAGAATGTAGCATTAGGAAGAGGCAATTTAAACTCATGACAGGGGTGCTGGAAACATCTACTGAAAATTAGTCCCCAGTAATTTGGGAAAAGGAAAACTTAAACTTCCCTTCCCCTAGAAAAGAGGGCCCCTAACCATTTTGCACCTGAACTTCTGGATAAGAGAAGAAACACTAGGAACATTAACTCGGGACTTGGAAGCTGGTGGCAGGAATGGGATGGGAGGAAGAGGTCAGTGAAAGGGACACTGAGATCAATGTGCATGAAAGCAGCTATCACCCCAGTTTCCACCGAGCCCAGGCTCCTGGCCTGCCTGGGGCCCTCTCTCTCAGCACAGCGGGTGGCCATTTATTAAGTGCACTATCCGCAGACTGAGAATGTACTTCCTTCTGCCCTACATGACCCTGCTTCCGTCTTTCTTGGGATCAACACTACTGCCCTCACTTCTGAGACTTCTCTCAGCTCCAGCCAGTGCCGTCGGATGGGTGGGGTTCTACTGGAAGGTGTGGCACTCTAAAGAGCTAAATAACTTTAAGAGTTAGTCTGGAATAACATCTTTGGCAGGAGAAAAACCAATGCTGGGATAACCCCTCTGTCAGGGACCCAGATGAGCTCCCTCTGGAGAGTCTAGTGTATAGTTTCTGAGGAACTTCGTCAGTATGGGCAGAAGAGGGGCTGGCTGCGATTCCACTTGGCATCAGTGTCACCCTTCCTGGGGACTTTATTTAGTCAGATGACAGAGTCATTTGCTACTAACTTCCAGATCCACGATCAAGAGAAAGCCCAAGGTAAGGTGTTCAGGCCTGTTCCTTCCAGCCTCAAGAGGGACTGCCTTCCTAATGGCGTTCAGGGGTTCAGGGCTCAGTGGTCAGGAAAAGGATAAGACAGAGGCAGAAGAGCCAAGTGATGAACAGCATGGACTTAGGAGATGCCTAAGTCTGGGTTCAAATCCTGCTCCAGGCTCTTATAAGCTGAGTGACTTGGTTCAATAGTTTTGTGCCTTGGTTTCTCTATCTATAAAATGGGGATCATCACAGGACCTATCCCAAGGTATTGTTTGGAGAGCAAAGAATATAAAGCATGTACAACAGTTACTGCAAGATGAGATCTCAATGCTTGTTGCCGTTATTATTATCGTTGTTATTATCATTATTATTACTGAAAGGTTGGCCGACAACAGTTCTCATAGCCAGGCAACACTGGACCAAGGGAGGCCGAGGAAAGTGGCACAAAGAGCTCCAGGTCTGAGGTCAGGCCCTTTGGCTGCTCTGTTACAGAACGCCTGCTCCATAATTTACAGTACAATCCTAGCACACACACATTTAAATTGGGCAAATTCAACTTCATGCGTTTGTTGTGGAGAAGAGAGAGAAAGCCATTTACTGAAACTCTTAGCCACTGCACTGCTCAGAAGGCAAATGTCCCCACTGAGAGTGGACGAGACTCAAACCTGGCCCTCGCTCACAATCTCAGCTTCTACATGCTTCCCCTGTGTGTGTATCTCAGCAGGCTGAGCATGAAGAAATCTTTTTCTTTTTTCTTTCTTTTTTTTTTTTTAAGCAGGACTTCTAAACGCCAGGCAACTACAGCATTGGAAGTCCATGGAAGGGACTGTTCTCATCCAACTATGGAGGGCAAACCTGGCCAGGCACCACTTTTGGAGGGCAACTTGTGTGATATTTCAGGGTAACTTTGTACATAATTTTTTGCTTTATGTACTGAATGTAGGGACTGAGAGTCTCCAGGTAGGGTCTCCTGTAGAACTGTGTGGACAAGTGGTGTATCCTTGAGATCCTCATCCGAAAAGTGGGGGCAGGAGGCCTGTGTATCCAGTGCTGTCACGGGGATAAAATCTGCCCATGTGTTCTGTAAACCACATTCACAAATACAGGGAATGATTATTTCCTTCCCTGACACTGTTGGTGTCCCAGTCTCAGGCTAAAGAGAGAGGGAGGTGCGGCTCTGATGACAGCCAACCTCTGCCTGTCACATACCCAGAGCATTACAACAGACACGCCTTCCCCAACCCCAGGGGAGCAGCCCGCCCCCCCCCCCCTAAATTAAGTATTACCCTGGTTTAGCTATGAGGCATTCTCAGCTTCGTGATCTCCAGAAGGGTAGCACTTTCCCTTTTTCAGGTTAAAAGCATTCTAAAAATACCTTCAGAAGGCACTGAGGTCCCCACAGCCTTCTCTGCTCTGATTTCAATCCAGTTCGTATCTCCTATGGTGTGTGTCTGCATAAGACATCACTTTCGCTGATGTGGTCCAGGTATCAGAATTCACAGCTGAGTACTGACAAGTTGCCTCAAAGCAAGTTACATGGCCCACTCCTCACTCCATTTGGCCCCATGAGGAGAGGAGAAGGACCAGAGTGAATTTCTAGTATTGGGCAAATGGACAATGATTTTTATCTCGCTGAACAACCCCCGAAGTCCAAAAACTTCATTTCCAACTTCCAGACTTTACAAAGCGACGGAAATTATATTGGGCAGTTTACAGGTCCCTTTGTAGAATTCCCATTCTCACAACAAATATTATATGCTGTCAACTGTGGCAGCAGACAGTGTTTTATTTGAGTGAGCGGCTAGGTGGTATTGCAACATCTAAGTCTGCCGTTTTTCTATCTCCACTAACAGACTGTCAGAGAATATTCAGATACTTGGCATTTTTTTTTTTTTTTTTTTTTTGGAAACGCCCAGGCCTGGGTTTTCTCTTTGGCTCCAGGACAGGCTGTGTGTTAAGAGCTCGCTTGAATTCTTCCTGGGGGGTTTGCCCTGAATCAATACTAGGAGTTAATTATCACTTGGACAGAAAGGACCTCGGGATCTCTGTCTCACAACTAGGATTCTCCATCATCAATATGGCTTTGACTCTGGTTCTAACCATGAGCTTTCAGATCAGATCTTGCCTTCAGCCTCCACTTTGGACTCTGGTTCTGGTTATTAGTTCCAGATATTTTCCTCTGGCCTGAGGTCCATTGAAATGAACTATGTGGCACCTGAGTCTCTTTACTTGTGGATCCTGCCGCTGAACCCTACCCACCCAGCGGAGACCTTAAAAAAGTCCCCTGATGCTGCCACTCCTTCCAGATCTCTGGGTAACACAGACTCCTGACTTCAGCCTTTGTTCTGCTCGCATTACTCCTAATTGCACCTACGCATGCTGACAGCTCCTTGGCATTAGCTGAGCCATACCTTCCACTTCCTGGGTTCTTCCTGTTGTCATCACCTACACTATGTCCTTTCTGCTTATTCCTCGGGTTCCAGGTCCAGCCTCCGCCTGCCTGTCTCACTCAATGCCAGGAACTGGACCATGCCCAGGCCTGTTCTGAAAGAGGATGCATAGTCTCTGGGGTTAGACTATTGACTTCAAATCCCAGCTCCAGAGCTTCATTTGCTGTGTAACCACGAACAGATTCCTCAATCATTCTGTGCTTCAGTTTCCTCACTGTAAAGTCAAGATAGCCTCATGGAGTTGTTCTGGGAATTAAATCTGATAATCAATAGAGAAGATAGTATGATATTTGGTACCTTTTAAGTACACACTACATATTAGCTATTATACTAATTATATGGTGTCGACACCTGGGAATTCTAAAATTTATTATGAAGTCTGAAGCAAACTGGGAATGAGAATCAGAGAAAATGAACATGACTGGTTAGGACATTTCTTTCAAAGTATTAAGCCTACCAAGGCTTTTCCAAATTCACCCTCAAAGCAATCTCAGACCAAGCCATTTAGGGGCGTATCTCACGGCAAGAAGAATGCTTTACTTAGGAAAATTAACAGAGTAAATCATCTAAAACTCAGCTCTAAGGATAAGATAGGATGAAAAAATTAAATATCTGGCCACTGGGGGACCTGGGTGGCTTAGTCGGTTAAGCGTCCGACTTTGGCTCAGATCATGATCTTGCAGTCTGTGGGTTCAAGCCCTGTATCGGGCTCTGTGTTGACACCTCAGAGCCTGGAGCCTGCCTCAGATTCTGTGTCTCCCTCTCTCTCTGCCCATCCCCTGCTCACTCTCTTTGTCTTTCAAAATAAAAAATAAAGACATGAAAAAATTAAAAAGATCTGGCCATTTAACCATGTCCTACTAAGCTTCAACTACGACCTGGTTAAAGGAACTACAATATACACACATGGTGGCAATTTTTGGTAACCCAGTGTCCGTGGCTGATGTTTGAGCCTTTGAACCCTGTGTCTGTGAGTCAGATAAGAACTAATTTACAAAGCACATCCACAGCTTTGCCTCCACAAAAGGACAATTCACTCAGGTCCTCCCTATCGGTGCGGTCAGCTTTTGGAGATTGCATTCCTACTCAGACAAAGCAAGACTGTTCCAACAGCTGTCAACACCTCCGTGTCTGCAACTGATAGCAATCAGAGCCTTTCTCCTGGCCCAAGTCACGTTTACATAACGCAACATCATGAACAATTTGGATGTGAAATTAACTTATTGAAAACCCCAATGCCCCAGAAGCTGCTAAGGCAGAAACCTTTTGTCTTAGGTTAAAATCAAATCATTGAAGCAAAATGGCCCCTAAATGAGCAGAATTTTCAAATCGAATGTGGATACTGAGCTACAACTGAGAAGATATGAAGTTCAGTCTTACCATCAGTGGAATGAAGTTCAGCCTTACCATCAGTGGAATGGGCTTGTACCCTGTGCAATTCAAGGGGCTTCTTTGTGGGAAACCCGTAGCAGAATCTTGAAACTTTTCCTTTCCTTTAAAATAAGGGTTTGCAGAAGACCTGAATCTGACTAGGACATCAAATTCTTCAAGTGACAGATGCAAATTGGTGTTGTCCTTTTTGGAGGTACAGGGGTAGGCATGCGGTGGGGAGAGTTACAGAATGCTTGGAGGTATAGGGGTAGGCATAGGGGAGAGAGAGTTTGGCTGTACACCTTGGTTATCAGAAGGGCCATCATGACTCCTTCTCTTCAAAACCGTGAAACCCTCAACCTTGACTATGGCAGCATTTCCTACAAGATGTTTCCCTAGGAAACCAGCCTCTTTCAATACCCTAAAACAAAATGGATCCATGACTGGGTAAATTTGGGAAACACTGTAGATTTTGCAATGCATGTCAGCACATTTAAGGTTCTTAGAAGTCCCACAATAAAGAAAGGTATTTAACTTATTTTAACCTTGGAGAAATCCAAGACCATAGAACTTGGTAATTTATTAGCTCATAGAAGCTTTAAGAAATGTCAAGCTTATTATAAGCTACCTTGTTCATTCATCTGACTGCTAAAGGGAAAACCAACAATTCTCAACCTGGATCATTCCACTCTGATGGGAGTAAGAAATCAATATAATGGTAAAGGGAAAGCTCTAAAAACACGGTTTCCTCTAAGACAAATGATTTTCAGAAAGCCATAACACACACACACAAACACACACACACATACACACCACGAGGCCAAGCAACCTCCCATTTAATGGCCCTTATTACCCAAATTGAGGATGTCTTGATGGATTCTCACCCCTATTGGATATTATAGCAAATGTTCTGCTCAGCTGGTCAAGTCTTCTTGCTCCAGCACGCTGGTCCTGGGATCAGCAGGAGGAGAAGCATTCTCAGGCTGTGGAGGTTTGAAGGCACATCTCTGCCTCTTCTTTGCCCTGCCTTGGCCTGTTTTCTCCCACTGAGAGCAGCATTTTATCAAAAATTCAATAGAAAGCATCTTTCATCTCACTTCTGGTGGGCACCAAGCAGAATCTTTAAAAAAAAAAAAAATCATAGGGGAGGGGTGCCTGGGTGGCTCAGTTGGTTAAGCAGCCAACTTTGGTTCAGGTCATGATCTCACGATCCATGAGTTCGCACCCCGTGTCAGGCTCTGTGCTGACAGCTCAGAGCCTGGAGCCTCCTTCCAATTCTGTGCCTCCTTCTCTCTCTGTACCTCTCTCTCTCTCTCTTAAAAATAAACATTAAAAAAATCATAGGGGATTTAAAGGTAGATTTATATATGAAAAAACCATGGCCTAAATCATCAAAGGTCTACTCTGTCAGAACCACTGAGGTCCCTGATAAAATGGTTAAAAAGCCCATTTTATAGGACTTCTTCTGGGAAGATGGAATAGATAGAGATATTTTTCCTTATTCTTTCCACTGAGTTTAATTAAAAGGCCTGGACATGATATAAAACAAGTATCAGAAGACTCTAAAAGATGGATAAAAGAAGGTAATCTGGCTAGGGACTTGGAACGTAGAAACAGTATTCCGGTGAGTTGTCTGGGTTTTCTTTCTGCCTCGTGTATCCTATACCTAGTGCTAGTGAAGCTAGCATCCCCAGTATGCCAATGGGCTCAGACAAATAAGGCCTGCTTTTCTAGTCTGAGGAGCAGAAAAGAGGCAGCCTAGCAAATAGGAAACTTCCAGACGATAAGGACTTTACTCCAACCAAACACCGCAGAAAAATCTGTAGCCCCACCACCTCTAGCAGTGGTTGAGTTGGGAAGCTAGACCTCTACCCTCATCAGCCTCATTACTACCCCAAGCCCTTGTTGGGTAGTATCAGATAAGGGCATGTTATCCTTGTTGAGTAGTAATGAAATTCTTCCCCATAATATCAGTGGAGACCATTGGGGGGAGTTTGGTGTTCTAGATTTACCTAGTGGTAGATAACATGGTGGCTCCCCCCAATGACCTAACCATTGGAGTGGTGTCAGAGGAGTCTCACAAAAGTCAGTACTTTTACCACTGCCCAGTGGTAATGAGGCCACTTCCACACCGTCTACCCTTGTCGTGTTGGTGAGCCCATGTAGGAAGTAGTAATAGGGTATTCTCACTTTCCTAGCTACATAGTATCAACAGTTTAGTGGGGAGCTGAAATTCCCATGCCCACCCAGCTGTAACAAGGGGGCCCTCTCTTCCAGGCATCACAAGAGTCCAAGTGGTAAATCAGCATCCCTACCCCCACCTGGCAGTAATAAGGCAATGCCAATCCCTCTCCCACCAGAGCATGTCAGGAGCCAGCTGAAGCACAAGATTTAAATAAGATCTACAGTCTCATTACATAATATCCAAAGTATTCAATTTTAATTGAAAATCATCTGTCACACCATGAACAAGAAAACTCACAACTTAAATGAGAAGAAAAACAATAAAAAATGCCAACACTAGCATGAATTTTAAAGCGGCCACAATAAAAATGCTTCCATTAGCAACAAAGAAGATACCTGGTACAAATGAAAAACTAGAAGTTCTCAGCAAAGAAACTGAAGATAAAAGAAGAGCCAAATGAAAATTTCAGAACTGAAAAATAAGCTGATCAAGATGAAAAATTCAGTGGAGGGACTCCATAGCACAATGGAGGGGACAGAGGAAAGAATTGATAGGCCTGAGGATAAAACAATGGAAATGATTCAATCTCAACAAGAGAGAGAAAATAAGAATGAAAAGAAATGGAGGTAGTCCTAAAGACCTAACACATCATTAGAAACCCATTAGAAAAGAAAGATGGCAGAGCTAAAAAAAGTTCTTCAGGAAATAATGGCTGAAAACTTCCCAAATGGAAAAAGACATAAATCTACAGATTCAAAATGTCAGCAGACACAAACAGGGTATACAAAACAAAAATCTGTGCTAAGACATATGTCAAACTTCTGAAAAATAAAGACAAAATAAAAAATCTTGAAGGCAGTGAGAGAGAAATACATACCCCTTTACCTACTGGGGAAAAATAATGCAAATAACAGCAAATTTCTCATCAGAAACTATGAAGTCCAGAAAGAAATGACACAAATTATTTTCAAGGGCTAAAACCAAAACAAAGCAAAACAACAACAACAACAACAAAAAACTGTCAACCCAGAATGCTATACACCAAAAACACACTTCAGAATGAATTTTCAGATGAACTAAAACTAAAAATTTGTCAGTAGCAGATACAGCCTACAAAAAAAGAATAGTTAAAGGATATTCTCTAAACAGGAAGGAAATAGACATAAAAAAAGAGAATAATCAGAAGAATAAAAAAATGGGTAATTTTATTTCCTTTCCCTTAAAGTTTTCTAAATTATGTTTGGTGGTTGAAGCAAAAAGTTTAACACTGCCTGTTGTGCTTCTCAGTGTATTTGGAGGAAATATTTAAGACAATTATTATAAATTGGGGATGATAAAAGGATACAAATGGAGGTTATGGAGAATTCTACACTTCACTCAAACTGGTAAATTGTCAACACCAGCAGAATGTGATAAATTAAGTATATATAATGTAATACCTAGAGGAACAACTAAAAATACTACACAAAAAAAGAGACATTCAAGAACACTACAGATGAATCAAAATGGAATTCTAAAAAAATCTTCATGTAACTCACCATAAGGCAGGAAAAAGAAAACAGAAGAAAAAGAAAAAAAAAAAAAAAAAGAACAGAAAACAGAAAATAAAATGGCAGCCTTAACATGTCAATAATTACAATAAATTTCATTAAATATAAATGACCTAAACACACCAATTTAAAGACAGAGATCAATGGGTTAAAATAAAAGAAGCATGACCCAAGTATATGCAAATACACTGTAAGCAAACTTGTTATTTAACTAGTTTCCTTAAAAGGCAACGAGAACTGGGTTTCTGGGTGGCTCAGTCAGTTAAGCATCCAACTTTGGCTTAGGTCATGACAGCTCAGAGTCTGGAGCCTGCTTCGGATTCTGTGTCTCCTTCTCTCACTGCCCTTTCCCTGCATGTGCTCTGTCTCTCTCTTAAAAATAAATAAGCGATTAAAAAAAAAAAAAGGCAACTGGCACATGTCCTTTTTTCTTCTTGAATTTTTCTCCATTCTATCTCTTAGAAGATGTACATGATAGCTGCCATTCTAACTTAGACTGTTCAGGGTAAGGCCACAACATAGGTATAATGTAGGTAAAAGAGCAGTCTTGCCCTTTGAATACTTGTAAGAGCAAAGCTGCTACACCAACTCTGGACTTCTCCATGGATTCCTAGTTCAGAGGAAAATAAATCTCTATCTATTTTCTTTGAACCCTGTTACTGTTGGATTTTTTTTATTTCTTGCAGTTAAACCTAATGCTCACTGATACCAAACAGTTATTCTTACTGAGAGCTACTATGGATCTATCATTGTATCAAGTCCTTCAGAGAGATTATTTTAATGAAATGAAGGGAAAGAACTACTATTTTCCACATTTGATAATGATAAAGATAAGTTAAGTGACTTGCCCAGCGTCACACATCTCATCTGCCCAGTACAAATATAAGAAGTCTAACGATAGGGTCTAGGCTATTAATCTAAACAATGTTGTAAAACCAAGTAAAATCCCTTTTAAAAAAGGCTTGTATCATTCCCTGTGGCTGAAAGGTTTTCTTCCACAGTCACAGGGGACTGTGTTGAGCCCAGAGAGCTTTTATTTGTCAGAAATTTCTAAAGAGTTAGCTAATATTTTTGCTGAATCTATTATCCTTTTGGAAATAATCAATCAATTAATGAATCAGCCCTTCCTCATTCATTCAACAAGCTTATAAAGGCTTCATGGTACTGGGCCTTGAGATAAGCTAGAAGAATGAATTAGGTGACTGCTCTTGTTCCCATAGGTGTCCCCATTTATCGCCTAGGCACTGAGCTTGTTTACTCTGAAACTGGATTTTTCCACATCTCATTGTTCAGCTCCAAGCCCAACATGTCAAACAAGCAGACTATGGGGGTTCACTGGTGCCATGCATTCTCCCAGAAGCCCCACTGTCCCAACCCCCTACACTTTGAGGCATCTAGGTCAAGTTTCCCCTTTAATGTTTCCAACATGGCAATGGGAGACTTTGATGTTTCACCTTGCTAAGAGAAGAAGAAAGGGCAGAAATGCTTCAGAGAGGGTGGTCAAAAAGCTTTGAGATTATGCCAAGCCCCAGCAGCATGGCTTGGTCTTTCCTCTATGTTCCCTGGAATGAAAAGTGGATTTTTCTAGCTTCCCTCTCACTCCCACGTCCCCACCCAGCTCTCAGCTCCTGGCAGTGCCAGCATTCACATCCAGGGATAACAGTCAAAATCTCCTCCTTCTTCTCTGACAATAAAATACAGCAACCATTTGGCATCTCAATGTGCCCCAGTCTCCTGACCCCTGGCTGGGTCCCAGAGGATTTGTGGTCGGCTGCTAATCAGAGCCCTGGCCATAGCCATTTCCCATGACATAGCTGGAATTCTCCCACTGCCTGCCCTCTCGGCGTCAGCTACCCGGCCAGGCTGAAACTATTTGCTCCCCTCCCACCCTGTCCATCACTGCCCCTTCCTTAGGCTGCGCCTCTGCACCCGCCTGCTGGCCAGAATCCTAAGGCCCTCAGCGGGGGAGCTGCAAACCTCTCTCTGCTTTTATTACTGACCCGCAACCCACCTCCTACACTCCTTCAGCCCACAAGGCTTCTTTCAAGCACCCTCCTTCTGAGCAATGATAAACTTTGGTGCCAGAGAAGTTTAAAGAGAAACAGCCACTCCCTACCAACCATATTGGTATCAGAAGGGAGGTCAAGCGTGTGATTTTCAAGCTGTGGTCATAAAACAGTTGTCTTTTCTTTGTCATTTCTGGTTAATATGACTATGAACTAGAAAAACAGTCTCTCTGCTCTTTTGGAGAGCCTGCTTTTAGCTTAGCTGGGGATGGGAAAGAATATGTGCCAATGACGGACCAGGTATTGTGCATTGTACAGCACTAAGCATATGGACTCTGCAGCTAGTTTGCCTGGGTTGTAACCCAGCTCCACAGACTTAGCTAGGGGAGTTTAGGCAAGTCACAGAATTTCTCTCGGCCTTAGTAATCTCTCTGAACAACTAAGAAAATAAGAGGATCACTTCCTACACTCACTATAGGTATTATATGAGTTCATATTTATAAAGGATAGCAAGAGCTATGTCCATGTTTGGTAAAGAAATGTGTGTGTGTGTGTGTGTGTGTGTTTTCAGTTCATTTTCATAACAGCTTGATGAGGTTATTATAGAACTCTTTAGAGAAAACTCTACTGCATCCCTAAGTTGTAGAAACTTGCCTGTGGTCAGACAGTAAGCGGAAGACCTGGGATTTGAACTTGGGTTAAACTTCCCATTATGACAGTGGTTCTCAAAGTGAGTTCCCAGACCACCTAGGAACTTGGTAGAAATGCAAATTCCTCAGCCCCATCCAGACTTACTGACTCAGGAATTCTGGAGTGGGTTCAGTGATCTTTTAATCAGCTCTTCAGGAAGGTGTGAGGCCCAAAGGTTGCGATGTACTATCACCACCTTTCCCTCACAGCAAGAAAAGGAGCTCCCTTTCTTCCTGTCTCCTAGTAATTGGTACAAAGTGAACCAGAACACACACCTTTCAAACAATACACAGAAAACAGGTCTTATGGGTGCAAAGTGCTGTGCTGAATGCCATGGGGACACAAGAAAAATGTGAGCTTCCTGCCTGTGGAGAGTATTCCCTGATTGTCAAGTACATACAAGCATGTGCATAGAGTAATCCAACAGCGCAGCCCACACTAGGAGTCAAACGCACCCGTGTTGAGAGGTTGAGAGGTCAAACAGAGCTGATGCCAATTCTGGCCTCCATTCTCAAGCTGGGACTTTAATGAAGTTATGTGACCTCACGGGGCTGCCTTCTCTCTGACTCCTGGGGCTGCTCCAAGGATGAAATGAAATTAGGGAAACCACTTTACATGGTGGCTGGCACATGGTACAGGGCTTGATTATGAAATGACTGGGGTCATCATTAAGATTTGTCACCAGATGATATAGATTTCATCACCAAATCATGGCAGAAAGGTAAGATGGAAGTGAGGAGATGGCTGCTGAAAGAAGATGGCTTACAGAGAAAGGAACTTGAATTTGATTTTAATGTAGGGTGAAAATCTCAGCAAATGAACATAAGGGAAAAGTAGAAAATGGTACCATTGGTCATTTAAAGGTTTTTTAAATTTTTAAAAAATGTTTATTTTTGAGAGAGAGAGAGACAAAGAGAGAGGAGAAGGGGCAGGGAGAGCAGGAGACACAGTATCTGAAGCAAGTTCCAGGCTCCAGGTTGTCATCACAGAGCCCGATGCAGGGGTGGAACTCATGGATTGCGAGATCATGACCTGAGCCGAAGTCGGATGCTCAACTGGCTAAGCCACCCAGGCACCCCTGGTACCACTGATTATTAAAGAGAGAAATTAAAAAGCATGCCAGGCTAACAGTTAGTAGGTCAAAGCAGTCTGGTCTACATGACTTTCACCTTGAGAATATAGAATCAAGACCTCAAGTATATCAGACACGGCTGGATAGAGGCTCTCTAAGCCACTCTCTGTTAATTCACCAGGTGTTTAGGAAGAGGTATATGGATATTCCTATAGCTATTCCTCTTTCTCTGGATATTCTCTGGAGAAACATTCAAAATATAACTCATGTACTGGGAAAAATATTTGAAAAAAATTAAGTTTTGATTCTCTCCCATTTATTTCCTCCTTGTTCTGGAGACCTAAAACCTCAACAGCATAAGCCATTAGCCCAGGGCGAGGGCAAAAGACCTGGAAACTTTGGTTTGCCTTCTTGTCCAGGGCATATCAGGAAATACTAACGATGTCCAGGAACAATCTCCAGGACAACAGAAGGATGTGACACGGTCACTCTTGTCCTCTTCCAATCCTATGACTTTCAGGCTAGTTTTCCTATAAAACTTATCAAGACACACTTCTCAGAGTTTTGTCCTGTTAGTTCCTTTGGGGCCTGGGCAGAAATGGTGCTCGCTGGCCCCACAGAGAGCTGCTCTGAGGCGGAGGACAGAGTGTAACTGGAAGATCATGGGAGACGGGCACTGGGCCCATCACATGATGAGCTCTAAGAGCACCCAGTGATTTATGTTCTGGAAAGATTTTAGCAAGTCAAGATGTTTTGGCTGCTCCTTTTCTAAGCCAGGGTAAAACAACCCAAGACATCTCAACATGACCACATATTTGAAAGTCTAGCCTATTGTTTTAGAATTTCCCTTGAAAGCCCTCTAAATATCACCCTCAGACTCCCCACCAAGACCGGTTACTGTAAGTCAATGGGAGGGAAGATGTGATCTGAAATATTTCTGGCTAATTCAATTCCCTTAGAGGAATGTTTGCTTCCAAATGTCCCACTCTAGAAAGTAGTGGGGGGAAGGGGATCAGGACCACATCTTTTCCTGAAGAACCAGACTCTGTGGTTCCATTTTGCTTTATGGTTGTAGTAAAAATTATCTCTGCAGCTTCAGGGTGTGCTTCCATTCTGGGTGGGATGGTAAAGGGAGTGATTTATCTGCCACATTACTCAGCCCCAAAGTATATGTCACTGGGGACAAACTTGGCTTCTGCGTTTTCCCATTCTCTCCGGACTGTTCTCTCATCTCTTGTGAGTCAGCCTTTTCCTGGGTTGGACCCAGCCAAACCCTCCAGGCCCTGGCTCTGCTGGATAAAGAACAGTTGTTTGGGTTGGGGGGGTGGGCAGTGACCCGTGCCCCTTTCTGCTGGTATGTGGAGCTATTGTTCTCTGGGCCCATGGTTGCTTTGAACTCTGACATTCTTACGATCAGGATTAGCAGATGTGTGCCTGCCTCACTGGGCTGCTTTCCACTTTGCTTCAACTGCAAGCCTAGCACAGGCCCTGTTCCCTGGATTCCCATGCCTGGCTGGCCATCCTGAG
Organism: Proteles cristata cristata; assembly: GCA_017311185.1. Lineage (NCBI taxonomy): Eukaryota > Metazoa > Chordata > Mammalia > Carnivora > Hyaenidae > Proteles > Proteles cristata. The sequence continues at coordinate 501,175 of JAESUZ010004746.1, forward strand.
GTGGCGCCAGGGAGAAAGACTGGGGCAGGCACGTTATGCGAGCTACCCTCGGTGTGGTGCTGCAGGATGCCAGGGGCTCCCCTAGGCCGTTCACGGCTATGCCTCTCTGAGGCAGCCACGGCCCTAGCCCCCCTTGGTTTTCTCACCTCTGGGAAAGCAGTGATAACTCATGTCCTACTGGATTCAGAGAAGGATTAAGAGAAGTGACAGACACATGAGTGTGAAGGAACTACAGGGCACCTGGCTCTGAGAGTAGCTGCTCAGGAAATGATAGGTCTCCTTTGCCGGAAAGCACCTGCCTTACCTACCCCAGGTGATAGTGGGAAGGAACAAGTAATGCAGACTATGCGAAGGTATGAAAACTCTCCAAAGGGCTCCATGCATAAGGAAATGTGAGCACCATCTCTGAATGTGTGAGGAGTCTTAACTTGTGCCCAGGCCAACCTGAAAGAGAGGTCGTGTTGTACGCTGCCAACAAATCAGAAGCAGTTTCTGCAGCCATCCTTTCTGTCTGTCTTGAAAACGACTTTTCAGAAAGCCAGAAACAAAACGTGCAGTAGCAGTGATTAATCTGATAAATTATAAGAATACCTAACATTTATTGAGCACTTACTATACATCAGACACTGTTTTAAGTGCTTTACATTTATGACAGTTGTATTTAATCCACACAACACTATGAATGCATGCATGCATGTATACATGGATTCATTCAATAGTGCTCTTCCCCAGATATCCACATAGTTCTTTGTCTTACCTTCTTCAGGTCACTGCTCAAATGTCACCTTATATTGTGGGATTCTGTAGCTACCTCATCTAAAATTCACCTAGCCACCCGCAATCATCAATCATCTCTGTGTAACTGTTCTTAGCATGTACCATGATCCAACACACTAGCTGTTTTACTTATTAACCTTGTTTATGATATGCATTTCCCACTAGAACATAAGTCCCCTGGAGACAGGCATTTTGCTCTATTTCATTCCCAGCTACGTCCCCAGCACCTGAAATAGAATGGTATTTGAGTGTCTAGCTTGGAGTGGGTATTCAACAGACGTCATTTGATGAATGAATGGAACCTATGGTGTCAGTAATATTAGCACCATTATACCTATCTGGCAGATAAAGACACTGAGGCTTAGGAAGGTTAAATAACTCATCCAAGGTCACATATTAAAGATCAAAGCCAGGATTCAAATTCGGAAACCACACACTATATTCTTTCACGTTTCTGTCTAAATTCAGTGTCTGTTCCTTATTTTTTATTCTTCCTCCTCCTTCTCCTCTTATGGGATCACTGCTTTTGTTTCTGGCTTTCTTTAGCATGGAGACCAATGACCTCCCCCTCCTCCCATCAAAGGACTCATTCATCCCCAGATACAGACTCATTTGCTAACACGTGTTCTTAATGAGAAAACTGCTGCCCGGTAAATGATTCACTCAGTGTGTTCATGGTCAGATGCTTCATTTAGCAGCGGACACATCAAGGTACACGATGGCAGTGTTATTGCTGGCAGGGAGATGGGGATCTTCCTGAGCAACGGGGCAGCAGCAGAGGTGGTGGAAAACAGGCTGGGTCCCACAGCCACACATGTCAGTCTGATTCCTAGTGAGACCCTGTTATAACAGAGCTGTGAGCTCTTGGTCAAGTCAGTTCACCTCGCCTGGCACCCATCTCCTCACTGATAGAGAAGCACCCTCCTGCATTTTGGTTAGGCTAATTCGGTAAGCAATTACCCGAGGGCTGGGGAATTGGTGGGTACCGCCCCACCAATATCACCTTCCCTAATGCTAGGTCTCATCTTTTCCAGTTTCTGGTTTATGTCAGCAATAACACTGAAAGTACAGGTAGGAGAAACTCAGGAAACATAGAAATCAGGAGAATGATCCTTCCCATCTCAAAAAGGCCCATGAGAATCTGGGACATTCTCCAAAGTGACTTTCCACCTCTCTTCCCCCACCCTCGCATTAATAACAATGATGTTGGCCAATATGAACTGAATGCTTACTGGGTTCCAGGTCCTGTTCTATGCACTTACATACATTAACTCGTTTCATCCCCACAGCAATCCTGTGAGCTAGGTACTGTTATCATACCCATTTAACAGATGACAAAACTGAGATCCTGAAAGGTGAAATAATCTGCCTGAGATCAGGACCACAGTACTGAAGCCCATATAGGCTGAATTTGGGCACTTCTGCTCACCCCATCTGCCTCTCCTAACCCCCTCCCCTCACTGATCCTCTGGCAGCACAACTACAGATGAGTGATGGGGAGGAGGGAGAGAGAGTATGTGAACTCTGGAAAGTGCTTTGACCTGGGGAAAGAGCACACAGCTCTTTTGGGGCACTACCGGAGAACTTTCTAACCTCTCCAGAGGATTTGGATTTTAATGCTCTGTTGAGGTTTCTGGCAATGAAGACGGGCATTAATGAGAGAATTTCCTGCGGGAGCTCCTCTTCATCCTTTTCAAGCATTTCTCTTGTACCTTAGGTCAACAGAACCCAAATCCCACACATCCTCCTGGGCCATTCCTTCTGAGCATGGGTCAGCCCCTTTCTACAACTTCATGGTAATAAAAACAGTTTCCAGAGAGTAGGCTATATGTCTTGCAAAACTGTGATTTAGTACTTATTTCCAAAATTGTTCGTTCAAATCACTTTTAATTAGGTGAAAAATAACTTTAGAAAAATAGTAAGTATTCTGCCATCTTGTTTTCTATTGTTCTAACACTGTAGACTCCCAGAGCCCTGGGACTGCTCAATAATCTGGTAAGTTCTCTGCCTTGGAGCCTTTTGACAGGGGAAAATGTGCTCAATGGAATCAGATGATAAAAATAGCATACATTTAGTGGGACAGTGTTAATTAAATGCTGTGCATTGTAATAGAAGCTTTATATGCATCATCTCATTTAAATTTTACACAGCTCAATGAGGTAGGTGTTAGTATCACTACTTCAAAACAAAATAAAGCAAAACTGAATCTCTGGGAAACAAGGTAACTTGGCAAGGACCCCAAAGTGTCAACATCAGAATGCAAACCCAGGTCTGTCTGGATTTCACAGTCCTGAACCACTCAGTTGTAGAGAATCCTCTTCAAGCTCTCAACTATAAGGAATGTTCCCAATGGCTGATGTCTGATGTCTGAACTGCCTGTATCCTTCAAGAGAGACCATAGGAAATGGTGACAGGAGGCAAATTGCGCAGAAGCTCCTTCGACCCCTGGGATGTGGCCACTGGCCAGGGACCCTGCTGGGATAGCTCTGTGCCTTTCCTCCCTCCACCGTGGTTGTGGGAATTTTTCTTAGGAGTTATTTATTTAAGATATATCCCAAATCTGTGACCCTGGAGCACTGACAGCCCAGGAGAGGTTTCCTTTTTCAACTCATATTGGGAGGCTTCTTTTTAAAGTTTATTTATTTTTGAGAGAGAAAGTACACGTGCATGAAACAGACTGCACAAGCCAAGGAGGTGCAGAGAGAAGGAGTCACAGAATCTCAAGCAGGCTCCATACTGTCAATTCAGAGCCTGATGTGGGGCTTGAACTCACAACTGTGACATCGTGACCAGAGACGAGATCAAGAGTCAGAGCTTTAACCGACTGTGTCACCAAGATGTCCCTCACACTGGGGTGTTGTTAAGAGCTAATATCACCCAGATGCCTTTAGTTTTTGGGCACAAGTTCCTCAGTTGTAAAATGGGGAGCCTGATCCTCATCAGGGGTAACTGTACCTAGAGGAATGTCCTGCCACTCCTGGTACTGACTCCTTGGCAACTGGGTGTAGTAGATCTCAGGGAGCCCGCCTGAGTCTGGATGGGACTCAGAATCCTTTTCATCGTATTACCCTGGGCGCCATTTATCTAATCACAGTTGGCATTCAAGATGTAATCTATTTGCCATGCCTAAACGAGAAGATCTCGAAGGACCCTTCCAGATGAATATATCATTTTATGGTATGTCTGCACACAAAGTGTATGAAAACACACATTTTTTCTGGAATAAATAATGGAATCAGCTTTCGATGACATAATTTGGGAAAATAAATTAGCTGGCTTCTCCCAAACCTTTCCATGTAAAAACGTCCTGAGTCCAGGAACTGAGAGATGTCAAATGAGAGAGAATGGAAGTTTCACGGTGCAGAAAATTAGAGAGGGGATCCCTGGCAAGGGAAGTCTCTCTTACCACAGAGAACTGCTGCTTGGTTCAGGTAGTAATTAGTGTACCCCAAATCACTTGCCGGCAACAACATAAGTAAGACCTAGAGACAAAGAGGCCTGAGCTTTAGAGAGAAGCAGTGTTACCGCAAAGACAGGGCCCTGACCCAGGGACTCTGAGATGAAGTGAAGTAATTGTTTCAATTAAAAACAGACGTTCCTGTTTCTCTAAACACCCTATTTGCAAAGCCCTACCGGGCAGAGGACCTACAAGGCCTGATCTTGACCATGCGACAACACTAGTGGTTGCGTGGACCAGCCACAGAAGCTGAGTCCAGCCTTCCTCACGGGTGGCAGGGCTGTAACATGGGGCAGGCAGCTCAGGTGTACCTTTCCTGGGACAGGGAATGTTGTGTACAGGAGGAGGACTTCCTAGGGGGATGCCCTGAGGTGGGATCCTCTCTGTGATTTTCTGATTGCACCCAGAGGAGGGGATCTGGTCTTACTGGACTGGAGGTGGCAGACTCCTCAGACCCCCACGTTTGAAAGGCTCTCAGGTTGGCCTTCAGAGTCCCCAAAGAACATCTGAAAGCCTCAACTTTGCTGGGCACCCTATTCTGTGGGATGGAGATCATGAGGTATGCCCTACCTACTGCTTAAGAGTGAAAGGACTGTGGAAACCATCAAAGAAATGTTTAGCAGGGTCTTCCACAATTTCCAAATCTAGCAAAGGAGTAGGAAACACTGCTAGGAACTTGCTCTTCATTCATGAAGAAGCAGCCTGATGGCCATCCCCCTTCAGAAATCTTCACCATCACTGCCCAATCAGTGGCCCTGGCTCTGTGGGTCTCAGGTGCCTCTTCTGTACAATGCTGCTACAGAATGAAGGTGGCCTTGTCCCCAGGTTTGAAAGACTACGAGAGTTATGAAAAAAAATGAGCAAGGCCCATGTGGGGCAGTGACAGTATGGGGTTTTAGCAATTTGGAGAAAGCATACTCCTCAAAAGGGCTTCCCATGGCCCTGAGGACTGCTGTTATATGGGAATCAGGGCCCTGTGTTGCTGGCGAGCTCCTGATTTGGGGGGAGGAATAAGCAATCTGGATTTTTATATGAACTCTCCATTTTTAAATACAGTCAATTCTTTTTGTTTGTTTGTTTGTTTGTTTTTTAATTATGCAGGCCAAACACAATCGATCTGTGGGCAGGATTCTACCTGTGGGACTGTCATTTTGCAAGCTCCTTAAATGAAAGGGTGGCTGCAAGATGAACAAAGGTGATTTTTCCAAATCTTTGACGTTAGCCAATCAGGTGGGTGAATGGAACAGACGAGTAAATTAACCAGCCTGTGTGTGCGGTCTACTCTACCAGACAACACGATTGTCAACCATGCATGTGGTAGAAAAAGACAGAAATGGAGGGAGAACCCTGTTTAATGACACCAAAGATGAACAGCAGTCCATTAAAACAATGCAAACAGTATCATCGGAAGTGTGATCATAGTGGTTCTGAAGGTCACAGTGAGGAATCTGGGGGACCAATGTGGGATGAGATTGCCACAAGGTCTTCTTTGGGGGGGGCGGGGGTTGAGGCTTGAGGACAAAATTAAAGCAACTGATGTTTATGGAACACCAAGCAGTCTGCTATACACTTTATAAAGAATACTTCATTTAATGTTTGCAATAATCTTCCATCTTAGAACCCTCCTTCTTAAGAACCACATGGTACCATCTTGGAGGAGAAGGTAGGGCATCCCAGGCAGGAGAAATGTGCATGAGCGCATAGGGGGTAGTAATGGGTCAAACCAGGGCTTGGGCAGAAGGGGAGGGGGAGGTGCAAGTGTCTGTTGCAGGTTTCTTTGTGCTTACATGCTTTGTGCAAGTGTCTCACACCAAGATCCAGAGGTGAGAGCAGCCCCGAGGTGGTGTTGCACTCCCTTGATCTGAAGCCTCAGGAAAGGGAAAAAGTATCTGAGAGCAATTTATCTGAGAGGAAATATCAGTATTTCCTCATGGTGATCAGTCCAGGTTGGTGATTCTGAGACACCACTTAATTGCCATTCTCCCCATGGAACGTACATGGATCAGACTATAGTCCTGAGGGACAGGGTGGCAGAGCAGGAAAGGACCCTAGGCTGGAATGTAGCCCACCCTGTGAATGCATAAATATTCATAGCTTTCGGGAAGGTGCTGAGTATTTGCAGGCATCCATCTCAGATGATTCAGCTGGGAAGAATTCACTCCACCTCTGGAGGAAAACTGGACAGGCTGGGGAAAGGATATTGGATTCAGGCAGGAATCTGGGTTCCCACAATCTACTCAGAATCCTCAGCAGGCTCAGCTACTCTCTGCCCTTGAGGCCAGAGAAATCCCACAAAGATAGGGTCAAAGGGGAAATGTTGAGAGTAGTGGGCCCCAGAGTTTAGACAAATGGAATGGAGGGAAAAGGACACTCTTCCTCTAGCAAATTAGGGGAAGCTTTGGGAAAGAGGTGGGGTGTTATAAAAGCCTCTGAAATGCTTCTGGACCTCAGTGGAAGGAAGTACCTGGAGAGGGACCTTGGCACTGTATCAGAACCAACAATGAGAAGGCTCTCAAGGGCCAAAGAGAGATTGCAATTAAATGGTGCCTCAGAATCACCAACCTGCTTTGATCACCATGGCATTCCCAGAGGAAATACTGAATTGCCCTCAGTATTTTTTTTCAGTCTCTTTTACCTATGGATTAACCTAAGTTATAAAAAAGTTTTAGCTTCATAGCATCTCAGTACCAGTCCTATAAATCTCAAGGCCCACCAAATGCACCACAAACACAGATTCCACGGTCAAAAAATGTTTGGGAACTAGTTGCGTGCTTGTTTTCACCTCTTGGAAATTCACAATGCATATTAACAAAATAAAGGCTCAAATAAGTCCTGCAATCAGGAAGCCTTCCATATTTCCTTTAGAACATTTCCCAAACTGGTTTGACCAGGACACTTTTTTTCTCTTTTTCTTTTGCTGAACATCTATTAAGACAGAACACATCTGGAAAACACATATCTAGACATTTAAGACTGACGCTGATATCCGCCACTTCAAATACTTCTGAAGTAATCATTTCTACCAAATCAACATCTGCTCTATGGCACTAATTCCCATTTGTTGTGAACTGAATGTTTGTGTCCTACCAAAATTCAGATGTTGAAGTCCTCACCTCTAATGTGATGGTATTTGGAGGTGAGGCCTCTGGGAGGCAACTAGGATTAGATGAGGTCATGAAGGTAGGGTCATCATGTTGGGATTAATGCCCTTAGACCAGAGCTGTCTTCTCTTGTTCTTGCCCTCTCTTTTTCTCTCTCCCTTCCTCTCCCCCTTTGCACCCCACCCTTTGCTTTCTCTCCTTCCATGCAAGGACACTGAAAGAAGATGGTCATCTGCAAGCTGGGAAAAGAGCTCTCACCCAAACTCAACCATACTGGCACCTTGATCTCAAACTTCCAGTCTCCAGAACTGTGAGAAATAAAAAATCTGTTGTTTATAAGCCACCCAGTCTTTGGTATTTTGTTATAACAGCCTGAGCTAAGACATCACTTACTCAGTTTTTCCAATAAAAATATTTTAGCACTATACAATTCCCCACTCACAAGTAGCTTATAGTGGGGGTAGAAAGTCAGGCAAAGCATCAGTCTCAGGATGGCTGATCCTCAGATAAATATTTCACCCAGGAGGCTAGGGCCAGAGGAAGTCTTTCTAATACATAAAACCAGTGACATCAGGGAGGACTTCCTGGAGGAGGTAAGATGATAGGTGAATTTTAAAGAGTGGCATTTAATTAGACAATAGGATGTGAGAAGAGCCTTCTAGATACAAATAAGAAGGCATAGAGATGCAGAGAAAATAAAACCTGGTGAACTTCTGAACTACAAAAGGCAGTTTTGAAATGGCATGGTTAGAAGAAGTAAGAGAGGACATGGCAGGAATGAAAAGAGGAGAGGGAGGCAGAGGAAAGATCTAGACTTCTATCAAGCCTCCTCTGTTCTCTTAAAGTCCTGCCAAGCTTCAAGGATGCTGTCTCTTAGCTCTGGAAACAAGGACATGGCCTTCCCAAGTTGCCTCCCTTCTTCCCATTATTTCCCCAGCCTTAAAAATTCATATGTTCACTGCTCCTCTAGCAGCCTTGATGTCTTCACAGTCCTATTAAGCATGCTTCTTTAGCTACCTTCGGGCAAGTCCTGCGAAGAGCTGCAGATGTGTCTTCCCTATTTCAGGGAAGACTAGGAATGAAATAACAAGGCTCTCTCAACATGGCTGTTAACTTCAAGTGGCCTAATGTTCTGGATATATGGTGACTGTGACCTTTGGAATCACAGTCAGAACTCCACCTGGTTGAGCTACGTTTGCTCTCAGCTCTGTCTGCCTAGAATCCATCTGGCTTCCTTCTAGCAACAGAAGGTGGGCATATGAACCAGACTGGGTTGATTATAGGCTCAGGCTCTGGCCAGGGTGACTGGTCCAGAGACCAAAGCTGTAAGAATGTAGTGTCAGTCCAGTAGGGCTCCATCACAGGGGAACACCTGAATGAACACAACTGCCAGGCAGAGAGCTGCAGAGATGACATTTGGAGACTCACAAAGACCCAGGGGGCTCTATATCTAGGACCTTGTGATCTTTAATGCTAGTACCAATTCATGGCTTTGTGTTATCATTGTTGATGCTTGTTAGTTTTCACATTATTCTCCTTTGCTTCAGGTTTCTTTTTTTGCTTCAGTGGTAATTCTGAGAGTCCTAAAAAGCCCAGTTTCTCTAAGCTGGAAGTGATCACACTCCAAGAAGCTATATACAGACCCTGGAATAATTTCTAGAAATTCTTTGGAGACAGTTGGGATTTCATGAGAAAGGTGGAGGGTACCTCTCCTTCTCAGAGTGAAGACATGACCTGAGTGTGGTGTATAATGAGCTCCAGGTTGGAAAGTTCAGGTTCTGATCTTGTTTCCATCTCTCCTTAATTCTAAGACCTTAAGTTCTTTAAACTTCTTCCTTCCACATCAAATGGACATAAGACGTCCCACCTCACAGGGTTAGAAGGAAAAAATGAAAATGCCAGAGAAAGAACTTGCCTAGCACGTGGTACAACACAAAACAATGTTAATTCTCTTGTGTGTCCAGATCTCCTACTGAAGTTCAACCCATCTGTACTCACAATCCATGCCAGTTCCAGGAAAGGAGAGGACTGAACCAAGAGTCTTTGTGGCTGATCAAAAGACAAGTGACAGTGAGGCCTCACCCATCCCACCTGCCTATTTCCAAATCTCTCTTTGCTTTTGATCTTCCAGAGCATCAGCTCAGCAAGGATGAATGAACTATAAAAATGTCTTCCTCTAAAATACAACTTCCCTTGACATGCATGCGATAAACATATCACCATTCACATTTGGCGGGATGTTCTCTCCCCACCAGCAGAGTCCATAAATGTATATCCATTTATACATGAGTAAATATATGTCCATCTAGGCAGAAAGTGCCTTGAAGGGCAAGGCTGGGTCTGTGTATCCCACTCCCTGAAGAGCTCGGCAGAATATCATGGATAATAATGGTAGTGACAGAAAAGCTTGGATTTGTGTGTTATCAGGCACAGGAAGAGGAAAGAAAGTGGAGAAGGCCTGCTAAGCTCTTACTATGAGTCAGACAGTAGGTTTAGGCTGAAAATATACCATCACCTTTGATCATCTCCACAACCCTGGCTGTTACATTCATTCAAACATTGAACACCAAGGTTCTAAAGAGCAAAATTACGTATCCACATGGCTGAGCTACGCTATGGCCATTTGGCTCTATGTGCATGGCTTTCCCACCTCCAACCCCTGGTATGTGGAATGGTTAAGGTGTCAGGCAGATTTGGTTCTCAGCTCCACCATTTATACATTAGCTTGAGCAAAATTTTTATCATCTCTGAGTTTCATTTTCTCTTTGATAAAATGCAATAGTTACACCCACCTCACAGGATGATTATGAGGATTAAGTGAGATCATGAAGATTACAGGGTTTAGAACAATGTCTGGTGCTTTGTAAGCACCCAACAAATCGTAGCTGCTGCTCCATGACTGTGTTATTTACTATCATTTCCACTGTGACCTCCTGTCTTCCCAGGTACAGAGCCCAAAGACCATTTTGCAAGAGGAGTTTTAGGTCACGTTTTCAACTAGAGATGTTTATAGCTGCAGCGGGAACACTTCTGATGCCTGTGGATACCCCGCCCTTCTCACACTCACTGCAGAAGTGCAGGGCATCTGAGTCTGGTTCCAGGCTGCCCCCAAGCCTAGATCACAGCTTCCAGAGGTTGCAAGAGCCAGGGCTAGCTGGCAGCCCTGGCTGCAGCACAGCTGGTGGCATTCACCTCCCCCAGACAGAGGCCATACGGACCAGGCTCCTTCTTTAGCAATCTGCATTGCATGGGCAACATGGACCATAAAATAAACTTTTATCACCTAGGCCTTCTTCTTTTTGGGTTTTCTCGTACTGCCTGACAAACAGCGGTTGTGTTTCATGAGAAAGTACTCTTACATCTGCTCCACCATCTATCTCACCGCAAGGGTGGACCGAAGAAAGCAAGACCCCTTTACTTCTCCTCTAGCTCTGTTGTTCCTTGTGACTTGGCTACTCACATGATACCTTTTGGCAGCCCTTCTGCTGAGATACATCCTCTCCCACTGCCAAAGCCTCTGTCCTTCTTTACCTTGGGAAGCAGGGAGGTTTAGCAGAAAGGACAGAGAATTTGGAGTCAGACAGTGAAGGCATGAATCCTGGTTCTGCAAGTTCCTCACTGAAGGACTTGGACATTTCACCTTTCAGAGTCTCCATTTTCTCTTCTGTCAACTGGGCTCACAATCCCTACCAAATCACACAATTGTTGAGAAAAGCCAATGAATAGTTTCAGAAGCCCTACAAAGTGAGATAACATTCTAGTTCCCTTCAAATTTCCTTGCCATTGGATTGAATTGTCTGAAGGAATGTTAAGGGGAGTCATCCAATTTAATCCCTCCATCTCCACATGAAATATTTGAAGGTTCTTCCGGTAGAGCAAGCATCAGCAAACTTTCTATAAAGAGCCATATTGTAATTATTTTTGGCTTTGGGGGCCATACAGTCTCTGCCACAACTATGCAACTCTGACACTATAGCACAGATAGGGTCACAGGCATTATATAAATGAGTTGGTGTGGCTGTGTTCCAATAAAACTTTATTTACTATAGCAGGTGGCAGTGGGCTGGAGAGGAGGGAAGGTTTAGATTGTCCACCAGGGCCTTAGATGTTTAAAGAGTTTGGAGCTGTTGAAGAGCATCACCTTGCCAAGCAAACCACAGGGCCAAGATCCTCTTTCTATCAACACCCCCTCAGAAACCCACCCATCAAAAAGGGAGAACTCTTGCCAACTGCTGAAATTCTCTCTCTGCCTTTGAGAAACTGGAAGTTTAGATTTATGCACATGGCAATTTGTTTCACATAATTCTGTCAGTAATTACACCAACTTCCACCAGCAGCCATTAGGTAAATGATTTGGCCCTTTCCCCTGAGTAATATTTTCCCCCACTGAAATAAATGGAGGGTGTACTTCTCTCCCATAAGTTAAGCATATTATTTGCCTCATCACACAAGGCAAATGCGGTAGCTCCGAGCTATTAGTCTATCACTGCAGTGATCAGACGGCCAGGAGCCAGAAGTAATTTACAAGAGGGAAGTAAACAGGGCCCCAGATAAATAAATAAGAGGCCTGGGCTGGTCTGGGGCCTGAAAAGATTAAGTAATGAGACTATCTAGCAAGAGATTTAGTGCTAAGTGAGCTAGGACCAGAGCAGCCTCCCATGGAGGAATCAAATTATATCATTGGAAAGAGATATTATTGAAGTCCCTCATGCTGAGCTGAGAAATCAGCACTGCTTGGGAGGGGAGGGCTGCTGTCATTTGCATAGCAATTTGGGACTCCACACTGAAGTCTGGCTAATTAGCTCCAGGTAAATGGGTTATTTATGACAGGTAAGCAGGGTGCAGAGCCCCTGCCCACTAGGAAAACCTGATGAGTTCCTCAGTGTCTGCTGGGTTATAAGTAACAGGCTAGGGTCTTTTTTTCCTAAATGCACAGGCTCCTTATAAAAAAATGTGTCCTTTGGGGCGCCTGGGTGGCTTAGTTGGTTGAGCGTCCGACTTTCGCTCAGGTCATGATCTCGCGGTTCGTGGGTTCGAGCCCCGCGTCGGGCTCTGTGCTGACTGCCAGCTCAGAGCCTGGAGCCCGTTTCAGTCTGTGACTCCCTCTCTCTCTGACCCTCCCCTGCTCACGCTGTCTCTCTCTCTCTCCTAGAAATAAAAAAAAAAAAATGTGTCCTTAGAGAAGTAGCTCAGTAGGATGGGAAAGAAAATGCTGCTCAGGCTGATACCAAGCTGACTTCAGCTTCTGAATTCTGAAATTCCTATGGGGTGGAAATTCAAATATAGCTTGCTTGTTGTCCCTGGGAAGCCTACAGGCTTTGAGAAGCAGTCTTCATCACCCTGCTTCCAGAAGACTTTCTCTTCTCTTCCCTTTTTTGGGATCTGCCATTCTTCCAAAACCAGGGTGGAAGTCCTAGGGAGTCAGCCTCTACTCATGCCTTTTGATTACCTATTTTGGTGCTTCTTTCCTTGGAATGTCTCTCATGTGAGGTTTGACCTTTCAATTTCCTTCCTCAGATATGTCATGGCATAACTACCAGAAAGCAATCACAGTATTTCCTTAGAATCTCCAACAGTCCTATCATAGGTAAGAATCACTCATCCTTACTTCTCCAGCAGATCTATTACCAGTATTACATCTTTCAAAGAAATATCCTTTTTCTGTTAAGGTAACCACTACCCAGTCTGACCCCTCAAGCATCAATACTTGATTCCTTATAAGCCAACGATCCTTCTTCCTTGGTTTCTCTTTGTCACTTAATGAAAAATCATCATGGCCAAGGTAAAGAATGTATCTTTGGGCTATGCCCACAGCACCAGACCAAAAATCTGAGGGCTTGGGTTTGTGCATTCCCTACTGCTCCGGGCCTCAGGTCCTCCAGCTGTAAAATGGGGGCATTGGTCTAGAAGTTCCAGAAGGTGCCATTCAACTCTGGTAATCTATGAAGATGATGCTTCTTACTTCCTGGGGGGTGGGGTTACTGTACAGGCAAGAGCTCACACTGAGCTCGGCACGGATTGAAGAGGCATGTGTGTGATCAAAACTTGTTCCATTTGCCTTGGAAGGAATGTCCCCCCAAATATTCCTATTCTCTTTCTTCGGTTTCCTTTGTCCCCCAAGTCTCTATCTTTACCACCACTGCTCCACGTTTACTTTCTGGTCTTCCTCCCTCTCTTCCTGATTCCAGGTTTTCTTCCTTTATCCATCCTATATTCCCTTTCTCTCCCATTTATCTAATAAGTATGCCCTCACTGAAAAGATACTCCAATTTTCCCCATGACATGAAATCAAAGGTGGTGACTGGGCCAAGCTGTTCAGAACAGCAGTATCCCTCACGGTCACGGAAGCAGGACAGACAGTCTGCGTTCCACAGTGCAGCACGGAGGGTGGGCCCATTACCGAAGGCTAGTATCCACAAAGAAGGGAGAAATGGTGGGTAGGAGCAGGAGGCAGGATGTAAGCAAAGATAAATAAAGGGCAGGTTAGTGTTGCAGCTTTATACAACACCAGCCAGAGACTCAGAGAGGGTTAGTTTGGAAAACATTAATAATTTGATGTTGCACTATGGCTCTGGTTCAATTGTTTTAGAAGATAGGGTTCACTTCAGGTTTGGACTAATTCGCCAGATGTCTTTCAAACAATCTCTGGTTTCGATCTCAGATCAAGAGAAGAATAATTTGGAGGTTTAGGTCAGTGTTCAGTAAATTAGTGTAATCTATTCTTTTTTCTTTTTTTTCAGACTAAGGTTTGGTTTTTGTTTGATTCCCCACAAGTCTTCTTTTTCCATTTTTGTAAAGCCTTTACTGAGCTGAGGCTCCCAATAGCTACAGAATCCCTTTCAATGCCCATTAGAAGTAAAAAAAATCAATGATGCCGGGAGATGAAGCAAACACAGTTTATCTTTTCATTTCATTGTATCATAGAGTATTATTCCCAGGTCTTTGAAATAAGCATCAAAAAATAGCATTCCCTCCCCAGCTCTCGGTCTCAGGAACTGGCTCACATCTGCTAGCAGAGGATCTCGCATGGGCTGTTTCTCTTTCTTTGGTGGGAGTATGAAATCCACCTGCTGGCTCTTGAAGTCAGTTTGCCTGCACGCTGCATGGCCCCACCATGCAGCTCATGTGTGGATGGGCTCATCCCATGAAGGCCCTTTCAAAACTTCAGGGCAGGATCTTTCTGTTTTCTAAACCCAAGTCATTTTTTCTTGCAAAAAGTAAAGTAGAGCTCAGAAACTGAGGAAGGAAATCTGGTGTGTTAGTTTTATCCTCACTTTTGAGTGTGCACGTAGATGTATGCACTGTATGTACACATATGCTATTAAATAGTGATTGGGGCTTTTTCAGGGCAATGATTCAGAAAAGAAGGTGACTTTGACTATACACTGAGGGGAAAAAATAGATTTTGGAGAGACTAAGTTCTTTCTCTTATTCACTCATTTACAGAATATTTATCAAATGCCCACTATGTGCTAAATGCAATGTTAGGTAATAATACAAAATCCCTATTCTCAAGAAGCTTACATTCTAATAGGAAATGGAAGAGCAGAAAACAAACAACTAGACAAATAAATGAGCAAAGGAATTTCAGGTAGTGGTAAGTGCCATGAGGAAAGCAGGATCATGTTACGTACAATGACCAGCAAGGAAGAAACAATGCTGTAGGTAGGACTATCAGAAAAGAGCTCTCTGAGGGAGTGATGTTTGTGCCAGGATATGAATTTCAAGAAGGACTTACCCAGGCCAACATCTGGAGTTAGAATGTCCCAGGCAGAAGTAATAGCAAGGCCAAGGCTCTCAGTTGACAAAGATATGGGAGAGTTGGAGCACCAGGAAGAAGGCCTGTAAGGCTGTCACGGCAGAAGTGGGGAGAGTGGCCTAGGATGGCACCAGGAAGAGTGACAGAGGCTAGACTGTAAGGTAGGAGCTTGTGTTTTTTCTTAGAACAACAGAAAGTCATTGGAAGGCTTAATGGTGGAATGAGTAGATTTGATTTTTGTCTTAAAACGAACTTGGCATCTGTTGAATGGAACTTGGATAATGAAGAAACAGAAGTTAAAGCAGGAAGATGTAGTAAGTCTTTGAGGTCATCTACTCAAGAAAGGATGGTGGCTTGTAGTAGGGTTATCAGCAGCAGAGACAGAAGGTAGTGGAAAAACTAGTAAAGATAGAGTTGACAAATTTTACCCAATCTTCTCACCCTCCTGTCAAGGACTCTACAACTCGAGGAGCGATTTGTGAGTAGAGTACTCTCTGGGCAACCTGTCTTCCCCTGCTACTGCTTTCCTGGCCTCATTAGGCCTAATGATCTCCCATCTTTCACTCTCATTTAAATAAAGGAAGTGCCATGCACAAGGGAACAGGGTCTGCCGAAAACACCATTAGCGATAGAAGCCATAACAATTATTCCCTAAGATAATTTTGTTCAGTGGCTGAGCCCATGGGAACTAGTGGTTGACAATGCTCTCTTCTGTGTTGTAAAATGAAACGAAAGTCCCGGAAGGTCTTGGGTAGAAGCCTGACCATGCACATCTCTTCCAGGGAAGACAGAAGCTCTCTCTGGAGACTGGAAAACATTTACACTAATAATTTACTGTCTCTGCCACTAACATCTTTACGCACCTAAAACACCAATTATGAGCCAAGAAGACAAAGCATATTTTCCCTCCACCACCACTGCTGCCTTTCTGATCCCTCATATCTTTTCACAATGTTGCTCAATAATTTGAGCTAATTTAAAAGTCAGTACCTTGTGCTAAAGTGAAATAATATCTGTGCTTAGATATAGCAGCCTGGAAGGGAGTTTCATTTATCTGTCTGGGATTCTTCTATAGAGAGAAGGTTTTCTGTATATGTGTGGGTGGTATATTATGTGTATGTGCATGTGCTTTTGGAAAGAGAAAGGGCAGAGTAGGAGATGTGGAGACACAGAAAGAAGATGATTAAGGTCATGATATTAATAAAATTGATGATCTAACATTCTATATCTAACATAACTACTTTCTATACCACTATCACTGATTTCCAAGAGAAACTTTAAAAAAAATTATTGAAGTTGGGAAAAATAGTTGGGGAGAGGGAGGGAGCCAAACCGCGAGAGACACTTGAATGCTGAGAACAAACTGCGGGCTGATGGGAGTGGGGGAGAGGGGAAGGGGGGTGGTGGGCATGGGGGAGGGAACTTGTTGGGATGAACACTGGGTTTTATATGTAAACCAACTTGACAATAAACTACCTAAAAAATTACTGAAGTTAGATCTCTCTGAGCATTTTGATACACATATATCTAAGAATCTCATACAGCTAAAATTAAATGAAATTGAGATGGAGAGGATTAGTCCTTGGTTACCCTTTAACCCTCTTAGATATGTAGTTTTTTTCCCCCTTAGACAGAGCATTTTGACCTCCAAAAGTCAAGATGTTTTCTTTACTAGGAGAAATGTTGGCAAGATTCTAAATATATTTTGATCAAAAGCTGACTCACTGATGAGAAATTCTAGTTCAGGGCCCTAGACACACCAATGAGACGCCAAACTATCAGTTTAATAGCTAACTACTCCATTTAGCCAACCACAGGAAGCTTTTGGCTATACAACAGGCAGCACCAATGAAGATGAGGCCAGACTTCCAAACAGGCTTCATCACCATAAGCAGAGTGAGAATTAAAGAAGGAATGATGGGAAGAAAGAAATATCATGAAGAAAACATTAAAATATTTTTCTAAACCATGAACCAAAATTCAGGTCCAAAACACCACATTCAGGCAAGGAGAGTAAAATTTACTTGAACTTCTCCATTTTCCCTCCCTCTCCCTCTTTTTTTTTTTTTCTTTAACTTAAAACAGATTTTACTTATTTATTATTTTTTATTAAAGTATAATTGACATATAGCATTATAATAGTTTCAGGTTTACAACATAACCATTTGATATTTGTGGGCCTAGCTTCCTCACCACCATAAAGTTGTATAATATGAAGTACCATATTGTTGATTATAGTCAACATGTTGTACATTACATCTCCATGGGTTATTTATTTTATGACTGGAACTCTGTACCTCTTGACACCCTTCTCCCTTTTCACCCATCCCCCAATCTCCTCTCCCCTAGAGAGGCAACCACCTCTCTAGGCAACCACCAATCTGTTTTCTGCATCTCTATGGTTGGTTTTGTTTATTCATTTTGTTTTGCTTTTCACATTCCACATATAAAGGAGAGCATACAGTATTTTTCTCTGACTTATTTCAGCAAACACAATGCCCTCGAGGCCCATTCATGTTGTCCCAAATGGCAAGGTTTCCTTCTCTTTTTTAATTGCTGAGTAGTATTCCAGTCGTCCATCAGTGGACCCTTTGGTGGTTTCCATATCTCAGCTACTGTGACTAACGCTGCCGTGAACATAGAGTGCAGATATCTTTTCAAGTTGGTGCTTTCTGTTTTTTTCAAATAAATACCCAGAAGTGGAATTGCTAGATCATATGGTAGTTCTATTTTTATATTTTTCAGGAACCTCCAAACTGTTTTCCACAGTGGCTGCATTAATTTACATTCCCACCAACAAGGCATGAGGGTTCTTTTTTCTACACATCGTCACAAACATTTGTTATTTCTTGTCTTTATTGTAATGGCCATTCTTACATTAGAAGATGATATCTCATTGTGGTTTTGATATGCATTCCCCTGGTGGTTAGTGATGTTGAACATCTTTTCATGTGCCTGTTGGCCATCTGTACGTCTTCTTTGAAAAAAACAAATGTCTATTTAGATTCTCTGCGCATTTTTTATTCAGACTTTTTTATTATTGAGTTTTATGCCTTTTTAAAACATATTTTGGATATTAACCCCTTATCAGATCATTGATTTGAAATATTTTCTCCCATTTATTTATTTATTTTTATTTTGTTGATGGTTTCCTTCACTGAGCAGAAGGTTTTTAGTTTGATGTAGTCCTCTTTGTTTATTTTTGCTTTCGGTGCCATTACCCTTGGAGTCAGATCCAAAAACATATCTCCAAGAATGATGTCAAGAAGTTTACCACCTATGTTTTCTTCTATGAGTTTCATGACACCTGGTCATGTACTTATGCCTCTAATCCACTGTGAATTAATTTTTGTGTATGGTGTAAGATAATGGTCCAGTTTCACTCTTTTACATACGGCTGTTCAGTTATCCCAATAACATTTATGGAAGACACTGTCCTTTCCCCATTGTATATTCCTGCCTCCCTTGTCATAAATTAATTGGCCATATATGAATAGGTTTCTGGGCTCTCTATTCTGTTCCATTGATTTGTGGGTCTGGTTTATGCCAATACCATACAGTTTTCATTACTATAGCTTTGTAATATAGATTGAAATCAGGGAGCACAGGAATGCCTCCAGCTTTATTCGTTCTCAAGATTGATTTGGCTATTCAGAATATTTTGTGGTTCCATACAAATTTTAGGATTGCCTGTTCTATTTCTGAGAAAAATGCCAGTGGGATTTTGATAGGGGTTGCACTGAATCTGTAAATTGCTTTGGGTGATATTGACATTTTAACAATATTAATTCTTCCACTCCATAGCCAAGAAATATCTTTACATTTATTTGTGCTCTCTACAATTTCATCCACAAATGTCATAGTTTTCAGTGTACATGTCTTTCACCTCCTTGGTTAAATTTATACCTAGGTATTTTTTTTAATGCAATTGTAAATTAGACAGTTACTTTTTTATAATAGTTTATTGTCCAGTTGGTTTCCATATAACACCCAGTGCTTATCCCCACAAATGCCCTCCTCCATGCCCATCACCCCTCCCCCTTCATCTCCCCCCACCCCATCTGCCCTCAGTTTGTTCTCGGCATTAAAGAGTAATGAGACAGTTTCTTAATGTTTCTTTCAGGCAGTTTATTGTTAGTGTATTAAAATGCAACAAATTTTTGAATATTGACTTTGTACCCTGCAATTTTACTGAATTTATTAGTTCTAACAATTTTTGGTGGTGATATTAGAATTTTCTATATATGAAATCATATTATCCACAAATAGTGTAAATTTTACTTCTTCCTTTCTGTTTTCTATGACTTTTATTTCTTTTCCTTCCTAACTGCTCTGGCTAGGACTTCCAATATTATGTTGAATGAAAGTGACAAGAACAGGTATCTTTGTCTTGTTCCCAATCTTAGAAGAAAAGCTTTCAGATTTGCCCATTGAGTATGAATGATGTTAGCTGTGGGCTTATCATAAGTAGCCTTTATTATGTTGAGGTACATTCCCTATATACTGCTTTGTGGAGAGTTTTTATCATAAGTGGATGTTGAATTTTTCCAATGCTTTTTCTACATCTCCTGAGATGATCATATGCTTTTAATCCTTCATTTTGTTGATGTGGTATATCACATTAATTGACCTGTGAATATTAGCCATCCCTACATCCTTGGAATAAATCGCTACTTGATTATGGTATTATGATATTGTCAATGTATTGTTAAATTTGGCTTTGCAATATTTTGTTGAGGATTTTTGCATCTACGTCCATTGGGGATAACATCCTGTAATTTTCCTTTTTTTTTTTTTGGTAGCTTTTTACTCTGGTTTTGGTATCAGGATAATGATGTCCTTGTAAAATGAGTTTGAAAGCATCTCCTCCTCTTCAGTTTTTTTTGGAAGACTTTGAGATGTTTAGGTATAAGATCTTTGTATGGTAGAACTTATCAGTGAAGCATAAACTTTTATTTGTTGGGAGGTTTTTGATTACTGATTCAGTCTCCTTGCTAGTAATCAGTCTACTCAGATCTTCTTTCTTCATGAATTGATTTTGAAGTATTGTATGTTTCTAGGAATTTATTCCTTCCAGGTTGTTTAATTTGTTGGCATATAATTATTCACAGTAGTCTCTTAATTATCCTTTATATTTCTGTGGTATCAGTTATATTTTCTTTCATTTCTGATTTATTTGAGCCCTGTCAGTTTTATTAGTGAGTCTAGCTAAAGTTTTATCAACTTACTTATCTTTTCAAATAATTAGCTCCTTGTTTCTTGATTCTATCATCATTTTAGTGTCTATTTTGTTTATTTCTGCTGTGATCTTCATTACTTCCTTCCTTCTACTAACTTTGGCCTTCATTGGTTCCTCTTTTTTCTAGTTCGTTAAGATGTAAAGTTAGATTGTTAATTTGAGATTTTTCTTTTTTCTTGAGGTAGGTGTGTATTGCTATGAACCTCCCTCTTAGAACTGCTTTTGCTGCATTTGGATTTTGGAATGTTGTATTCTCATTTTCAGTTGTCTCAAGGTATTTTTAAATTTCTCCTTTGATTTTTTTTCATTGACCCATTGGTTGTTCAGTATTGTTTAATCTCCACATAATCATAATTTGTTTTTCAGTTTTCTTTTTTGTGATTGATTTCCAGTGTCATATTACTGTGGCCTGAAAGGATGCATGGCATGATTCCAATTTTCTTAAATTTATTGAGACTTGTTTCGTGGCCTAACACATGATCTATCCTGGAGAAGTTCTATGTGCACTGGAGAATGTGTATTCTGTTCCTTTGGGTGAAATGTTCTGTATATATTTATTAACCCCATCTGTTTTAATGTGTTGTTTAAGGCTGATGTTTCCTTATTGATTTTGTGTCTATATGATCTATCCATCGATTTAAGCAGGTACTAAAATCCCCTACTGTTCTTACATTACTGTTGATTTATCTTTAGTTCTGTTAATACTTACTTTATATATTTAGGTGCTCCTATGTTGGTGATTAAGTATTTATAAATGTTATTTCTTCTTGCTGGAGCAACTCCTTCATCACTATGAAATGGTCGTCTTTTTCTTTAATTACAGTCTTCGTTTTAAAGCCTATTTTGTGATATAAGTATAGTTATCCCAGTTTGTTTTGGTTTCCACTTGCACCAAACATTTTTTTTTCCATGCCTTCACTTTCAGTCTACATGTGTCTTATTTCTGAGTTGAGTCTTTTCTAGGCAGTATACATATGGGTGTTATTTATTTATTTATTTATTTATTTATTTATTTTTATTCATTCAGCTACTCTATGTCTTTTGATTAGAGATTTTAGTCCATTTATATTTAAGGTAATTATAGACAGGTATGTACTTATTGCCATTTTGTTCATTGTTTTCTGGCTGTTTTGTAGTTTCTCTCTGTTCTTTTACCCTCTTGCTTTCTTCCCTTGATGCCTTTTTTTAGTGTTATTTTCCAACTCCATTCTCATTATCTTCTGTGTATATAAATACATGAGTGTGTGTGTGTGTGTATAAATATTCTAAGTTGATAGGAAGTTAAATTTAAATGCATTCTAAAATTACATTTTTACTCTTCTCTCCTACATTTTAAGTTTTGATGTCACATTTTACGTATTTTTATTTTATTATCTCTTAACTAATTTTTATAGTTAGTTTTCCTGCTTTGTCTTTTACTCTTCATGTTAGCTTTATAAGTGATTTCTCCACTACCTTTACTATATACTTACTTTTACCAATGAGAATTTTTGCTTTCATAATGCTTCTTGTTGCTAATTAGAGCCCTTTCTTTTTGGCTTAAAAAGGAGTCTTGTAAGTATGATTTATTAGTGGTGAATTCCTTTAGTTTTTGCTTGTTTTGAAAACTCTTTTTCTCTCCTTTTATTCTTAATGTTAACTTTGCTGGGTTGAGTATTCTTGGCTGGAAGTTTTTTGCCTTCAGTACTTTGAATATATCATGACACTCCCTTATGGGCTGCAAAATTTCTGCTGAGAACTCAACTGATAGTCTCAAAAATTTTCTTTAAATGTTTTTATTTATTTTGAGAGACAGAGAGAGAGAGACAGAGAGAGACAGAGAGAGAGAGAGAGAGAGAGAGACAGAGAGAGCGCGTGCACGCGAGCATGAGCAGGGGGCAGGGTGCAGACAGAGAGAGGGAGGCACAGAATCTGAAGCAGGCTCCAGGCTCTGAGCTGTCAGCAAGAGCCTGATGGGGGGAAGATTGAACCCACAAACTGTGAGATCATGACCTGAATTGAAGTTGGACACTTAACTGACTGAGCCACGCAGGTGTCCCAAACTCAATAGCCTTATGGGGGTTCCCTTGTATGTAAAACATTTTTTTTTCTTGCTGCTTTTAAGATTCTTTATCTTACGATGCTCACCATCCCTCCTCATCAGGGAAATACAAATCAAAACCTCACGCCAGTCAGAGTGGCTAAAATGAGCCAATCAGAGAACTCTAGATGCTGGCGAGGATGTGGAGAAACGGGCACCCTCCTACACTCTTGGTGGGAATGTAAACTGGTACAGCCCCTCTGGAAAACAGTGTGGAGGTTCCTCAGGAAACTAATAGAACTCCCCTATGACCCAGCAATAGCACTGCTAGGAATTTACCCAAGGGATACAGAAATGCTGATGCATAGGAGCACATGTACCCCAATGTTCATAGCAGCACTCTCCACAATAGCTAAAACATGGAAAGAGCCTAAGTGTCCATCAACAGAGGAATGGATCAAGAAGATGTGGTTTATCTATACCATGGAATACTACATGGCAATGAGAAACAATGAAATCTGGCCATGTGTAGCAACATGGATGGACCTTGAGGGTGTTATGCTGAGCGAAATAAGTCAGGCAGAGAAGGACAAATATCATATGTTTGCACGTATAGGAGGATTAGGAGGAACTTGAACAGAGGAACAAGGGGGAGAAGAAGGGCGGAAATGGTGGGGGAAAGGGAGAGAGGCAAACCATGAGAGACTCTTGAATGCTGACAAAAACTGAGGACTGATGGATGTGGGGGGAGGGGGATGGGCATGGAGGAGGACACTTGTGGGGATGAGCACTGAGTGTTATGTGGAAACTAATTTGACAATAAACTATTTGTAAGAAAAAAAAAAAAAGATTCTTTATCTTTACCTTTTGATGCTTGAAGTATAATATGCCTTGGTGTGGGTCTCTTTGATTTCTCTTATTAGGGAGTTTCTGGGATTCCTGCATCTGGATGTCTGCTTCTTTCTCCAGGTTAGGAAAGTTTCCAGCCATCATTTCTTCAAATAAGTTTCAGGTTCCTTTATCTCTCTCCTCTTCCTGGGACACCTTATTATGTGAATGTTGAACCACTTGATGTTGTGCCATAGGTGCCTTAAGCTATCTTCACTTTTGAAAATTCCTATTTCTTTTGGTGTTCTGGATAAGTTCTACCGCCCTGTATTCCAGATCACTGATTTATCCTTTTGCTTCATCTGGTCTGCTGTTGAACCACTCTGCATATTTTTCAGTTCAGTTACTACAGTCTTCAACTCTGTGATTTTTGTTTGGTACTTTTCTTATATTTTCTATCTCTTCCTTAAAATCCTGTGTTCATCCATGCTTGTCCTGAGTGAGCATTTTTTGCTTTTATTTTCTTCCTCTTCCTCTCTTTCTTTTTGTGAGCATCTTGATGACCATACTTTGAACACTTTATCAAGTTAATTACTTACCTCCATTTCATTAAGAATGTTTCCTGGAGTTTTGTCTTGTTCTTTCATGAGTTTTCCTTGTTTTGCTTGACTCTCTGTGTTTGTTTCCATGTATTACGCAAAGCATAGACCTCTTCCAGTTTTGAAAAACTGGTCACAGGAAGCTTGGAGGTATGCTTCAGTCTGATATCTGTGCAGTGCCCTGGCTGTGGTAGCCTTCTAAGAACTAACTCTTCTATTATCTCAGTTCTGTGGGGCCCAGAAATGCAAGTACACCTGGCCTTCAAAGCCAAGCCTTCAAGGGGCATTTCCTGCATGGAATGTGCACACCTGCTAACTCTGAGGTCATAGTACAGTGCTAGACTGGAATAAGCCTGCCCAGTGAGTTTTGCAAGGTGGGGTCATGGTGGAGCACTGGGTCAGGGCAAGAGGTCCCACCAGGTTTGGCAAAGCAGCTGTGGGGGCATGCTGGGCTGGGATGCGCCTATTTACTGGGTTTGGCAGGGCTGCAGGACAGCACAGTGGGTGAAACAAGCAGCACTGGCCAAGTAGAGGGAGAGTGCAAAAATGGTACCTGCCATTTGTCTGTCCCCGGAGAGAGTTCCAACAGACCTCTACTCCTCTAGCAGACCCTTTAAGCTTAGCCAATGAATCTCCTTCACGTCTAGTCTAGGTGCCTTTCAGCTTGCTGCTTTTGAGCTGGGTCCTGGGGTGAGTGAATCTGTATAAGCCCTTTATAAGTGGAGTCTCAGTATCTTACGGCCCTTTGGGTCTCCTGGACATAAGCCCCATTGGTTTTTAAAGCCAGATCTTTTGGAAGCTCATTTCTCCAGTGCAGGTCCCAATGACCAGGGTGCCTAAGGTGGGGTTTGAACCCCTTGCTCCTTAGAGATATACTCCATATTTATGGGACCCCTCCCAGTAGTGGGTTACCCCCAACTAGAGGTGGGGCTTTTGGAAAGACCATATCTCTATATCTCCTAATCATCTTGATGTGGCCTTTTTATCCTTTGCTGTGGAGGAGCTGCTCAGCTAGTTTTCAGGTCTTTTTCAAAGAGGATTGTCCTATAGGTATCTATAGATTTGGCATGTCTGTGGGAGGAGGGAAGTTCAGGATCTTTCTGTTTCTTTCTTCCACTGTTCCCTCAAACTTCTCCATTTTTATTTGCTTTAGACAGTACTGTGTTAGCATAGTGTTGCTGTTAATACTGGATAAACATTTTCATTACAATCTTTAATGTTCAGGACTTTGGAAATGGACTGAAAATCTTACACATGAAGATAAATGCTCAACATATAGGATACTGAGCCCACAGGAAAGACAAAAGAAAGCCAAAGTTACAGACTTTTTTTTTTTGATAATTTGAAATTATGCTAGAATTTGGGCATCAAATTAAAACACTATTTGTCCCTTGGAAAGATTCCCAAATGTTGGTTGAAAATGAGAGATAATTAGGCTCTTTAGAAATGTTTCTGTTGATGCTGAATGTGGTTCAAGAACAAATAATTCAAGATTATTAGATGTGGGTACATTTGCATCATTCAGGCAATTGAAGAACGTGTGTTTGGGGTCTGCCCACCTCAAAAGGCTTATATTTTTTTCATATATAATGTGATATTTCCCTGACATTCTCAATTCCCTTGATAGTTTCCAACTCCAGATAAGGGGAACAAGGATTCAAGGGTGTGCACATAGGCTGGCTTCTGGTTCTCATTCTCAATAATGGGCTAAGTGGCCACTGAAAGCATAGTCTTTATGTGAGCACCCTTGGTGATGGCCACAGGCCCGCTGAGGCTAGCTGACTCTACCACATGCCACAAGGTGCTGAAAGCAGCACATGGTGTTGTACAGAGAGGTTCCAACTCTGCCGGTTGGTACCAGCCAAGGAAGTCTGAGAAGGAGCCAGGTGGCAAGAAGCCCATCCTCACACCCTCTGGGCTCAGATTAGACATGTCTGCATTCTACACTCAGCATCCCAACAACCAGCACATTGCAGACACACACACACACACACACACACACACATACATACACACACAGAGTGGGTGTTTAATGAATATTTTAGTTGTCCCTGGTCACACAGTTCTCTTCCTAGGAATTGGACAGGAATGTCCCCAACAGGGAATGGACTATATGCCAGGTATCAGCTGGGTGTTTGTTTTATTTTTCCCCTTTCTCAACTCACTGTTTTCACATACAGCACAGAGAACACACCGACATATGAAGGCTTCCGGCTGTATGTGCAAGGAGCTGAGCTCTTCTTGCTGTGAGCTGTTTAATGCACCATCAGAACTAAAATTCAAGAGGTTTTCTGAAGCACTTATACATATAACCTTTTCTTTTGCCTTTCTCCCTTTTTCTGTAGCAATTCAGTCGACCCCAGTGTTTCACCATTTTCACCAGTGTCCAGTGTCGGTCTGACTTCCTTCAAGGGTGGCTTTCCTCATGATGATCCATGGCATGACTCTAGAATAGTTAACCCTTTGCACACATCTTCAGAAAGCCATCTTGGAGCCCCCCAACAAGTAGACCGACAAAAACCCTTACCTTCAAACCAAAGAAAATACTAAATCCATGAAATCACTTAAGCCATCCTTCCAAAGAGAGGGAGAATCAAAATGTTTTATGCAGCAACCTATAAGAAACTCATTTTGTGGGATGTTTCACATTCCAGCCCATGGTTTATTCCCCCCTATATCCCTGCCAGTAATATCAACCAGATGTGGCAAAGAAGTCTGTGCAGAATTGTAAAAATTACAAGCATATTCTGTAATTCCAAAGCATTGTAAAGTCACAGCTTGGTTTTCTTTCTTTCTGGAAAAAAGAAAAAAAAAAAACTTTTCAAGCTGGCAGAATGTTCTCAGTACAAGTATTACCTGATCACTTTAGAAAGTTCTTCTGTTGGCCCAAAGGGCCAAAGAGTTTTAAAATATAAAACCCAGCTCTACCTTTGATACATTGTAGGGAATTTAGAAAGTTCTACTTGCACACATGCATTTGAGTCTATAAATTTTCTGTTTTAATATTTCAAGTCTTAAGACTTTAGACTTCAGATCTGAGCACTTACTCACAGAGGCTCATATAAGCATAAAAGTACAAAATAATGAACCTTGAAAGTTTCGGAGATCCGTGATTATTTTTCTTCTCTCTTCTTTAAGGTGTGTTTCAGCACAGGTACACAGGATAAGGTAGAAAACAACCCCCAGAACTGAAGGTCAGAAAGGCCTCGGTTTATTCCTGGTGAGTTAAACTCTTAAGCCTCAGTTTCATCATCTGTACAGTGGGCATAAAAATATCTACCCTGCAGGAAGACTAAAAAAGATTGTATAGGGGCGCCTGGGTGGCTTAGTCGGCTAAGCATCCGACTTTCGCTTAGGTTATGATCTCGCGGTTCGTGGGTTCGAGCCCCGCGTCGGGCTCTGTGCTGACTGCCAGCTCAGAGCCTGGAGCCTGTTTCAGTCTGTGACTCCCTCTCTCTCTGACCCTCCCCTGCTCGCGCTGTCTCTCTCTCTCTCTCTCTCTCCTAGAAATAAATAAAACATTAAAAAAAAATTTTAAAAAAATAAAAAAATAAAAATAAAAAAATAAAAAAGATTGTATATACATAAGGTGCCTAGTACACAGTAGGGACTCAAAAGATATTTGGTTGTTTGCCTGCTCCCCAATCTATGAAATAATAGGGTTTGTACTGAACAGTGTTTCTCAAAGTACACCCATGGGTGACATATACTAAATACACTTAGGTTGCCTATTTACAAGGTCAGAACCCTG
The DNA here is from genome assembly GCA_017311185.1 of Proteles cristata cristata. Taxonomy (NCBI): domain Eukaryota; kingdom Metazoa; phylum Chordata; class Mammalia; order Carnivora; family Hyaenidae; genus Proteles; species Proteles cristata. The sequence continues at coordinate 528,706 of JAESUZ010004746.1, forward strand.
GGTCCATTCCAGATCTAATTAACTAGATGTCTTAGTTACATAGACTGGGAATCAGCATTTTAAGCAGCACCTCAAGGAATTTTTTTTCCCCACATGCTAAGCTTGAGAAGCAGTGGAACTTAGATCCTTGATCATCAAATGTGGTCCTAGGCCAAAAGCATCACCTGGAAGTTTGTTATAAACACAGACTCTTAGGTCCCACCCCAGACCTACAGAACCAGAATTCACATTTTAATAAGATTCCCAGGTGTTCAGATGCTTGGAGAAGTTTGAGAAATTCTGGCCTAGATAACTTTTATTCCTAGCTCTAAAATTCTATCATTTAAGACTCTACAAGACAATTCAAAGTATTAGCCTTGTAATCAGCTCTGTGGATAGACAACAGGCTTCTGTGTTCAGCTGGATAAAGCCTCAGTGGAGGAGAAAAGAAACCTTCCAGGCCTTCTTTCCTGGCTCTAGCTTAAGACATTATAGACAGAGTGCAAATCACGCAAAACAGAAATCCCGATAGTGTCATGGCACCCACTGTAATCCATTATCTGTCCACATGCAGATGAAAGCTGCCCTGTCCTCAAGCACATGATGAGACCTGCAGGTGACGGAGCATGCCATAACACAAACAGAAGGCCCAGGCCTCATTTCAGTGTTCAGGGGGCAGGGGAATGGAGAGGGAGGAGGGGACGGAGCTCCAGTTTGCAGGGAGATTTTTCCATGAGCTTTTAGTGGCTGTGCCCCTGGAAAAAGTGACCCCACGTCTGCAGCGGTGAGGCCGGCCCGTCCCTGGCTTCTGAGGGCTGGGCCCGCACAGGGGGAGCAGGTCTCTGGGATGCAGCTCCCGGCAGGCAGGCGGTTCTGAAAACCCCCACCATCCGGACGGACTGGTTTCCCCATTGTCCTATTATCATTTCACCACATCAGATAACAACTCTGCTGGAAAATTGAGAAGTATGGTTTTTGTTTTCTCCACTGGCGTTTCACTTTTATAGCACTGTTTCACATCGATAAAGAGTTTTATGGCGACACATATTGCATGTAGTTATGTTTTCAAGTTTAGTGCAGAACTGGAAGATTAAGGTGGCTGCAAAAGGATCTACGAACAGCAAAAGGTACTATCTAGAGGTATGAGGCCCCAGTCACTCAATGTGTCTGGGCCCATTGAGGGCTTCAAATACATAAAGGAACAAACAATAACTGAGATTCTACTAGGTGCCTGGCAGTTTAACTAGTTATTAACTTCTCATAAGTACAGTAAGGAATGTAGGCTCTGGAGTTAGGCAAGCTTGGGTTTGAATTTTGGCTCTCCCAGTTACTGGCTCTGTGACCTTGGGTAAGCTGTCCGAATCTTTAGGACTCTGTTTCTTTATCTCTAAAATGGAAATATTATAGTATCTGACCCCCTAGACCTGAGATGAAAAAAGAGGATATACACAGAAGCAGGTCACAAAGCACCTGATCCATGCAACTATGTAATAATGTACTTGGGAACTGTTATGGACTGCTGCATCCCCCAACTGAGGCCCTTGGGCCCATTCCTTCAGAATGTGACTGTATTTGGAGATCAGGTCTTTATAGAGGTGAGTAAGTTTAAACACACCCATTAGGGAGGGGCCTTAAGCCAGTATGCCCGGTCCCCTTATGAGAAGAGGAAGAAACAGCAAGGATGAGCATGGACAGAGGGACAGTTACATGAAGAGACACAGGAAGATGACAGCTCTAAGACAAGGAGAAAGGCCTCAGGAAACCAACCCTGCTGGCACCCTGATCTTAAACTTCCAGGATCCAAACTATGAGAAAATAAATTTCTGTTGTTTGAGCTATTCAATCTGAGATACTTTGTTACAGCAGCCCAAGCAAACGAAGACAGCAACTGTGAATGTGATCCCTGTTGTACAGTCAATCAACCCTAGGCCGAGAAAGTTGAAGTTACTTGCTCAGGGTCACTAAAGGGTAGGACCCCAGCGCAGGTGTGTATGGCTCTGAAGGCCACATTCTTTACTCTGGCACTGGGCTGCCTCAAAGAGGCACTAGACCGTCTTGCTGCATGCAGATTCCTGTGGGAGCGGGGTACAGGGCACACACACGCAAGGCAGTGATAAGATGGGATGATGGAGAAAAGGAAGGAGAAGTACAAGCATGCAGAGAGGAGAGTTCAGAAGAGGGCTCCCACATCAGAAGGAAGTTCCCTGGAAACGGAGGTTTCACAGCCCTTATCTCTGGGAGGGATGCTGCTTTACCATGACAACAGCCCAGTGACTTGGGGCTAGTTGGCTGGCCACACTTCCGGAGTGTTTTTAGCGGCCTCAGAGACTAACCTCCCAAGTCTCTTGCAACTCCACAGATGCAAGTGAGGGCCAGGGGGGTTAACCCCAGCGGACTGTTTTTAAAGCTGTCAGATACCTTGTAGAACTGAGTGGAGGATAATTGGAGGCCCCTGTGCTGCTGCTGTCATGCTGCTTATTCAGCTACAGGTTGAAAACCACTACCAAATACTGAATGGGCTCTTTGGACATGAACCCAGAACAGAGGGGCCAAAAGGACCCACGCATCATACGGCAAAGTCAGACTCTTAAAAACTGGCTGTGAACCACTGTGCCCCTCATTTCCTTAAAGCTCTCTTCTGAGTAAAATGCAGAGGACTTTTAATCATGGTTTTCACCTTGTCTTCTGCTCCTTTTAAGGATGCCTGGCAACATTAACCCTTTAACCTCCAAATAACCGGAAATCCTTCACTCCCTCTCCCATGTGCAGATGAAAGAGAAAGCTAGAAGGGGACACAAAAAGGAGAAATTAATAACCTATAGACCATGTAACAGACCACTCTCCATGCCATCCTGTCTGGATGAGAAAACTGAGGCCCAGAGAGGGAAAGTAACATGTCTCAGGCCACAGAGCTCACGGGTGGTAGAGGACCAGTCTGAAGACCAGGATCTTCCTACTTCAAGGGCACTGCTGCCTCACCCTATATCTCTTGGAGCCTGAATTCTCTCAGGTGCTGATGTTTTGATACCACAGGTGCCAAAGCTGTGGCATATGCACTGCTTGCATCAGTCAGCCAGCCAAGTCAACCACAGCCATGTTTCACTGAGCACTTGTTATGTGCTACAGTCAATGTTGAAGGCTGTCCATGGGTCACTTCCATTTATCCTCACAACAACGTAGAGAAGTAGGTGCTCTTGTTTATTTTACTGATGATGAACCTGAGACTCAGGAAAGTTAAATAATTTGTCCACAAGCTCACAGCCTTTTAAGCCCTCAACTCTACTGCCACCTCCTATGCTCAGCTCTGAGTCAGGAGTGGTATGGATCTTAGGAAGAGTGGAAACACAGTCCCAACACTTTAGAACCTTCTGATCTATGTCCAGAGGGGGAGAAGCTAATATTTATTGTGTGCCAAAGGCATGGCAGAGAAGACCTTGCTGGCCTTTACAGACCATGGTGATGTTACCTAATCTTCAGGGCACTTCCAAGCTCTATGATTCTCTGGCCTGTACTATACATGCTTGAAAACAGGGTAAGAAGACAGATATACCACTAATATACATATGGATCAATGAATCGATGGTACTGGATCAGTAGGTGGATGGGGGGTGGAGTGACCAGGAAAGGCCTTACAGAAGCACTTAGACATATGACAGATCCATTATAAACCCTTTTTATCATCACTTCCACAATAGCTAGCTTGGCATGGTAGAAAACTGAAGGACTCTTCAGTGACACAGACACACATGAGTCCTAGTTCCATTGTATCCTGGTTATACAGCAATGGGGTAAGTTAGATAACCCCTCTAAACATCAGAAATAGATCTGATAATGATCCTCTCTGCAGGATTAGTATAAAGGTTAAATCTGAGCATTGAGGCAAAGTCCCCAGGGTAGTGCTACTTCTTAGAAATGTGAGCTATGTGCATAAGTAATTTAAACTCTGAGTTTTAGTTTCCTCTACTATAAAATGGGAAAGTTGAGGCAGGTTGCTACCTTCAGTAGAAAAACAGCACAGACTCCCATCAGATTACCCAAATTTGAATTCTGGTTCTGTCACTAAGTAGCTGTAGGATATTGGGCAAGTTCTTAACCTCTTTGAGCCTCAGTTTCATAACTATAGAATAAGAATAGTCATAGCATCGTACCACAGGGTACGATGGTTAGGAGTATCAAATGAGTTATACCTCAAGTGCTCGGATCAGCACCTGCTAGTCAATAGGTTTACAGTTGTTATTACCTTGAAGTGTTACTTTCAGTTAAAGCACAGCAAACTGCACAAAGTTGTTGCTCAATAAATTTGTAGACATCTGTTGTTTTCAAGTTTGGCATCACTTCCCCCATCTTTGGATAATGGAATTACTATTTCTTTTGGGAAACTCATTCCCATACCCTGCAAACTCTCATCCTCAAATGACTGGGTGAACCCATGACCCAAACTTGACTGGTCAGAGGACACCACCTCACTGGCAACAGCGATGCTCTCAGACATGGATGTGTGGCCAAGCTAAGCAGTCTACCACTGGTTCTTTTCTGCAGGACTGTTGACTCTACTGGATTGCCAGATTAGTACCTGGAGTCTTCTGCTTTTGCTCACCATCATGTGCCCTGCTACAAAAGATTGAAGAAGTAACATGAAGTCCCAGTGACATCACCAAGCCCCTGGATCCAGTTGTTCCTAAAGCCATCCATAACTATTTCTGAACTTCCCAGGCATATAAAGCAAGATCTTTCCTCTCTGGATTAAACAAACTTTAGTCATATTTCTGTCACTTAGCGGTTAGCAGCGTTAATATAATAGCAGGTTTCCAACAAATATTATTTCCCTTTCCCATCACTCCTCAAAACATCTTATTACATGTCGATACCCTTGCCAAAAGGCTTTCTTTGGATAAACACTAAGTATTAAGCAGTTTTTGTCAACAGATATAACAAGAAAGGAAAAGGCGTGTCCAGAATTGTTACTTATCCCACATGGTATGCTAGGGAGTAAACAGCCACACAGTACCCACATTTAGCATTCCCTGGAAAATACCTCACTGTGCCTATTGAGATTCAATGCTCCTTTAATACAGATCTAGTGACATATGTATACACACCCATGATTGCACATTTATTGATTTCTAATTTGTACCCTGCTTGCTTCCAAAAAGGCCCTGGAGTGGCTGACAAAATAAGACAAAGACATAATAGGGCCATTAAGAAAAATCAAAGATCAAGCCCAGAGAGAAAAAAGGGATTGCTGATTATAGCCAAAACCTGAGTTAATACAGTTGCTTCAATAAAAAAATTATATTTAGCTCTCAGCTTTTTGGCAGCCATTCAGAATGTGTCACAATGAGGCACACAGAGAAGTGGGCATCCTTCATGTCTACACCTGAAAACCCAGCAGAGGCCGGGTTGGAACAAACACAGAGGAAGAGCTTACTAAATGAATGAATGAATGAGGGAATGAATGAATGAGGGACAAAAGAACTAAAGCTCCTTAAGGGCACTGTTTATATACTTAGGCCTATATCCTTCACTTATTCATCTACCCATATGCGGTGAGTGCATATGTGTACCCCTCTCTGTGCCTGGCTAAGACCTGGAGAGGGACAGATATTAGACTGAGTCAAATGTCGTTCCTGCCTTCCCAGCTGTGGCTCCCGGGCTTGAATCAAAAGTTCAGAGCCATCCACCTCAGTGCCCATAGCAACTGCTGGTTTCTTCGTGCATCTAGGAGAAAGCGATCAGAGAGCAAGGCTGAGAAAACGTGAAGTGTGGGAGTAACACTAGTTGCCTCGGTAATTACACTCACACGGCACTGTAAACCCTAGAAAACAAATGCACGCTATGATCTCGTCTGATACTCACAGCTCCTTGGCGAGAAGATAAAAGGGAAGGGGAGTGTCTGCCTTTATATTGGTGGGAATATTTGGGCACAGAAGGGAAAGTGACTCCCCCAACCTCTCTTAGTTAGAAAGTGACAGGATACCACCCTGGGGATTCCCATGGCCTAGGCTGCCACCAGAGACCTGTTATCACTGCCTGAAATCCCTCCTCTGCCTGGATCAAAAGCAGCCTTACACAAAATGGGCATCATTTGAGGGCCGTGGGGAGCGGCTGTGAGGCCATGTTCCATGAGCAAGAACCAGCCCACCCGACACCCTGTAACAAGTGGAACACTCAGACCCCACCCGCTCGTGGCTTTCCAGCAGCCCCAGCCCCACAGACACCTTCTGTTTGCTTAGAAAGTGATGCTGAGATTCCAGATGAAGAGTTTAGAGTCAGCATTATTTAGGAGCAGGTTGAAAAGGCACAATGTGGTGGAGAGATGGCTATTAGGTGAGCATGTAAGGAAAGAACTATATAGGAAGAGGAAATTAAAAACCAGGTTGTTTCCCCATATGCCCATTTAGTATCGTTGATCCAGTTCAGCTAGACGCTCAGGTTGCTGAACATCACTTTATCCATCCTCATGCCCATCAAGATGGATTCAGCATGGATGGGTGAAAAGGGGAGCATATTCTTGCCCACAAATAGCAAACTCAGCCAGGTGGACCGAGCCGGAGAAATGCAGTACACAGCGTGAGGAAACCTTGACAGGGTACAGGTGTGTCCTAGAGAAGGCAAGCAAGAGTGATGCACCACTTACACACCAGCCTACCAGTGCAATTCCTGTTCCAACAAAGTGCCCTTTAAAATACATCTATGTATATAGTCTCTTTATGTGTATGTACACACAGATATAGATACAGACTCCTAATTCAGAACTCATTCTTAAGCACACACACTGACATGTGTTTTGTATTTCCCCATGTATCCTGGAGCCTACATGCATTGTTTGACTGCATAAACAGGTATTAAACACAGCCACTTGGAATGTAAATGGTGGCCACAAGTTTAGAGTCTCCCCAATAATGTTAGAGTCTTCCCAGCCAGGCTGTAAATCTCACTGCTTGACTACAAAGCAGCCAGACACTGTCACTTCATTCAGAAAATCAAGGCTTGGGTCAACCCAGTTCACCCCATGAGACACACAAGTCACTGCCAGTATGACTTGTAGGCTCAGAATCATAGAGCCATTCACCGTCAATTAATTAACACCTGCATAACACCCACAATATGCCAACCACAATCTCCATTCTGATGGGCATCTCAAGCTCATTGAACCTCCAAACTCTCATACTGAATAAACGCACAGAAGGATCTCCAATCTTCCCCTAGCATTATGTCCTGGATCATTCCAGAAGATAAAGCAAAATTCAAGATGTTTCTTCTTTTTCCCACAAAATCACAGATCTCCAGACCCAGGGTTCTCAGACTGGTAGAGGTAGAAAGCAGGCAAAGGCCTGGGGTTATACCCGTCTGCAGGGTGAGATTAAAGTGTTATCCAATAAAATGTCCTCTGAGACCACTGGTGTCTCCTGTAAATAAACATACCTCAAATCCCATCCCCGGGACATTTCCCTGAGGTGAGGTCAGACCCATGTTAAATGGCAGTGTGTCCTTCTTTGCAAAGAAGAGATCCACTACCGTAAGTCACTATTCCTCATTGGCTACTTAAGCCACTGATATCTGAAAAATGGGAACAAAATGTCGGGTGTGGAGGGGAGTGTAGGGGGCACACCAGTTTGAAGCCCAGCTTCAAGTCTCCATGCGTATGGCCTAACTGCCAAGCTCTGCACGGTACCAAGCTCCACTCACAAAGGCAACCACAATATCCATATCACCAAAGCCAGGCAGGACACCAGGTAAAGAACATAATTAGGCTCAACTTACAGTCTGGTGAGCTTTGGTGTACTCTGGAAAAGCAATTCCGGAAGGACCTGGAGCTTATTCTTGTTCAGGCGCCTACAGATGAAGAACAGAATGAAAGCGTGTCAGGAGATATTAAACTGGATCAAGAGTATTCACAGACACTCACTTCAATCAATCAATCAATCAATCAATCAATATGTATTAAGAGACTTCCTAGATACATCAACATCAGACCCACAGCATGTTAAGGCATATTCTGTTTTGCAAAGTTTGCAGTCAAGCTAGAGATACAAAGCAAAGGTCATTCATAGGCAAGAACACAGCACAGCCCATGCGCTGCCCTTTCCTCATCAAGAGCCTAGGACAGACATCACTAATTGATCACAACATTCTTTCCCACAGATCCCAGACAAGGCTTTTGAAATTTTCCGGCGATGTGCTCCAGGTAGCTATTGCCAAGCGATGAAACTGATATGCAAAATGGGTCCCTAAAAAGAAATAAAATACCAGAGAGAATATTTCATCCTAGATAGTGGTGGTGGCTGTGGTGGGGAGATAGCATTTACTATGGAAACAGAGGAGGCCATGGATTGAGGGGCCAAATGCAATCCCTGCCAGCCTGGAGCAGGGCTGTATTATAACTTTCATGGGCCGTTGGCACTTTTGCCTTTGTATGCCCCTAAATCTACACAAAAAAAATTAGTATCATATTTTATAACTATGTTGGTATAGAAATATATTAATATTATAACATTTACTTTGACCTGAGAGGCTTTTTTTCCTTCTAATTTTAAAAGAAATGAAAACATTTTCATGGGCCTCTGAAAGTATTGTTCGCCTTGGGCACTGTCCCCACTGTGCCTAATGGAGCAGTCAGCTTTGGGTCAAAGACTACAGTCTGGGCATGCCATGTGGCTGGAGGTAAACTCCGCCCAGAAGGGAAGCCCCACGTTGGATGGCGGCAACAGAGCTAATCCGATTCTCTCCTGAAATGGTCAATGCTAATATCAACAGTAAAGAAGGCCACATGAGTTTTCAAGGGACACCAACCCCTTATTGTGGCCTCTAATAAGGCTGCTCTCTGGAGAGCAGGAGGTGAAGAGGGAGATCCTCCTTCCTGTCCATTCCCCTGCCTCTCTGTCCTAGCATCTTTATACAGCTTCATCAGTGACTGACCAAACCAGTGTCTCCAAATCTGTCCCCAGAATCCTTAAAATCTTTTGGAGCAAAAGGACAGTTTTATAGTCTGGTTGAATTTTTTTTCTTAGAGAAACCTGCCAATTTGGTTACCTGGGACAACCATACTATCCTATCTTGGAGTTAAGCAAACTGAAGAAAAGGTAAGCTTCTTCCCTATTTCTGCCCCAAAGCCCACACTCTCTCCACTATAGCAAGCAGACATTCTTCTCAAGGTGGGACTTTCCTATTTTCTCTCTTTCATCCCAGGTTGATGGCCAAAAATTTCTGAGAGACAGAGGACTAGCAGGAGGTCAAAAAGGGCAAAGCATGTGAGAGAGGAGCTTTGAAGACCTCAGAATAAGGCTCTTGTCAGAAGTGTGCTGCTCAGCCCTGAAGGGGCTCACAGTGTGTGGGGGCAGGTGTGGACCAGCAATGCTATTTGTGGGCCCCCTGACTGCAAGGAGACCAGATTAGAGGCTGGGAAGTTGGACTGGATAAGCTCAAGTTCCCGGCCATTCCCCAAGAACAACCTGACTCCCATATCAGTGCTCTCTCGTCTTGCAAAACTAAAACACTATTACCATCGAACAACTCCTTGCCCCAATTCCCAATAGCCACCACTCTACTTTCTGTTTCACTGAGTGTGACTGGTGTTCTTTTTTTAATTTTTTAAATGTTTATTTATTTTTGAGAGAGAAAGACAGAGCGCACGTAGGGGAGGGACAGCGAGAAAGGGAGACACAATCTGAAGCAGGTTCCAGGCTCTCAGCCATCAGCACAGTGCCTGATGTGAGGCTCAAACTCACAAACCATGAGTTCATGACCTGAGCCGAAGTCGGATGCTTAACCAACTGAGACACCCAGATGCCTTGTGACCAGTGATCACTCCCAGTATCCACTCTCCATGTTCCTGTAACTAAAATGGAAAGACTGGAGGAGCCCTCGGGAGAGGAGAGTGATGGGGTAATCTAGCTGCTTGTTTAGAGCAGCTCCCATAAGTCAGTGATAGGTCCCTTTATGTCATGTGGGAGCACTGATCCCAGAGAAGGTGTGGTGGTCTGACCTTGGGGCTAGCCAGAGGTGCGCTCAGGTCTAACAGTATCTTGATCTCCCTGTGGGACCTTCGGGTAGTTAGTTACCCAGCCTGTTGTTGAGCCTCAGTGTTCCATTCTGCAAAATAACCCTATTCGTTGGGTTATAGAAATTCTTAATGACACAGTGTGTGCCTAAGTGTTTAGCATTGCAATAAGAGCATCATGATAATAATAAAAATGATGCAGTCCTAACTGCATATCAGATGCTATGCTACATGCTGGATGGGCACAATCACAGGCAGGAGAGCGTGGAGGCAGGCGTCATGCCTACCCACAGCTTATAGATGAGGATGCTGATGCCTGGAGAGGTTGAGCACATTCCACAAGGCCACGGTGTTAGGAAGTGGTAGGGATGGCATCTGAACCCAGGCAGTCTGCCTCCAGAGCCCTGGTTCTGAACCACTAACCACTCAAAGCCTTGTAATAACTGACAGTTCCCTTCCTCCTTCCCTTTCTCCCCCCGCCCCCTTCCTTCCTTTCATCCAGGGTTACCACCTCCTCAGCCCCAGCCCAGACAACCACCCATCCTGAACACATTTTCCTCCCTGAAAAGAACTGTCTTGGCGGTCCCTGTGGCCAGAATTGGGTCTCTATGTGTCTGTCTGGAACCACCCTCTACTGTCACAGCTGCACAGACCCGGGTGAGAGTTACATTCAGACGACCAACACTTCAGTCTAGGCAAAAATCCTAGAACCCGGCCCGCCGAGGCCTGCAGTGGGTACGGTGTTTAGTGTGCTAAAAAGCCCTAAACCAGAGTTGAAGCTAAAAATAAAACCAGCTTGGCTCCAAAGCTCCAGGAAGGGAAGGAATCATTTTTCAGTATTTGTGGCTGGACAAAAATAAAAACACAACCACACCGAGCCAACTGTGCTCTGCCCGCTGCTTCATAAACCCTGATGAGACTTCCGGGGCAGCTGGACCCAGTTTTTTCTCCCAGAGCCTCTGGGTTTTTCCGCTTCAGTCTGGGCGGGCCTCACGCTGGTTCTCCCTATCACAAGGAGCCCGATGCTCCATTTCATTTCCAGGTCATTCCAGGACTTATTCACATTTACTTAGCAAACTGAGCCAGCTGAAAAGGTCTTCCTTGAAGGGCTGATGAAGGCTCCAAGCTGCATAGAGTGCATTTCCCACCCGGCTGCTATAGAGTGGCTCCTGAACAGGAAAATGACTAGTATGAAATGGGTCGTTTTCCTGCGCGAGGAACAGGGAAGCACTGGGCTGCAGACAGGGGCTGTGGCCATGAGGCCCTCCATCCCTCATGTCATCCACTGCTCTGTTACCCTGGATCCACAGGTGAAAATCTCCTGCTGTGGTTCAAGCTGAAAACAGATCCATGAGGCCTGGATGAAAAGGACCAAAGGGGACCCATATGAGGGCAGACCTGAGGGGACTGAAATACCAGCCACAGGCCAGGTCAGTGATAAGATAAAGCCCTCTCTACCCTCTCTTCCCTGAGAGATCAGTACTCTTTTTCAGCTTTACCTGCTAGAACAATGGGCAGCATCAATGTCAAAAGACCACAGTCTGTGAGTTGCAAGATCATACTGAACCATGAAGCATTGCAGTACTGCTGAGATCACCTTCCTGGAGGCACCGACATGCAAGATCTGATTAGAGCTGTTGCCACTTTTGTTGTTGAATTTGTCCATTCATCTATCCATTCAATTATCCATCTACCTCACCTTTCCATCCAACACCATCCATTCATCTCACCAGTTCTTTTTCAATAGGAACGTATAAAGATGAATAAGAATATTCCCTTCTGAATATCAGATGCTAGTGGAGAAGATAGACAGGAAAACAAAGGTATCCTGGGAGCACAGTGGAGGGTGAGCTAACCCAGACCTGGTGAAGGAGGGCTTCCCAAAGGAAGTGGTTAGAATTTACTTTCGAAGCATGAGTACGACTCTTTAAGAGACAGGGACAAAGAGTTCTATATTTTTGTATGGCTACAGAGGTCCAAGACATCGAGGGGCCCCTGGGAAGTAGGCTACACCACCAGACTGTGAGGATGACATGAGAAGCAGAAGTAATAAAGCTGTAGAGCCAGGCAGGGGTCCTATGGCAAGGGTCATGATAAAGGATCTGGGCTGTGTTGCTTCCTGGGAGTAAAGGGAAGCCACAGGAGAGGGGTGTGCAAGGAAATTATCATCTGATTTGGATTTTGGAAAGTCCTCTTGAATAGCAGTAAACCTTGTTTGGTAGAGAGTGAAAAAGGAAGCAAGGAGACTAATTATGAGGGCTCTTGCATAATCCATGTGACTGTGTGAGGATCTGCTTAAGGATGAAAATGGTATTGGAGTGTAGGAGATACATGTGAGGCATCATTGACAGTCAGAGGGAGTTACAAGGGTGGAGGTGTTAAAACTGGCCGCCAGGGCTCCCACTAAGTGGGTAACTGATCAGCTGAGACTACCAATCACTGCCAAAAGGAAAAGAGAAGGGAGACAAGCACAAAGAACATGGTGTGTTCAGATTCAAGATTTCTATGCTACTGGGATCTCTCAAATACGTTCTGACAACGAATATCAGTAGTAAGTAACAACAGTAAAGTCATGACTCAGGTGTTGTACTAAGCCCTTTACATGTGCTATCCCATCGAATTCCCACAGAAATGCTTTGACGCTAGCACTCTCGGTAGACCTATAAGGAAACAGAAGCCTAACGTGGTTAAAGCACTTGCCCAAAGTCCAACTTGACCAAAATGATGGGGATAGTATTTGAACCCAGACACCTGATGTGAAGCCTGTGCTCCTGGCTGCCATAGATAATGATAATATTTAGGTTAGTTCTTCATTATAGACTCTCTTGACTTACCATCTAACGTGTAAGTCTCATTTTCCCAGGAAACTCTGAAGGTCCTCAAGTGTAGAAAATGTCTCCCTGCTGTCCCAACTTTAGCCCACACAGCCCCAGGCATGCAAGTGTGTGGTGCTTCAGGAAGGGTATGTTTCATGAAGGGAGGAATGGCAAATTTGGGGAATCTGAAAGATCAATGGTCTTCCTGGGCTAGGTGACAGAAGTCATCCTGTTTGGAGGTGAACAAAACTCCCAGAGGGGCCCCTTGTCTGTCTGCATTCTCCAGAAGCTTCTTGCAGACTCACCTGCCTCACTGACAGGCAAGGCAAGAACTGTGGGGCTCACTCAGTAACCCCCCACCCCCACCCCACCCACTGAGTGAAGAACAGAACAAGAACCATGTATGTCAGGAGGCCAGGGCAAGGCCACAGCATGTCAAGTCCTTTCCTTTCTTCAGGGAACAGTGGCCTATCCAGCTGCCTAGTTACGGGCTGAGGGAGGGACAAGTCAAAGTGTTCTAATTCGCAAAGGTCACTGGGATTGCTTACTTTAGGAGTGAAATCAATCAGTTCCTCACCCCTGGGCACTTTCCTAGGCAGCCTGGATGCGCTCCAGGTCTACTGGTACCTTCGGAAACATCAATGTGTCTAAGCAACAGGGCTAAAGTGGCTTTGTTATTCAGAGCAGAAGCTCCAAGCCTCCCCCAGTGGATAGGTGGAGAGGCCAATGGAGCTGGGGCTCCAGGCAAGCCCGGAGGAAGGGCAGCACCAAACTCAGAGGTGGCACCCTCATCCATGAGGATATATGGGTGTCACTGTACATCAGGGGAACTCTGAGCATAAGTGGAAAAAACTTGAACTTTGGCAAGTGATAAAAGTATACAGCCCTGATTTAGGGTTATTTCTACAGTTGCTCCCTGTAAAAACAATGGCCTCTTATTATTTTTTTGGTTTCCTCACTGGTCAAACAAATAGAATTCAGGCTTTTTTCCTGCTATGCAAATTTCAGAATGCAAATGGTATGTAACCTGATCGGCTGAGTAAGAAAGCTGATTTGTGATGTTGTTGGTTTATGTCATTGTCATGATCAGAAACGGTTCCCATATGTGTGGAAAGAAAGTCTATTTGCCTTAGCACCAAGAGCCTCTTTTTGTTGGGTGACTGATTTTTCTTTGCCATTGGGATTTCCATTTCCTTTTCTTTTTTTTTTTTCTTTGCTAGCAGCTTTACTGAGATCTAATGGGGCTTCCTTTTAATAGCACTTCTAGTCCAAGCCACAATTTATTTTGATGGTTCCAAAGCAAGTTGACCTGAGCCTTACCTTCCACAGAATTCAGCATTTGTTCACTGACATTTAGGTTGGCTTATGCCAATTTTGAAAATCTGTTATTTTTAGTTTGTAACTTCAAAACGTCCTTAATAGCAATTAAAAACCTTTATTTTTGACATTTCTGTCAGAGAAACAACTTTGTTTTCATCATCTAAAATTTTTGCCCCTAAGCAGTTTTTTTCCCCTTATTGAAGTTGTTTGAGAGAACCCATTTTAAAAATAACTTAAAGTGCAATTTAGGAACACAATTATTATGTAATAGCAAAACATGTACCTCATGAGGTACCTGAGAGGGAGGAATGCCTTAACATCTGCAAAGGTCCCCTTAGCGCTTCTCTCTTTTTTTTTTTTTAATTTTTTAATGCTTTTATTTATTTCTGAGAGAGAGACAGTGTGAGCAGGGGAGGGTCAGGGAGAGAGGGAGACACAGAATCTGAAACAGGCTCCAGGCTCTAAGCTAGCTGTCAACACAGAGCCCAATGCGGGGCTCAAACCCACGGACCGTGAGATCATGACCGAGCCGAACTCGGCCACTTAACAGACTGAGCCCCAGCCCTCAGCGCTTCTCAAAGCATCGATAAATGGTGGCTGTTGTAGCTACTGTTCTTATCACCATCAGCGTCCCTAGATGACCTAGGAGGCCAGAAATACAGATTTACTTCTCCTTCACAGAGGACGGTGTTGGTCTTCAAGGCTATTAGAGTAACCAATGAGTTCCAAAATCTCGGTGGGTTAACACAGTAAACAGACTCTACACTCACATAAAGGACTTGCTCCATTTTGCCAGGTGATGGAGGGAACTTGTGGTCTCCAAGTCTGCAGCGCTGGGGGAGAGCAAAACAAGGAGCCAGCTCCTAGCTTTCTAGAACCAGTGGTGGCTCCTATCACTTCTGTGCTCAGTCTACTGGCCAGAAGTAACAGCAAGGCACGAACAGAACTGTAAAGGAAGCTGGGAAATCTACAGGGATCTTGGATATTTGTTAAGAACTATCGTAATAGCCAGCTTGTCTTCACATCAAAGGAACAATGATGATCTCTTTGTTCTTGCTTTTCCTTCCTTCCTTTTTTTCTGTGAAGACAGGGCACTTATGCTGTGCTAAGGACTGTGTGAGATGTTTTATATGCACTATCTCATTTCACCCTTAGAATGACTCTTGAAGTAAACATTGTTACTGTGATTATTTTACATAAGGAAGCTGAGACAACAGAGAGAGTATGTAATTCATCCAAAGTCACACAGCTGATAAGTAAGGTTTAGAAAGAGGGCTCTCTGATACCAAGACTGTCTTTGAATCCATTCACTATTCTACCTCCAAATAACACTTTTCTGCTGGGTGACCAGCAGGCCTCATAACAATCCCAAGACGAAGGTCAGTAACAGAGCATTTGCCCATTTTATATAGAGAGAAACTGAGTCAATGCAGACTAGGAAGCTGAGCCTGTGCTCTTTTGGCCTTATTGTCCAAGCCCTATATAACGATCCCTTCCCTCTGGTTTCAGAAGGCTCTGAGGGTCCCAGAATCACTGTCCCCAGGGCACGAGGGAAATCCAGAGCCATTTCTAAAGGGCATTTATTCTTGTTCCCCTTTCAGATATAAAGGTTCTGTCTATTCAGAACTTCCCTGCCTGCCCTTGTAAGTGACTTTGTACTGAGATTTATGTACTGTTCTAGAGAGCTCCGAGGCTTGCCCAGGATCTCACCTTTCTGGCATCCAACTCAGGATGCTAGCAGAAAAAGAAAACAAGCACAAAGACTCCCAAACAACCCCTTTTGAACTTTCTCACACCTCACATTGGGCCAGTTTTCCTCCAATTACACGGTTGGTTGTTAGAAAGAAAGCAGAGCACATCAGTGGCCTGAGTCTCCCTGTCTCTGGCCCATACGCCCAAATACCCCTCCCTCCAGAAAACCTTGATTTTAGGAGGGGAGAGTGGAGGTGAGGAGAAAGAAGGGTAAGAGTCCCATGTGTGCAGCTGTAGCGGAATACTACTGACTCTACAGAGAATGAGCCAAAGGGCTCTGGGAGCCCCTCTTGTTCCAGGGTGGTTAACCCATGAGACCTAAGTCACTGTGCCTAGAACAATTCGGGGAACTCCAGAGGCTGTGACCAACAGGCTGCTTTATCTAGGGCTAAATTCACAAGCAGGGGTCTTTCAGAATTTCCCAGTGGATTGTATGTGGGGCCACATTAGTACACAAAGGCTCAGACTCCAGGAAAACATGTCTAGGGTGGGAGAAAATACACAATTAGGCAGGCATGTGAATGCACATATATACACACATGCACCCAACATACACTGCAGACATGCTGAGCGCACCACAGAGTCATGTATATCCCTCAGAGCTGACCCGACCCATTTCAGCCAGCCAGACTACTTGACGGTGGCCAAAGCTTGGATCTGCATAGTGATGTCCTCACCCTAAAAGGTCAGGCAGCTCCCCAGACTCAAGAATCATGCCTCATCACCTCTGAGATACTCCAGTCTTGCATCCTCTCCTGCCTCAGGGTTTTTGCACACATTCCTCCCTTCTCTGGGGAATTCTCTTTACCCTGTGACCAGGGTGGCAGCCGTAGAGGTGTTAATAGAAATGTTTTGAAGGTGGAGCAGACAAATTTGCCGATGCTGGAGAGATGGGGTGATGAAAGTTGACACTGAGGCTTGGCCTGTACATCTAAAGCTGTGGAACTATTGCTACTAGAGAAGGGAAAGGAGAGTGGGTACAGAAGGTCTGGGGACCAGATTTGGATATATTAAATTTGATATGCCCATAAATATCCAAGTGTAGATACCTGATAAGCAATTGGATACACAAACCTGGGCTTCAGGATAAGACCAAGATACAGATGTAGATGATACTTAAATGCATGAACCACTGAGGCACCTGGGTGGCTCAGTTGGCTAAACGTCTGACTCTTGGTTTCAGCTCAGGTCATGATCTCAGTTTGTGAGATCTCACAGTTTGTGAGATCGAGCCCCACTTTGGGCTCTGTGCTCACAGTGCAGAGCCTACTTGAGAGTCTCTCTCTCTCTCTGCCCCTCCCCTGCTCACATTCTCTCTCAAAATAAATAAATAAACATTTAAAAATAAATAAATGCACTAACCATGGCCCTACCATGGGAAATAAAGAAAGGAGATGAGGAGTGAGGACAGTTCTGGATTGTGCCATCCCCCGGAGAGCAGAGGGAGCAGGAAACAGCCACCAGTGTGGAAGGAGAAGCAGCAAGAGAGGGTGGAATTGCGGAAGCCAAGTGAGGGGAGACAGGTCCAGGGTGGGGCGGGATTGCTGCTGAGAGGCAGAGAAAGATGAGGATGACATTGGCTCTAGCAACGTGGAGCTCAGTAGTTACCTGGAAAGGACAGCTTTGTGTAGAGGTGGGAATGAACTATTAACTGGAGTGGCTCAAGAAAAAAGTGGGAGGAGAAAATCAAGGGGAAACACTGATTTTGAGGGGGCTTGCTATAAAGGGGGACAGAAATGGGCTGGTAGCTGGCAGGGAATATGAAGTCAATAAAGGCTTTTTGTTTTTAGTTTTTAAGATGGGGGAGAATTGCAATGTGCTTATACGCTGATGAGAATGATATGGTAAACAGGGTAAGCTGATGATGCAGGAGGTTGAGGGGGAAAGTTTTAGAGCAAGGCTCCTGAATAGGTGACAAGGAAAATTCCAGTGCACAAGTGATGGCAATGGCCTTTGACAGGGCCAAAGATAGGTCATCTGTGGCCACAGCAGGGGAGGCAGATGTTCGGGGTCAAGGGTATGGCAGATACAGTAATGGGAGTCTATGGAAGGTCTCCTCTGATTACTTCTATTTTCTCACTGAAAAAGGAAGCTGGATAGTCAGCAGGGACTGAGGAGAAGGAGGTGTTGGATGACTGAGAAGAGAGGGTAAGAAATCATTGTTCAGGAAAGAGCAGGAGACTGAACTGACCAGGAAAGGCTGGAGGCTAGTGGGACAGCAGCCAGTGAGGTTAGTGATCCTGCGTTGTGACATCTGCCTATATAAGCATGAGTTTGTTCCAGACACATCCAAGCTGCCTGGGTGAGGGCATGCAAAGAACTGAAATTGAATTCAGCTTAAGCTGGGGTTTTTCCAGGAATTACAATGTTGGAAAAGATGGACAACGGAGTTGATGGAGTAAGGGGGGAGAGGTTGTTACAGTCTGAATGTTTGTGTCCCCCTGACCCCCAAGGGGATGATTTAGGTGATGGGACCTTGGGAGGCTAATTAGGACCTGAGAGCAGAGCCCTCATTAATGGGATTAATACCTTTATAAAACAGTTTCAGAGAGATCTATTGCCCTCTCCATCAGGTGAGGACACAGCAAGAAGTCAGCAGTGCGTAGCCTAACAGAGGGCCTTCCTCAGAACATAACCATGCTAGCATCTTGATCTTGGACTTGCAGTCTCCAGACTGTAAGAAATATATCTCCTGCTTTATGCTACCCAGTCTGTGGTCTTTTATTATAGCAGCCCAAATGGAATAAGGCAGAGGTCATTAAATGGGTGAGAGGTAGTGACAAGATAACAGAGCCTACGGGGCCAATAACTCATGGACAAGAGCTTGTGGACAGGGCACAGGCCTGGGACTTTGGGAAGCTGGGTGATGGTCCTAGCTCTGTCCTGAAGAGCTGCAGATCTGTGTAAAACCACAGTACCCTGGTTTTCTACATCAACAGAATCAGTGGGTTATAGAGAGGATTCCTAAAACCCCTACATTACTCTCCTTATTCTGAGACATGGGTAGGGTACCTAAATTCTACATCCAGCTCTAAATCAGCTATAAGTCCTTCAGGTTTAACTCTCTTTCTCTTGGCTTCTTCACATGAAAAATGGGAATAATGATACCTATTACATTATCCATACACATAAGGTGCCAAGGGAAGACTTTTTTGGTCAAATTTTTTCATTGCAACTCAGAACTTAGAATAGTTTCTAGCAACTAGTAAGTGCTCAATAAATATTTGTTGTTTGATTATTTGGTCGGTTGGTTGACTGGTTGTTTGAATGAATGAATGGGTGACTGAGTGAATACCCACTTCACCTATCTCACAAAATTACTGAGGAACAAATGCGATGGAAATGGTAAACTTTCCAAGAAGTCTGCGGTGCTGTACACTGCTATAAAATGGTGCCCACGCACCCCTGTGCTGGCCACTTCACTCTGGCTATTGAAACCAGAGTATCACGTTAGGGACCTGCTGGAGTACTGTAACCAGATTACCAGAGGGTAGCAATCACAGCACTATGGACTAAAACTCTGGGTTATAGTCCGGGAAGAAGTGTTCTGAGAGTATGGAGCACCAGACACACACCATCTGATCTGTATAGTGGGTTGAGGGGAAGCAAGGACAGTTTCAGAACTGAGGAAAGCCAGAGGGAGGATGAAAGTCTCTTATACCACATGGGGCATTACAGAATGAGGGGTGCTAAAGAGAAAAGGCAGAAGGCCCCCAAAGGTTAACTCTCTCTTGTCTATGCTGAATGAATATGGGAGAGCATGTTGGGAGGCAGAGGAGAAGGACTGAGAATTCCTCCAAAGCACACTCCATCAAGACATGAAGCATTTCTCGAGCAGCCTATGGTTAATGTTAAGTCACTTCTGCTACATTTTAAGAGAAAACCCCTCATAGTAGACAGTTATGAGGAGTCCTCCCCCCTCAACTTTAAATCTCCAAAACAATGCAGCAAAGCTGGTTCTAAACAGGATGGCATGAGCACACCCCATCACAGACTTCACATGTTCTCTCTGGCTTGTTCTCAGCCTGTCATCTGGGTCTCCAACCCCTTTGACCCACAGGTAGGAAAATGACAGATGCAAATCGAAGAAGAAATACTCTAGCTGGTGGATGTCACGGGGGGCAGCTGCAACTCAGCACAAATTCTCTGGAAGTGTACTGTTTAAAATGGTCCTGTTTGAACCCACTGGCCTTTGCTTTTGTTTTAAGAAAGTTCAAAGTAAAAGACACACACACACACACACACACACACACACACACACACACACACACACACACAGAGAAAGGAAAAGAGAGGCCTTACACCAAAACCATTCAAACATTCCTAGCTTGTGAATGACAAATTTCCCTTTAGTTTCTGTTCTAAACACTCGCACTCTGCAAGATCTGTTAACGATGGTGTGCTTCCCTGTGTGTTTATCTAGGTATCTAGATATATGTCTACACAATGAGCAACAAAAAGATCTCTGAGGCTTTCGCAGGCATGAGCCAAGGAATGTAGAGTAATTATCTGTGGCCAATTCGCATCTATAACTAATTAGAATTTTACTTTCTCACAGCATTTCCTTCCTGGTCCAGGTCCAAGGTTTTTTCTTCCTCTTTTTCTTTCTTTTTTCCTAGAAAAGCAAGATACCTGGATACATTTAGAACTGTGGGGTGGAAAGGGAACAGAAGGAAAGTGGAAAGGGGACACTGTTCAGATTGCATTATTGCTTTAATCTGATTGAATCTTCCTTGGTTATTTCTTTCTGTGAATGCTTTTCCAGCATGGGAATGGTTTCTCAACCCTCTGGCTGTTGCATTTGAACCAAAGTCTGCAGAATAGTTTAAGAGCCCCTGCTCACCTCTCTCACTCCCACCTCAGGCGAACAGTTCCCCATCCCAACCACGGCTTTGAGATCCCTTCCAAACTTGTTGGCGTCTCAAACTGAATCCCAGATGTTCACTTAGCAAGAAATAAATGAATGGCCCAAGCTGTGGACTGAATCAGTGATCCTCACAAATAGATTCCAGGTGTGTTGGCATCTGGATGGCTATCTCTCTTTTTCTCTGTTTTAGACACACACACACACACACACACACACACACACACACACACACACACACACACACACACACACACATACCAGTTCCATCCTGAAAAATAATTCAACACCATCTCCAGATGTAGAGCTGATACAGAATGGACAGGACTAGTTGCCTAACATGAATTACATCTTTTCAATCATGGACAAAGGCAAAGGGCTCCAAACATACCCCTCCTTGCCTTTGATAATCAAAAGCATAATACATTTGATGTTCAAAATCAGGTTAGGCCTGAAAGTGCTTAGAACTGCTGAACTATCTTAACTTGCATCAATTTTCATTGTCCATCTTAGCCACTTCCTGCATTTCCTATAAAACTCCTCTTATTGCAAATTTAACAAGCACCTACCATTGGCCTACCTGGGACAAGCAATATAGGGAAGGGAAAAAGAGAGAAGGCAAGATCTCTGCCTTAAATGAACATACAGTCCTGTTGAAACAGCAAAGTTCAAGTGATCTAGCTCATACATTAAATGTAATGTTTACTCAGTGACTACTTTTTATTTTTACTCATTTTTGGATGCTTCCCTTTTTAAATTCAAGTATAATTAGCATACAGTGTTAGTTACAGGTGTACAATGTAGTGATTCAACAACTCTATTCATTTTTAAGTGCTCCAAAAGTAAGTGTACTCAATCCCCTTTACCATCTCCCCTCTGGCAACAGCCAGTTTATTCTCCATATTTAAGAGGCTGGACCTTTTTTTTTTTTTTTTGTCTCTTTTTCTCTTTGTTTGGTTTCTTATATCCCACATGAGTGGAATCATATGGCATTTGTCTTTCTCTGATTTATTTCACTTAGCATTATTCCCTTTAGATTGATCTAAATCTTGCAAATGGCAAGATTTCATTCATTTTTATGGTAATAGTCCATTGTGTGTATATGCATATGTATATGTATCTGTATATGTAAATGTAATTGTATATCTCTATCTCTGTATCTATATCACATCTTCTTAGTGCCTATTCTATGTCATGCTCTGGGACACAAAATCCACCAAGATCCTTGCCTTAAAGAGCTTACAGTCAGTCTAGTAGAGAAGGAAGGTAAGTTCACTGATGACTACAGGCAAATGTGGTGTATGCCGATGGAGAAGGAAATCTAGGAAGTTGTGGGAGAAGTCTTTATAGCTTCGTGGAAGAGGCAGTATTTGATTAGCATCTGGAAAGAGAAGGAGGAAAGAGCTAGGGCATGAAAAACAGAAAAAGGCCAGAGGGAATACCTGGGCAAAAGACCTGTGATAGGACACCACAGACACAGCATCTATTTCAATGTGCAGAGTGAAGGACATGGATCCCCTGTGGGTGGGTGCAGTAGGACTTGGCAGACACAGTCAAGTGAGGCAAGGCACACTTGTGAGCTGAACTGGTAAGATGAACACATGTGAAGCAATGGGAGAAGCATGAGCTGGAACTCTGGGTGATGGGCAGACTGGAAGGAAAGTGGGTAAGAAGAGCCAACCAGGGGCTAGGGGACTTGTGGAGGGGGCAAGTCTTCAAGGGCAGGTAGAGAGAAAGGGGGAGTGAGGAGGGTCTTCCAGGCTCAGAGGGCATTATGATCAAAGCTAGCAGCAAATGCTTGTCCACAATAGGTGCAGAGACAGGCAACCATCATGGTCCCAGCAGTAGAAATACATAAAGACGAAAAAGAAGGCTAAATGGATGGGGATGAAGCCCTGGGGCTGGTGGGAGGCCTGTGAGTTCCCAAGATGCAGTCATCAGACTTTTAAGTGAATTCAGACAGTAAACACACAAGTATGTTTATTTTAATCAGCATAGGTTTTTATGTTTTTAGAAAAAACGTGTAACTCTCTTGTGGTAATTATTAAGATGAAGCTAAGGAAGAGGCACCTGGGTGGCTCAGTCTGTTAAGCATCTGACTTCAGCTCAGGTCATGATCTCACAGTTCGTGAGTTTGAGCCCCATGTCAGGCTCTGGGCTGACAGCTCAGAGTCTGGAGCCTGCTTCAAGCTCTGTTTCTCTCTCTCTCTGACCCTCCCTCGCTCATACTCCATCTCTCTCTCTCTCTCTCTCTCTCTCAAAAATAAATAAACATTAAATTTTTTTTAAAAAGATGAAGCTAAGGTAAAAAAAAAAGTAAGTTGATTTAAAGTCAAGTGAAAGAAAATATTAACTAATAACACTTCAGGTATTACACAGGTTGACCATAAACCATGAAGGGGGTACAGAAATGACTAGCATATTGGGGGAAATTTGTGTTGCTAAATGGTCACTCAAGTTTCTTAACCAGGCTTGACATGAAGAAAGGAACACTGTAGGAAGAAGACTCGGGCAGGGCATGCAGGATGTTTTATGAGGGAGAAGCAAGAGCTGATGGGGGCAGAAAATGAAGGTGATCACTGTGTAAGTCAAACAGGACCGGTGTGACACCTGGCTGACAAACAGGAAGATGATAACGCAAAACCTGATGGCACAAGATGGGTATAACTGGAATACAGAGGGAACATGGTAGATGGGTTTACTGTTTTAATTCTTCCCTCCTTCTATAGAATCATATACCTAAGACTTTACTATGTGGCCTTGCAGTATTTCCAATCAAAGGGGCAGACTTGCACTGCTGGTGTCAGACTTGGACATGTACCTTGATTTGGCCAATAGAAGATTGGTGGGTGTAATGTGAGCAGAGGCTTAAAATGTGCTTCTGGGACTTGGCTTCATCTCATCTCCTCCTCCACCTGCCTTGAGAAAAATAGACCTCTAGCAGTCATGAGACAGAGGAGAATAAGAAATCGCATGTAAGATATTAAACCTAGTCTACAGCCTGAATCCAAGCCCTGCTGAGCCTAGCTGAAGTCAGCTGATATCAGCCAAATTCAGTCAACTTATGATCCATAAGCAAGGAAAATAGGCATTTCTTTTTATAAGGCACTGAGATTTTGAGGTTGTCTGGATAAAAGGGAAATTGACTAATATGGAGGAGGAGGAGGAGTTGCCTTCAGATTTGCAGTAGTCTCCTGACTAGTCTCCCTGCTTCTACCATTGCCCACCTACATCCTATTCTCCTCTAGCAGCTAGAAAGATCCTTTCAAAATACACATTAATCAAGCCATTCCTTTGCTCAGAAGCCTCCAGTGGCTCCCATATAACTCAGTGAAAGATGATGGTCTCGCAATGGGCCATATGTCTCTACATGTTCTGTCTACCTCCTTCCCCCTTTACGTCTCAAACTTCAGCTCCTTCCACTCTCCCACATTCTCATGCTGCTCCAGCTACACAGCCTCTCTGCCTCTCCTGGGACACAACAGGGTGCTCCCATCCTCAGGACTTCCCCTTCCTGTCCTCTTCCTAGAAAATACTTCCTTCAGATACCCAAAGAGCTAACATCTTCACCTCCAGTCTCAAGCAGTGGAATGAATAATGGCCTGCTCAGAAAAGAATCCAACTTGACCTTCTCGTGGACATCTCATAGGCATGTCTGATGTGGATACTGTCATCTCCCTCCACCCCAAACTTGCTTCTGCCCAAATGGTCCCCATCTGAGGGAGTGATCCTTTCTCGTGCCTCACTCCTTTTCGCTTGACATTCCCCATGTGCCACAAATCACTACGTGTTGTGAGCTCTGCCTCTTAAGCATATCTTCAAACCATGCTCTTCTCCTACCCCAACTGCCTCTTTCCTACTTCAGGTTACCACGGGCTCCCCCTGCCAGCCTTCTTGCCCCCGTGCTTGCTCCGCATCCTCCCACCCAACTCTTAAAGTGATTCTACATATTCCAGGTGAACTGATTTCCTTATAATATGAGGCTGATTATGTTGTTCCCCTGCTGAAAATTCCTCGATGGCTCCTCACTGCTGTCCAAAAAATATTAAAGAATCTTCACCCTATCTGGGAAGCTTGGTGTCCTCTGTCCCCTCTCACTTCAGCTGTGATAAATTTCATTTAACTCGTGAGCATACCCTGCTCTCTCTCATCTCTGGGCTTCTGCAGATAGATTCTATCTGGAGTTCTTTTCCTTTCTCCTCTACTTCATTAATTCCAATTCAGCCTCTGGGTCTCAACTGAGAGGGCATCTCTTCTAGGAAGCCTGTCTGACCCTCCTCTACTCTTACAGTCCTCTGAAATTATTTCACTACACTGAAATTTCCTATTGACTGGCCTTTTTCATTGGAGAGTGAATGTTGTACTAAAAGATCTCTCTACACCAGGGTCAGTAAATGTTTTCTGTAAAGAGCCAGGTAGTAATTACCTTAGGCTTTTCAGGCTTTACACTATCTGCCACAACCACTCAATTCTGCCAATGTAGCATGAAAGCAGCCATAAACAACACATCCATGAATGGGCATGGCTGTGTTCCAATAAAACTTTACAAAAACAGGCAGTGGCCTGGATTTGCCCTGCAGGTGGTACTTTGCTAAACCCTGTTCCAGACTGTCACTATATCCCTAAGACTAGAAGAATGCCTTATACACCAAAGGGGCTCTGTAAAGATTTCTTGAATAAAAAAGGAAAGATTGAATGAAGACTATAGGAGTAAATGAATGGTATGTTTTATTATTTTTTTTTATTTAAAGCTTATTTATTGATTTTGAGAGAGAGAGAGAAAGGTCATGAGCAGGTGGGGGGCGGGGGTGCAGAGAGAGAGAGGGGGAGAGAGAGAATCCCAAGCAGGCTCCGCACTGTCATGAAGCCAATGATGGGCTCAGACTCACAAACTGAGCCAAAACCAAGAGTCAGACAACCCACTGAGCCATCCAGGTGCCCCAATGAATGCTGTTTTAAAGGCCAAGCTAACCTAGTTTGAAAAATATCTTTCCTAGAATTAAACTTGTATTTTAGGAACTGTCTATTTTCTTATTCTCTCATGTGTAAATCTCTGTCATGAAATGATAATATTTATTGAGTGCCACCCTTTTAAATACTTGACAATGATGAATCTATTACATCCTCAAAACAACCCTATGAGCTATGAACTATTTTTTCTTCAGTTTATGCAGGAAGAAAGCTCAGAGAGGTTCCTCAAAGCTAGAGGTCTGCCTTGCCTTTAGCAGAGCCCTCCTTCTCCAGAGGCCCTCATTTGGTGCCAGTGACCCAGCACCTTCGCTGGGCTTCCTCCCCCACTGTCTTTGTGGTCGGTCTGAAGCCTTGCCTCCCCCTGGCCTGCTGTACCTATGCACCATGCACCCAGTCTGAGGTCAGACATTCCCAATTTGGATCGCCTGCCTGCCTAACTCTCTAATTACCTCACCCACAATCCCCGGGTCTGATACGGCTTGCCTTTTCCCCAGGGGTTTAGCGCTGCTCTGGGTCCTACTGACCCTTTGAGCTCCATTCTCTTGCTTTCCCCCCTCTCACCTTGATTTTGCCCTCCAAGGAAGTTCTAATACCAGCATGACCTATTTCAAAGTCCAGGGCACAAACGATTGCATCTAGAACTTGAAAAGTGTGAGAAAAATCCAAGAGATGAAAAATGCTCTGATAGAAGCAGTAGCAAGCTCAGCGGTCTTCCTACGGAGATTCGGCCAATTACCAAAAACACTTCCTTTGGCTGAAAAGCTCACCATTGAATCAGACTTGAGGAAGAACAAGCTGTAATGTTAAACCCCAAAGGGCTGCTCTTTGCTCCGAGGCCCTGATTTCATCTGTAATTCCTCGATGTTTATCAGAAGTATGTTCCCTGTGAGGATTTAAGGGCTCCCAACAAAAGCAGATCCCTCATTGAGAAGCTAGAGGCGGCACTTCCAGCCTGAATTTGTCCTCTCCCCCCTTTTCCAGACATGGGTCGCTGCCTCTCACCCTGAACTCAGCAGCCCCTGGAGGCTCACAGCACTGGTTTGAATCTAACTTATGGACCGATGGGTATCACTGTGGCGGGATGTGAGGCTGCGATGTTAACTATTCATTAGCCATCTGTGCAAGCTGTGCCTCCGCTAAAAGACAAGACAAAGAATGTGGGCTGCCGATACCTGGGAGTCTAGCTACTGACACACGTGGAAACTATCCAGGGGGACCTCAGGTTCAATCCGCAGCTTGGCCACATATTTATTTCTCACTAAAATAACATCTGGCTTTCATTTTTTGGTGACAACTCGTTTGGACAAGACCTTGAGTAGGTTAAAAAAAATTAGACTTTCTACCCTTCCCTCAGCCTTGGGGAACTAAACTTTGTTTAAGCTCTTTTGTGAGCCAAGGGTGTGAATAAGAAATTGGTGTGGGGACTGCAAGCTGGGGTGTAAACAAGGAGTTATTTGTTTCTTCTTATTAGAAGATGATGACTTTGTAGAGTTCACACACTCCCAACCTGTATGCAAGGCAGAGCTCCTGGGGAGAATATATAGCAAATTACGTATAGGTCCCAGGAGCCTACAGCTCAATTACTGGGCAATCTGAAGGCTCAACTCTGTGTCCAAGGCCTTTGGGACTCCAGTGTAGGATGACTGGGTTTGGAGAACATGTTTGAGTTGTGCACTGACCCAGGAGAACATGAAAGAATGCCATAAACACTCTGAGGATTCCACCAAGAGCTAGTAGCCCTGGTTGCTACAGGCTGGGACCCCTAGGGATCCTTGCCACAACACAAGCTCTGTGAGGTCAAGGACATTATTGCTTTTGCTCTTGACCACATCCTCAACACCTAGCAGAGCATCTGCTTGTAGTAAGTATTTACACGTGTTTGTTCAACAATGAACAAATGGTAGAATATACAGGTTCTCTTGTGATTCCAGCCCCTGCCTATGGCCACATCTCCTCCAAACAACAACTGGGGTAATTCCCACAATCCTAAGAGGTGGGAGATTGCCAGATGCCAGCCATATATATGGTAAAGAAGGTTTTCTGAGACAGAATAAAAATAAAAATAAAAATGTTCCTTATTGATTGGAGCGTCCACAGAAGAGATGGAGTAGGAGTTCCTGTCTCTTGGATCTCCAGCTGGGGCATTTCTGAGGAAGAAATGAGTGAGGTTGCATAGTTAGTCAGGCCCTGGCATCACACATCCAAATGTGAAATTTAATTCCGTGCCTCTTGTGTGCAGAGCATGGTGCTAATTGCTTTGAAGATTTCAAATAAGAGGAGAGGAGGGAGATAGTATTTGCTCTTGGACTCCTAGAGATCTTCTCATAGGACAGGTTCTTTTCTGCCACAGACCATTTGTACATGCCGCTTGCTTATCTGCATGCATGCCCTTTATGCTTCCCAACCTTCTTTTGAGTAGCTTCAGATCTTTGCTCAATCATTACTACATCAAGAAATCATTATTTCTTTCCATGACTACCACCCCCGCCAGACAAGATTAGATCCCCCAATATGCTTTTACTCAACCATGTATTCCTTCTGCATAGTACTTAGTACCACTGTAATTTTCCAGTGTGTGTGTGTGTGTGTGTGTGTGTGTGTGTGTGTGTGTGTGTGTGTGTGATTATTTAACAGCTTTTTTCCACTACCTGCATTGTCCAACAGTGTCCACTAGTCGTGTGGCTATTTTAATTACAATTAATTGAGGCACCTGTGGCTCAATCAGTTAAACATCTGACTCTTGATTTCAGCTCAAGTCACGATCTCAAATTTCATGGAATTGAGCCCTATGCCAGCTCCATGCTGACAGTGAGGAGCCTGCTTGGGATTCTCTCCCTTCCTCTCTTTCTGCCTCACCCCAAACTCAAAATAAGTAAATAAACTTAAAAAAATAATTAAGGAGCACCAGGGTGGATGTCACTTAAGAGACCAACTCTTGATATTGGCTCAGGTCATGAGCTCACTGTCATGAGATTGAGCCCTGCATCAGGCTCCATGCTGAGTGAAGTCTACTTCAGATTCTCTCTTCCTTTCTCTCTGCCCCTCTCCTTCCTGCTTGTGCTTGCTCTCTCTCAAAATAAATAAAGAACTTAAATTTTTTAATTAATTACAATTAAGAAAAATTAAAAATTCAGCTCCACAGCTACATTAGTCACATTTTAAGCGCTCAATAGCCACATGCGGCTAATGCTATTATATTGGACAGTGCAGAGACAGAACACTTTTATGACTGCAGACCATTCTATTGGACAGTGCTGTGCTAGACTGTACACTCTGTGAAAAGAGGTATCATGACAGTTATTACCTCCATTATATACTGCCATAGGTAGCACAGTGCCTAGCATATAGTGACTGTTTCATGAAATATTTGCTAAATGAGTGAAAAGCCATGGAGGCAGACTCACAAACTAGAACACAAGGCAGCATGATTCAGTACTACTGGTTCATGGGAACCATAGAGCAAGAGAATCACAGGATAGAGAACTGTTCTTACAGGTGAGATCAAAGGCTTAGTGGAGGAGGTGACATTTGTGTTGGGCTTTGAAGAGCAGGCAGGAGTTTGAGTGGAGAAGAGGTAAGATATCATCACAGTAAAAGAAAACAGCATTTGAGTAGGCTCATGGAATCAGAAAAAAAGTGTGTCATACCTAGGAAAGAACAATGATGTATCCTGGGTGATTCATGGGTGCTTGGAATGAAAATCTTGGAATGGCATGCTGAAGAACTTAGATTTCATTCACATGCAATTTCAGATAAAATATTGTCTATCTGGAGAGGCTCCCGTGCCGCTACCAACATGGAGACTTTGTACCGGGTCCCGTTCTTAGTGCTCGAATGCCCCAACCTGAAGCTGAAGAAGCCGCCCTGGGTGCATATGCCGTCGGCCATGACGGTGTACGCTCTGGTGGTGGTGTCTTACTTCCTCATTACCGGAGGAATAATTTATGATGTTATTGTTGAACCCCCAAGTGTTGGCTCTATGACGGATGAACATGGACATCAGAGACCAGTAGCTTTCTTGGCCTACAGAGTAAATGGACAATATATTATGGAAGGACTTGCATCCAGCTTCCTGTTCACAATGGGAGGTTTAGGTTTCATAATCCTGGACCGATCAAATGCACCAAACATTCCAAAACTCAATAGATTTCTTCTTCTATTCATTGGATTCGTCTGTGTCCTATTGAGTTTTTTCATGGCTAGAGTATTCATGAGAATGAAACTGCCGGGATATCTGATGGGTTAAAATGCCTTTTGAGAAGAAACCTATGGATACTGGATTTGCTCCTGCTAATGAAGTTTTAAAGGCTGTACCAATCTTCTGATGTGAACCATAGAAAAGAATGAAGCAGCAGAAAAGAAGCATCTAGTGAAAACATAGGTGTGAAAGCGTGTGAAAGCTTGAACTAGAATGTCTTGGTATCAAAGAGACAAGCTTATCACAGTATTTTTCCTGCTGGCCTATGCCGACGTACCAACGATGTGAAGTGGCATTTTCTTCTTAGTTTTTCATTTCTTAGAGAAAATATACTCCATTTCTACAACTATAATACTGAATAAAGTGATTATTTTTTACAGCCCCCTTAACAGTTTTTGGAGATGACATTTGTGACTTTCAAAAATTAATGTAAAATCAGGAAGCGAGATCCTGTAAGCTGAGAACTCTGGACAGACGATCCGCTTTACCCGTGGTGCTTTGCCTTTAAACAGAGTGCGAGACAGTACATTATTTCAGATGTGTCTGCGAGACCGTTTCCTCCACAGTAAGATGTATGAAAGGAGCAGAAATAAATAATTTTTGTAATTAAAAAAAAAAAAATATTGTCTATCTACTATATGCTAGTGCTAAGAGCTACATACATGACCTCATTTGATATCTGCAGCATCCCACTGGGTTAGGTATTATAATGATCCCCATTTATAAATGAGAAAACTGAGGTTCATATGGCTTGAATTACCCAATAAAAGTCACATGGCTAACAAGCAGTAATAATGTAATTACTGACATGAAACTCCACACAGGTAGGGAGTATACCTGTCTCACTAGCCATTGTGATTACCAGCACCTCTCATAGTGCTAGAACATACTGGAGCCCTAATAGGTAGCTAGCTGGTGAATGAACAAGTGACCAAAAGTGTTTGATGGTGGTGCCTCTAGCTGTAGTGGAGATGAACAGAAAAGAGAGAGGCAGTATTACACAGGGTTAGAAGTGAGAGGGTTGCGCTGATGCTCTGGGAGCAGCACTGAAGTTCTGGAGCCAAAACTTACTTTCTGGGTGACCTGGAGTGACTGAGTCTCTTGACTCTTGTGTACATCATCAGACCAATGGCAATAATTGATAATGCCTTTACTGGACATGATAGAGCTCAGTGAAGTAGATAACGCATATATTGGCTATCTAATAAATAATGGCTTCTTTTATCAGGAGGTAGTCAGGGCCTTGTCCCTTTCTCTAGGTTTTGGAGGGCAGAAATGTCAGAGATATTATGCAGGCTGAATTAGTTTAGGATTTGACAGCTAAAGGAAAGCTGGTGTTAAGGAAGGAATCAGACTCCTGAAAAGATTTGAGCAAGGGGGAATGAAAGGGTCTATGAGATGATGGTCAGAAGTGGGAAGCACAAGAGAAAAGAGGTCTGGGTAAAAGAATTAAGGTCATGGTGGCCTCCCCTGGGTCCCATACCCAGGAACCCAGCTGAGACTAGAAAAGCAGGGGCATAGAAAGGCCCTCACTAAGTCAAGTGGGATACATTCTTAAACCTTTTAAGAGCAGAGCAACTGTCTCAACAAGTACCTTTGCCAAAGTCTCTAAAGGTTTATTGTTTATTGCATCACTTGTGGAGAGCCCCATGTGACATCATCTTCACCATGAGGAGGTAAGCTGATGGCTGTCAGGGAACTGTGTGTGAGATCAAACCTTAGACCCAGCCAAAAAGATAACATCCCAGGCCAAGGCTATGTGACTTCCTGGTTTGCTGCCATGTCACTCAAAGCATGGTCTAGGAACCTACAGGTCAGCTTGTGAGAAACACAGTTTCTTAGGTCATGCCTGGGATCTGCTAAACCAGCCTCTGCCTGTTAGCCATATCTTCAGGGGACTTGTGTGAACATTAAGATCCTAGGGTTTAGAGCTCTATAGACAGGGTGCCTAAATTTTGGTTCTATACTTACAACATCTGTGACCTAGGCAAATGATTTAACATCTCCAAGCTTCCATTTCTTCATCTAGGCAGAGGGGAAAACAATCAAGCTGACTCATCGGGTAGTTCTGAGGCTTGCCTAAGACCATGCATATGGAAGTGGTTAACACAAGCTTATAATTGGTAAATGTGCAATTAATGCCAGCAATGGTTATTAAAAATCCAGTGTCCAAGACAGGGATAGAGAGATGGTCCAACTGACCACTCTCTTCAGGTAACATGATGTTCTCAAAGGAATGAAATGGTAACAGTATGATTAAGCTACCACCAACCCAGCCACCCTCCCCAGATACATTTATTTATCACTCCAAATGTTTGAAAGGCTCCACCCTGCAGAGTATTTGAACCAGATCTGGCCCATCTTCTTGGGCTTACAGTTCAAGACAGACAAGATTAGGCTGAGAGCCAACTTAAACATTGGAATGGGCCCTGAATCCCTCTTCTGATTATATCAGCAAACACACCGGGGCCGCCAGAGGACACATTCCCTGAGGACCAACGCAGATATGAATCAGGTCAACCTCAGGCCCTGCCCAGCAGTGGTTTGTAGCCAGAAGAGAACGGCCATAGGATTGGACTGACCCACCTTTTTTACAGACAGTGCTATAAACTGACAAAGGAGGCAGAACAAGCTTCCAGAATAATAGCAGCAACACCAAATCTCTTGTGAGTGCTCACAGGCAGTGTTCTAAGGGTTTTGCAGGTTTTAACTAATTGAATCCTCTCAACAACCCTATAAGGTCCAGACCATTATTTATTTTATCTCGTTTTACAGATGATAAAAACCAAGGCTTGGAGAACTTAAGTTACTTATTATATGACTTATCACTCCACTCATAAATGGTAGAACTAGGATGTGGCAGGGTGCCTGATGCCCCTCACACCCTACTATGCCTTTATTGACCATTGCTCTCCTGCCATCTGTCCATCCTGTGTGGCTGGGACATCCTGTGTTGCCCAGAAAAGGCAAGGGTGAAATGCAGCAAGGGGCTCACCCCACCTCAGGAGGGATGGATTCCACATCCCGCCTCAGGGAGGGCTTCTCATCTTACTCAGCCTCAGCTACAAGCAAGTGGTGACACTTTCTGGGATGCCTATTCCTATCCCAAGGAATAGCGACATGGAAATTCAAAAGACGAAATCAAAGAAACAGTTTATCACACTAAGTACAAAGACAGGCATCTGTCAACAAAGGCACACGATTATAGGTGAGCATTCATTGAGTGGCTCCTCCCCTGCTGCTCTCAGAAGTCTTTTGAGACCCTGCATTGTCAAGAAGTCTCTAGCTGCAGAGACTCAATGTCTCTGTGTGTGTGCGGAGACAGATGCAGAGGCAAGCATTGAGACTGTGATCTCTCCTCCATGCTGTCTCTTCACCACAGCCTACTCACTCACACACCAGGTGGCCAATGCCAGTGAGTCCTGGGCTCTTGTCCCAGCCCCTAATTCTCCAGTAGTGTCTCCTGACTCCCCTCCTCCTCCACATGTGACAGAGAGACACAGCCTCACTCTCCTCCTCTGGTCCTGCTGCACTCATGGCTTTCCCATTCAGCCCTGACTGGTCCTTGAGACCCCATGCTGCTCTGCACACCCCATTGCCCAGTGGAGCCAGTGTCCCCATGTGGCCTCCACAGGCAGAAAAAAGATACTAAAATCAACCCACTTGCAAGCAGAACCTCTTCATTCACAAACAGGCAGATGGATCTTAGTCAAATGCAAGAGAAGTCTTTACTTGGGAGGTTTAAAAAAAATCTAATTCCAAGCCCAGAGACTGCATGACACAGAATGAATAATAATATAAAATGTGGATTCTTGAGTGATTTCAATGTCTCAAGGTAGGTTCAGTTGTCTCAAATGTCCCATTTGACATTTGGGGACATTTGGTGATGTTGACATTGGGGGAGGCTATGCATGTGGGGAAGAAGGTATACGGCAAATCTCTGTACCTTTCCCTCAATTTTACTGTGAACCCAAAATTGCTCTAAAAATAATCTTAATAATTGTTTTTTAAATCTAAAGAATAATTTTCAAATAGTTAAAAAAAAACAAAACAAAACAGGGGCACCTGGGTGGCTCAGTTAAGCATGTGACTTAGGCTCAGGTCATGATCTCACAGATCGTGGGTTTGAGTTCTGCATCAGGCTCTGTGCTGACAGTACAGAGCCTGGAGCCTGCTATGAATTCTGTGTCTCCTTCTCTCTCTCCCCCTCTGCTGCTCATGCTTTGTTTCTGTCTCTTAAAAACAAACAAACATTTGGGGCTCCTGGGTGGCTTAGTCGGTTAAGCGTCCGACTTTCGCTTGGGTCATGATCTCGCGGTTCGTGGGTTCGAGCCCCACGTCGGGCCCTGTGCTGGCTGCCAGCTCAGAGCCTGGAGCCTGTTTCAGTCTGTGACTCCCTCTCTCTCTGACCCTCCCCTGCTCAGGCTGTCTCTCTCTCTCTTAGAAATAAATAAAACATTAAAAAAAAATAAAAAAAAAAACCAAATAAACATTAAAAACAATTTAAAAAAACCCAACAACCTTAATGCATGGTAGGCCCTGGGCATATGTTTTTTTGGCTATGGGAACTTCTGGGTTCCTTCAACCACACCAAAAATAAATGACTATCTTCTCCCCCTATGGATAGAATCCTGATTGGTGTATGAAATCACACACACATATATATAAATACATATGTACATACACACACTTAAGTTTCTATAAGAAAACTTTCTTTAAAATATTTTTAATCTTTATTTATTTTTGAGAGAGAGAAAGAGACACACACAGAGTGTGAGCAGGGAAGGGGCAGAGAGAGAGGGAGATACTGAATCTGAAGTAGGCTCCAGGTTCTGAACTGTCAGCACAGAGCCCAATGCCGGGTTCAAAGTCACGAACCGTGAGATCATGACTTGAGCCAAAGTTGGAAGCTTACCCAACTGAGCCACCCAGGCACCCCTATAGAAGAATAATTTCTGGAAGCATACAAAAAAACCCAAAACCCAGAAAACAAAAAATAAGACAATGGCTACATTTGAGAAGGGGAAGCAGGAATCAGGTAAAGCAGGGACACTTTCTTTTATTCACTCTTAATCCTTAATAGTTTGTACCATGAACATGTAGTACCTGCTAACTTCAATTTCAAAACCAGACAATAATAACAATAAAAAACACATCAAACTAGTGAGAAATATAGTCATTTCATGTGTCCACTCTAAAATGGTTCTTCAAACCAACTCCTTCCCAACAAAGCACAGTAGACACGTGTCAACAATGAGAAACAGCATCCTTCAAAACAAACATACCTCATCCACCTCAATCCAGACACCCACCATGGCTCCTCTTCTGTACCAGACCCTTCCAATTTGTGACCCTGCACATAGCCTCTTCTTCTAACTCCCACTCTTCGTATTAATCAACTGATCTGTCTTCTTAGGACAAAAAACTCTGCCTATGAAATGCCTTCAGAGTTTTCCTTACTGTGGGGTGTCTTGTGTTGACTCCGGAGATCCCAAACCCAGAGGTGTTCCCCCAGGCACTGTGAGACATCAGGACTCCAGAATTCACTTTTTCTATCAGGAAAAGATGGCTTTATGCTAGTTCCTGATTTCTCCCATGTAATCAAACTTAAGCTCTTTTGGAACTCCAAGTGTAAAGGTAAACTTATGTACATATCAAGTTTCAAAATCCTGACTTACACAGATAGAAGAAAATCTCGTGCCTAACTCAGAACAAATATGGCTCAGAAAATTAGTGCTTCCCCTCCAGCTCAGGCTGTTTTGTTTACGCACTACTTCTTCCCATTCAACAGGCTGTCATTATGTGAACGCCAATAAAGCAGGCAGAATCGTGGACACAATATAGCACTGTTCAACGCTGCCAGAATTGGAACATAAAGACCACTTAACTCAGAACAAAATCAGGGAGCCCACAAATTAGTCACTGCAGAGATGCCAAGATGATGTTAGTCTATTCACTGTACTCAACAGTATTACACATCTGAATGGGTTTAAGGCTCCTCAGAGGGGTGTGTGGTGGGGTTTATACACTGCTTCTGTTGCAGAGGATGGACTGTCACTAGCTGTGGCACATCAGACCAGCAGTCCCCAAGCCTCAAGACATCCTTTTCCCTCTGTTTCCCCTCTGACCTTGGGCCATCTAGCTTGTGGTGCTGTATCTGCCTTTCACCATGTCCCCAGTATCCCACTTCCAATGCAATTGCATGGAGTGGGATGTGAAAAGTTTAATGGAAAGTTCATTTCTCTCCACCATGCCTCTTCTGCATCTAGATAGTCAAGATGGCAGGAAGTGGTTTACATCTCAATGTTACTGTTGTGTGGATGATGGGATGTACACAAGGACATGTGTGAGAGCAATTTCATTAAAAGTCCATCATGATTTCACTGTGTGGTGAGCCATGTAAACTAATGACCAGGTATCGTCAAATACTCACAGGTCCTTGGTTTACCTCCCTAAGAATAAACTGACTTGCTTCTTTGGGGATGTATGTTTAAGTACACCTAGGATAATGGCTTTTGATATTCTAATAATTCACAAATTACCTTGTTATCTCTTGTAGGTATCATCTAAGTTATTATTTAATATATTCCTGTAAATTAACTCACTTTTTTTATTTTCCTTAAATGGCTGCTTTACTCTCATTTGTAGCAAAATTACCCACAAGGCCAGACATTTGAAGAGCTATTTATCTAACACACATCACAAAAAAAATCATAAAAATGAAAATGTTATGTCTCTTAAACCTTGGCACACTTAGAAGGCAAATCATGACTCAGAAGTCAGTAGACTCCATTTTGTCTTGAACTCAATCTCCCATCATTGCTAGCAAGAGATTTTTCACACAGTAAGTGCTCAGTATAAATCTGCTCATTTGAATTGATCTCAGGCGCCATTTAACCACACTCTACTTTTCAGAATTTTGTGGGTGAAAAAAAAAGATATTCCATGATCTAAGCAAATTATTTTCCTGCTTTCTAGGCCTTGAGATTTGGAAACCATTCAAAAAACATCTTTGCCCTGAACTTCTTGGTTCAATTAGGAGAGTCTAAGGAAGCAGACAAAGTTATGCCATAACTTATTCTTAGCAAAACAAGAAAGCATGCAGGAAAGCAGAGCTTGCAAAAAAGAAAAAAAAAGACTCAGAACTCTACTTTAAGTGTCTTCAGGAGAAAGAATGTCTGCAGATCCAGACCTTTCATGTAGAGTTGGTATACGCATGGCAGTCCGTATGGGTGGGTACAATGCTTCAGCCACTGTCATCAGACATAAGCATCAAAGGCCATGGTGAAATGCCCCAGCCCACACTTGATCAAAGCTTGTTCTTAACCAAAATGGTCAAGGCATGGACATTCACTCAACAGGGACAAAAAACTGAATGAGAAGGTCTGCTTCTCACTGGAGAAATCAGACTATGCATGGAAAATTTCATGCCACAGTTCAAAGGGGCATTGTGACCCAATAAATTTAGTTGCATGGGTTATTAAAGGCAACTATAAATTCAGTCTGAGGTTCTCCCAAGTCCCCCTCCCAACCCCACCCCTGGTGTTTTTCCCTCAGCTGAAACACATGTGAAAGTGGGGAAAGTTCCCAGGGAAGCTTGGTGCCTGTTTTGATTGCATCTGACATGTCATGTGCCAAGATGAAGGATTCCTCTGTAAATGATTTGCTGCTAAAACTGTGACCCCAGGAACACCAGCCTAGAATCTCTACTGAAGTCCTTGGAGTGGGGCTTCATGGATCTTCCATGGAAAAGAAGATCAACAGTGATTGTATCCGCAGCCAGCCAGAGCTGGGAACATTTCCTTTTGCTGGCTGGTTGCAACACCTAATCTCACCAGAGAAGCTCTGTCAGAAAGTGAATAATTCATGTGCTCTTCCTCTGTGGGGTTTAGCAACGTAGGTGTCCTGACAAGTCAAACAACAGTGACAGAGATGTGTCTTTAGGGATTAGTGAAAATCGGACTCCTACCTGCTGGGATTTAGCTCTGCTCAGCCCCTATTCTGCAACCTGTGTGATCTCAGGGTCAGAAAATAAAAAGGCAGAGCCTTAGTTTAGAAAGCATCACACAGGGAATAGCATACATAGCCTCTCTTTTATTTCTTTAGCTTTTTTAAGAGAGACCTTTGTAGATAAAAAAAGATTTTGAAATTCCAAAATGATGTACAAAATGGGTCCTTGTCAAATAAATCAACCAAGAAAAATAAAACCAGCAAAGAGATTTCTTTTTTCCAAAGGCTGACTCAGAGATCCGATTCTGTAGCAAGGCCTGCGTGTGTCTCTCAGACCATCTGCAGGGATATCTGGGAGGAAAGGGAGGAGGCTGTGGGGAATGGCAAGGGTTGAGAGAGGGGTCCTCCACCCCTGATGGAGGAAACACCTTCAATGGCTGTTTACAAGACACATAGAACAAGCAGGCTTTTGATTTGTAACCACATCTTGTCCTTACCACTTGGATCTTAAGAAGATACACAGGATGGGACAATGGCAATGTCACCTGCTCTGGAGGCAGGGAGAGCTGCTTTCAGACCTTGCCTCCATTTCTCATGGCATTGAGACCTTGGTCAAATTACTTAACCTCTCTGGACCGGTTTCCTCACTGGTAAATGGGAGGATAATAATAAGTAGTCCCTAACATTACGGTAAGGAGTAAATAATGAATGAATGCCAGACCCATAACAGGAGATCACTACAGAAATTAGATGGTATAGAGAAAATTACTATGATATGAGATTGCTCAGCTTACCAACATACTGTAATTATTTGACTGAGCTCCAAACGGATCACCCAGTTTTTAAATAAAATACGTATTTCAACAAGTAATTACATAACATTCAAAATGTATATGTTCTCTTTTACATACATACATATTTCAATAAAAATATTTGCTATGAAGAATATTCAAAGTAATATGCTGCTGAGCATTTACCAAATGTTCCCAGAATACCTTCTATGTGCCAAGCCTTCTCTCCCTAACACAGGAGAGGTGAAGGCAGTTTGAGAAGAGGTGTTCCACAAATGGGTTCCCTCTTGGGATCAGTGTAGGGCTTCACAAGGTAATGAGTGTAACAGGAAGGTACCCCAAAGGAAGTTCTGCTGGTTGTTCTCATTGTGGGTGGGGTAGAGGAGAGCCCAGCAGAACCTCTCTAACTGGAGATGGAAGGGAAGAGGTGAGGGGTAACCACACTGTGGCTCCATCTGTATGAGTCTTTTTCCTGACTTTCCAAAGTATGAGACTCACGAGTGATGCTACTCACACACATGACAACTGTTAACAAGTGCAGGGTCTGGCTAGGAACAATGTTAGGTGCCACCACTGCTGCGCTGAGCACTGACACATGGCTTTTATCTCAGGGGGCTTATAGTATCATGAGAGAGACAAACACCAACTGAGCATCACTAAGGAATGTTTAAATAAGGACTGAGGTGAACCGAAGGTCAGGGTCCAGTAAGAATGTGTGAGAGAAAAACTGAGCAGGCTGGAGGCGTACAGAAGGTTCTTCTGGGGAAGGGACCCTGTTGCTAATAGCCAAAGGATGACTGGTGGTTACTAGCTGAGGAAAGGGTGAAGGAGCAGGGCCGTGACAAGGGGCTGAAATAGATTTTAAGAGCCAAAGGAAGACTAGGAAGGATTTTAAGCACTACCTGTATTTGAGAAACTCACTCTGGCTCACTCTACAGTGAAGAACACTTTCTCGGGGCCAGAATAGAAGCATACAGATAAGAGAGATCTGTGGTCCTTCAAGTAAGAGCTAATGATGACGTGGGTAAGTTCAGCAGTGGTGGGGATGAAGATGAGGGGAGAAACGAGAGGCCATAGTTGGAGGCAGCCCCCACCATCTCCCTTGTCATTCTGCATTCCTCCTCCAGTCCCTGCGACCCCCTAGGAATAGCGACATGGATGTGGAATCCCCACCTTCATGTCTGCTAACCACTCATCAGTGAGCAATGGGAGCTCCAGAGGTATGGAGCTAGGTAAATCTGAGAACTCTCAGGGGATAGGAGGAGGACTACAGAGTGGGGCTAACTGTCTGGGCCTCTGTGGGGGACAATCTCCCATCCAGACATGTCTTTGGGAGGCAGCATGGACTCCTCCTCAGCCCTTGTCTTCTCCTTGCTCCTTCCCCACTCCTGGGGTGGAAAGAAAGTGGCCTTATAGCCACTTCCCACCTACTTGGTCTAACATAAACCCAAAGACCCATAGAGACCTGAGCACTTGGCTTTGGTCTAAACTTAGGTTGCAGGCTCCAGTCTCTGCCTTGTGGGGCTGGAAACAAGTGATTCATTTTCCTGGAGACTCTGTGACCTCATCTGTAAAATACTGACAATAACCTCTGCCTTGGAGGATAGCTCAGAGAATGGAGTGAGGCAGTATTAGTACAGAACCAAGCACTGTGTCTGATTAAGTAGGTGTTTAATAAATGCTAGTACTTATTCACCATTCTAAGGGCAAGGTCAAAGACAAAATCACAAACACCAATCTGTTATCCTCAGTCCCTTTTTCTCACTCTGTCACAAACTCTAAAGGTAGTAATGATGGGTCTCAGGATGCTCAAAGACTCAACATCATCTTCAATTTTGCTAAGATCCAGGCCTGGAATCTCTCTGACATCTTACAATGTGCATGTGGAAAGGACATTTTAACATTCTGAGCCCAGGGGATGCTTCAATAAGATGGATACTAAGGCTGGAGGCGTGGTAGTGACTTTACTGCACTTCCCACATCTGTGGGCTCTCTATCCTTCAGTCCTGTCACAATAGCCCTCACCCTATGGGAAGTAGGGACCAGCTGGGA
Source organism: Proteles cristata cristata (assembly GCA_017311185.1). Classification (NCBI taxonomy): domain Eukaryota; kingdom Metazoa; phylum Chordata; class Mammalia; order Carnivora; family Hyaenidae; genus Proteles; species Proteles cristata. The sequence goes on from JAESUZ010004746.1 coordinate 569,399, forward strand.
AAAGGATGGCTCCCAGGTGACAGCAGGTGTACAAGATCATACGTGAATGGGAGGCACGGAGGCCACTGGGGAGATGAGTGTTGCTGTGTACAGATGAATGGGGTGTCCAACCGAGGGTTGGCATCAGCATACCCTTGAGCATTCATTAGTGAGGGAATACCTGAACAGACCATCCTCACATTTATATTTGTTTCCATTTTGGGGAGAGGTTTTTTGATATACTAAATTGTCACAAGTCTGATCATGATGGTGATGTAATGAACAGTTGATACGCATTCACCACTTTGTTTTGTGTCAGGTGCTTTGCTAGACACAAAACATGCATTATTTCATTCAATCCTCTCAACAACTCTAGGGTACATAATTCTATTATCCCTTTGTACAGATGAGAGATTAAGGCACTTGCCTAAGGCTGTGCCGCTGGCCAGTGGAGAACCTGAGATTCCCAGGGAGGTAGCCTGAGGACACAGACTGTGTCTTAATCACTGAGCTAATCTCCAATGAAAATCAGTGTTGTAGCAATACAATTTGGGTAGCACTCTGCAATCTTGTACAAACGGCTGAGCCCTAACTTTATTTCACGAGATCTCATAGAAACAAATGTTAGAATACATGCCCAGGTTCCCAACAGAGGGTTTGATGGCCTATTTTCCTCGAAATGACCACAACTGCCCTACTTAATCAATTATAAATGGTATATTTGTACACTGTACGGTAGAAAGTTCTCTAGTGTATACCTATATCAAATGCATAAAGCAGTACAGAAACCAATCACATACTTTTAATCACATGTATTTACTTTGGTGCTTCTGGGAGAAGCCTAGCTGTTCTGAGAGGAGGCTGGGGACTTTAAGGAAACAGGTGGAAGGATCGTGGGAGAAGGTCTGAGGCCACGAGCCAAAAGAGGCCCCCAAGAGAGAGGAGTTGCCATTTAAGATAGATTTCCTAAATGACAGCAGTAGGAGGACATGCTCTGAAAACATGAAAGCTGTCATAGAATGAAATTACTAGGTGACAGGGAGTGAGGACTGCCAGACAGAAATTGTCTAAGTAATGGCATGGGTGCAGTTGACAGGGGCCTCTAACCGTGTGAATCACTGTAAGCAAAGGTGTCCTGGAAACTTTTTTTTTTTTTTAAGTCTCTCTACACATCCCAGAGAAAAACTGTCTGACAACATATATTGAATGTGTGCTTGTTTTGTGTTTTTTGGTCTCTGGGTCTCTAAAAACAAAATTAGCACACTCAAAATGTAAATTTATTTATTTTAAAAGTCTATTTCTTTATTTTGAGAGAGAGAGAGAAAGCAAGCAGGAGGGGCAGAGAGAGAGAGACAGAGAGAGCGAAAGTGCAAGCAAGAGGGGGGGGGAGAGAGAGAGAGAGAGAGAGAGAGAGAATTCCAAGCAGGTTTCATGCTGTCAGCACATAACCAGACACAGGGCTCAAACTTACAAACCGTGAGACCGTGACCTGAGCTGAAACCAAGAGACAGACCCTTAACTGACTGAGCCACCAGGTGCCTCTCAAAACACACATTTAAAGAGAAAAGGAAAAAAAAATGAATACATCTTGGAATATTGCTTTTCATTTTACCACTCCAAAGCTCCTAGGGATCTTCCTGATTTGAACCTCAATTATGGAAATTCTCATTTGTATTACATGATTTATTTAAAATCCTGTCTTTCCAAGAGAATAAAATCCAGGTTTTGAAGCACCTCTCAAAACAATTTATTCTTCTCCACTGACGAACCGCTTTGGCCCGCAATTGTAAATTTATAGTACTTTATGCCAAAGCAAAACACTCTAATAACTTAATCAAACATTTAAAATCCAGTGCACAGCCATATAACATACAGAAGCAGTTCTCTCAGCTCTCTTGTTAAAGGTCAATTATCATTTTCATTCCAAACCTCCACATCTTGGAGAAGCCCAACACACACACACACACACACACACACACACACACACACACCCACCCCACAGAGAGACAGAGCAACAGAGACAAAAGCATTTTGAGATTCAAACTTTGGCTGACATATTCCCAGACTTAGAGTAGCTCTACTTGTTATATTCTGAAATGAGAAGACCACAATCTTTTCAGATATATCTCTACTTCTCACAAAACAGCATACTATAAAGAAAGAGAATAAAACAAATGAACTAAAAATTAATTAATCCTTTTGATCTTCAAGGCATTCAGGGGAAGAATGGGGCACAATCTAACCCAGCTATGTTGCTGTGCCCCCACATGATGATAGAAATAATCATGATAATTTACTTTATCTGCCTTTTTAGAGTACTTTAGCAGGCTACATATTTTCTGACAACAGCCTTACTCTTATCAGATGGAAAATACTATTAAGTTCATTTTCCATATGAGAAAACATGCTTTGATGACTTTTGATGGGAAAACAAGAATAGGAAGCCAAGTTGGTACATATTTAGCATGGGGTCTTTGGCCTAAGAGCTGGAAACAAAGCAATGAGTAAAAATGTACTTATTTGGCTCATTTGGTCAAGTAAACTGCTCTTTTTCTTTATCCATCACTTTTCGCCTATGATGGATGCTGAAGATAGAGAAGAGAAGGAGGGGCTGGGATAATGACTCAATACACCGAGTGATAATTGTGCCAGTCACTGTGTGAAGCCCTTCACATGGGTCATCTCGTGAAAGCCTTGTGGGCTAGTAGGATAGTGCTACATGTGGATTTAACTTACGGGTGAACCCAAGTACAGGCCTTCTGCAAAGATTAAAAGTCAGTAAGAAATACAAGGTACAGAAGGTCCTACTCACATTCTTCTCAATGAACCTGTGCTCCCAAATGACTTGGATGAGAGACAAGAATCCGTCCCTCCCTCAATCTCAGTCCTCCTGCGCCTCTCACCCTAAGCATTTTGTTGATGGGGATTCCAGTGGTTAATGGTGATTTCAGTATAAAACAGTCCCTACATGTCTTGTTCACAGGATAGAATTATCTAGAATTTTGAATATTTTCCATTTTTAATCTTTCTTGCCAATTTAGAAACAAGCTTCCATTTAAAAGGCAATTCTACTCAACAATGATTATCTCCATTTAACAGATGGAGCTCAGAGCTATTGAGAAACTTGCCTAAGGTCACATGGCTGGTAAAGGAAATGAGATTTACCCCAGTTCAAATCCAGGTCTACCCTAACTTTGAGTCCACATTCTTAATCTTTAAATCACCAGACTAAATATATAATACACATTCATTGTAACTAAATTGGCAGACCTAAGGGGGTGGAAACTTTTAGAGACTGGCCCTTGTTATTCTTGCTTCCATTCCAAACAACCCAGACTAAGTGGTGATCACTATTTGTACTCCTTGATCTTCAGGACTCAGTTCAAGTGATGCCTCCTGAGTAAAGCTTTCCCTGGCCTCACTGGTAGAGGTGACCATTCCTCTGTACTCTTGAGGGTTCACTATCTGCCGTGTTGAACAGTTTGATTACATGCTTGCCTTCCTAAATAGACTATAAGCAGCTTAGGGCAAGGATTCCATTGTGTTCTTCTCAAAAACTCTATTACTGACACAATGCCTGGTGGCACAGCAGGTGCTTAATAGATAGATATTTGTTACCTGGAATTGTCTGGAGATGGGTGGGCTGCTGTGGGGTGGAGTGGGAGAGGAAGTTGGTAGAGAAAGGTGTGGAATCTCCAGACATAATCAGTCTTTCTTTCTTTCTTTTTCCAGAGACTGCAGTGAAATGCTTATAAGCATTTACTACGAACCAGAACCTGTTCTAAATTCTTCTCATGTATGCGATGTAGTTTTACCAGCAACCCTGTGAGGTAGATATACAGATGTTTTACAGATAAGGCAACTGAGGCTAAGAGGGGCTTATAAATTCGTCCAAGGTCAAACAGCATGTAAGTGTAGGCCAGGGTGCCAGAGCCCACATTCCTTACTACTTTGCTACACTTTCTTCCTACATATTCGCTTAAATTTCCCACCATCCCTAAGCTTATAACGTTGAGTCTTGTTCTCTAGGGAGATGGCCCCAATCAACCCCTATGATATGAAGTTATAGTGATGGTTATGGTTATGGTTATGGTTATAAGGTGTAGTTGAAGATTTTAGGCTTGAGTCTTCCAACAACCTCCTCCTCATCTGCCTTGGTCCTTCAATGCAATCAGAGAGGAAAGGGCTTGGTGGAAGAGAATCAAGCAGGCTGGTCTATGATTACAGGCCTCCTGGCATGGTGGTGAACATTTTCTACAGCTTTTATTTTTCCCCTAACATTTCCCTAGTTTTAAGGCATTCCCTTCACACAATTCTGCAATTCTTAAGGAACCAATGGAGAATATATTCCAAGATAGAAGTTTTTTTTTTTTTAAAGGAATAAAAACATAAACCAATAAAAAATCTGTCAACAGTGGTGTTTCTGGTGTTGGCAGCTTATACATCCACACAGACACTGGGGTTTTTTTCATGGATGTAGAGTAATTTAAGTGTAGACACCGCAGGCGATAAAACTGCACAAAGAAAACTCTGTCCATAATTCTGAGTTAATAACAATGGTCAGTGTTTGATGTTGATACAAATGAAGCAAAAAGAAGAAAAAGCCACATTCATGGGCTGTTTGAATGTCTGACCTCTAAATGATTGGCTCAAGGAACATAACACATCTTAGTTCTGGTGGGACAAGCAGACTTCTATCTTCCCAGAAACAAAATAAATCTTGCAAAAATTTAAAAATATATATTTGCCACACATATGCATTTAAATATATAATTTAATTATTGACTTCACATCTAATTAAAGAGTAAATGGGAACTCTGGCTTAGGGCTAAGAACACCATTGTGTTCTGCTCTTTGGAAAAACTGAGCTAACACTAAGGCAACTCAACCCCTCAAATACTGCGTGCTGCATTAACATTTCATAGACGTCAAATTCCTCTCTAGTCTGTTTCCTTGTCTGTAAAATGAGGAAACTGGATAATACAATAAATATCACAATCTCCTTCCAATTCCTGACAGTGATGTTTTCTTTACCTAAGACCTGAATTCAGAATAGTCCTGGATTTAAATCTCAGCATGGCAAGTTACCTAAATTTCAGAGCTAAATTTCAGGTATTTTTTCCCCTCCAAAAAAAAAAAAAAAGTACACGATAGTTAAAAAAATACATTTACAAAATTTTAATAAAAAACATTCAGGGGTGCCTGGGTGGCACAATCAGTTAAGTGTCCAACTCTTGATATCGGTTCACGTCATGATCTCACAGTTTGTGAGTCTGAGCCCCACATCAGGTTCTGTGCTAACAGTGTGGAGCCTGCTTGGGATTCTGTCTCTCCTTCTCTCTGCCCCACCCCAGCATGTGCTCTCTTTCTCTCTCTCCCTGAAAATGAATAAATAAACTTAAAAACATTTTTTTAATAATGATGTTCAAACATAAAGAAAAAATATGTACTTTGAACTTTTGTATGCTCACCAATTAGATTCAACAATTATTTTCCTTTTGCTATAGTTGTTTTACTCTGTTTTCTTTATTGAACCATATAAGGTTCAATATGGAAATCAGGACGCTTGATCCCTAAACACTTCTGCATGAATCTCAAAAACTTAAGAGGTTTTCCCAGATAACTAGAGTATCATGATCACATTTAGCAAAATTAATAAACAATTCCCTGACATAATATTCATGATACCCGATCCATGTTCAGATTTCTCCATTTGTCTCAAACTTTTATTTTATTCATTTCTTCAAACCAGCCTTTAATTAAAAGCAAGGCACTGAGCATGGAGGAGGGCACTTGTGAGGATGAGCACTGGGTGTTATATGAAAACCAACTTGACAATAAACTATTTGAAAAAAAAAAAAAAGCAAGGCACTGAATTTGGTTGTTATATATGTCTCCAATGTCTTCTTTTAAAATAATGTGTTTGAAGTAGAACATATACATAGAAAAATACACACATCTAAATTTTATGGCTAGAAGTACTTTCACCTAGTTGAACAGATCCACAAAACCCCTACTCAGATACAGAAACAGATGATACACTCCAGAAACCCTTTAATGCTCTCTCCCATTTATAGCCCTCCAATGATAAAAACACTATCTTGACTTTTAATATCATAAATTAGTTTTGCTATTCTGAAGATTATATAGATGGAATCAGGTAATATATATTCTTTCATGTCTGGCTTTTGTCACTCATTCTGTTTCTTAGAATTACCACATTGTTACACACTGTACTTGTTTTGTGTGTGTGTGTGTGTGTGTGTGTGTGTGTGTGTTGGTGCAACTTTTAATTTTCCATCAGTCTATTCCATTATATGAATACACCATAATCTATTTTTTCTCACGGTGGTGAGCAGCTGGCCTGTTTCCATGTAGGGCTATTATGAATAGTGCTCTTACGAACATTCTTGTGTGTATGTCTATAGTTAAGGTCTTACATTAGTATAGTACATTTGCCACAATTAATGACCCAATATTGATACACTATAATGAACTAAAGTCAATACTTTATATAGATGTCCTTAGTTTTTACCTGTATCTTGTTTTCTGTTTTAGGATGCCATCAAGGATGACACATTGCAGTTAGTCATTACGTCTCCTTATGTTCCTTTTAGTTCTGACAGCTTCACTGACTTCTGTTTTTGATAACTTTGACAGTTTTGAGGACTGCTGAAATGTTTTTAAGAATGTCCCTCAATTGGAATTTTTCTGATGTTTTTCTCATTAGAATGTAGTTATGGGTTTTTGAGATGGAGATCACAGATATAAACTGCTATTTTCATTATACCATATCAAAGGCACGTACTATGAACATGACTTAACACTTTGGATATTGGCCTTGATCATCTGGCCAACCTGAGGTAGTAGGGTGTGTCATATTTCTCCAATGTGAAGTTACTATGCTCTGCCCTCCCTTTTTCATACAGTACTCTTTCGAAGGAAGTCACTGTGCAAAGCCTCCATTTAATAAGTGGAAAGTTATGTTCCACCTCCTTAAGAGCAGAAAATCTATATAAATGACTTAGAATTCTTCTGAATGGGAGACTTCTCCTCTCCCCATTCATTTATTTATTCAATCATTTACTTATGTCAATATGGACTCATGATGGATATTTTATACTTTGGTTATAAAGCAAACACTGATTTGCTTCCTTGTTGCTGAAATGGTTTCAGCTTTGGCAGTTAGGGACTCTTTTGGTTTCCTCCTGTTCTTTCAATATATCCCCTAATTGTGGGTTTTGTTTTGTTTTGTTTTTTTAAGCACTTCTTTCTGGTGCAATCTATCTCATGCTAAGTCCTAGAAGCAACCCATATCTCCAAGAGTCTTAGCTCCCCTTCATTGGACAATGGTATTAGAAGTGAAGATCAGGCACTAGGTATATGTGAGCATATACCTAACATATAGGAATATGCTACTGTGGTGTCATTGCCTCCAGGCTCTCCTGCTAACAGAGCAAGGAGATATCTGCTTGCGTACAAGCCTATGTATATTTACCAGTCAATATATTTCTATGTATGTATCCATATATATTAAGTGAACCTATCTTTATCAGGCTAAACATTTGTTCATACTGATATCTCCAACTCTAATCCATTGCCACAAAGATCATTATAGTTTTCTTCATTGCTTGTGTGTAACCACCCATTTCAACAATGAGAAACCTGTCTCCACCATCCACCATCCATGGTTCAATTCCAAAACACATGCACAGTGATTTCAGAGTTGTTAACTCATACTCCTGTGGGAAAGTTTGTCAACCAGAATACAGTTCTTATGGTGTGGTTCCCTTGGCCTTTAGTCTCACAGACTCCACTCATTCTGAAATATACTCAGGTCAGTGACTTTCCCCCATCACTTTTAAGAAGTTGATTCATACATTCATCACAGTCTGTATTCCATGTTGGAATCTTCCAATTTTCTAAATGAATTTTAGAAATGTTCATACATTAAGGTTCACTCCATATGCTGTAAAATACTATGGGCTTTCATCCATCCAAATGTCATATATTCAGTATTTCAGTATCATACAGCATTACTTCGCCATCCTCAGCCTCTCCTTTCCCATGGTTTCATCTATTCAATCCTCCATCCCCTTTTCTTCCCTGCATTCCTAACCACTGAGCTGCTGGACTATAAGATATGACTATGTTTAGCTTTGTAAGAAACTGCTAAATTTTCTTCCACAGTGGCTATACTATTTTGCATTCCCACCAGCAATAAATAAGAGTCCCTATTACTCTACCTTCTCACCACCAATTAGTATTACCAGTTTTTAGTATTTTGGCCATTGTAATTAAGGGGCGGGGGAGTAGTATTTCATTGTTGTTTAATGTGCATTACCCTAAAAATGTAGTACTGAGAATTTTACATCTGCTTATTTGCCATCTACATATCATATTGGTACAGTACTTGTTTAAATCTTATGCCCATTTCTTTCTCTCACTTTGATAATTTTGAGGGGTTTGGAGTGTTTTCTCACTGTTAAATTTTGGAGGGGTAGGAATGTTTTCTTACTGTTAAATTTTTGAAAGTTCTTTGTATATATTGTATGCAAGTCAGATATGCATTCTGTAAAAATTTTCTCCCAGTTTGTGACTGGTCTTTTCATTCTCCTAACAGTGCCCTTTGTGGAACATTAAGATTTTAATTTTAATAAAGTTCAACTGATCAAGTTTTCTTCTTCTTGTATAGATCATGCTTTTGTTGTTATGTCAAGAAACATATCCCCAAACCCAATGTCATGTAATTTTTTCTCTTGTCTCTCCTAGAAGTTTAATAGTTTTACATTTTACACTCAGGTCTATGATCCACTTTGAATTGAATTCTGTGTAATATGTAAGGTTTGTGTCTAGGTTCAATTATCTACAAATGAACATCTAATCATCGTAGTACCATTTGCTGACAAGACTATTCTTTCTCCATTGAATTGTCTTTGCATCGCTGTCAAAAGTCAGTTGATTACATTTGAATGAGTTTATTTCTGGGTTTTTTTATTCTGTTCTGTTAATTCATATGTCTATTATTTCATCAACGGCATGCTGTCTTGATTACTGTAGCTTTATGTTAGGTCTTGAAATTGGATACTGTGATTCTTCCAGGTTCATTCTTCTTCTTCAGAATTGACAGAGTTTATTTTGAAATTAGTTCTTTTATTTCAAAATTGTTCCGAGTTCTTGACCCCTCCTTTCAAATCCTATTTTTCTCTAATCATCTAAATTATGAGTTTTTAAAATTCAAATTTATGTTGTAATTTTTAGTGTGTAAAACCTTAAATCTGGATAGCTAGTTTTGAACTATTCCATTACAGTTTTCATCTGTTGTGTGGATACCACTTTCTTGCATATTTTCATTGTTTCTAGAAAGGTTATTATACTTCTTACTTTTTAATTTTTCTTATGAAAAAACACTTTGCATGAGCTTCAACCATAATATTTTTGGTTGCTTATTTCTTAAATGAAAGAAATCCCTGTAGTTTTATGAGGAAGGAGTGGGAAGTGATAGCTTTTTTAGCTTCAAGAGTCTAGAGTTCATTCTTGTTTTGTTTTGTTTTGTTTTTGCACAAACTAATGAAAAACACGGCCTTGATTTTTTTTTTTTTTTTACAAATAGTTTATTGTCAAATTAGTTTCCACGTAACACCCAGTGCTCATCCCCACAAGTGTCCTCCTCCATGCCCACCCCTCCTCCCCCCCACATCCACCAGTCCTCAGTTTTTGTCAGCATTCAAGAGTCTCTCATGGTTTGCCTCTCTCCCTTTCCCCACCATTTCCGCCCTTCTTCTCCCCCTTGGTCCTCTGTTAAGTTCCTCCTAATCCTCCTATATGTGCACACATATGATATTTGTCCTTCTCTGCCTGACTTATTTCGCTCAGCATAACGCCCTCAAGGTCTATCCATGTTGCTACACATGGCCAGATTTCATTGTTTCTCATTACGGCCTTGAATTTTTAAGCTCTAACTCCTCTGGTGATTTCTAACACTTTCATGAAGAAGTTCTCTTTTTCTTTTTTTTTTTTCTTCTTTTTTTAATGTTTTATTTATTTCAGGAGAGAGAGAGAGAGAGACAGCGTGAGCAGGGGAGGGTCAGAGAGAGGAGTCACAGACTGAAACAGGCTCCAGGCTCTGAGCTGGCAGTCAGCACAGAGCCCGACGCGGGGCTCGAACCCACGAACCGCGAGATCATGACCTAAGTGAAAGTCGGACGCTTAACCGACTAAGCCACCCAGGCGACCCAGAAGTTCTCTTTTTCATTTCTACTATTGTTCCTGTTCTGATCAACTACTCTTAGGAGTTTCTTATCAGTGCTAGGCCCTTCTTTGAAAAAGAGCCATGCTTTTGTTAGTTTAAAGAACTTACGGGGCCCAGAATACTCCAAGTACTATCAGTTATTATTGCATCATGGTTCCTTCGTACTTAACATAAACTGGATTTAATTCAACTCCCTTCTATTTTTGGCAGCTTTCTTCAGGTTGGCCACGGTGTTTTCTAGTGACTACATGTTAGTCATTTAAGTGATCTCCTGCTTCCAGAGTCATAAGAATTTCAGCCGGCTTCCCTCTGCTTCGTCCCACACAGATGGGATGACACAATGGTCTTGTAAACATCAGCTGTTTTTCCCTGCCTACTTTTATCAGGGGTGCAGGAGTTTACTAAGATACTTTGTAAACTGGTTTTATTGTAGATGTTGTGTGTGTCTTTGGCTCTACTATCCTAGTTGTTCTGCATTTTTTTAACTTAGGAGAGGGATTTTTAAATATTAAACCAACCTTGTATTCCTTGAATAATCCAAGCTTCATTGTAAAATACCCATTTCATGTACCACTAAATTTACTTTGCTAATATTTTGTTAGGAAACCCATATAAATATTAATGAAATATGTTGATTTATATTTTTTCTTGAAATGTTCTTGCTGAATTTTGCCATAAAAATTATACTGTTCAAATGACAAATGTCCATTCTTTGTATAGAATACATTTACATTAAGTTCATATTATTTATTCCTTAAAGCTTTGGTAGAATTCACTAGCGAAGCCATCTGAGTCTACATGGATTTGGGTGGGATATTTCAGTTAAAAGGTTTAATTTAATACAGGACTATATAGAGTTTCTATCCCTTCTTGCTTCAGTTTTCAATTTCACTTAATCTTTAAAATCACTGAACTAAAGTTGTTCGAAATCTATTCTTACTGGGGTGCCTGGGTGGCTCAGTTGATGGAGCATCCAGCTCTTGATTTCGGCTCAGGTCATGATACCAGAGTTGTGGGATCTAGCCCTGTGCTGAGCATGGAACCTCCTTGGGTTCTCTCTCTCCCTCTCTGCCACTTATCTGCTTATACTCTCTCTCTCTCTCTCAAAATAAATAAACTTTAAAAAGTCTACTCTTTTATCATTTCAATCTGTAAAATCCATATATATGTCCTTTTTATCCTTCATATTGGCAACTGGCAAGACAGCTTCTTTTTTGTATTCCTTTGTTCTCCTTTTGTTTTTGTACAAAAGGAGTTTTGTACTCCTTTTGTTTTGAGAGAGAGAGAGAGAAAGCTGGAGGTAGGGTCAGAGGGGGAGAGAGACTCTGAAGCAGGCTCCACCCTCAATCTGGAGCCCTGGGCTCCCACAACCCTGGGATCATGACCTGAGCTGAACTCAAGAGTTGGGTGCTTAACAATTGAGCCACCCAGGCACCCCTCTTTTTTGTTTTATGATTAAGTCCTACTAGTTTTTATACTTTTATTGTTCTAAGAACAAATGTTTGGCTTTTCAGAGTTAAAATTATATACAAATATATATATTTCATATACTTCTTCTTTTACTGAGTTCCTTTCTTCTACTTTTTTGTTCTTTCTCTAGCTTCTTGAGTTCTTATATAATTCAATTATATAATTGAATAATATAGCTTAAAGGCTATACATTTTCTTCTGAGCATGGCTTTGGCTGCAATCCATACAGTGTGATATATAGTGTTTATTAACATTCAGAAAATATATCTTTCAATTTCCACTGTGATACGTTCTTTGAGATGTTATTTAGAAGTATAATACTCAATTTCCAAATATATTGAAATTTTCTAATTATTTTCTTATTGACTTCTTAAATATTTCTGCGGCTGTAGTCAGAGTAAATACTCCATATGATTTCAACCCTTTGATATTTGTTGAGACCTGATTGTAGGCCAGTGGTAGATAAAAGTTTCGTATGCACCAGAAAAAATATGTATTCTACATTTTCTGGTTGCTGTGTTCTCTACATATGATTAGGGTCAGATTTGCCAATTTCGTCATATTATTCCATGTTGTTAGGAATAATACTTTATATTGTTACTAATATTATAATATACTATTATTAGTAACAACATATTTTTAAAAAAAATTTTTTTAATGTTTTCTATTTATTTCTAGGAGAGAGAGAGACAGCGTGAGCAGGGGAGGGTCAGAGAGAGAGGGAGTCACAGACTGAAACAGGCTCCAGGCTCTGAGCTGGCAGTCAGCACAGAGCCCGACGCGGGGTTCAAACCCACGAACCACGAGATCATGACCTAAGCGAAAGTCGGACGCTTAACCGACTAAGGCACCTAGGCGCCCCAGTAACAACATAATTTTATCTGCTTATACCACTACTTACAAGAACAGTATCTTAACTATGAATATAAACGTTATCTATCCTTTTAATTATGTCAATATTTGCATAGCGTATTTTCAGGTTATGTTTTTAGACACATGCAAATATAGATTCTATCTTTCTGGCATATTTACTCCTTTATCATTATGAAATAGCCCTCTTTATCTCCATTAATGTCATTTTTTTTAAAGTCTATTTTATGTAGTATTAACAGAGCCACACCAACCTTCTTTTGGTTCGTATTTTCATGGTATCTTTTCCATCCTTTTACTCTCAATTTGTCTCTATCTTCATGCTTAATGCTTGTCTTTGCAAAAAGCATATAATTATTGTTTGTTTTTTTAATGCACTCTGCCTTTCAAATGGAGGATTATCTTGTTTACATACAAAATAATTATGATATTTTGTGTTTAAGATCATCATACTACTTGTTTTCTCTTTGTTGTATTTGTCCTATGTTCCTTTTTCTTTCCTTTTATCCCTGATTTGAATTAATCATGTTTCTCTTTGTTTTATTCTATGTCCTTTCTCCCTCTATTAGGTTATTATATTTTTTAAACTATTCTTTTTAGAGGCTATCCTTCGGATTGCAGCATGCATCCTTGATTTAATAAGAAAATAAACATTAGTGCTATTATCACTTCCTGGATAATTCAAAGATCTTAGAACTCTTATACTCTATTGACCCTCCCAATTTTTTGCTACTGTTTATATCTTAAGCTTCTTTTAATCTGCAATTGCCAACTCCCATCTCTTTCATGACACTGATTTTTGAAGAGGCCAAGGCAGTTGTCTTGTAGAATGTCCCAACTACAGGATTTGTTTATGCCTCTTGGTTTCATTTAACTCAGTCCTCCACCCTGTCCTCTTTTGGGAAACCGAAAGTGAGATGTAGCTAAATTAGATGTAGGGGAGACATATTCATCAATAAATCTTTAAAAGGCAATGCTCTGAATTTTATATTGTCATGTCAGGGACATGGTTATTCTAACCTAATAATATTGTATGGATTAAATTAGATGGCATTTGTCAAGTATCTGTGATGCTATCTGACGCACAGTAAATAAAGGGCAGAGTTTCTCACCCTCAGCACTGTTAATGTTTTAGAGCAGGTAATGTTCTGCTGTGGGAACTGTCCTGTGCATTGTAGGATGTTGAGCAGCATTCCTGACCTCTATCCATTTTATACCAGCAGCACCTTCCAGTCATGACAACCAAAAATGTCTCCAGTCGTTGCCAAGTATCCTCTGGGTGGGTGGGTGGGGATCGGTCCCAGTTCAGAACCACTGATAAAGAACAAAATCCCAAGTATTTGATAAGTATTCCACAAGCACTAACCATCATGCCTTGTGCAAAGCTTTGAGTTTAAGACCTAATGAAACAAGATTTCTGACAGAACTTCAACATACTCATCGTTTTGGGGAGGGACAATCAAGCAAAAAGAGAATTAACATATGGTATGATAAGTGCTGTGGGAAGGACAACCACTGATGTATGAGAGGAGAGGCACCTCACTTAGTCTGCAGCAGAGGCCTTTCATGGAAGAATGAAGAATTCGGATTTCAGACCTGAGGGACAGAATTCTCTACCCTTCCCCATTAAGGCTCAAGAGATAGAACCAATAAAGACCATTCATAATGAAAATCAATACTTCAGAAATGAATTATCAAAACCCATAAAATTTCCAGGCTGTATTTCAGAGTATGATCAATAAAGATGAAACTACTACCAAATATAGAGACATAGGTAAGGGAAGTCAGGAGTGGGAGCTACAGATGGCATAATCAGCCATCTACTTCTTCAGTTGTTAATGACAAATATGTTATATTTTCCCATTCTGCTTGAGAACAGACTGTAAAACCAACACCAGATTAACACATCAGGATAATGTCACATACACTCTCCCTTGTTGACGTTGGGAGGCCCTAAGGGGGCCCATCAAACGTGCATACTGAGCCAGCCACCTCTACTTCTATTCTTTTTCTTGCCCAACCACTTCTTTAGATCACTTGCACTACAAGTCAGAGACTGGTTAGCTGTGCACTAACCCTGTTCCTTCTATTTCCTGGGCATATAGCTTCATTACCTTTCCTAGTCTTTCATGCAGATTACTGTGGCCATGTGAACAATTTTTAATCCAAGGTATATAATGGTGGAAGTGATACTCTTTCCAGGTCTGGTCCATGAAAACCTCCCATGTGCAATCCTTCATGTTGTTTTCCAGTGGCTTGATTCAGACACATATCAGTACCTTGGAAGCCAAGGTTTAATGACAGCAGAGCCAAGGAGCAAAAGGAGCCTGTGTCCCTGAGTCTCCCCTTGAAGGAGAGTGCCCCAGCAACCAAGAACACCCTAACTGGGTTTGATATGAATAAGAAGTAAACTTCCACTGTGCTAAGCTCTGAGATTTGAGGGTTTATCTAGTAGAGCAGCTAGCTTCAGCTTCCTAATACACCAAAGTAGAGAAACATCCAGATTTATCCTGCAATTGTAATCCCCTCAGTCCCCCAGACATGCACAGTATTTCAGCTGTACTCACCATGCCAAAGAAAAGCGCCTTTTGCCAGCATATTTCACTGATATTCCCTGGAGTTAAGTGCATATGTGAGAGGCTATTTGCAGGGCCATTGCTAAATATCACACTTCATCTAATGTCTGAGCACAGAAGTATGAAAGGGCATAGGGCTTTGATGTTAGACAGATGTAGCTTTGAATTTTGGCTGTCCCCTCCCCCCCCCCCACCTTGACAATTCTTTGGCTTCATCTCCCTGGACCTTTGTTTCTTCATCTGCAAAATAATAACACCTCACAGGAATTTTGTAGGGATAAAATAACAGACATCACATAACATTAGCATAGTTCCCACATGTCTAAGGTACTCAATTAGTTCCCTCCCAAAAGTCATGAAATGAATAAATTAGGAGCTTGTTTACCCTTCTTAATAGAAGACTAATCAAGAGGTAGCCTTTTCACAAAGGACTATACAGGGTGCCTGGGGTAGCTCAGTCGGTTCAGTGTCAGACTCCTGATTTTGGCTCAGGTCATGATCTCATGGTTCATGAGTTTGGGCCCCAAGTTGGGCTCTGTGCTGGCAATTCAGAGCCTCATTAGGATTCTCTCTCTCCTTCTCTCTCTGTCCCTCACTCACTCATGCTCCCCACTCCCTTCTGTCTCTCTCTCTCTCAAAATAAACATTTAAAAAAACACAAAGGACTATATATTTACTCTTCAATAGAAATGTTTAATACCTCATACAAAAGAACCAGGTTCAACAAATACTTTTATTTTTCCATTCATCTAAATAAGGAAAAGGATTTAAATTTTAAGAAACTTAAAAATATAAATGTAAACAGAGGGAGCATTCATTACTTTTAGAACTCTTTTCCTTTATAAGAAATAAATGTCACATTTTTAAACCAACAACAGACCATATGCTGACCTTTGACCCAGAAGGAGAGCAATAAATGAAACAGTTCACATGAAAGAGGGGCAGTACAGGGTGTTGCTGGAAAATACCTGTGTTGCCCCAGATGCAATGACTCCAAGGGAAAAGATGGCAGATCACAAAGCTAACATGGTGGTGGCAGGCCCTCTACCTCATCCAAGCCCATCTCTGTAGATGAGATTTGGCAACAGGTAAACTGAGCACGATCCTCCTAAGGAGGCTGATGGAGAAGCAAGCTACTGCAGCCCTGTTCCCCAACTACAGGAGAAAGAGGCTGAAGTGTCAGGCCAACCAGGATGTAGAGGGAAATGTGGAAGACAGCCGCCCACCAGCATGACTAAGTACTCTTGGGGACAATCCCCACTTAGAGCGCAGGAAGTAAATCTCCAGATGTTACGAGCTGCCAGATGTGATTAACTGAGGAAAGGTGAAGCTGCCCACTTAACCATCTGAGCAGCAACCCCATCAAAGTGACCCAAGAGTTTTCTGCAAAACCATTAATCAACAAAACAAATGGAGGCTCCATCCGTCTCCATCCCCACCCCTCTTCATCTCTCCCTCTGATAGTCAGAACAGCAGCCTATTTTTAAACCCTGGCACCACATTCTCTCCTGGAAACATGTGGGCCTCCTGACATAGACTGAAGCTCAGAGCAGATATAAGCACACCAGAGGTACAGCCCACTCTCCTACCCTTCCTCTCCTGTGAGGGGCAGAGGGGGTTTGAGGAGGAGAGGGCCTGAGGAGGGAGCCTGCTACCCATGCAGGGGAATAGCGTGTATCTGACACTGGCTTCCCTGGCAGGGATTATCAGCTTCTGGTTTCCTTCCTCTGCAAAAGGGAAGGCTGAGGCTTGGGCAAGAAGCAGGCCCATGTACAGATACCAACAGCTGAAGCCTTGGAAGAAGAAAAACAAACCCCAGATGCCAAATCTAGCATCTTTTAAAGAAAAAGAGTTTAAAAAAATAAAATAAAGCAAAAGAGTTTAAAAGGATCACCGTGTCTCTTTAACATGCATCTAATGTGCTTTAAATAAAATAGCAAACATTTTATTAAACATTGGAGACTTTTTTTTGGCAAGGTCGCAATGAAGTCAATTTACCAAAAAAAAAAAAGACTTCTCAAGAAAGGAGGTTGTATTGTACTTACAATCGCTCCAGCTGCTTCAGATCCTGGAAGGCGCCTCTCTCAATGACGCTGACCTGGTTGTCTTCCAGATGCCTAGAACCACAAAGACAGCAGCGGTCAAGGACAAGCAGCCTAAGGGGTCTCCATGCTAGGCATCAGGCCCAGGAAGCATGGTCACTCAGCGCCTCCCATGACCCTCTGCCCTGCCCCCCCACCGTCAGCTGGGATCAGTCTGGTGGGACAAGATAATTCACATGCCAGCTTGGTGTCACGGTAACCAGGGTTTCACCGCCTGCACACTTCTACCTGACAGATTGGTTTCCATGCCTCTATTTTAAGAATGTTCTCAGCAAATGTCCCCCCAAGCACTGCAGGATGTTGCACAGAAAAGAAAGAGGTAAAAGCTGCTTCTTATAAAAACCGCACGTATATTCAGCATCTCTTCCCTTGGAGCTCCCTCCTCTAAGGATTCAAAAATACTTCATTAAAAGGGCCTTCTGAGTGCACTGTCTCTGGGTCACCTAGCAGGAAGGGTGAACCTATTGTTGGTCAACTGCCTATGCCAGGAACTCTATTTGCCCAGGGCCTGGAATGTTCCCAAAGTGAGAGTGATGGTCATAAAAGCTTGTCCAGCCACGACTCTGCTGACCTTCAAAGTCCTCCACTAATTGAGTGAGGTTGATTCCTGCACGTGGCATATCCTAAGAATTGGGTATACAATGAAACATTTGTTTTTGTAATTTAAAAAAAAAAAATGGGAGTTTAAAATGGATTAGCTGAAGAGTAGGGAAGGGAGGCAAAGAGGCTGCACAGCTTCCATCCAGGGCCAACCCTGGTGGCTGACTGAGACTTAGGGGGATGCATCTGTGATTGGAGGATGTTTCTTTGGAAGGCGGAGTCTAGGGTTCCTCTGGATTAGGCAGGAGGAGAGGTGCCCTAAAATACCTGAAGGAAAAACAGAAGGATAGAAGGTAACTTCAGGGGAGGTTTGGCCTTCATTTCAAAATGATTGCATCCATGCTAGCCCATCTCCTCTGAGGCATTTTATAACTAACCCTTGTACTTCTGGGGCTTAACACTTGGGTCCTTGGGTTTATTTTCAAGTCCATCTTCTCCACTATGTGTAAGGACTAAGAAGGTGAGAACTTCTGCTTACTATCATACTCCTAGCACTAACATTGCCTAGCACAGCAGCCACCTAATAAAGGCTTCTCAATAATGAAAAACTAAAGAGGACTTTGGGGCACATAACATATTGATTTTATATCAAGGAAAAGGCTAGTCTTGGACGAATGAAATGTCTGACCCAGACTATCAGAGTGACAAGGGTATTTTGTTTGGGTTCAATGACATTTGACATTTTTGTGAGGTTTTTTACAAACAATTAAAGCACACACACACACACACACACACACACACACACATCACAAAAGAAATCCTTTTTGAAAAATCAGCTCCTGCATTTCTAAATACCAACAATTGGTGGGAACTGAGTATGGGGTCAAGGCAAGGCACACAGGCTCCTCAGTATGCCACTGTCCTCACCCACTCTAGTCTATACATTCATGTTACCCTGGACCCTGGAGGCTGGCCCTCCTTACTTAACAGATATGGACACCACAGAGCAGGGAGGCTAAGAGACTCTCCCAAGGAAAAATTATTTGTATATTGAGTAGACTCCCTAACTCCTAGTCTGGTGTGCTTGCCAAATCTGGTGTAAAATCCCTTTCCTGATTTCTTATCAGCTGATGGTGTGACACTGAGCTATCTAGTCAACCTCTCAGTGACTCTGTTTCTACCTGAAATTAATTAATTAATTAATTTAAAAAACATCGCTTAAGTCCTTGTGGGAATAAAAATGTAGCAAAGTGTGTAAATTATCTAGTCCAGGATTTAGAGTACAATTAGAGACTTAATAAATGTTCTTTTCCTTCCCATCTCTCCTTCTCCATTCTGCCATATGGCAAGGAGTGCCTTGGAATGCTAACAGACTCACACTAGCACATCTTGCTAACCAGGGAGCCAGTTCAATATAGTGGCTGGGGGTTTGTTTAGCTGGGTTTTTACTATCAATCAATCCATCACAGAGCTTGTTGTGATTACTTCCCAATTATTACAAGGAGCAACATGAGGGGACTGAGTGTCATATTCTCACTAGGTTTCTTGAAGGAGTTTAACTCCAACCTCCTATGATGGTCTTTTAGTTCTGTATTCATTAATCTAACACTACTAGCTTCTTTCAGAAAGGGGCGTAGAAAAATATGCAAATATATCTTTGTTAGATACCTGCCCATTCTCCACTTTGTTCAGGCCCTGGGAGGCTCATTTTCATCATTGCAAGAAGCTTCTTTGACTTTGGCTTCCAGTTGGGTTTAGCCAATGGAAGTCACCAGATGAGAGGGCAGGACAAAAGTGAGACTGAGGAATTTATTCCCACTTCCTTCCCTGCCAAGTCACTTCAGGTTGATTGTGTCCCTCTACCTAAGATCACCTGAGGTAGCCCCGACCCTTGTGGGCTTAGAGAACTACTTTCTCCACTGCTCCTCAAGGCCCAGAGGGCTGCTGCGGCTCCTTGTTGTCACTATCCCCAGGAAACTGCACCATGTCTTCTTGGTTTCTCTTAACGTTGCCCATACTTCTGTAAATAATTCTTTATTTAGCTCTCATTATTTGTCCTGAGTAAATGCCATCTCTTTCCTGCTGGAATCCTGACTGGTAGGGTAGCTAGGGTCCCTTTCTAGATCTAATTCCTAGATCTATCAGAGTTCAGGCTAGTACCTGACTTTTAAAGGCTCAATGAATAATCAACATTTGATGAATCAATGAATCAATGAATGAAGAAGTTGTGAACCTTCCATGAAGAATTCTAGGCTGAGATGCAGTTCAGGGGCTTGTGCTAATGCCATTGATATCACTCTCATTTTACTGACCAGATGCAGGAGGTCAGGGATCCAGGAAAGGCTAGAAGACCAGAAAGCTGTTCACGGCTTGGGTCTGTTCTGAGTTAGAGACACACAGACTGTGTTCATTTTCAGCTCTTTTGGCACTGTTGTTTTTTTTAGTTTTAACACTGGATCAGAATCGGAAATCATCCCTTGTGATGATGGCTGGGTGGATTTTAACTCTTTTATTAACCCCATTTGGGATAAAGCTGGTTCCCACATTGTGGGCATAGCAGAGCTCTTGCAACAGACTACTAAGAAAGGGAATATAATTGATACCACCAGAAGAGATCCTTCCTTACTCCCACCCTGTGAGAGTAAGGATTGTTATGGGCAATTCTTGTATCTTCTCTTGAATGTACTTTACTTAGGGAAAATTGCCTTTGGATGAGACTGAAGTTCCCCAATCTCCATTTTATCTGCTTTTGCCCATTTGCCTGCACCATATTAACAATTCTGCATGGAAATAGGTGGCAAGCTCAAATTATTCAAGACTATTGAGTCTTTTCTGGCTTCACTATAAATTGTAAATAAGAAACAGATATAGGGAATTTGCCAAGGTGTGATGAAAGCTTTTCAAAAAAGATAGTTGTCTAGGTTACTCAGCTAAAAAGAATAGATTGAAGGAAAATATAGTTTAAATGTCGGGTATTTTACTGGTGATAGGAAGCATTTCAGCCATCCCACCTAGTAGATTCTTTCACAGTAATAAAGGGCCACTTGAATGGGATTGTCTTTGAGTTGATAAGGAAGATAATGAAACACAGTATATTAACAGAGTCTTTAAAGTGGAGGAAGGGGAATGTTTTGGCATTGCTTATCAAAATAAAGAAGAACATACCAATTAAACAAAAGATAAGCTGGAGTCAAAGAAATGTTGTAGACCCTCCAGAGGATATTAATACAATCTTTTGTGATTATTTTAAACCTTTTATTTGCAGAGAGCAGATATGGAAATTGTAATTTTTATTAGTCTTCTGATGTAATGGTAAGAAAATCAAAGGGTTTTCTTTGCTAACTTGGTTAGAAAATGAAGCATTAGGCAAAATTTCTGACTTGTATAAAAGGAAATCTCTCACAGATGCAGGGGGCGGAAATGGAAACAGAGAAGTTAACTGTTTGTTCTTTAAGCTGTCAAATGACCTGAATCAGGAGTTTACTGCCTCTATTTCTTCAATATAACTGCCCTAAAACTAAGCCATAGAATCCCTCAACCTGTCCCAGTCTCAGTTCTGACCCACATACATCTTGTGAGAGCTGCCAGTCATTTCACTGACATGCGACTGCCCAGAACAAAAGGAAGACTGAGCAGAGGGTGGAGTCTCCCCCTTCCCTCCCCACCCCCCAACACTCCTCCCCTAGGATGTCATGTGAGTGGAGCGAGAACATGTCACAGACTAGAGAACACAGCAAGGGGAAATTATCTGCTACCCGGAAGATGAACATTCAAATCTTAGTGCCCCCACATACTGGTGTTCAGAGAAACTCAAATAAGCCACTTACTCGTACATTAGGGCTGCATTTAGAAAACAGGTAGGCTGTTCCTTCTCGGTTTTCTAAAATTTCTATAATGTAAATGGACAGCAGCTCTGCATAGAGGTCAGAAAGTACATGTTCTGCGTTCTGATTTCTCTTACACCTGGTGACCTGCCATGTGAAGGTGGGACAACTTAATCAACTTTCCCCGTATTTTCTCTGGGCAGAGAGGGGTTAATAACCACATAATACAAGGGTTGGTCTGTGAAACATATCATATATACATTGGTTATCATCACCATCATTACTACTATATACTTCTCTTGGTTTATCTATACAATGGAATACTACATGGCAATGAGAAAGAAAGAAATCTGGCCATGTGTAGCAACATGGATGGAACTTGAGGGTGTTATGCTTAGCGAAATAAGTCAGGCAGAGAAGGACAGATACCATATGTTTGCACGTATAGGAGGATTAGGAGGAACTTAATGGAGAACCATGGGGGAGAAGAAGGGGAAAAATAATGGGGGAGAGGGAGGGAAGCAAACCATGAGAGTATCTTGAATGCTGAGAACAGACTGAGGACTGATGGGGGTAGGGAGGAGGGGAAGGGGGGTGATGGGCATGGAAGAGGGCACTTGTGGGGATGAGCACTGAGTGTTATATGGAAACCAATGTGAAAATAAACTATTGAAAAAAAAGAGGCTGATCTTGCAACAGAAAAAAACTTTAAATGTTTATTTTTTTGAGAGAGAGATAGAGGCAGTGTAAGTGGGGGAGGGGCAGAGAGAGAGGGAGACACAGAATCTGAAGCAGGCTCCATACTTCGAGCTGTCAGCACAGAGCCCGACATGGGGCTTGAACTCACAATTACAAGATCATTACCTGAGTGGAAGTCGGACACTCGACCAGCTGAGCCACCCAGGTGCCCCACTACTATCTACTTATCAATCAGGAAAACAATGTAGCACAAATAATATTCCACAGGTTTCAGCAAGAATAAATAGACTACATGAAAATGTTAAAACCACAAAGTACTAAATGTGCAATTACAAGACTTAGAAGAACTTCTATTTGTTATGGGTTGAATTACATAGCCCCTAAATTCATATGTGATGTCCTAACCTCCATGCTTTCATAATGTGACCTTATTTGGAGATAAGGTCCTTACTGAGGTAATTCAGTTAAAATGGGGTCATTAGGGTGGGTTCTAAACTGACTGGTTTCCTTATAAAAACAGAAAATGTGAACCAGAGACATGGGTAGAAGGAAGACAATGTGTGAGACTCAGGGAGAAAACAATTATCTAGAAACTGGGGATTACCAAGGCCACCAGAAATTAGAAGAGGGGCCTGGATCAGTTCTCCCCCTGCCTCTGAGCCTTCAAATGGCTCCAAGCCCACTGACACCTTGGTTTTGGATTTCTGGCCTCAGAAACTGTGAGATGATAATCTTTGTTGTTTAAGCCACCCAGTGTGTGGTATTTTGTTACAGCAGCCTTAGCAAACTAGTATACTAGTCATTCCTCATCTTACAGATGAGAAAACTGAGGGCCAAAGAGGTGCAGTGATTCACCTAAGATCACATGGGCAGTCAATTCTGATGTAGGACCAGAACCTGATACTTCCTGTCCCTACAACAAAATTCATTGTATTATAAAGGACTGTTGATAAAAAGGAGGTGGCTTCAGATACCAAGACTTTAGTTGCTGCTTCTGGTAGACATTTGCCATACATGATTCCATAACACACCAAACACTAAGGCAGTGGCCAGACTGCCCAAATGGTGCTCCAGGTCTTGGAGTCACACTTAGGGGTCGAAATCAACCTCTGAATAAAGTAGAACAGAGGCTCTACATGCTTCTCTCCAGTACCTCTAAATGTCTGAGACTTGCCAATGGACAAGCGCTGAGGCACATTCTTATCACTGACACACTCAGGGGCGGGTTAAAGTGTTCAATATTTAGCAAGGAAACTTGATATTCCTTTTTCCCCTGTTGTACCAATACCCATCCCAAATTTCACTACCTGTCTATACAGCTGTGGGTGTATAGCAAGGGCTCTGACCCTGTCTGACTCTCCCCCTCCCTCCTCTCCTTAAGCAACAACATAAATAACTTTTGTTCGGATTGCTCTTCTAATGCACAAGCTGGAGAAGAAATTATAATCTCTATGTAAGAGTAGTATGGTCAGTCAACCTGACATTGCTGTCGTCCTAGAAGCTGGACCTGCTGATTTATTCGTGAATAGCCCTCTGTTCTCCCTGTCACTGGAAATGACTTTTTCTGTCGGTCTAGCCCAGCCAGCAGCATGGAGACAGAGAATGAGATACCTGTGAAAAACTGGGTACGCTAATGAAGTGCTTTCTGCTGCAGGATGGTAAAGTCCTGTCACCTAGTGCATAAGGGTGTGATGTCAGGGCAGCAGAACATTTTCACAAGGCCAAAGAGTTGAAAATGAAAATGTGCTGGAAAGCCATGTGTTACTTACAAGACCCGGAGGTTCTTGAGTCCAGCGAAGTCCATCTTGGTAATCCTGGTGATATTATTTCTGTCCAGGTCACTGCAATGGAGAGCAAATTTAGGTCAGATTTTTGCAGATTACACTTATGGTCTATTCAACTCAGGCGGTCTTGAAGGAACGTTTCTTGTCAAGGAGAAGGTAATTCCAATGATTAATGTCATCCCCTGAACATGCACAACCAACCGTAAGGATACTGTATGGAATAAGCTATCCATTATATATGTACTAGAGCCCTGCTATATTTAGCTGCCTGGCTTCTGTTTCCCCTTCTTTGGGAAACAACTTTTTCTTTGGAAGTCCCCTCCTCCAACTCTCAGATCATGTCACGTAAGTGAGGTTGACCCCTCTTCCCAGCTCCAGGCTAGGCTTATAAGCATCTTCACTCCCTCTGACCACAGGAATTGTTTCAGGAATGTGCACATGACTCAAATTTCCAATAACTCTCTCCTCACTAGGTTTCCAAGCTGTTCAGCACTGCCAGCAGCCATCCTGCCATCCTGAAGAGAGAGTTTTCCAGAGTCAAGAGATAAAGAGAGACTGATTCCTGGTGCTATCCTATGAGTATCTGGACCTACCCATGCTGAAGCCAAATACTTCTGTATTTCAAAATTACATGAGACAGTCTATCCTGTCTCCCTATTATCTTGAAACAGTTTTAGTTAAATTTTCTATGACTTGAAACCAAAAGAATCTTGACTGACTTTGGTACCTACCTACCTACATACCTATTTATTTATTTATTTATTTATTTATTTATTTATTTATTTCCCAGGTAGTTTGTAACATCCCTGAAGACAAAGATAATATCTCATTTAACTCCATAGACCAATATAGAGATTATGTACCTGGTACAGAGTGGAGGTAACTTTGCTAATCTCGTGCATTAGGTAAACACAGCTACATGGATTGCTCCTGCAAAAAAATGGTCCCAAAGTGAAGGATTTGCCATGGAAGAATTGAAAGCATCATGGTGGTATTTGTGTTGGGGAGAAGGGGCACTGTGGGTATTAGAAAACCAGGGTTAGAGAAAACCAAAGTCAAGAATTAACCTACGAACAACTATATACATATTCTTTTTTTTTTTTTTTTAATTTATTTCTAGGAGAGAGAGAGAGAGACAGGGTGAGCAGGGGAGGGTCAGAGAGAGAGGGAGACACAGGCTCTGAAAGAGGCTCCAGGCTCTGGGCTGGCATTCAGCACAGAGCCCGACACGGGGCTCGAACCCACAAACCGCGAGATCATGACCTAAGCGAACGTCAGACGCTTAACCGACTAAGCCACCCAGGTGCCCCACAACTATATACATACTCTATGTTCAGTAAAATTATCTACAAAGACTAGATGCGAAAATAAATAAATGAATGAGTGAATGAATGAATGATAAGACCATAAATGATATGTTAAAATTCTTAATAATGCATGCTGCGTGATTAATCCCTATCTACCATGTCTTGAGAAACTTTTCAGATTTTGGCCACACTGGAGTTTCAACAAGGTATTTGTTTTTTGGTTTTTTTTTTTTTTAAGATTTAAAAAAAAAAATATTTTACTTATTTTTGAGAAAAAGAGACCAAGACAGAACATGAGCAGGGGAGGGCAGGAGAGAGGAAGACACAGAATCCAAAGCAGGCTCTAGGCTCTGAGGTGTCAGCACAGAGCCTGACACAGGGTTCAAACTCACGATTGTGAGATCATGACCTGAGCCAAAGTCAGACACCTGACCGACTGAACCACCCAGACACCACTTAACAAGGTATTTATAAACTGGCTTTGCTCGTCTCCTGAACATTCAGGAACTAAGAGGCCATTTTCCCCATGACAGATCCCCACCCACACACTCACAACTTCTTTAGTTTACCTAGCCAGGTCCTACAGTTGCTGTCCTTCAGTCATGCCTCAGAGGGACTTGGGAGCTCTACAGCTGCATAAAAGGAATGGAGAAACAATCTTCAGACTCGAGCACTTGGTATGAGGAGGAATTATTCTCCTGATATTGAAAATATCAAAATAAAAATCAAGTGAGTCCTTGGGTAACCTCACCTGGGAACCACTTCCCCTCCTCATCCAGTTTTCCACTACCTAAAATAGCAACCAAGTTGTTTCTTAACCAGCCTGTGCTAGAGAGAGGCAGTATATAGACTTTTCAGATTAGGTAGAGTGCTGGTAAAAGGAAGAGCAAGAATGAAGAAAGTTGTTTGTGTGAGGGTTAGACAGGAGCACACAGACAGGAATCTTACGCTTATCCTCACTCTGAATATTCTTCTCACCTCTGGTCTCAGTTGGGACTGATGTTTGGGGACACTGAAAATTGCAGATATGACAATGCAACTCAGGGTTTAATTACCAGGGCACAGCATGGTATCTTAGCAGCTTGTGCTGGTGGCTGTGGTGCCAATATTTTCAATTAATATTTATTATGTGAAGGGGCACAACGTGTGCTGCTGAAAAAATTGAGGAGGGGCGGGATGGGTCATAGGGTTGCCCCAGGCACATGGGCCATGTTTGGGAGGTGGGGCTTCAGAAACATGCAGCCCTGAGTTTGGATCCCTGCTCTGCAACCTACTGAGTGACCTATGGGCAGTTCACTTCATCTGTGAGGCTCAGCTATTCCACCCACAGAATGTGGATGTGATCACCTCAACCTCCAGGGCTTTTAGGAAGGTCAAATGAGATGATGCACTGCTTATCCCAGTGCTTATCTGGCACTTGTTAAACACTCAATCATGGCAGCTATTGCTACTGTAATTAGTTGAATTCCATCCCTCTTGCCTGCACTCCCCCCACCCCACCCCTACACTTCCATTCTGAAATTTCAGTGCAACAAGAGCTGCTGCCTGCACCACCCCAAACTCTGTGCCTACAGATGAATCCTGGGATCTCCAAGAAACTATCCTCCTACAGATGAAAGAGGGGTGCACTTTGTGACTAATAAGTAGTAAGATGGCACAACAAGCAGGCCCCTCATGCTGCCTTTCTCTTGCATTTCTATGACACCTATTTCCATGATATCTTTCCCTGTCCCACCAAACACACTGCCTGACTTCCAGGGAGGTCAGGGAGCATGTTCATGGGCTTTGAGGTGACACAGGTCAGGGTTCAAATTTCTTCTCCATCCCTCCACACCCAGCTGTGGGAGTTTCAGTATTTTACTTAACATCTTTGAGCCTCCATGCTCTATGTCAGCCCCTCCTACCTGCGCCCTTGAAATGGCGAGAAGCACAAAATTTAGATTGCAAGCATGCTTGGCTGAAAAAGGGAATTCACTAAATGGACACTGAGAAGAAGCTGCAGTATCTCATGTGCCCATTGCTCCCCCAGCCCCCTTGCCCTAGAATTTTAGCTAGGTTTCTTAGCCATCAGCTTTGGCCTTTGAGGAAATTAGTACTTCTTAGTCTAGCATGAGTTCCAAACCAGCTGCAAGCATGCTCACTAGATGGGAAGCCACTACAGTTCTAGATGAGGGGTAGGGAAGTGGGATGGCAGGAAAACATGTCTACAAGTTGTTTCTTTGACAAACCTGCCATGGAAAGGTAGAGTCTGTGACCCTCTGCCTTGAACTTGAGCAGGCCTCATGACTGCTTAGACAAGCCTGGGGCAGGAATGATGTAGAATTTATGAGGCTGGATTAAAAGATGTAGGAAGTGACTCCCTGGCTCTCTTTCAGAGCACTTGCACGAGAGCCCTCAGCTGCCAGGTTGGAAGACCAGAAGGCCTACAGTCCCCAGTGGTTAAGGCCATGTGAGAAGACCAGAGAGAGACAGAGAGGTGCTGAAGGAGCCTTGTTGGTTTCACCCTGGCTGTTTGATTCTTTCCAGCCTGGAGGTCAGGCACGTAAGTGCAAACACCTTTGAGATTTCAGCTCCAGCCACCATCTGGCTAGGACTTATGAGAAACCCTGAGCCAGATCACCTAGCTGAACTACTCTTGAATTCCTGCCCACAGACACTATGAGGGAGAATACTAAAACAAGTCCTGTGTCTTAAGCCATTAAGTTCTGAAATGAGTCATTTGGCACAATAGAGAGATGGAAGAAAAAGGAAGAGAAAGACATTTTCTGAATATTTAATTTACCACTAACAATGGAACTCCCTTCACATGACTCTCAATAGTATGTCCTTTCTGCCCCTGACTGCCACCCTTGAGATCCTCAGTGCTGTCATTATGGTCAAAGATGGTTCACAAGGGGCCAAAGTTACCCTGTTGTCCTAGGAATAAAATGAGAATTGGCCCTTCTCTCTGGTTCTCAGGAGTAAAGACAGCATAATTAAAGTTGTCCATCCCTCCAAGTGGGCCTTAGGATACCATGAGAATCACCCTGGTGTATTATTAGTAATCACAATTCATTGAGCATTGTGGCAGAGACTGGCAAGCTGTCCACCAAACCATTTTCCCTCTGTCTGGTACACACAGATAGTATACATTTCTCAGCTTCCCTGGCTGGTAGGTGCAACCATGTGACTGAGTTCTCACTATAACGTGTGCAGAGGCACTATATGTTGCCTTTGGGCCTGACCCATAACACTTCCTGCCCAATCCTCCATGCTCCTTATCCTCCCACATCTTGAGCTCAATTCAGTAAAGCCAGTGGAGAACTCCAAGAATACAGACAGAAAGAGCCTGAGTGCCTGAATGACTACATGGAATATAGACTCTCCCTCTCCTGTCTCTCCATTTACCCACATAAAACTCAGACACAGTCAAGAAATAATTCCCCAGCCTCTGAAATTTTGGGCCTATTTGTTATAGCAGTCTACGCTGACAAATGCAGTTCTTTGAGAAAGGAACTTTCCTTTTTTTTTCTTTTTCTTTGCAAAAGTCTCTGAAAGTTAAGTGTTATTATCTTCCTTCAACAGATAAAAATACTGAAGATAAGCATTAATAAAAGCTGATATTTTGGGGCCCAAACTATGCACCAGACACTGTGCTAAAAACTGTATGTTCATCCTGTCTTATCCCAGACAGCAAGCATATGTGGTAGGTGCTATTATTACTCCATTTTTCACATGAGGAAGCTGAAGCATCATTTCTCGCACCCCCAGTCTAGCTTTGATTTTTATCGACAAAGCAACTTGTCATGAGGTCACACAACCAGGAAGGGGCAAAGGTTAGGACGTGAACTTGGGCTCTCTGAATGCAAAAGACACGTGTTGTGTTGCTGTGTTTTGTTTTTATCACATCATGCTGTCCATCTACAACCAGAGTCTAAGCATTTTCTACTGCATCAGGTGAACTACTGACTAGAAGAAAAATGAATGAATAAATTAATAAATAAACAGAACAGAGCAGTACAGAACAGAATTTCCCATCCCATCTTGAAAAAAAGCAAAGGGCACTCCGGGTGGCTTCACTGCTTCCCTCTCCAGCCAAGAAGGCCCATTTCCATTTCTGTCTCCCAGTGCGGTCTGGGCCAGTGGGAGTGCTGAGCCCCTCTGCAAGCTCGGGGGGAGAGTGCTTTCCTGCTGTTTGTGCCCATGTCTGATATCTGCCATGATGCTCATCATCTACCATACTGCCTCCACAAGCAGGCATCACCATGGTAATCTCCTGCATTATTTTCCCCCATCCCAATCAGTGAATCATAAACTAATACTGTGAGTTGCAGCTTTGTGGTATTTTCACATCTGCTTGACACCTTGGGTGGGGTGGGGAGGACGAGGAATTCAGAACAACACTGGAAAAAATGAAACAAAAATGTTCTAGGGCAGACTACTGTCCCTAACTTGGCATATGTATACTCACATCCTTCTTTTGATTCATTCTGTGGCATTCCAGCAAAACATTCTTTTTGCTGTGGCACATCTGGGATGAGGAAGCAGTAAAAACAATCTCCAGTAAAATAGCGTACTGTGCAGAAAAGGGCTTCAACACCAAACCCAGAAGATGTAGATTTGAGTCCCCTCTTCCTTCTTAGCTGTGTGACTTAGGGAACATCACTTAAATTTACTGAACCCCAGTTGTTGGTATTGTTGGTGAGACTTTTATAAAATATGACCAAGAACACGAGCTCTATAGGATTACCACAAGTCTCAAGAGATAAACTGTGTGAGGAAGCACTTTCTAAACAGCATTTGGAGTAGTTAATTTTTCACTCAGCCAACAACTTGTTGGAAGAGGATGCAGATGTAGAAGTTAGGACTGGTGTCAAAAAAAAAGATTTTTCTGTATGATGGTGCCATATACAGAGTTAGAGAACACACCGTCAGTTCAGATAGGACCACCTTTCCCTGCACAGTAAGTATCTACAAAGTGCTGCCTTCTGGGTTTCAGAAGATCTCAGCATAAGGTGAACTCGGAAGGGTTGCCTCACAATGAAGTAATTCCCTATTACAGGGGTATATAAGCAGAGATTAGCAGTTAACTCATGCTAAACATGATGTACTTGTAATGGATAGGAAACTGGACAACACAACGTATAAAGTCCTAATAATTTTGAGGTCCATAATTCTTGGATTTTGGGGGTCCAGTGGCTTTAAAAATATGGCTTAGAA